>JANRMT010062813.1:98962131-99049513 GCA_026402145.1 Polypterus bichir lapradei
GGGCGGTCTCATGGTCTGGAATCCCTACAGATTTTATTTTTTTTTCTCCAGCCGTCTGGAGTTTTTATTTTGTTTTTTCTGTCCCCCCTGGCCATTGGACCTTACTCTTATTCGATGTTAATTAATGCTGATTTATTTTGTTTTCATATTGTGTTTTTTTATTTTTCTATTCTTTATTATGTAAAGCACTTTGAGCTACTGTTTGTATGAATATGTGCTATATAAATAAATGTTGTTGTTGTTATCATAAGTGGTGATCCTCCCAGGCGAATGCTGCTGTAGGCGCATCAAAAAAAAAAGAGCAATGCCAGCATGTCGGCAAAACAAAATCATCGAAGAAAGATTATTGTAGTTCCTTTCAATTACCTGACATCTCTTCATTTTATTTTTTTTCCCCCCGACGATTTCAATAGTTTCTAGGACCCCGGGCTTTTTATAGCACAGGTTTACAGAGCTAGTAAAACATGAAAAATTACATGCAACACTCAGAATCATTAACCCAAGTTTGAAAATACTCACATATTTACTTATTTTTAATTCGAATGTTTGACTCTTATTTTTTGGCTAATTTCACAACTGTAATATACAACTTACTAATCACTGAGCTGTGAAAAATAAATCACTTTTAAATTAATTTTCAACTTGAAGGACAGCAATTTTAGAAAGACACTTACCTCAGAGGCAGTCAGCTTCCGGGCAACTGAACCTGCAGAGAAAAAAATATTTTAATTAAATTTTCTACTTACTATTGAAAGCCTGTATACTGAGCTGTAAAATAATTTTTCATGATGTTACAGTTGTTTCAGATACAAATATACAGTATTTATTCAAAGGTTTATAAAAGAATATCAATTTTTTAGCACATTTGCCAGAGAATAAAAAGAGTATGAGACTTGTGCTCATATGCTTTGCATATCGTATATTATACCAATGGACCAAAACATAATTTATGAAACATTGGATGGAAAGTTAAATACAAATTCAGCCATTCAAATTCATTAACATTAGAATGCACAATATGAACAGCCACCAATGGGCAACCCATTTTACTCAGAAATATCACATATCAGTTATAGGAAAAAAAATGCAAGTTATTAATGATTCCTTATTGTACTGCCAAATGAATCTCTCAAAGCTGAATCAATGACGGATGTAAATTATTTCTTTGACAGTTTGAATATCATTAAGCAGATATATCAATCTGCACCATAATAGATATTCATACATAAATGGAATGGGGGGCATTCCCTCTTTGCAAAACTTCAATTTTAAATCACATCCTGTTTGATGATGCTCCTTCCCTATACAGAGAATTTCATGGGAAATCTATATCCTATTTTGAGGTTAGTTTAAGCATGCATATATACATTTCTTTGAATATACTAATTAAGAATATGTGTTTAAAATTCTAGCAATGTATTTTAAATATGACCTAATCTCAGTTATTGATTGACAGCTCTTTAAAATAATAAAAATATAAGGATTCACCTCACAAAGAAATCACTGAACCCCAAGGCCTGAAAATGTCTTAACACAACCAAGGTTTCTCATTCTTTCTGTGGAGATTACTTATATGCTGCAGAAATATACATGTACAGGCAGGTTTTGGGTTATAGTGACTCTGCAGATATGAACGAGCAGATAAAACCCCAAAATTTTATTTTCAATGGAATTTCAATTATTTTTTATCTAGCGACTTCCATTTTAAATTTTAAATGCCACAGACCAACTTTGACACAATTTGAAGACGTATCAGCCATCATCAACTATGAGGAATAGTACAGCAGAATACAGACTTTGTCACCATTTTTGATCATAGTTTGCTTTTTGGCAGAATGCAGACTTGCAGAATAAGCAATGGCACATGTAAGCAGCTCGATCAGCAGCTGGTTGTTTAGCCGAGTGGTAGAAGCCACAGCTTGTAATTCCCAGAATCCTATGCATGTGTTCCTGTCGCGTCATCTAAGAGAACGCAGATGTTGTGAGGGAGAGGTGACACACTTAGCAATCTCTCAGCAAAGACAGCACGTGTCTTCTGAGGGATTAGTCATCAGTTAGTGATAATTTTCATTCCATTGCGATTTAGAAAAATTACATGACATTACTCCTTTACCAACTATTGTCAGATACTGCATCATTATCAAAAGCTGGTATGTTTATGTTTAAGCATTAGGTCGACATACTGTAAATACTTTTTAGTTTAACTATTTGTGTTTAATGATTTAAAGCACTAATACCACATAATATTACTTCAGTGTTCAAGACATTTTTCTGTTAATAAAATAAACTGTGCATTTCTGCAGAAATTTCTATAAATAGACATGTTTAGTTCATGTTCTACATTACATATAAAATAGGGTAATGAACATCAGCCGAATCCAAGGGACACCTGCATTATAAAACTTTAAATGTTACTGCCGCTGCCACACAGACATACTTACTGTACAATCAATGTTATCATATTGTTTTCCAAGTATTTACTCCAAATGATGCTGTAAATGTCAATCTAAAGAAGGGCAAGTTGTGGTGGTGCAATACATCACAATTCAGTAATGAAGGTAAAGAACACAAGGAGTACTCTAATAAGTATGGTTTAAAAAAAAAAAAAAAAAAGCTGCTTTTCCTCTTTTGTATGTTCACTTGTTGAGAGCAAGGTAAAGAGGCCTACATTCCAGAGATCTAGTTACCTCAATGAAAATATCTTGACGGCTGATCTAATGGTTCTTCCTGCAAGGGTTTAGAACATTAGAGGGAAAATAAATGCTAAAAAATATAAAGCTCTTCTAGGGGTTCATTCTCCACTCATGATGAAACATCTATGTTTCAAGTGAAGGAGACTGTTCCAGGATGGCCACAAACATACCTGCAGAGTAATCAATGAATGGTTTGGAGAGTATTATAAACAGTAATGTAAACCATAAAGTCATTCTTGTCTACTAATCTCAATCAAACAGAGCACACAAGGGAAATTCTAAAGCAGTACCTAAAACTGCTTTTGCATCACCAAGATATCAAATAATTGAATTTCTTACAGACAACAGGTACAGAACCCCTTTAATAAAGTTCCAGACAGGCTATTTTGTTGAGTTAGTGATTAAATGTATGATAAAAATTAATTTAAATAGGCACTTTTTATTTTGTCCATAACTTATGTCTAGTGACAACTACCAGAAGGAAAGAGGCATTTTCTGTAGAACTAGTCTTGCAGGGCCAGAAGCAATTATCAAATGAGAAAATATGTATGGGAATAACCTGTTAAGATGTTTGTAGTAAATGGTGGTGAAACTGCTGCTGCAAGGGCTATGCTCATGGGGCTTCTTTCTAGAACACTCACCACCTATTTCACTTTAACTCTTTGAGGGCTGAATATTTTTTCCAAAAACTACTCAGCACACCAAACAATGGTTTCACACATAAATCAACATTGAACGTCTGTTACTTTGTTCTGTGGCGGCTGTCACTGTTTCTGCTGGCTGTGCAGGGCGGCAGCTGTCTGTCTTCATGTGGCGTTGACAGCCACAGTGCAACGTAATCTTGGTTTTTCCCTCTTGTCATCATAAGTGGTTCTCCCAGGCACATTAGATACGCAAGCGCGTTCAGCATCACAATCAAGCTGGGGGCAGATCAGCTGATGGCAGTACCTCACTTTCATTTTTGAGCTCCATCAACAAATCACTTGCACCAAAATCGGAATCTGGCAAGTCAGATTCCGATTCAATGACAAAATACAAAATATGTTGTCCACAGAGTATGTTGCTTTGCGCGTTCACATTGGTCTCTTGCCAGATGGCGATGCCATTTTAGAGGTCGTTTGCTCTTCACATTTCATGTGTGTGCCAGTAACAGAGGTCAAATCAATCAAACCATCTTTCCTACTAGCAAAGAGAGTCAAACTAAAACATAACTCCGAGTTCTGTCACAGTTTACAGCAGATTACCGTGTTCTACCACTGAATTTTTCAACAAAAGTTGACATCCGCCCTCAAAGAGTTAAACTGCCAGGGTTTCAGGGAGAAGGCCAAAGAATCTAAACAAAAGACTTGATGCTGAGAGAAAATAAAAAGCTAAAACTGCTATTATCTACTCAGGAGCTGAGTACCACAAGGCAAGTAAAACTTAATGAATAACTTCTACATTGAAATGAGGGCACACACACACATTAGACCAAAGCAGCTACTCCACGTGTTTGAGAAGTACTTATGTCTGCTACAATATATTTTCATTTTGACTGCTGCATCACTATATGGCATACCAACATGAAACAGAGTTTAGAGAAGCACTGTGGTCAATGTACATACTATGTGTTAAAATGGTGTGACTATATTCCGGCCTGACATCTGCATTTCCAATTAGACAGTAGTATTGACTTGCTTTAGTTACTCACTTAGACACGCAGTCAGAAAGTGTATGCTTTTACCGGGGTCGTTATGCAGATTTGTAGATTTAGGCATTTCCGAGTTCTAAAATGCCCTTTGCCTATGACTCTTCATTATCAGCTCTCTTAACGGCAGTTGTTTTGATGGGGTGTGAAACACCATTTACTTTTAAAATGTATATATTTTGCAGTTAACACTGTCAACAACATAGCCACCAACTCTTTCAAACTTATATTGACTCCAACACTGTCATCTTAACTGTAAACAGAGAAAACACACAGCACCTGCAACAATGTAGGACTTACTTTTACTAGTCGAACACTGATGTCTTCAAATACCAATGTATAATATACAGGGGGATCCTCGGGTTATGACACAGTTCCATTCCTACAATAGTGATGTAACCTGCATTTTGGTGCGAGTCGAAACACACCCTAGCCTAAGTCACTTACCTACCCTAACACATTTGCAAAATCATAATCTAGAACATAAAAACACAACTAAGCCACAGAAAAAGGAAAAGGACATATATTGTACTGTACACTGTACTGTAGTAACAGAAAAAATGACAAAAAATGAGTGTAAAGGAAAAGTCCTTACCTTTATTCCTTCTGCTCTCTTTACATTGTCTAATTTCACTTTCATCACTTCCAACTCCCTCACTCATACGCCACGTTACTGCGTATTTTTCCGCTGTGCACAACCAAACTAGTTCGTCCACTTAGTCCGTAAGTATGACGCGAACGGCATAAGCAGAAACACTCACGTCTCAATTTTTTTTTTTTGAAGTTTTAATGGGAGTGAGTGTTGTAAACTCGAAACGTCATATGTCGAGACATTGTAACCCGAGGTCCCCCTGTATTGTTAAAGAATGGTTTTTCACTTGTATCAGGTTATGTTTATTTTTAACACATGCAATGTGGTCTATGCACAAGCAACACACATATTTTGAATTGAGGTCTCTCTTAAATAGATCTTTCGGCTGTAAACAGTTTACCGTAATCAGAAAGTTGCTCTGTGTCAGACCTGGTTAACAAGAGCACCTCTGATCTTCACAGTTCCTTTGTGAGGTATTGAAATGGTTTAGAAATGGGACACTCAGTGAGCCACATAATTGTTCTCACCAGTTTTCAAGCAAAACTCACACATGGTTGTCTCCAGATGTACAGTATATATTGCATGTCTGGCTCAGTAAGTCTACTGTACAACTGCAAGCAAAAACTGCAATGGAGAGGATGTGTGTGTGTATTGTTAAACTGCATGCACTGCAGTATTTGTTCATTATTATATTTTCCTTCTAACATGAATATGGCAAAATTCAAAAGAAATTGACAATATTATTTGTGGTATCAATACCTTTTTATGGCAGGGTGCACACAAAAGTAAATACTGTTTTAAAAAAAAAAAAAAAAAAAAAAAAGTTCTCCAGTGTCTAGATATGTTTGTGTAGACAGTAACACCAGTCATATGTCAGCTGTACTCCGGCTTAACTAAAGTTTTCTGTAAAGCACACAAAGCAATAGTTTCACACAATCAACATAAATGTCTGTTGTTGTGTGCTGTGGCTGCTGTTCGTGCCTGTTCGGCATCTCTGGAGCAGTTACTAATGGGGGTGGCTCGATTGTCAGAAGGAATATGTAGTGGGCCAGCTGCTTTGTTGTCTTCGCACGGCAGTTGCAGTGTGTCGCAATCCGTTTTATTACTCTTGTCATCGTAAATGGAAGTCCTACCAGGTGAACACTGCTGTAGGAACATCAGCTGGACAAATGTGTTCAATACTGCGATCAGCTGGAGGCCGATCAGCTAATGCCAGTACCTCACTTTTGTATTTGATCTCCATCTCCAGATCACTTTCATCAAAATCGAAGTCCGACAAGTCTGAGTCTGATTCAGGGGAAAATACGCAAAACATCATCCATGGAGTATTTTGCTTTGAGTATTCGCTTTGGTCTCTCACCAGATGGTGATGCCATCTTAGAGATTGTTTGCTCTTCGCTACTTATGAACGCGAAAGAAATCAAGGTAAATCAACAATGCTAACTTTCCTTCTAGCACATAGAGTCAAAACTAAAATGTCGCAGTTTACAGCTGATTACCGTTCTCTACCCCTGAATTTCGACAAAAGTCGACATCCACCTTGAAAGATTTAATGAATTCAGACCTTTTTGTTTACGCTTTAATTAAAATGAACACTGCTTATCCGAGTTTGGATGGAGAGCGAGCTTATGTTTAGTATAGCCACTCGTTTTCAATTACAGGCAGTCCCTGGGTTACGTACGAGATAGGGACTGTAGCTTTGTACTTAAGTTGAATTTGTATGTAAGTAGGAACAGGTACATTATTTTAATAAATGCTATTGTTGACCGACTGTAACCAAGTGCTCTGCCAATGAATGATGGAGTTTCACCTCTCTCTGACGTTTTTATTATTTCTACTTTATTTTCAATGGTGATTTTTTTTCTTTTCTTTACTGTATTACTAGCACTTGCATCAGATTTGTGTTTCAGAGACATTCTTGAAGGGTGCAGACAAAAGGTTAAGATGACCTCTTCTGCACAGCTATCACAGCAGGCAGGCATCCCTCGTCAGCATGCCTCATATACTGACAAGAGACAACTTCCTGCTATGTATGTAACAGTACAAGCAGGCTTGCTATTGAGAATGAATGGGGGTAGCAAGGGGCAGTTCACCACCCACCCACCACACAGTCCCCTCCACTACAGTATGCAGCCTGCAGCGTGCGTCCGCCCACTGAGAATGAGCATGGTGCGGCCAAAGGCGTGTAGTGAATCACCCACCACTGCCCCCATTCAACAGGCAGCCACCCGAAGCACACTACAATGCTACCCCCTGCCGCCCTGTTCACCCTCAATGGCCTCCGTTCAGCCACAACCAGGTCACCGCTTGCAGCATTACCAACCGCCCACCGAAAACGGGCAGCCATGTGTAGTGGGCGGGCACTGAAACGCCCCCCCACCACTCCATCAAGCCTGCATCTAGTCAGGAGCAGTAGCTGCAGCGGCGTAGTGGGAGCACAGCGAACCACCCCATTAAGCCTCCATCCTGCACATGAGCGATAGCTGTGGCCCCAGTGACTATGGACCACGGGTCACCGCTCGCTTGCCGCCGGGAGCCGCCCGAGGGACACTACACTGCGCCAGCAGCGAAATCGTCCCCCTCCAGCCACTGCTTGCAGCGTCCCCAGGCCAAAGATGACGGAGCGGCAGTTAATGAGGTACATGCATCACAGCTACGGCCTCGTTCGTAAGTTGTAAATCGGATGTCCATAACCTTGGGACTACCTGTATAGAAAAACCAGACAAAGATGAATTTGAAATTGCTGCTTAGTAAACAACAGGCTTGTTAGTTTAACAGCAAAATTTGCCTAGTTTACTTGTAATCTTGATACAGGGCTAACATACTTAACTTCTTGATAATAATTTTAAGCATTTGATAGATTTGTGGAGTTACAAATGATTGTAACGTGATCATTATGTTTCGGTGTCATACACTTTAAGTTTTGATACTAAACAAGTACTGATAATAAAAATGGCAATCCATATTTGTATATATTTCTTTCACGGATAAGATTCTAAGAGAATTAGATTTATCTGAATGGTAAATTAAGGCTGGGTTACAAACAAACTATAAAGAAAGAAGATCCTTGCAAACATTTTAACAAAGTATCACAAAAACCCATACAGTATTTCAGATTATGACAGACAATGTAACGAGATATTCACCTTAAGACGCGGTTTTAAAAAAAAAAAAAAAAAAGTCCTTCAGTTAGGCCTTGAACGTTATGAGTAACAAAAAGAGGGAAGTCACCGCAATGTAACACTAAATGGGGAGGGATTTTACTGGCTCAGGAGAAATTCAGTGTAAGGTTTATAAACAATGATGTGGTCATCATGGATTACATAAACATGTGAAAAAAAAAAAATTTTTTCCCCAGTAACTGAGAAAAACACGGTAAAACTCTAGAGAGAAAAATTCAAATATTTTTATTAATTGCCACATAAATGACTAAATACATAATAATTCAGGGTATATTAATTTAAATAAACTTTTTGTAACAATATATTTTTCATACCAGGTTTGTCAGTAAAAAAACAAACAAAAAAAAAAACAAAACAAAGTCTTTTCTCATTTTCTGCCTTTTGCTGAAAATCTAACATACAAATCAAACGAATTTAAAAATTTCAAATGTCAGATGTTTATGCTTTAATTTTCCAAGTCACTTCCTCTTTTGTAGATTTTTTTCTCCAGTGTTAGACTACCTTAGTGAAATCAAACATTCAATTTACGATTTTTAAAAAATTCCTTTAACACTAGAATCCCTGAAGCCTGTGAAAACAATCGTAATTGCTGAGCCACCTTAAATTCCTTTGCACTTCTTCATCAGCATCTTTGTTTTGCAAATGTGTAAATCAGACAAGCAGCCTGCTATCCAATCTCCATGAAGGTATCCCAGCTCAAGTCTATTTAACTGGTGTAAGGTGTCTGAAATAGTATTGGGTAAATAAAGTATCCTTATTTGGAATACGTACATACATTTCATGTGTGTTCCGGGTCTACAATGATCAGGAAATATGTGTTCAACATTTCTTGCCTCACAAGTAAAACAAACTTTTTCATGTTATTGTAATGACAAAATGCTGAAGTGAAGACTGAGTACAGATATCAAATAGACACTTTCACAAAAGGTGTAACAAAATAAGTGTGCCTTTATTCAAGAATATAACCGAAGAAAAACAAATCATTCAATTTACATGTTGCTGTCAATGAGTAAAAACCCAAGCCCAAATATCAAATCGACACAACCTAAATGTGTCTGCTTGGCTGGGTCAGAGGTAGGAATTGGTTCTTCGTGAGGAAAAGGTTGCAGATTTGAGCCCAGGCTTTCCCAGTTTTGAGTAGTGAGCTGATTATTATTATAATAAAATAAAAACATTTTATTATTTGGAAGAGAGGTGAAAGAGAGTGCAGGCAGGGTGGAATGAGTGGAGATGAGTGTCAGGAATAATTTGTGACAGACAGGTATCAGTAAGAGTGAAAGGGAAGGTCTACAGGATGGTAGTGAGACCAGCTATGTTGTATGGGTTGGCACTTACCAGAAAGCAGGAAACAGAGCTGGATGTGGCAGAGTTTGTAACACCCATTGTAAATTTGTGACTCTTTATCCTACTGAATTACTATATGTAGATTTTTGCTTATCTTTGTTTTGGCCGTTTGATCTAGTAAATGTTGTTAAATGCGCCTGTTAAGGCTTTCTACGTAAAAAGCACTTTACTCTCTAATCAGCGCCTTTGACACTAAAATCATGGTGTGTTGATAAAGAACAACTGAATAAAAGCAAAACCATATGTAAGCTGTGCAGCTCAGAATTTAAGTATTGTTGTAACACAAAAAATTCGAGAAATCATTTATCCCAATGTCACCCATAAACAATCTCATTCAAAGGTGTAGATCCTACAAACTGCTCCAAGCTTTCATTCTATTTGCCTCATTCCCACGCCGAGAAAAAAAAAAAAATTCAATCTATAGGGCTTTCCAGCAATGATACAGGTTTATGAACTGTGGTATGCTATACCAACCAGAAAGCAAATGAGTAAAGTTATTTGTACTTAAGGCATCATTACATCTCTCAGGTCTGCGGAGAGAGTAGCCCTAACTTTTGACAGCTGAATATTCAGGGTAACAGATTCTTACTTGACAATCACATGTCACTACATCAAAAACTATTGTATTGCAGACACGTATGCTATATGACAGTTACAGCGGGAGCTGTTTAACTTTATAATTATAGAAAGACACAAGTCTTCCCACTCTCTTTAATTTCAACTAATTCAAGATTTTAAATATCCGACTGATGAATAAATTTGGCTAACAGTTTAGCTAAAGGGCATCTACATGGAGATTCATAACATACCAATAGGTTACAGTAAATCATACTTATTTAAGAAGCAACATTATTTTGTAATATTTGCAAGATGTTTTATAAAGTAGATACCATTGCACTGTATTAAAATAATGAGCCCCCATTATGTGTGTGAATTCTGATATGGCGATATATAAAAATTGCATTTTTATAATTTCAGATAGGCATTAACTGTTCATTTTTATAATTAACAAATTTAAATTCTTTAGGCTTATTGTTCAGTGACCACATTAAAAGTACTAAAAATAAACACAACCCTCTTTAAACAGTTTTTTAAATTAATAAAACATGTACAAGAATATTTCTACATAATACACATGCCATAAAAAGTAAACATTCTTGCCATAATTACAAGCGAGAATTCTAATAAAATGCTCATGTCTGTCAAGAAGACACATGCCTAACATGCTTAACGGTAAATTCAACATATTTGGATCTTAAGTTAATAAGCCATACTGTTTACTCTGCAGCTAGGGCAAATTCTTCATCTGTTTTTTCTTCTAATTAAAAATGTAAGCCAATGTACTAAACATAGGCTCGCTCACTGCCCAGACTCAGTCAAGGAGTGTCCTTTTAAAACTAGAGCAGAAAACAAGGTCTGAACCCATTCTCTTAATTTCTGCTGAGGACACACCTCGCTTTTCTCACACTCTGTCGTTCCTCTCCATGAAAAGAGCTCCTCCTCCAATTCCCTTTGCTCAATTTATTACTCCATTTTCTGTAATGTAAAAGTCAATATTTCTGCCTTCACTCTCTCCTAAAGTGACTGAAAGTTTGGCAACAAAAAGAACGTGCGATTCCACAAGTACTGTAATACCTTGCGTAATGGAGAACTAAGAGTAAATTACTGTGAAATTCTGAACATTTACCAATCAAGTCATTGGGGGTGCAAAAAAAAAAAAAAAAAAAAAAAGAGTGGGGCTGCTAAAACTGCACATTTCTGCAATAGTATTAACATATTACAAGTCTTAGCACTGGAGAGATTTTACTCATGGTTAAACACATTATAAGCTAAGCCACATGAATGTCTGGCCAATATAGAAGTCTTCAAACACTAGGTACTTTAATATCTTGGAATGAACATCACTGATGGATATATGCAAGGGTGGTGTCTCATATAATGTTGGATTCTACCTTTTGCCCAGTGCAGCTGGGATAGGAACTGGCTCTCAGTGATGCTGGATGGTTAAGCCAGACGAGACAGACAAACAAATGTAGCCATGTTCATAAGAATCAAGGCGGATGAATGAAAATTCCTTCTTTCTTTTATTTTGGCTATGTACAATATTTTGTTAAAGAGGTTATAATCTCACCATCTTTTCAACCAACTCAAAATGCATGACACAGCAAGATAAAAGGACTTCCATGAATCATTTATTTTTATTTCCCAACTAATTATATAATAGGATAAAAGTGGCAATTATGATTAGCTTTAAGTGCACCAGGATTTTCATTTAATTTTTAATTAAACCATGTAACATTTTTAAATAAAAGACGCGATACTTGAAATTCAGTGTTCAACCCTAGTCAGTAGTTCTTTTTTAGGTTAAAACAGGATGCATCCTGTCTTCAAATGGCCTAATGTATTAAGCTGTTTGTTTTGCCAGAAAAATGTGTGAGAAATTCAGTCAGCCAAATGCCAAACAAAATATTTTATCAGGGTTGATCATTTTGTGAGGTGTGCCACAAATGCACAGAGAAAATGAAAAGAACAAAACCAAAAAAAAAAAAAAAAGTTGATACAGAGCTGGTATTTAAAACAATAGATGTGTTCATAAAAACAACTACCAAAAAAAAATTACTAAAAAATATACAATGGTGCCTTGGTTTGCGAGCATAATTCGTTCCGTAAACGTGCTTGTAATCCAAAGCACTCGTATATCAAAGTGAATTTCCCCATTAATAATGGAAACTCAGATGATCTGTTCCACAACCCAAAAATACTCATATAACAATGATTAATACAAAGTAAAAATACATAAAACAATTTAACCCTCACTTTACCTTTGAAAAGAATCGTGGCTGGCATGAGGGAGATGAGGAGGAGGAGGAGGAGAAGGGTTATTGTGTAGGACGACTTTCACTCTAACTTATGGAATCACTGCTATCTGTAGGCTCACTGGAATCTTTCTTTTTTGCAACTTTTAACAAGGACCCTCTCCAAAGAGTTGCTTTTGCCTCCTTTTGAGGATTTTGCAGAAATGTGACATTGCATTGTTGTTAAACAGATTCATTGGTCGCACACAAAATAAAAAAAATGCTTTACACATACACACGTGGTCACAATGCTACAGTGAACAGTATCCGCTCCTACGGACGTTAACTATACGAATGAGGCATGCCGACTGAGGCTGAGCATGGGAGATAATTACCCACAATCCCACGGAGAGAGATCCACCATCGGCTCAGTTGTGATCACGTGACACTCAGCAGGCAAAGTGTATACGTAATACTCGGAATGCAATTATCAATTTATCAAATTTATTAAAAATTTTTGCTTGTTTTGCAAAACACTTGCAGACCAAGTTACTCGCAATCCAAGGTTTTACTGTACTTCCAGAAATTGCAATTTGAAGACACATGCTTATCACAGACAACTCAGTTTACTGGTATTCTACTGAAGAAAAAGAAGTCTTCATGAATAAATAAAACTGTGCTGAAACAGAGAATGTATGTCAAGTTTAGTTTTTAAAACTAAAGTGGCAGAGAAGTATGCAAGAGCTGGACAGGATATGTACGAGGGAAGTGTGATAGTGGTGAGGACTGCGGTAGCAGTAACTGATGCATTACATCAGGGATCGGTTCTGAGCCCCTTCTTATTTTCAATGTTGATGGACAGGTTGACAAATGAAATTAGACAGGAGTCCCTGTGGACTATGATGTTTGCTGAGGATATTGTGATCTGTAGCAAGAGTAGGGAGTAGGTTGAGGAGACCCTGGAGAGGTGGAGATATGCTCTAGAGGAGAGGAATGAAGGTCAGTAGGAACAAGACAGAATATGTGTGTGTAAATGAGAGTAAGGTCAGTGGAATGGCGAGGATGCAGGGAGTAGAGTTGGTGAAGGTGGATGAACTTAAATACTTGGGAACAACAGTAGAGAGTAATGGGGATTGTGGAAGAGTGGTGAAAAAGAGTGCAGACAGGGTGGAATGGGTGGAGAAGAGTGTCAGAAGTAATTTATGATGGAAGGGTATTAGCAAGAATGCAAGGGAAGGTCTATAGGACGGTAGTGAGACCAGCTATGTTATATGGGTTGGAGATGTTGGCACTGTACAGTAAGCAGGAGACAGAGCTAGAGGTGGTAGAGTTAAAGATACTAAGATTTGCACATGGGATGGATAGGATAAGAAATTAGCACATTGAAGGGTCAGGTCAGATTGGAAGGTTGGGAGACAATGTCTTAGGAGGCGAGATTGCGTTGCTTTGGACATGTGCAGAGGAGAGATGCTGGGTATATTGGGAAAAGGATGTTAACGATAGAACTGCCAGGCAAGAGGAAGCCCTAAGAGAAGATTTATGGATGTGGTGAGAGAGGACATGCAGGTGATGGGTGTAACAGAGCAAGATACAGAGCATGGGAAGATATGGAAAAAGATGATCTGCTGTGGCAACCCCTAACAGGAGCAACCAAAAGAAGAACGGATTTCACATACATAAATTAAGAATTAATTCTTTTATTAGAATAGAATTGTAAATGATTTAGCTTGTAAGAGATAATGATGCTTGGAATGTTGTAGAATATTTTCTTCCTCTAGGAATAGAAATTGGAAGTCAAGTGACTAAATATGAGCAAGTCTATCCTGACAGCATTCAATCAAAAAACACAGCAAATACAAGATGTGCTTTGAGAGTGAAATAACATGACCAATCAGATGAGGTTTACAATGTTTAATGCATTTGTAAGAGGAGGTGGAGAAAAAAAGATTAATTGTGTTTCAAAAGTATCTTGCACAGATCTGATAAACAAATAGAGGCATCACATTCATTCTCTGACTGGTAATGAGCACTTCTACAGATGTCCATCAGTCAAAGCAACTGTCCATTTTCTAACATGTATACCGTTCAGGCTTGGTAGAGTGCTGACCTCAAAACGCATTTACTATATGTGGAAGGACTAACAGCGCTAACAGAAGTAGCAAGTAAACATTAAGGCAAAGTTTTAAAAAAAAATAGTCATTTAGCTAAAGTTCTATGGTTATGACAAGTGCTGCTCTATTTGTAAATACAAAAGAAAAACTTATTTAGTGTTTCAATGCTTTGAAGGAAAATGCACATCCCCTTAATAATTTGACATGTTAACAAAAATGCATAATCGTCGAAACATGCAGATAACAGGACAAGCAAAATATCATACTTAATTGCTAAATATGAATGTGCAAACACTGAATTTGTGTACTTTCTTTAGTTTTTGAAGGCAAAGTAATACTCATTAATATAACACATAATTAAAGGCAAACATCATACAGTGGCTTGCAAAAGTATTCGGCCCCCTTGAACTTTTCCACATTTTGTCATATTACAGCCACAAACATGAATCAATTTCATTGCAATTCCACGTGAAAGACCAATACAAAGTGGTGTACACTTGAGAAGTGGAATGAAAATCATACATGATTCCAAACATTTTTTACAAATAAATAACTGCAAAGTGGGGTGTGCGTAATTATTCAGCCCCCTTTGGTCTGACTGCAGTCAGTTGCCCATAGACATTGCCTGATGAGTGCTAATGACTAAATAGAGTGCACCTGTGTGTAATCTAATGTCAGTACAAATACAGCTGCTCTGTGACGGCCTCAGAGGTTGTCTAAGAGAATATTGGGAGCAACAACACCATGAAGTCCAAAGAACACACCAGACATGTCAGGGATAAAGTTATTGAGAAATTTAAAGCAGGCTTAGGCTACAAAAAGATTTCCAAAGCCTTGAACATCCCACGGAGCACTGTTCAAGCGATCATTCAGAAATGGAAGGAGTATGGCACAACTGTAAACCTACCAAGACAAGGCCGTCCACCTAAACTCACAGGCCGAACAAGGAGAGCGCTGATCAGAAATGCAGCCAAGAGGCCCATGGTGACTCTGGACGAGCTGCAGAGATCTACAGCTCAGGTGGGGGAATCTGTCCATAGGACAACTATTAGTCGTGCACTGCACAAAGTTGGCCTTTATGGAAGAGTGGCAAGAAGAAAGCCATTGTTAACAGAAAAACATAAGAAGTCCCGTTTGCAGTTTGCCACAAGCCATGTGGGGGACACAGCAAACATGTGGAAGAAGGTGCTCTGGTCAGATGAGACCAAAATAGAACTTTTTGGCCAAAATGCAAAACGCTATGTGTGGCGGAAAAACTAACACTGCACATCACTCTGAACACACCATCCCCACTGTCAAATATGGTGGTGGCAGCATTATGCTCTGGGGGTGCTTCTCTTCAGCAGGGACAGGGAAGCTGGTCAGAATTGATGGGAAGATGGATGGAGCCAAATACAGGGCAATCTTGGAAGAAAACCTCTTGGAGTCTGCAAAAGACTTGAGACTGGGGCGGAGGTTCACCTTCCAGCAGGACAACGACCCTAAACATAAAGCCAGGGCAACAATGGAATGGTTTAAAACAAAACATATCCATGTGTTAGAATGGCCCAGTCAAAGTCCAGATCTAAATCCAATCGAGAATCTGTGGCAAGATCTGAAAACTGCTGTTCACAAACGCTGTCCATCTAATCTGGAGCTGGAGCTGTTTTGCAAAGAAGAATGGGCAAGGATTTCAGTCTCTAGATGTGCAAAGCTGATAGAGACATACCCTAAAAGACTGGCAGCTGTAATTGCAGCAAAAGGTGGTTCTACAAAATATTGACTCAGGGGGCTGAATAAATACGCACACCCCACTTTCAGTTATTTATTTGTAAAAAATGTTTGGAATCATGTATGATTTTCGTTCCATTTCTCACGTGTACACCACTTTGTATTGGTCTTTCACGTGGAATTCCAATAAAATTGATTCATGTTTGTGGCTGTAATGTGACAAAATGTGGAAAAGTTCAAGGAGGCCAAATACTTTTGCAAGCCACTGTATATGTGAATGACACATAATGCAATACTGTCGTCTCATAGTTAAACTTATAAAACTACAGGTAATGACAGCTCAAATAACTTTGTAACAGTCACTCATGTGAGAAACCTTTAAAACATCTCAACAAAGGCCATTATACAGGGGTTCTGGGTTTCTGGGGAAAAAAAAGATTCATGTAAAACTGAGAAGAATGATTTAATACGGGAAGTTCTGAGGTTGAGACAAATGGGGAAGAAAAAGAAAAAAAAGTTATAGATTTGGAAAAAGGCAGCACCAGGAATTTGTGACTTTTTAAAATTAGACTAATCTGTTAAATATTACTTTTTGGTAATCATTTTTATCAGATAATGATGCAGATACAGGTATATCACAATAGCAAATGTTATAAACTTAACAGAATAATTCTCAGACAAAACAGAATTTAAAAGTGTGTTACAAAAACAGCTTTAACAGAGTTTCTTTAAATAGAAATATTCTGGATTATCTTGGAGTTCACTAATTCAACAGTACAGATAGAATATCATTTCGATTTTTTTTCAGTTACTGGACAGAAAGTGTCAATAAATAAATTTAAAATGTGCATGTTTTAAGATAAATGAGATTATGATATCACTCTTTATAAAACCAAAGATGAAATGCCCCTAAGATTACAAACCCTCCCATTTGTTGTTACACTGGGGAGAGCCTAATTTCTTTTACAAATTAAAGTTCAAACCCTGCATTTATTTGGGTATCTACTAATGCCAATACTAATTTACATAAATGATAGCTGGGTAATTACTGGATGAATATACCACTATTTTAAAGAGGAGTTTAATTTAAAGTACTTATATTTTTTATTGTATTACAGAAAAATGCACAATATTGTTTCTGTTTCTACCATGTTATCGAAATAAACATCATAAAACTTCATTGGTATTGCTATCGAATACAAAAATGGTGGTATTGTGACATCACTATCTGGTACTACTCCACATTTTGTTAATAAAGCACTAAAAGCAGATAATTTGCAATATATGATCAATGCACAATTTCACTTGAATTATGACATGCATGGTGTAAATTGAATTAGAATGTATTTTGAGAATGGCTAAATTCCCATTCACTTTAACTTTAAGGAGAAAATTTCTTGAATGTTGTTGGTATACTCAAGTGTTGTCTAGCCAGTACCTCCCTCAGAAACAGATAAAGAAAAAAAGGTGAAGAAGGTTGTGTATGTTGCTATATGACTAAGTTTTTGACTTGTTTATAGAAGAAATAGCTGTGTTTCTAGAAAATAAAATTTGCAGCATAAGGAAGCAAGTACTTTATTAATATAAAAACTCCACATTCATTATACCTAATAATATACAGTACAGGTTAAAAAAGCTGATACATTTCATTATACTTAGTAAAACAGAGTATAGGTTTTAAAATTAAAAAAAAAAAAAAAGCTGACATAAGTTTTCCTTCTTATGGCTAACCAAGCAGGTGTACCTTCATGAATTTCAGTCTCTTTCCAATGTCTCAGTGTAAGAATATTTGAAGGCCAGTAATGAAACAAAGTTAGATAGTGCTATGGCACTTTAGTTTAAGATCCCTGTAGTGCCATCTCATTAATGTGTGGCTGTTTTGAACTCCAGATAATTGAGGTAAAAGGTTTTGTTGATATACAAGATAGGGATATTGTAAGGATATTCATTTTAAAAATATTCATTACCCAGGCTAAATTAAGATGGAGAGAGGAATAACTTCTAACGTTCTTTAACTTCTGCAGTGAGTTAGTAGCATCTCCTCGATGCACAGTATTCAGCTATGGTATTGAATGTATCAATGTCATCCTTAGCTTGAGCCTCATTTTCTTTCAAATGGAAGAAATAAGGAAATTAGCATTCTGTAAATGTGTTAAGTTATTTCTCTGTTCTCCACAATTTTCCATTATATTGTTAACCTCTATAACTATGTTCCAAAGGCCTTGTTAATATACCTATTGTGCTATATTATTTTTGGCCTTTCCTTAGTGTTCATAATAAAGATAATGCAACTTAAACATAAATTGCTCTGTTTCTTTTGTAGTCAAACAATTACACTCCAACAGTAGAAACAACTTTCTCCTATGAAAAGTATCACTTGGTAATCTTGCATATTCTTAATCAAAAAAACTTCAGCCAGCAGCTTCAATATCCAGTGGTTGGTAATCACCCTCCAAAATGTGAAGCCCGCTAGAAAGCTTGTTCTCTTAAAATAAGCTGAAGGGTTTCATCCTAGAATACTCCCATAGAATTCTCTGGGATATGTAAATATCAATTTGTGTAAAGATCAATAGTATCAAATTAATATAATCCCATGTTGTGATTTGGATTCTTGGGGTATACTGGTTTGAGCTCCAAAATAAGGTGAGCAGGTCTGAGAGAATATGTTTGCAAGATTTAATGCAGGAAAAAAAATACTATTGCTTACCAGCCAAAAAAAAAATAAATTCCAATTATTAGTTTTTAGTATTATCTATTAGGACACAACACATATTTTGACAACTAATTATTCAAGAACAACTTTTATTTCTATAGGATTATAGAATATAGCTAAGAAAATAGCTCGAATTGATTTACAAGAAGTCAAAAAAGTTGCGATAAAAATCAAAACAAATTGGAAATAGTTTAGATGAAGAATGAATAAATGAAATATCAAAAGTAGTAGATAAGAATTAATCAATAAGCATTTACATGACCAAAGCATACAGGTGACAATTAGAACAATTTGACTTAACTGGAAATTATAGCTTGTTAATTTCATTGGGAGCTCTGCATTTACTGTGAAATTGCGTGCTTCCCTAGAGAATTAAATTTAATACTATATTAAGATCATTGAACATGACCCAAAAATGCCAGTGTTAAAGTCATTAAAACACATAAAAGTAAATCTTGCATTTGACAGTAATTTTTCATTGGGTTAAAGGACAAACTAAACTGGCATTTACAATAAACCCAAAGGTGCGTGGGGATTTGTACTAACAGCACTGGAGGCAAGAACACCCACAGTTTGCGAATGGCAGTATGATAAAGAGGATTATAAATAATTCAGTTATAACTTAAAACAACTACGATGTGGTATTTTTATAAAACACAGGCGAGACTCCTTTGAAAAAGTGAGAGCTGAACTTAAAATCAAAGAGCTGTGATACCAGGCATTTTATCTTATTAGTTCACAATTCTCTCTCTCCTAATCTTGATCTGCAACTGCGAGAAACTGGAGTTTTCTCTTTGTGTAGGTGCGGTCAGGAGTAGGGCGATAACTTTTAAAAGCAGGCAGGAGCAGGGCTGAAAAGATCGCTACCTCGTTTTAAAATGTATATAAATAGTTGAAAATGGAAATATCTGTCAACAAATTAACAGTAGATATTATTATTAATATCAAATAATTTGAATCCTAATAGCTACATTGGTGAAAAGAAAAATAATTATCTGGGCATGGTTGCTATTTTGGAGGCAAACTTGATCTAGTGATAAAAACAAAGTTACTCAAGCAAGTAGGTTGCCAGGGGCTTAAGCAAGCAGTGTTTGCAAACAAACAGCAGCAGAACACATTGGACTCAACCCACCACACTGCTTGACATCTAGAAATCATGAGACAAGGGGCTATATAACTTACAGCAGTGATGTTATTCTAATAAGTGTACAAGAGATAAACAAAAACATACATGCACATGTGAATCTGTAAATGAAATGGTATTGCAGGAGCTACACAAAGATCAATGAAAGCTAACATTGTAATGTAAAATGATAGCCAAGATGTCCAGTCTCACTAGAAACTGAACATCTTTACTGTTGTGCTTCAATGAACGCATCACTAACAAGGAGAAAGTGAACCTACTCAATTTCCATGAAGAAGCAGTTATTAGCAAATTACTGCAAATAGTAAAACATTTGGCTACACAGCTGCTAGTAAATAAAAATGTGCTTTCCCCTAGGGAAAGTAAAGAGACATGTACAGGTAAAGACAACTAAACTCCAAGAATACATTTGTGAAAATGGCACCCAATAAAAAAAATCCACCCTAAAACAACTTTATTTATATTGTTATCAAAACCAAAGAAACATAAATTATCTTAATATATACACACACACACAGAGATGACTGGCTATTCATTAATCTAACAGTGTGCGAGTAGAAATTGAAAATGGTATTGGTTGTTAAGCACAAACTCAGTCACAAAATACAGTGTGGTGTTTGGAGCACTAGGAGAAAACTGTAATGGTTTTACACAATGGCAAAATAATTTTTCCAAATGTTGAAATACACACATATACTATAATTTTATGTAAGGAGAAGAGATTAACGTAAACTTATATATACATCATGTAATGATTAGAATTAACAAGCAGAGTTATATAATGAATTTTAAAATTGATAAGCTGTTAAAAACCTTTTCAAGGCAAGTTAGTCTTTATTGTGTCCAATATACTAAATAGGATTTAGTCTTAAATATAGCTTGCAAAAAAAAAATACATGCACACAATCAAAATATATCACAATATAAATATTTGCCATGGCATCAATGCCTTTATCTTCGAGGAAATGCCTACACACTTTGTCCACAAGAGGCCAGTATTGTCATGCACCAAGAGGAACCCAGAGCCGACTGCATCAGCATTAGGTTTGACAATGGCTCAGAGGACTTCATCCTGGTACCTAACAGCACACAGAGTACCATAGCCTGGCACGTGGAGGTCTGTGCAATCCACCAAGGATGTGCCTCCCCAGATCATCACTAACCCACCACCAAACCGGTCATGCTGCATAATCTCTAGATTCTTGCATGTCTGTCACATGTGCTCAGTGTGACCATGCTCTCATCTGTGACAAAAATGGGTTGCCAATGGCGGAGCTGCCAATTGTAATATTCTCTGGCAAATGCCAATTGAGCTGCATGGTGATGTGTTCTGCACACAGGCCCCACTAGAAGACGTCAGACCCACATTGAGTCAGTTTCTGACAGTTTGGTCAGAAACATGAATACCAGTAGCTAGCTGGAGGTCATTCTGTAGGGCTCTGGCAGTGCTGCTCCTGTTCCTCCTTGCACAAATAAGCAGATACTGGTCTTGGTGCTGGGTTGATGTCCTTCTACAGCCCTGTCCCATTCTCCTCGTGTAAAGGCCTGTCTCCTAGTATCTCCTCCATGCTCTTGAGACTGCACTGGAAAATACAGCAGACCTTCTTGCAATGGCACATATGGACAGAGGTGGGCAGAGTAGCCAAAAATTGTACTCAAGTAAGAGCAGCGTTACTTCAAAATAATATTACTCAAGTAGAAGTAAAAAGTAGTCATCCAAAAGATTACTCAAGTAAGAGTAAAAAAGTATTTAGTGAAAAGACTACTCAAGTACTGAGTAACTGTTTGAACATAAATTATTTTTTAGAACTGTAATAAGACAGACAAAAATGTAAAATGTGCAAATTCTGCGATTTCCAAATAATAAAATAAAAAAATGAGTAAAAATAAAAATACAAAATAAAGATGCACAAATAACACAAAGTTCCAAATCTTAGTTTTTCACAAAAAAGCATTTGAAGCAAATACCTACAGTAGGTAACATGTATGTTTGAACAGTGCAAACTTCTTACAGTGACAAGATATACTGTACACCGACAGTATAATACTGTATATTTACTTTGGGGTGTAGCGGGTCCGTGGCTTCTAAAGAGGCCAGTTTCAAATCCCTAAAGCCGTGTCACTCTCCATGGGTGCAACTGCACGACCACGGGGAGTTAATGAGGTAGTTGGAGCGAGACGCACCTGCACATGAGGGTGTGATTGTTCTCAATGGCTTCATTGGCTTCCTGTGCCATGTAATTAAGCCCACGGAGACAGGGGGTGTATATACACGGGTCAGCACAAAAAAAAAGAAGGGGGAATCAAAGAAAAGAAAAGAGGTTAAAAGACATGAAAGGCAGGCTTGGGAATGACGATCTGGCCACCTGGAGGGAGGAAGCAGTGCGAGCTAGGGCCCCATGAAAGAGCGTTAGCTGTGGCGCTCTAGGGGCTAGTTCACCCCACTGAACATTCAGGTGGAGTGTGGCGAGCAAGGCAGGTGCCCTCCCTAGGCTTCCGAAGTGCGACAACGTGAGCGCGAAGGAAGAAGGGAGGAGAGTCGACCTCGGGGCTGCTGAGTTTCTGCCGGCTACGCGAGCAATGGGTGAGCCAGGAGAACGAGAAGGAGGTGGGCTGAGATCAGGAGGAGTTAGTTAGTCTGCATTTTAACCTTGGATTTATTTATTGATTTTTTTATCCTTCTTTCTCACAATGATTTTTATGGATTTATATATATATTTTGTATGTTATTTTTAGAACACTGCACCATTGACACTTTTGTTGATTTTACTTTTGTTTTGACTGGTTTTTAATAAAAGCATTTGAAAACTTTTTCCAACATTCTCTGGCCTCATCAGTGTTATCCTCATATGTCAGCTTATCTCGGTCATAACTATCAACGGTGTGGGTTCAGCAGACTCCCATGTGGGAAGAGGGAGTCTGCAGGGGACCGGCATCGTCACACACTTGCCCTCCAAATAGCACAGCTGATAGAACATTAGAACAAGGCAGCTTGTGCACATACAAGAAGTCTTACTTTACCATGATTGTCTGTGCATGTTTGGTTAAAACGTGCTTGTTCTTCACTCAGTGAAGTGATGGTTAAGCTTCAGCAGGAATTGACTCTCAAGGTTCTTGCAGTGAATCTGTCACCGTTTAGCAGTGAACAGGAGCCCTGCATGAATAAAAAGTCTCTCACAGGCTGCAGACGCAGGAAGTTGCGTGTGGTCATGTGACTGCATGGCTACGTCTGATTGGTAACAGAGTCGTGATTATTGTTGCCAGGTCTGATTGGTGAAACAGTCATGCAGTAGATCCACTGGCGCCTTCTCCCTGGCTAAAATATAGTGTAATGTATAAATGGAAAAAAGGAACGAGTTGAGTGTTGCCCAATGTAGCAGATTAAGAGTAGCTTTTCTTCTTCACAAATGTACTCAAGTAAAAGTAAAAAGTATGGTACTCTTAGAAGTACAATTTTTTTTAAAAGTTACTCAAGTAAATGTAACGGAGTAAACACTACCCACCTCTGCATATGGATGTGTCATCCTGGAGGAGCAGGACTACCTGTGCAACCTGAATTGGCTGCAGGTACCACCTTATGCTACCAGTAGTGACAGGGAAACCAGCAAAATGCAACACTAGAGAAGAATCAGTTAGGAAAGATAAGGAGAGAGCAATTGTCTGTGGCACACCACCTGCAAAACCATTCCTTTTTTGGGGGTTGTCTTGCTTTTGCTTCTCTAGGGATCCTGTTGACACTAATTTGCACCAAAGTAGGTGAAGTTGATTCACAATCACTTATGCTCCCTAAAAGGACAGATTGATATCCTTGAAGCTTAACTGACTTGGTGTTAGATTGTGTGGATTGTGATGATTAAGTGTTCACTTAATTTTTTTGAGCAATGTACTTGCATACCACAGAAAAGCTTTGTGAATACTGTAAGAAGTGTATAAGTGGTCACAAAAGCTAAGTTGAAAGATAAAACTGGTTTGGCTTTAATGACATTTCTCTTAATGAGTCAGGCTGCAACTTTTTGATTGCCCCTTGTGTGTGAAGAGTAAGGTTTAAAACAGGTACTAGCATGTTTTGTCACAAACTAAATACAAGAGTGGTTTAGTTTGTGTGCCAATGATAACAGCAAAATTTGAATTGTTAATCAGCCTTGTTTAAACTGAATTTATATTGTGAAGAAAAAAAATGCACTTGTTTGTAAAAAGCACCTAATTTTTTTAGTTCAGAACAGAATGTAACTCCATCATGCCAACATGCACAATAAGCTTTATAAAATTCAACACAAACTAAGTAGATAAACACCAATACAATTTGTATATCTTCAAGATTAGGTTTCGCTACTACATCAATCTAATAAGAAAGGCCAGATTTATCAAGACATGCAATAGTATTTTCTTCAACGATACTAATCAACATTGAAAAACTCTGAAATAACTTTATTGCAATATTAGCATTTTGCCTTTTTATGCTTTACTTTCATTCTCTTGCACTAAATTTGAAGTATAATCTTACAAAGTGAATTATGAAATCTGGCCTAGTCTATGAAGACCTTTGCAACATGCTTCTTCAACACAGACATATATATCAGACATGCATACATTATACCTCTCTGTGATGCTATTCTTCTCCAGAACTGTGTACGGAGATCTATAAAGAGAAGTTAACAATACTCTTTAAAGTATTTGCCACTCACATGTTCAAATTGCAAACCTCAGGAAATGCAGCATTCAGAAAACACCAATGGATCTGTATTTATATAGATTAATTTGAATACTGCCCATAGAACAAACAGTTGCAATCCAAAAGTTATATATAAAAAAAATTTAAAATATAAAAATAATTTAGTTATTTATACCACTAGATTCACACGTGATGCAGCTCTTCCTTTTCCATTTGAACCCATCCACTATTTCCATTAACATGAAGTGATTAAAACTACTTAATTTTAATATTCTAGGGTGTATAGCATTCCTGTATTCAAATGTGAACAAATCTGTATTCAGGTTTTTTTTGTTTTGGAAATCTGGTAAATTCGATGAACTACTTTAAAAATATTTGTCATATAAAAATTTGTAAAGATTAATTTTCTAACCTGCTAATCCAATAAAATGGTTAAGGAGGACCAGTGCATACCTCAACAACATTGGATACAAGGCAGGAACTCTCTCTGGGCTGAATAACAATCCATCACAGGGCACACTCACAGTATACCAGTTTGGAGTAGCCAATTAGCATAACATTCATATTTTGGGAAGTAAAAGGAAATCCCACTAACGAAATCTAAGCTGAAATTCAAAACCAGTCTTCTAAAGCTGTGAAGCAACAGCACAAATCTTTTCACAACAATGATGTAGATTCCCAAAAGAAAAAGAAATTAACTGAAAAATGATAAGATATTCGATAACTGCAAGCTCTGAAATCTTTCCTCTGCATTGCCAGGTGTCCTTAGGGCTGGTTTATACTTCACGTTCACTACACATATGTATCAATGGCTGCCACACATTTCCAGCGTTCATTTGACATGTCCTCTGAGAATGCCCTCAGAAATTAACATGACACATGCGAGAGTTCAAGTTGGAACATGACTTCAGAATCTCGGTTTACTAACCAACACGTGACAGCAGCAGTTATGCAGATCCTACAGGATCAATGTGCATGCTTCGAGGTTTGATTAATGGTTCGATGTAGTGAAGCAAATCAAACTTAAATGCTGACATACAAATGTATTTGTGTGATTTTCAAGCATCGCATATTCTCAATCGTGATGATGAAATACATTTTAAAAGGTCTCACATACCATCTTCTGTGCCGTTTTTTTTTTTTGCACTTTCACAACAGCATAAGAATATACTGAAGCATATTTGAGCCACAGAGAAAAACAAATTAGGGATCAGTGAAGGAAAAAAAAGAGGCCTATTTTGTGATTTTTTATCTTGGTAGAGTAATATATGTATTACTCTACTTTCCCCTATTGTATTATTAATATGCAGCCTTAGAATGCCTAATCTCACAGACTTACCACTGTTTACAAGATATTATTTTATATAACTTATCCCCACCTTCCCTTCTATATCTATAACCTTAGGCAATTAGATGTAGTAAAAAGACAAGCAGGAATTAAGTTACACATAAAATAATGTATTACTGATAATATTCATAAATAATAACAAAATGCAAAGTACATTTGAATATTGGCAACCATACAACCTGATAAAATAGTGATGTGTAATTCAGGTGGCACACAGACTTGTAGTTACTTAAAATGTCTCTAGTTAAGGCATCGTTGGTGCTCAGCTTTCAGCCACAGGTCTGTTCAATATGGCTGCTGAGCTGTGCTCTTCATTGTGTTGTCTTCATCATCACAGGTTAGCAAGAGAGATGCTTCTTCATCATATGTTGGTTAGAGAGAGAAAATGTGGTTGAGCAAGCAAATTTATAGGTTTTCTGTCCAACCCCTCCAGCCAATCCAGACAGCCATATCTCAGACCAATGGGTGAAACACAACATCTTAACACCTGCAACCCCTCAAGCCATATGTTAAACATCCTGGCTTCCTTGCAGGGGGGTTGTAAGACTTTAGAGAAATACTCATTAAACTGGTTTAAGAAACATCCCCCAAATACTGTTGTAAAATTACAACGAAAAGTCGTAAACAGGGGGTTGGGCAAACACGAATGCCTCTCACCAAAGTAACACTAAATTACATTGGTTTGTCTAAATTACAAATAAAAACATACAAAACATTTATCAAGTTATATGCAAAATCTTACATCACAACACTCCACCCCGATGAATGTTTTGTACAATATCTTTATATTGTTTAAAGAATCTGATGCATAACTTGTGGTTTGGTTTGCAGTATTTGCTCTCCCAGTGTTAAAAGTTGTCCGTGACCATTTGTCCATTACATATCTTTTTTATTTCAAAGACAATCTGAAGAACTTGGAAGCGCTCCTGATGACTTGTATCTGCTCCGGCTTGCGTCAACTCTTTCTGCAGTCTTCATATGTCATCAGATCTGGTGGTTCAAAATGAGACAAGTCCACACCTTCCACTAAACTAGCACACTACAATTTAGTCTGTTGTGTGAATTCTTAATCTGTACTTGTTCTCTGTCTAACTACTAAATAGACCCTTGTCCCAAACTATCTGTTTAAGCATATGCAGCTGTACAATTAACATCAAAATTTGAACGGTAACATACCACAGGTGCCAGTACAACCACTTCTGCCCAAGTGACAGCACATGTGCCACTGCATAAACTGTTCACAAACCAATATTTGTGGCCCCTCTGCACACATTTGGGTTTGATTTAGTTGCCTCTTGTGCTTTCCTGCCCATGGTGCAACTCTTGACTGCCATCAGCCTTTACCAGTATAGGCTGGCATCACCACCATGAGACATCAAAGCTATGCAACTCTCATCATTCCCCCATAGGCCACCCCTAGAGTTGTTTGCTCACCATATGCATACTCGTTGTGCTAAACACCTCGGTTCAGAATTGGCCCACTGGTCCTGTACCTGTACCACAGCCGACAATCTCAGCCGGGCTTCCGTATTTTCCCAATTAGACTATACCTAAACATCGGAACCCACATGACTTATTAATAGTATTAATTATATTAATTATCCCACTTAATACCCAGGATATACTTTATGAGCCTAAAATGAATCCCCTTATTTTGGCATTCCTAACTGGTTTGTTCAGTTTCCACCCCTTGGAATATAAATTTGCTGCAGTATTGAACAAACCTTTCCTTTTAAACTATAGCTAGTCTGACTAGCCTTATTATTGCATGACTTGTGGACTTGTTACTCACTTAAACCCCAGTAAGTGTCTTTTTCTTGCTGTCTCTTCAGTTCTTCTTCATGTCTTTGTCTTTAGTCTTTACATGTTGTCTTTTCTTCATTCTGCTATGAAGGCAGGTCTGCAAAATGGAAGGTGACAAAGCAGTTTCTGTCCATCTCATTTTCTTGGCTGTCGACCTGGAGCCAACAATCAAAATTTGCTTCTAGGCTTTCATTGGAACAGCTTAGCCGCTAGTGCCATGCCACTCCAATGTGCCAATGGTAACCCAATCTCCTGCATGGATTTTACCCTGCTAATTGCTTTCACTATTTATTACCTGCACCAACCCAAAGTCCATAAAACCTTACAATAGAAGTAGCACTTTTACAGAAGGCCAGAAAATTGAAACAGAAATAACTGTTTTCCCTTTCCTGTCTTCCTGCACTACCCTTCTATTTTTTTTTTTTTTGTTGCCTGTGTGTCCTTTTTTTATTGTATGGTAACTGCTACCTGAAAGTGTGGGCTAAAACCTCTCCAGAATCCAAGCGCCAAATCCAGCATCTCACCTAAAACTGACCTGTGCTCTTTGCTAAAGACCAGCTCACTTTTCTCCATTTTATTGCAAGGAGATTCATAGGCTGTCTTTTTAAACAACTGGTCAGTTACGTTTTTAATTACTGAACCTAAGTGTGTGTGGTTTTTAATAACTGCTGCCTCCAGCACAGCTGTTAGGACTTTCACACGCCTGTGCATTCCTGGCTTGCTAGCTAACCTTGTAAAACTTCCTGCTGCACCATCTCCCATTCTTTGTTCTTTGGTTTGTCCTGTTTCATTCAAACCAACTCCTAAACTGGTGCACTTTCTTTCTAACTCAGCCATTCTTGCACTAGCACATTTAGACCTTTCACACACAAGCATTTGAATTCCTTCCATTTCCATTGTTCCTTGTTTAAATTCCACAATTTCTTTACTCAGTACCAATATGCCAATATCCAGTTCATGCCCTCTAGTCAACAACTGCCATTCACATTCACCAGCTTCTCTGCCTTATATCTGATCTCTTTGCCCTAAATCAAATTTCAGTGCAGCACTGGTTACCTTTCCTAACAGTGGTGAAGTATCTATCAGTGTAGCATGTTCTTTAAATACTGGACAGACCTCAGAATTACCTGGAGATAGTGGTGCAATGGAGAATAATGGAACGAAACACCCTTGCTGTTTTCCCTTCCTTTCATCCCTCTCCTTTTCCTTACACTCACATTCCCACTCTACCTGAGCACTCATCTGTCTCATGTAAGTCACCCACCCATGTTTTAGGGTTCCAGTCCGATCTGGTTACTATTGCCCTAACTTTCACCATAGGTGGTTTACATTTCTTTTTTCCACTGCTTTAACTGCTTTCTACTTTAGCAGTGGGTGTTCTACATGCTAACACTTCACAATTATCACATCATCTGTTACATCTTTCAAAACTCTCACACAACATTCCATTTTCACTTTCATTCATTTTGCTATTTTCTTCCTCATCATGATCTTCCTTATTACCAATAATACAAGCTAGTAAACCTCTTATAACAACAGCTGTCTTCTTTAAACCTGATCGCTGTTTTCTTGCTTTTAATCCTGCCAGCCCCCTTCCATTTTGTGGCACACTCTGCTCAGCTTCTGCTTTCTCTACCTGCACTACAGGTTTCCTAGCTTTAGCCTGCTTGCCTCTGCCACTCCACTGGAAGATGGCTGACTTTAAAATGAACTTAGGCATTTCTGAGTCTACATTTTTACTGTAATACAATTTGCCACCTTCGTTATGGGTTGGCCTACTTTTGCCCTTGTAAGCAAACATACACATACATACATACATAAAGATTCTAAACAAAAGTACAGTACGAATGACGAATGTATGTCCCATCACTCCCTAGCACTTTAACCACTTAAATGCCGTATGAATGACGCATGCATCTTTCACCACTCCCTGGCACTTTAATTAGGGACTCACTACAACCAGCACTAACAAACATGCGGGTGTCCTTGTGACACACATGAAGTCTCTACACTTTGTTGGTTATATTCCATTCAGCAACCAAACCATGTTTTACTTCCACCACATTTGTACACTGGGTGCCCTAAAATTCACATGCATAAACAAACACATACATCAAAACAGCATTTGCAAACAGGGTGCAAAACTTGGTTACCCCAAAATCCTGCCAACTACGCCAATTGTTTTATCTTGGTAGAATATATGTATTGCTCTACTTTCCCCTATTGTATTATTAATATGCAGCCTTAGAATGCCTAATCTCACAGACTTACCACTGTTTAGAAGATATTATTTTATATAAAACTTATCCCCACCTTCCCTTCTATATCTATAACCTCAGGCAATTAGATGTAGTAAAAAGACAAGCAGGAGTTAAAGTTACACATAAAATAATGTATTACTGATAATATTCATAAATAATAACAAAATGCAAAGTACATTTGAATATTGGCAACCATACAACCTGATAAAATGGTGATGTGCAATTCAGGTGGCACACAGACTTGTAGTTACTTAAAATGTCTCTAGTTAAGGCATCGTTGGTGCTCAGCTTTCAGCCACAGGTCTGTTCAATGTGGCTGCTGAGCTGTGCTCTTCATTGTGTTGTCTTCATCATCACAGGTTAGCAAGAGAGATGCTTCTTCATCATATGTTGGTTAGAAAGAGAGAATGTGGTTGAGCAAGCAAATTTATAGGTTTTCTGTCCAACCCCTACAGCCAATCCAGACAGCCATATCTCAGACCAATGGGTGAAATAGAACATCTTAACACCTGTAACCCCTCAAGCCATATGTTAAACATCCTGGCTTCCTTGCAGGGGGGTTGTAAGGCTTTAGCAGAGAAATACTCAAACTGGTTTAAGACACATCCCCCAAATCCTGTTGTAAAATTACAATGAAAAGTCGTAAACGGGGGGTTGAGCAAACACGAATGCCTCTCACCAAAGTAACACTAAATTACATTGGTTTGCCTAAATTACAAATAAAGACATACAAAACATTTATCAAGTTATATGTAAAATCTTACATCACAACAGTGATTAAACTGGAAATTTCAGCTATATTCTCAAAATTTCCACTTTAATCTAATAGTTTGTCATTAAAGTAGACATTTGTAAATTTCATCTTAAAACCAACACAGCTGTTAATCGATACGTGCTTCTGAGGCTTCCTTCTGCACTGACAGCAGTGGCAGGCAGCAATTGCCACACAGAACACACTAAATTTACGATATTTCAGCTCTCTGCACATTTTAAAACCTGAGATTTATACAGGGTGACACAGAAAAACGGGAACTTTTGAAAAACCCAATAAAAATATAAGAAATCCAACAAAAAAATTTTATTGATAGCAATTGAACCACTACAACTTGCCTTTTAAGCAACAGTAATCCAAATTATCAATGTCTGAAAATTACGTCCTGTAGATGGCGTCCTCCTGTACGTATGCATTCTTCCAATCTGCTGTTAAGGTTCCCCATTGATCGCTGCAACATCTCAGCTGGTATACCACGAATTTCGTCCTGAATTCTTTGTTTCAATTCATTCAGTGTCCTTGGCCGAGTCGTGTAGACCCGACTCTTAAGGTTAGCCCCACAAGAAAAAAAAAAAAAATCACAAACAGACAAATCCGGTGATCTTGAGGGCCAGGGAATGTCACCGAATCTTGAGATGACACGGTTACCGAACAATTCTCGCACAGCTGCCATTGATTACTAAATTACTAAATGTTGAGATTGTTTACAGCTCAAGGTCCCTGTTCCGCAGTGCTGCAAACTGTACATGGCTGACACTACGCATTTCAAAAGTTCACGTTTTTCTGTGTCACCCTGTACTTTATATCATAACAGAGAGAGCTACAGTATTAGTCAAGAAGGACAATAGCAAACAGATTACCTATTCATACTTTGTTTCATAGGGTGAAGGAGCCTATTTATAAAATTCAAAGCCTAAATAAACCAATGTGAAAGCAAATAGCTAAGGAAAACATGAATCAAGTATCAAATTATACTAGTATGCTAATTTAGAGAAAATTCCAGTTATCTGGTATACGGGCTCGTGAAATTTTAAATTAAGCATCAAATAATAAAGAAAAATAATTACAAGCACTGGCATTTGATACTTTTTTCAAAAAGCATACTTAAGTTATATTGCTTGTATGTGAGGTTGAACCAATCACCTTCTTGTTCCACACCTACTGTATAAACAGCTGCTAGGATGCTACATCCACTGCCACTAACAACCATAAAAACCAAGACAGCAGATTATCTTCCTTGTCTCAGAAACTAAAAATTAGCTAGTACACCAAATACAGAATATAAATACATAAAAAACAATAGATAGCACTTAGGGTGCTAGATTGGTATGAAGAAAATAATCACCATAAAATGTCCTAAAACCAAAAAAAAAAAAATAAAAAAAAAAATAAATACTATTCATAGTTTTCAAATGTTTGACTGGAGTCTGAATTAAACAAAGTTTATTATGTAGCCATTACTATCTTATCAACCAGCTAAGATCAATATTGACTAAGGAATTACAATATCTACATACAATCTTTGAAATCATAATTTTCATTGATAAATCAGATCTAATCCAAAACTCGTATCATAAATGTGAAGTAATTAGACATGTTTTAGGCATTGCACTAAAAACCAATTCAGTAAAATGTTGCTTAATAACAGTTATAACCTAAAATGAGCTTGCACATTAGCAGGAAAAATGCCGACAATTGCCACAAAAGGGATAAAGCATTAAGTAAACACATAATAACGATCAGTTCACCAGCTTTGGCAGAAAGCCTGACACTTTCTCATGAACAAACTGATCACCAGCTACACAAAAACAGAGAACAGTCCTAACATGGCAGCAGTAACACATTTAGATTTTTAAAAACTTTCTGTAAATGGAGTGCCAGCACAATGCCATGTATAATTCCTTAACTATTGCAATACTTCGCGCAAAGGATTACTATAACTTAATTAATGTAAAGCTTAGAAATGCAGGTTCGAAAATTAACTAATTTACAGATCATTGACCCTGTCATTTGGGGAGAAAAATCAGCTGATCTCTATCAGAAGTTGATTGATTGGAGCATTCTGATACCAATAGATATTGTAAAAGATAAAGAATAAGTATTCAAGTGACACAAAATATTATGCTCTTCTACAAAGTAATCTCAAACTTGCACCATTGCAGAGATGCAAAAAAGGCTTGTATCTTGGGCAAAAAATCCATTATAGTAGAGCCCCTTAGGCTTTAAAGGATCACATGTAAATGGATCCACATAATAAATCACTTATTTAGGTAACCTGCACTGGTAAATTCTACAGACTGTAGCACACCACCAAACTTCCCCATGACAAAAGTGAAAGGACAACTCATCTCTAAAAGTGTTGCTTACACCAAAGTTATGGATCAGACGCGCAGACTTCTTTCTTACATCTATTAAGCAACAAATTAATATCTTCGAGACCACCTATGCAGACAGATTGAACATGTCTCCATTAATAGTAACTGCATGTAAAAAGTTTACAGACAACCAGACCATAGCCCTACCATGCATTAACGCTAGAATCCCTAAAGCCTACAAAAATATTTGTAATGCTGGTCCAGCTTAAATTCCCTTGCACCTCCTCAACACCATTGTTTTGCTAATGTGTCAATCAGCTTGCTATCCCATCCCAAACCAAGGCAGCTTAAGTCAGACGCAAAATTTTCACAGCTTAAGTCTCTTTATCTGGGAGTGAGGCGTCTGGAACTGTATAGGGCTGTGACGATGCGGTTTCTACTCCATGCTCCCATCGCTGTTCGGGAGCCCTTGAACCCAACACCGTTGATAGTTATAACCGACGTGAGCTAGACAGTGAGGCAACAACAAAGCAAGGGGATGATGTAAAAAAAAAAAAAAAAAAGTGCATAAGTGATTTTATTTAAAATCAAATCAACAAACAAAACTGTTCAAAGTGCAGTGCATTCAAAACGTCAATAAATAACCCATAAAGAGAGTTGTGAAATAGTGGAGGTTAAAAATACACAAAAACAATCCTTTAAAAACAACGGGGTTCAAAGGATACTGGAAGCAGTCTTCTAAAATCACTAAGCCCGGTGCTCTTCTACACTAGCGTCTCACCTGCTTTTCCCGGTTGGGCTTTACAGCCGGCGAGACGCTCGCTAAGCAGCTGTACGCTCTTTCTCCCATATACACACACTCATCCCAGGCCCGAGACTTGGAAACCTTGGCATCCAGGACGCCCACACCAAGGACTTCACTTCCAAGCCTCCTGACTCCCGCTGCCGTCCTGGCCTTACGCGGGCAGTCTTTTTCATTGGTCACTCAAGCTACATGATCGCTCAGCGGGAGCAACTTCTACTTCGACTCCTGGGTGTCGGCCTAACACACAGGCTTTCACACAGCTGCCTAAGAGTGTACGTTCACTCGCTCGCCCACTTGTACTGTCTCTCTCTCTCTTTCCTGCTCTCTCCAGCCACCTCAGTCTTTCTCTCTCTTCCTTGTTCTTTTTTTTCACTTCGATCCCCCTAACTGACTCGCGCTTCTCTATATATGCAGAGAGGACATAGCAGCTGCAGCACATTAGCCACAGGAACAATCACGGATGTGGGCAGTCCCTCACCTGTGCACTAGGTGAGAAACGCTCACACCGCAGACCACCCTGCAGCTTGCTATAGCCACCACGCCCCCTCACTAAGCCACGAGCACAGTGATTATTTAAATAAAACTGCTGGCCTTTGACCTAGCTGTGGACCCATAACACCACAAAGGTAAATAATATATCATTATTTGGAATACATACAATTCATGTGTTCCAGGTCTACAACAAATGTGTAAATCTGTGTAAATGTAGGATGACAGGAAATGAGAGACAAAAAAATGTTAAAATAATTTTCTGTTTTGGTTAAGTGTTTATGTGATACAAAATGTTCACATGAAGTGTATAATGTGTGAAAACTGAAGGCCAAATATCAAATAAACATTTTTACAAAAGGTATAACAAGACAAGTGTGCTTTTATTCAAGAATATAACAAAGAAAAAAATTGTTCAAATTACTTGTTCCTGTCAATGTGTAAAAACTGAAGCCCAAATATCAATCAATAAGAAGCAGACATGTTCGCTTGGCTGGTGCAGAGGTAAGAACTGCTGTCTCATAATCAAGAGGTTGCAGGTTTGATCCCAGGTCCTCCCTGCATTTATCATTTTGAGTAGTAAAGTGCTATTATTATTACTATTATACAATAAAAACATGCATTTGACTTGGAGTCTGAAACAGCAGGTGTAAATTTATGGTACTTGTAAAAAAGAGTTTTTTTAATTCACTTTTATTCTCTCAATCACGTTCACGCTCCACCCGAACTGACATAGTTAGTTTTCAAATAAAGACATGGTATAACGAACTTGCCTCTCCCTCTCTGAACTGATGGTGTTTATCTCTATTGTTTTCACAAGAGCATATCAGACTATCATGCTGCACTTGCTCTTTGACGAGGACACCCATACAGAATGTGTGAAAAATGACAGATTTGCTGCAATCTCAGACATCTGGCAATGTTTTGTTGAGAACTGTGTTTCGAGTTACAACCCAGGGTAACATATTACTGCTGATGAGCAACAGTTTCCATCCAAGGTCCATTGTCCTTTCTTGCAATACATCTCAACCAAGCCTGACAAATGTGCTAAAGTTTTGGATTGTGGCAGTTTTGCAGACAAAAATACATGTGTAATGCCACTCCTTATTTAGGAAAAGATCCCAGTTGTCCCAGTAATACGATGGGAACTTCCACCTGCAGCTAAAAACACTTCAGTATGCGAGCAATTCTCCATACTAGTGTTTATATCTAGCAGTGCCATGCTAATAGTGTATGCACCCAAAAACAAGCAGTTTATCTATATTCCCCATAGTCCCATGAACCATAAAGTGGAGATTGGCCAAAATCAGTGGGGAAAAGGAAAGGAAAAAAAAACCACAACACCCACATGAAGGAATGCACATAAATATTTCATCAGTGCCACCGTGTGTTCCGTTATGTACTACTCAGGATATAAAATTATTTATACAAAATGTCACATATATTTATGTCACTTTTATTTTTGCCAGTGCGGAGTTGACATCAAGGACCAGAAGGTGCATACTAATTCAGTTCGAGCAGGAATACCCAAAAGAGTCAATGGTTGATGGAACAGGACCTTATCGTCGAATGTGCTTCAAGGTCTCTGTCTCCCCCTGGAAAGGCAACTCATGTTCAAATGAAATAGCTTTTTCAAATGAGGACATTTTCACACATGGGGGTGTGTGTGTGTGTGTGTGTGTGTATGCACAAGACAGAGCGCGAAAGAAGCAGAGACAGATGTGATGTCATTCAAGAGGTTACTGGAATGTAAAAACAAACACTTTTGTAAAGGTATAATAAAACAAGTGTGTTTTTATTCAAGAATAAAACTGAATAAAAAAAAAAAAAAAAATGCGACAACAAGATACCAAGAAGACATGATTCACCAGCGTTTGTGTTTCTGCTTAGATCCCTTAAGCGATACCTTTTACAAATACCATAAATTTACACCGGCTGTTACAGACTCAAATGTATGTTTTTATTATATAAATAGTAATAATTATAAAGCAGCTCACTACTCAAAATGGTAAATGCAGGGAGGACCTGGGATCGAACCCACAACCTCTTGATTAGGAGACAGCAGTTCCTACCTCTGCACCAGCCAAGCAGACATGTCTTCTCCATATCAGTGGATATCTGGTCTTTAGTTTTTACACACAGACAATAATATGTAAATTGAACAATTCATTTTTCTCCAGTTATATTCTTGAACAAAAGCACATTTGTTTTGTTATACCTTTTGTGAAAGTGTTTATTTGTTACTTGGCCTTCAGTCTTTTGTCATTATTACTATAACATGAACACATAACCAAGAGAGAAACTTTTTTCAACATTTTTTGCCTCGCATTTCTGGTCATCCTACATTAATTAACACAGATTGTTTTAGACACGGAACACATGAAATTTATGTATTCCAAATAACTATATGTGAGTTACCTAATACAATTCCAGATACCTAACTCTCAGGTAAAGAGACTTCAGCTGTGAGAATGTTGCGTCTGACTTCAGTCAGCTCAGTAGGGGATGGGATAGCAGACTGCTAGATACTTCAAACGATACTTTTATTGTGGTGTTTATATAGACATAAATCTGATAAATTCCCATGAATTATACCAAGGCTCAAATAGGGAAATTGCTAAACTGAGTTCCCCAGTGTAGCCTGGAGATGCAAATCACTCATTTTACCATTTTCAGAGGGCACTGGAACTTGCACAGATGTAGGTTCAAATCTGCATTACAATAATTAATCAGAAAGCTTTTTAAATATTGTGTAGATTATGATAGATTGCAATTTGTCTGACATTTAACATTTTCAACAGACCAGAACACAAAATTGTAAACCGACTATATTCTTTATCTTCAGACCATCACAGACTTTTCTGAAGATATGAACCCAGCATTACTTAATCAACTGAAGAAAATGTAAACATATGATGCAAATCTTTCTTAACATCTTACCTTTCAAGAGGCCACTACTATGTACAGTACATATCTTGCAAGACTTTATTTTGCAAAATTATCAAAAAAGGCTTCCCCTCTCAAAGCACAATAACCAATTTTTATGGTGCACTTGCACAATTTTGTACAAAAAAAAAAAAAACCCTAACAACAGTAAAGAACACTTTAATTATAAACTAACTGGCCGGCACAGACTCAACAATGAAGTCAAAACACTGTTTCTATACTTGTTACTATAGATTTAAAAGTATAATCTAATGACTTGCTTAGTGAAAAATTGGAATAGAAGTTGCTCCACAAGGCTTACTATTGTCTGGACAAAGTTGGCTGCATTGTGAAGGTTATGTTTTTTGATTTCTTTAGTGATACCATCCAGCCATCCAAGCTAAGAAATAAAAAAAAGCTAAAAGATTTTGCAGGTATGTGAGCCTATAGTGTCCAAGATAATGGGTAAATTCATGTGAAATCAACAGAGGCATCCCAATTTACAAATTAAAACAAAATTATTCCAGTGATGGAATTCTTTTTATGGCAGATTTTGTCATGCATGTGCAATATGCATGTGGAAAAAAGATGTAAAATGTTTGTTTCCCCATTTTAACGCATCATAAATTGGAAAGTTTGATCTCTTTCAGATATTCACCTACAAAGAAATATGACCAATGCCTATCAAAATCTGAAAGATAGGATATGATTTACTGTGGAGATAAAGGCATCTAATATTAAGTAACAATCCTTGAAAGTGTATCTAGCATTAATAGTTCAAAAGTTATGACTTATTGAACATTGCCTTTTTGTTTCACTAGCACTCACTTTTACGGTAAAAGTAGAGTGACATTCTCTTTTAAAGCCTCCATATCGCAGAAACTAATGAACATACAAGTCTAAGATTTTGCACACTAGTTAATCAGGTACAATCACATTTTCAACCAGTATGAATCAAATCAGAGATGGTCAATCAGAAACATTTCCCAAAATCTGTTGATTTGACATGGATTAACTCTAATGGATAATCTATCCTATGGAGGACAAAATGTGAATTAAAGGTAAACACACAGATTTATTTATTTGACATATTTGTAGAGTTACGGATTTCCAGATGTATTAATTTACTGATTTCTTCATTTCTGTTTTAAGGAGGGGGGAACCTTTAAGTCACTATAATAAGTCACAATAATAATGATCTGCGCTCCATTAATTAGCTTGGATGAGAAGAAATGCTAGTTGGCTAGCAAACAAAGCCGATGGGAAAATTTTACAAATGAAGTTGAAAACTGGGCACCAAATGATTATGTTCAATTTTGCTTGAAGAGATTTAGGGATAATTTGGCACACCTTAATGCAGAGCTTGATACAGATGTAGACCCAGCAGTGTTGGATGGAAAGGTTGCTAACACGTACACTTGCAATTTCCTTTTGGAAGCCATTGTGTAACTAGAGAGAAGTGAACAGAACTAGTCGATCAGTTATTTTGTTTCTGCCTGGTTTACTAATCTGACCGACAGTTTAGAAAAAGGTTTAGGCTGCCAACCTCATTAACATACAGACGAAGAAATCTGTAAATAAATCAATACATCTTTGCGTGAATTCATAAATCTTATTTATTCATTCATTTATTCTACAGATTTATTCTTCAATGCCAAGGATTTATTGATTTCTACCAACAATTAGTTTATTTCTTTATTTATGCCACAGATGTATTTATTTAGTTAGTTTTAAGCCATATTTCATCCACTATACTATCTGGAAAATGCAGCTTGGGAAGCTCAATTACGGTGCCACTGATGTAATATGAATAATATTGTGGCATCAGAAAGAACAGTCCTGTTCACCTTGTACATTATCAACTATAAATATAAAACCAGGTTGTCACTTGCACTACTACTACATGTACTTGGGGGTTCACATCAATGACAAGCTTGACTATTTTACTAACATAGAAAAGCTATATAGTAAAGGGTGGAGACTTCTTTCCTTAGGAGACAGCATTTATTTAATGTAGGCAGTGGCATTCCTTTACATATTCTAAAACTTTGAAATAGCTAGTGAGATTTTCTCTGCCGTAGTGTAACAGCACTTCAAGGGAGGCCAACCAAAACATCAAGGTAATTGAGAAGGCAGGATTAGCATTGGGATGAACTCTCCCTGGAGGTAAACAAGAATAAAGGGAAAACTGATGGTCATTATAATAATGCTGCACATTCTCTATGTGACAAATTAACATTTGTGTACCAATTATTCAAGGGAGCAATATACCTTTATAATGACTCACTATGAATGTCCTATTATCATCCAAGTTGGATGTATTTCCTTTTTATTTGGTGATACTCTTGTGGGTGTTGGGGGGTGGTGGTAGTTAATTGCTATAAACATTTGAATTTCTGTAAAAAGTGATTTTTTTTAAAGTGCAATCTATGTGTAATCAGTACACATGTACATTTTGCAAACATTCATAACTGTCTGCAATGTTTTCATATATTGTAAGGTGGTTTCTGTTCCTCATTCCTGTTTAAACTGCTTTTTACAAAGTCACTTGATGTGTCAATGCTTTTAACATAAAGTTCATCATAAACATGATCAAAAACAGCATACTTTCAATAATTGCCAACAAAAATTCTACAGCAAACCATTATTGTTCAAATCATTCAACCTCTCATCCAAGAACATGCAGAAAACATCCCAAATTAAAAACTATACATTCTAGTGTTTTATTGTGTAAATGGGGGGAAAAAAGTCCATAACAAAAAATGACATTAGTATTATAATAGACAGACAACATTTTCATATACTTTGAGCATAGCACCAAAAAGCAATGTTAATTAACTAAAAAAAAAAAAAAAAAAGGCAATCACTGCCTCCATACCTTGGACCACCAACCCATCCCTTTGGCCTACACATTTCAAATGTACTGCAATCTTATTTTGCGGACTCATTTTAGCAATGGAACCAGTTAACCATATTATCAAAAAGGTTTTTTTTTTTTCTTTAAAAAAAAAGTTTGACGGTGCTTTGTCCTGGGTATGACGTTAAATTGCAACCAGCCCTGCAAGCGGTCCTCCATCTCCAGCCACCGTACAAAAAACTTCACAAAGCTCTGAGACGACAGAAACGACTTCTTTTTGCTCTCCGCAGGAGTAGCTCTGCTGTAGTCGCCCATAGGAAGGCTGCTCGCATTCTGAAGGGGATTGGGGGAAAGCCCTCTGGAGCCCCATCCCCGGAAGAGTCGAAACCATTGGAGAGCCAATAGGGTCAGGTCTGTTGGGGATTGGAACTGGTGTGGTGTGGAGGCGTCGCCCACTGCACGGCAGCACTCGGGTCCCAATTTGAGGTGGCCCATACGGGTGGGCGCATGGAACGTCTTGTCTCTCTGGCAAGATGATCATCTTCCTCTGCTGTCAGAGGAGCTGCGTAAACTCTGCATTTCAGTGGCGGCACTCTCCGAGGTGCGCAGACCGGGGACAGGCCAGATCTCTGTAGGTGGATACACCTTTTATTGGTCTGGTCAGTCTGATGGCTGTCATACTCAGGGAGTACCTGTTGCTGTAGCAGATTGTCTTCTTCCAATGGTGTCCGATGTCTCTCCTTTCAACAAGCGTATTATGGGACTCAGATTACAGCACTCCCTGGGTGCCTTGTCTGTTGTCTCAGTGTATGCTCCGACCGCGGTAAGTGATGTCTCGGCGAGGGAGAAATTTTATTCGCAACTTCGCTTGGTAGTTGATGGGTGTTCACAAGGTGACACTCCTCTGGTCATGGGTGACTTCAATGCAACCAGTAGCACTGACAGTGCTGGCTATGAGGATTGTCTCGGTCCCCATGGGTCTGGTGACTGTGGTGAAAGTGGCTCCATGTTCCTTGACTTTGCAAAAGGTTGGGGGCTGCGAATTGCTGGGTCCTGGTTCCAGCGCCCTGAACAGCATCATTGGACTTGGTACTCCAATAGAGATCGATCACATCCTCATGGGCAGACGTTGGAGGCTCTTGCAAAACTGTAGGGTCTACAGAAGTGCCCAGTTTGTGAATTCTGACCACAGACTCGTCGTTGCTACTCTTAGGATTCAGCTTAGGTCCAGTAGGTTACCACCTACTAGGAAAATGAGCATGAACTTGGCCAGACTCCAAGACCAGGCTGTTTCAAATGAGTCTGTACACAGTTTGTGTGAGGGACTTTCCGATTTGGGTATGACTGCCGATCCTAATGTGATGTGGGAGACCTTCCATGATAAGACCATGAAGGTTGTTGAGGATTGTGTTGGTGTTACCGGTGTTCCCAGAAGGAGGTCTTTCATCGAGAGGAGTCGCAGCGCACGGCTCAATGGCAACTCTGGTCTGTGGTCTGTACCGGGAACTGAGAAGGATGGCTGCGAGGGCTCCGAGGGCAGATAAAAAGATGTTTGTTACAGGAATCTGTGAGCAAGTGACACACCATCTGTGGTCTAGCTACCCACGTCCTGCTTACAGAGGACTCAAAGCATTATGCATATTTGAATCTGTTCCACAGAGAGTTGCAGTCAGGGCAGCTAATGGAATTGTCCTTACAGAGGACACGGCAGTTGTGACCCGCTGGGCTGGCTACTTTGAGCAGTTGTTCAAAGCTAATCTTCCGGCTAGGACGTTAGATATCTCTGGGTCCATGGTTCTTGAGGCTGATCCTCCAATTAGCTGTGAACCACCCAATCTCACTGAGATTGTACAGGTGGTGAACCAGCTGATGGGAAGGCTGCAGGGATCTGTGGTATCTGGGGTGAACTTCTCCAGGCTGGTGGTAAGGCTGTCCTCCTGGCATTGTAAGCAATCTTTGCTTTCATTTGGGAGACTGGCATCATCCCAACTGACTGGTAAACAGGACTTGTCCCTATCTGGAAAGGAAAGGGTGATCGCTTGGATTGTGGCAACTACAGGGGGATAACACTGCTCTTGGTGCCGGGTAAGGTCCTTGCAAGGGTCGTCCTCAATAGGATCCATGATCACTTGGTCACCTACCAGCGACAGGAACAGTCTGGTTTTACACCTAAGAAGTCTACCATGGACCGCATCCTGGCTTTGACGGGTCTCATGGAGTGCAAACGCGAATATCAGCAGAGTTTCTTTGCAGCCTTTGTCAATTTTCACAAAGTGTTCAACTCAGTTGATCGAGCTGCCCTGTGGGACATCCTAAGGGTTCACGGGATCCCCTCGAGGTTGCTGGATATCATGGCTTTCTCTCCGGAAAATCCTTGGGTACCATTGGTTTTATTTTGTGTCGAATGAGAGGCTGCACATGGAGTCCCGAATGAGGCACATTACCTGCATTGTGAGGGAGCGTCAGTTACAGTACTACGGCCATGTGGCGCGTTTCCCCGAAGGTGATCCAGCTTGTAAGATCCTCACTGTTGGGGACCCGAGGTGGCTGGACCAGGCCAAGGAGTCACCCACGTAACACCTGGCTGTGGCAAATAGAGGGTCATTTCCGGAGGGTGGGACTGGACCGTATTTCTGCCTGGGGGATTGCAAACTGGTATCCTGAGTTGTTTCGCTATGTAGTGGGTGTGGCAACGCACTGTACCAGTGCATGCTCCCAAACTTGACGGTGCTTTGCCTGCCTCTTTATAATTATTTTTTGGGTGGTTGGGAAGTTCATTTAAGGCGACTTATAGATTCAGGTGAAAGCTAATATGTTATTTAAATTGCAATAATTTTTTAATTCTTTGTAATTGTGAGGAAAAATAGTAAGATACTGAGAGTAATGCTAAAATACAGACTAAACATGACTTAAAATTAGCTGACCCTTTCAAAGTTTATTTTCAACTCTAGGACTTTATGAAGAAACAAAGCACAACTAAATAGGGGTTTTTCAGTGCAGCCAGCTCAGTGTCCTACATACAAATCAAGAAATCTAATCAGTCCACTACAAAAGAATGAAAACATAGAGCATTTAACTCGGCTTCTTTATAAGGAACCACTGCTTAGTATTCTAGTGTCATATCACAGATACAGGAAATTGTCAAATATGACAACGCAAATGGTATTTGATTAAGACGTGTTGAGTGAAAACCAGTCTACTTTTGACATTCTCCATAGGTTTATATGGTCATAATTGTCAAGTGTTACTTGCATATGCCAATCAACATGGAACATTAACTTGTATGGGACATTAACTGTCCTGCTTTTAAATAAGCACTTGGTAGCAAAATAACACTATTCCTTTCTGGCTTGTAAGTTTGCATAGTTTCAAAATTACCTTCCTGGATTGTAAGAAGGTGAACTCAGCTTGGTATCAAACTACTTGCTCATATTTGGTAAAAAACAGACTTGTCAATGTTAAAAAAAAAAAAAATAAAATAAAAATTAATACATACAAAAAAAATATAAAATGTTGTGAAACACTTTATCCATACCATAATATTTTTATGTCAAAGTAAAATTTCTTCAGCTTCAAGACATTTAAGCGATTACCATAAAACTGTGAATGGTGAATAAAAATGTTGAATAAAAAGCATGAATGTTATTAATTTAGGAAGTTGAAGATATAATAATGTCCTTCTTTTCAGAGTTAAACAGGTGGGGGCCTTCTTTGACAGATTTTCAAAATGCTTAATTTATCCTTGAACATTTTTTGTAACCTATATGCATTTTTACTTTTCAAATTCAGGCTTAATGCTCTCATTTATTTGTGAGTGCTGATGAAATTATATTGAGCAGTGCACTGGCTGATGGGAGTAGTAGCCCACACTAAGATTTGATCAAAGTTGCAAATAAGAGGTGGTGGAGCAAAAAAATATATTGAACAATAGATTATGGCTCTCTATAAACACTTCAAAAGATCTGATAATTGTGTATTTCATTTAATTAATCAACACAGCCATGAATTGGCAGCTATCTGTTGTCAAACAAAAAAGAATGAAACTGAACCTGAATACAAATTAACAAAGGAATCTAAGTCCCCTAAATTCTGCATTAATGAAACCCAAAAATATACTTTAGCCTGTTTTTAGCCTTTTATTTAGGAAATCTTGGTCAAGTTTCTTCTAAAGAGGAGTGTAAATAGGACATTGCATGCCCCATGTCTTCAACTATCGCTGCTCAATTTGTAACTCCGCTGAACAACGACTGTCGAATTTGGTAGCTGTAGGTTTCAGTCAAGAGCAACGGCAAGAGGAAGGTGACATCCTATGAATATGAATTTAACAAAGCATAAACAATGAAAAAATTAATTCCTAACAAACAAATTTGGAGCAATTATAAAATAGTAATTTAAAAAATATTAATAAAAAGTGATTACCAAATAAATCTATGCAGGAAATACACGAATAAAAAAATGAGAATTTATGGCAATTAGCAACGTTCTACGGAATACAAGTAATCCCATGCCAAATTTCAAGCTCTGCTAGTGTATGCATCAATGTAAACCCTATCGCAAACATACACATCTTCTAAAGCCATACCCAAAAACAAATAACTTCCAAAGCTTGTTCTCATATTTGCAAGCAAAATCATTCAGCAGCTTTTAATTGCTTATTGTTATCGCAATCATATTTGTTACATCATAATAGTATTAAATAAAAAGAAAGGGGCAGAGGTGCAAACAAACCTAGAGGACCAATTGAGAATAACAAAAGAAACAAGATATCTTGAAGATGTGGGAACAAATAGAACTTCCAAAGAAAAAATTGATGCTTACATGCAACATGGAGTGAGTGTACATACAAAGTAATATAGTAATATACAGTAATCCTCTATTTGTGATTTTAAATACAAGAGTTCGACATTAATCACCACAGTACCATGCCACTCTTTAGATTTCTCATAACATGCATTCATTCATTCGCTCATTTCACACCAGGAATCCACTCTGGATGGAATGCCAGTCCATCTTTAAGACCTTAAGTGCTCTGAGGATAATTTACAATTGTATGTTAACCCTACATGCATGGCTTTGAAATGAGGGAGAATCTGTAAATTACACACAGTGAATAAAATTTGAATTTGGCCCCCAGTAGGCTTTGTGACAGAAGTGTCAACTACTATTATTACAATGCTTAATAGGCTGCATTTAATCAAACTTCCAAGAATGCAGCTGTCAATTCAAGAGCTTCACTGAAAGTAGAATAAGCTATTCAGCGAGGAAATAAACAACGAGGTTTACCACTGTTCATCTTTTTCATTTCATTAAAAATCTGTAGTATAATTATTGAGTCTGTTCCCAGGTATCAAGGGAATAATGAATAGTTTTGTGTAATATACCTGGAAAATAGATACTTATGTTAATTACTATATAAATAAGCAGAACTAAATATAAAAGTATACTGTCTTCCAGAACAGTGTTTCTCAACATTTTTGGTGTCACATCCACACTTTTTTCCCATTTAAGTGTCTTTGCGACCAATAGGTTAGGGATTTTCCAGGGATTCAAATCAAGCACAATACTTTAAGCTGGAGGGGGATTGAGCACGATAGTCAGAGCAGTGACCCACTATGACAAACTTTGCAACCCTCTGTGACCCACTACCAATATAAAAAACAGAACCTCTCGTGTTGTCACTGACCCAGTAGATGAGAAACATTATGCTAAACGTTAACAGTAAATATAGAAAGCAACGACAAATAAAGGGTAAGTCACAGTCAAAATACAGACTGGATGCTAATTCATCATACGACATGATTGCTCACATCATCACACAAGAGCTGTTGCCTAATACCAGGACAGAATACTTTGGACTGCAACAGGAAAAAGAGTTGGGGGGTTTTGGGGAACTTGTGTAGTAGAAATAACAAACACATGAATGTGCAAACTGCCCACAAAAGACATTTTGTCCATTAAATCAAAGCAAGGTCCCTGTCCCTAGAAGCATAAAATACTAAACAAAGTTCACACTTATTTTGAGGTAATGCATTGCAACTAAAAAGGTTGCTACCTGTTGCCTTCTATAGACCATGAGAAAGACCAAGAAAGATAACTTTCATGCAATAGCAAGCATAATTCTAAGAAATACAAAAAAAAAACTAATAAAACCAAATCCCACTCTAAATGGATGTTAGGTTACCATTAAACCATTTTAACATGAGTTTTTCCAAACGCAAAGTTAATTATATACCAAACTTCCTTTATTTAGCAGCCAAGTTGTTTGATTTTATAGATGAGAGAATAGTCGATTGCTGATACTAGACAAAACAGTCCAATGGCTTTAACTTAGATGTTTGAGATATTCGAGTATTGCTCATTCTTTAAAAATTGTACACCAATTAATTTTTAAAATATTAAATACTTTCTTCGGACTTAAATAAACTGAGCTATGTTATTAACAATGACTAATGCCTTTGAAAATTCTCCTTCATCAATTATTTTAATGAATTCTTTGATGAAAATTTTTAAATCATTAGTTTGTCACACTGGTCCAAACTAATGAGATCTAGGGGTCAAAGAAGAATAAATTCAAACACTCTTCCTCTAAAATATCCTATATGATCTTCTTCAATGTGTAAATGTTTTCTTTGCAGATTAATTCCAACTAGCATTGGTCAACCAGATGTTTTAGGCAAATGAACCACAGATTGGAATTCCACATCCTCTAAAAAGCCTAGATGCAGGTTTTGTACTTGCTCACAATGCTGTCTGTTCAGTAGTTTGTTAATACTATCAAATTCCACAATCATATTGTAGCCAGCAAGCATTTTATTTGGCCTCACTGGGAAATTTCACTTCTCACAGAGGGACAATAAATAAATAAATATGACTAACAACAAACCCTTCTCTGACACACCAGAATGTCTAACAAAAAAAAAACAAACTTATTACCATTGGTGTAACACTGACCCTCTGCTGAATAATTTGTTGGCTGAAAGAACTTAGCCTGTCAGAGAGACGATATGCAGCATTGTTCATAATGTCAGTCAGTTTTGTTTTCATTCCCTCTTTTGCTACTATATCCAGGTGGCAGAGTGTGAATCCTATAACTGAGCTTGCCTTTTAAAATCAGCTTGTTGATTCAGTGGGCCTCTCTTTAAGTGATGTTATCAGCCCAGCACAACACAGCCTATAAAACCACACTTGCCATCACATGAAAGAAGTATAATCTCCCAAGGGGAAACATGTCTGCTCTGTTCTTTCTTATACAGTTCCTCTGTGTAACAAGTTCAGTCCAGCCTGACATTGATGTGGACCCCCACGCACGTCCACATCCACTCCCTAAATAGTGACCAGACATATGGCAAAACTTAATGACTAGTTGCTTGGTTAAGCTGATGTTAAGTTGTCCCAAGAAACAAAGTTCTCCACCTCTCTCCTATACTAATTTTCATCTCTCTTATCAATACAACTCACAAGTGCAGAATTATCAGAAAATTTCTGCAAGTAATACAACCTAGTGTTAAGTATACTTTAAGGTGTACAGAATTAAGAGAAAAGGAGACAAGACTGCTTCTAATGGCACCCCTGTGTTGCTCACATACATATCAGAGACACAGTCTGAGTCTCAAACTACAATCTGTTCGTCAGACAATCCATTCTCCAGGACAACATAGGCTCACTCATGTGTATATCTCTGAGCTTACCACTTAACAAGAAAGGCTGGATGATAATAAGTGTAATGAAAGGAAAGGCTGACCTTTTTCTGGATAAATAATGATCCCTGAAATTGTCATTATATTTGCTCATATCATGTACAAATGCATGAAGAACAAAAAGAAAAACTGTCTAATTTTATACATGTATAAAATGCAAAGTTGGCTGATTGACCCCACACCAAAAATATTCTCAATTTAGCTAAAGAGCAGAAATTTAGTAAGAATCCACTAAGAAAAGACATTTCAATATTACAATAATTAAGGGTTAATTAAAAAAAAAAAACACACACACACACACAATAGAAAAAAAACATAATATACAATTTAAAAACACTTTGACTGATTTAATTGAAATTTGAGAATGTTGCAGAAAATACAAAATAAGCTTAATTTTTTGGGGATATTTGTCATGAATAATGCTCTAACAAGTGGGAAAATACTACACTGCATCCCCGAGTCTGCACAGCGCTGACAGCGATCACACAGAGAAATATGTCAGGCTAGTTTAGGCAAATGAAATGTCTCTGCAGAATTGAAGTGAAATGAACAAAGAAAACACATTTAGCAAGTGTCTGACATGCTCAAGGGCCATGAGCACAGCCAATTTCACAAAACTGAACTAGTAAGAAAGGTATTTAATACATTACTGTCCAATCCTCTTTAACTTATCTGCAACTCTGTGCAAATGTCAAGGTGGGGACAACAATTAACATCAGGCAGTGTACTGCTGAAGATGATTTCATCAGCTCTCACAAAGTTTAAACAAGAGTATCAATAAAGGTGCCATCAAACATAGCAACTGCTGCATTTTTTTCCTTCAACCACTTTAGGATATCAATTTCATTGTCTTTCTGGATTACAATGTTTATCTTAAGAGTAGAATTTCTCAGCCTTTGTGGCCTTGGGACTAGAGGTGTGCGATATTGACAAAAAAGTAATACATTTTCTGTGGACTTTGACAATAATAATAATTAGACAATACTTTGCTTCCTTTAAAAATGTGTTTGTAAAAGTCTTATTGATCCAGCTTGGTCTTGTAAGTAAGATATTAATTGTAACTTACTAATGAAATTTATGGAAACAACAGTTAAGGAAAACAGGTCTTGCTTATTTACTTAAAACTGAAGTAAGATAACACAAAAGCATTTAAATCAACAGTCAAAGTATTACTGAAATCAAACAGTGTAAGTATGAGTAAACAATAACTGGCCTACAGGATTTACACAGACATTTGCACTAGGACCAACTAAACTATTATAATGAGAGCATTTTAAACAGCTACAGTATTTACCCTTAGGCCTTGTTCACACGGGCGTTAAGTTTTTGGATAAACGAACTTGCTCTGAACGTCCTAGACGTTTATGTTGCTTTTTGTGGTGGCGATCGATTGACTTCTACACCGGCGTTCGTTTGTCTCTGTCTAACGCCAGCCTGCAGCCCAAATTGTAGTTTGTGTGTTAACCTGTGGATGCAGTGTCGGGAACTGGATATGAAAGCCCTTGTCGTTTTATTTGAGGTGCTTCCTTTCAATATGGACCATTTTGCTATGTTAGATATTAATCTTCTTGTTTTAAAAATACTCGTAATACGGTGACGTAGGGAGAGAAAAAAATCGCCGCCACTACTGGGTTCATCCTCTGACTGCACAACGTCGGGTTAAAGGAAGTTTTTTTGTGCTTTATGAAGAAATGCGAAAATTTCCGCTCAAGTTTTTTAATTACTGTCGGTTTCCACTTTTGATTGTCTGCTGCAGCTGGTGCAATGCCACATTGCACGCCGATCAACCAATATGCGACTTGGTGTTAGCCCCGAAGAGAGACTACTTGTCACTTTGAGGTAAGGAAACAGTAGTCGAGTGTGCGCTTACACCGGTGTTATGCACTGAAACAAGAACAAAAATTTAACATACTGTACTATAGTGTAAAAAACCCAAAGCTCTGTCAAATATAGAAAGAAAAAACTATAGCATTTGTAAAAAAAAAAAAAAAAAAAAGTTCTGTCCAATATTGCACAAAGATATTAGAAAAAAATAAAATAAATGTATTTTCCTCAGTAGAATTATACAAGTTGTGTGACAGAAGCACCAGTCTGTCCACAGCATCTGGCTTCAGAGCATCACGGTTACTTATTACAACAACATTTCCTCCAGTACTGAAGCCCTCTCAGAAGGGCTGCTTGAGGCAGGGAGGTGAAGGTTTTCGTTTGCAAGTTTTCCCAATTTGGAGAAATGTACGTCTCGTGTTTTTTATGCCTTGAGTGGATTTACAGTTAGGTCCATAAATATTTGGACAGAGACAACTTTTTTCTAATTTTGGTTAAATGAAACAACTCAGATGCAGTTAAAGTGCAGACTTTCAGCTTTAATTCAGCGGGTTGAACAAAAAGATTGCATAAAAATGTGAGGCAACTAAAGCATTTTTTTTTAAACACAATCCCTTCATTTCAGGGGCTCAAAAGTAATTAGACAATTGACTCAAAGGCTATTTCATGGGCAGGTGTGGGCAAGTTCATCGTTATGTCATTATCAATTAAGCAGATAAAAGGCCTGGAGTTGATATGAGGTGTGGTGCTTGCATGTGGAAGATTTTGCTGTGAACAGACAACATGCGGTCAAAGCAGCAGGTGAAAGAAGCCATCCTTAAGCTGTGAAAACAGAAAAAACCCATCCGAGAAATTGCTACAATATTATGAGTGGCAAAATCTACAGTTTGGTACATCCTGAGAAAGAAAGTAAGCACTGGTGAACTCAGCAACGCAAAAAGACCTGGACGTCCACGGAAGACAACAGTGGTGGATGATCGCAGAATCATTTCCGTGGTGAAGTGAAACCCCTTCACAACAGCCAACCAAGTGAACAACACTCTCCAGGGGGTAGGCGTTTCGATATCCAAGTCTACCATAAAGAGAAGACTGCATGAAAGTAAATACAGAGGGTGCACTGCATGGTGTAAGCCACTCATAAGCCTCAAGAATAGAAAGGCTAGATTGGACTTTGCTAAAGAACATCTAAAAAAGCCAGCACAGTTCTGGAAAAACATTCTTTGGACAGATGAAACCAAGATCAACCTCTACCAGAATGATGGCAAGAAAAAAGTATGGAGAAGGCGTGGAACAGCTCATTATCCAAAGCATACCACATCATCTGTAAAATGATGTGATGTGACACAGGACAGAAGCAGCTGAATGAATTCTGAAGTGTTCAGAGACATAGTATCTGCTCAAACCCAGCTAAATGCAGTCAAATTGATTGGACGGCGTTTCATGATACAGATGGACAATGACCCAAAACATACAGCCAAAGCAACCCAGGAGTTTATTAAAGCAATGAAGTGGAAAATTCTTGATTGGCCAAGTCAGTCACCTGATCTTAACCCAATTGAGCATGCATTTCACTTGTTAAAGACTAAACTGGACAGAAAGGCCCAGAAACAAACAGCAACTGAAAGCCGCTGCAGTAAAGTCCTGGCAGAGCATTAAAAAGGAGGAAACCCAGCATCTGGTGATGTCCATGAGTTCAAGACTTCAGGCTGTCATTGCAAGCAAATGGTTTTCAACCAAGTATTAGAAAACGAACATTTTATTTCCAGTTATTTAATTTGTCTAATTACTTTTGAGCCCCTGAAATGAAGGGATCGTGTTAAAAAAATGCTTTAGTTGCCTGACATTTTTATGCAATCTTTTTGTTCAACCCACTGAATTGAAGCTGAAAGTCTGCATCTGAGTTGTTTCATTTAAAATTAATTGTGGTAATGTACAGAACCAAAATTTTAAAAAAAAGTTGTCTCTGTCCAAATATTTATGGACCTAACTGTACATCACTGTACACCTCAGGTATCATCAAGTAACTTTTGATCCCTTTTACAATGGCAGTGTGCAGAGACTCACATTCTCTGAATTCCTGTGTTTTTTTTTTTGTTTTTTTTTAAATAGCTGCCAAAACACCTTTATCTTTTTCACCCAACAGTGGTTGGTTCCGATGTATACATCAGTTTGAATAGAACAGTTGGGATTTACAGGCAGGCACTGTCTCTCTGTTCTGCTTCACCATTACTTTAACATTGTTATTATTGTACAAACTTTATACACGAGTTGGGGCAGCATGGAGCAGGGCATGAGGGCAGGGATCTATGTGAGAGTTTTAAATTAAAAATCTTGCCCAATGATGTTGCCTGTATGGTCTTCTGGGAAGTAGGATGTTTGCAAACAGTAGTTTGCAGTTGCCTGGTTTCATCGAAAAAATGCAGTGCTGAGGATCGGTATGGCCCAGATGTTTGGTTTTACCATAAATCTGTCATTGGCGCAAAATGTGAAACCTGCAGTTTATGCATCAAGAGTTTGGTAACATGAATCACATAATTTAGGCAAAGCTGTCCGACTGAAATACTTTCAGCCAGACAGTATATACCTTGGGTCGACTATTCAAAAGTTGTTTGAAACCATCCCATTCAAATCGCCTGAAATAACACAATATCTTTTACTATGTAACTGGTGATTGTGTTTATGTCATGCCATCTGTTGCTTTTCTTGTCATATTGCAACTTTTGCAGAAACCTTGGACGATATAGCTATGCTAGCTTAACTTGTGTTGGTTGCACTGACCATGCACGCCTATGCGCTCCTACTTGGGACCCACTTTTACATTTTAAAATTCCTTGACAACCTGCAGACAGCATTGGGGGATTGCGGGGCCATGTTTGGAGATATGGTTTCTCCCTTCAAGAATCAAGCACTGTTAGGCTGGGTTTATACTTCACGTGGCACATGCTCCTGTGGAAGCTGCTGCTACACAAGCATTGTACTGTTTATACTTGCACGTGTACTTTACCATTGCGGGGAATCTGGAAGATTCCACCCAGTGGCAATATCATCACGGTGAGAAAATTTTCAGCCTCACTGTGTTGTGAATTGCCTGAAACATCCAATAAATTCCAAGGACACCTTGCCACAATCACTGAGAAGGATGGATGTTTAATGATTAAAACCATTAATCCAGGGGTGCACCCATTCCAGCAAACATTGGGCATGAGGCAGAAACAATCCCTGGACGTGGCATCAGCTCATTGCAAAGTGAATACACTGCACACACATACACCGGAGTCATTTTAGCGGCACCAAATCCCCAAACCTGCATGTCTTTGGAAGGAAAATTCAGCACACTGTGGAAATCCACCAGGAAAACATGCAAATTCCAGACAGGGAACACCAAGGACGGGACTCCCTGCGAGGCAGCAGTGCTACTGCTCCACCACCGCACTGCCCCCACATGTGTAATTATTAATGGTATTCAATATTTAAATAAAGTTAACAATTTGTCTGTAAAATGTAATACACATACTTTAATGCATGTCACCATGAAATTGATATCAAGTATAAATCTAAGGATTCCATGTGCAGAGAGCTGGAATATCAAACATTGAAATGTGTTCCGTGTGGCGTTGCTGCTTGCCGCTGCTGTCAGTTGAGGAGGAAGCCCCAGAAGCATGCAGCAATTAACAACTGGGTTGGTTTTAAGATGATGTTTACGACAGTCTACTTCAACGATAAAGAATGAGATTAAAGTGGACATTGAGATTAAAGCTGAAATTTTCATTTCAATCACAAAATAGACCTTTTCACTGTGTCCGTAATTTTTCTTCTCTGTGGCTGAAATACGCTGGTGTACATTTTGATGCTGTTGTGAAGGTGCAAAAAAAAAAAAAAAAGACTGCACAGAAGATGGTATGCGAGACCTTTAAAATGTATTGTCTCATTACATTAGGGAATATGTGATGCTTGAATATGAAAACATCACGAATGCATTTGTACATCTGCATTTTGTTTCACCACGTCAAACCATTCATTAAACATCGAAGCACGCAAATCGATCCTGCAGGATCTGCAAAGCGGCTTCCTCCATATGTTGATAGTAAACAGAGACTCTGACATCATGTTCCGACTTAATCACGCTGCGCCCCCTGACTTTTTGCTGGTACTGCAACTTGCACACGCATCATATTTAATTTCTGAGGACGTGCTCAAAGGATGCATCAAATGAACACTGGGAACACGTGGCAGCCATGATGCATGCACGTACAAATTCTGAGCGTTAAGTATAAACTGGCCCTTAGAAACAGGGGAAAAAAAAATATCATGCCGCTTTGTAAATAGCTTCAGAGAAACAGGACTGTGTCACAAATGATAATAAATCTGAGAAACTGATTGCACTACGATTTTTTTTTTTTTAATTCAGTGCATAGCCTTGGGTTTTTAAAAAAGTGAACACTGTTGCCCCCCTGCATTTTATCATTAAGTTTGTAATACTATTCAGCAATCAGCTTTGAGTGCAGAATGGTAACAAGTACATCAAGTATATAGAAGAGTATATCTAGTTAAATGACAGGTGAAATAAACCAAGAAAACTGGGTACTGACTGAGAAATAGATCAAAACAAAAACCTATAGCCAATGCAGGCCCACCAGAATCAGAGTTACCTAACCTCTTATAGACTTACAGTATTTTAGGACTATGAGGCATATACGAATAAATACCAAATAATATTTTCTTTTAAGTTAATTAAAAGGGGACTGGATAGAAAAATTAAAGAAAGCAATGGTATAAACAGGGGTAAATGTAAGCTGCTAATTTAAAGTGGGACAGATTTCTGTATAATTGACTAACATGATAAGCTAATGTTTTTATTTAATTAAGGTGGTATTTTGAATACCACAACACTATTTTTAGAATACAGAAAATACAAAGTGTTGCAAACAGGTTGCTGACACACAGTCACTTAAACTATAGCTCCCCAATACAGATCTATGTAAAACTGCTTTTGTTTCATATCCTACTGGTCTTACAAGTGCAGTTTTGCAAAATATGTTGTGCACACTATATTATTCTCCTCTATCACCAGACGAATGAGGGAGAGGAGTCCCTTTCCCAAGAACATTCAAATGATTTTGACTAGCATAAGAGGGGGAAATTTATCGCAATCTGTGAGTGATCATTGCACTAGATGGTAAGCACAAAGGCAAAACAGTATTGTTTTTTGATGATTTTGCCTTTATTAATAAATTCATATATATTATAAACCACTTAAAAGACCACTTTCTTTAAAAAGATCATTCCTACATGCAGGAACTCAACATACAAAAAGATGGACCTTAATTTTCTCATAGTGATTTTCATCTCATAAGACTGAAGACCCAGTGGTTTTCTTGCTTTGTGCTAATAAACATAGGAAACCAGCATTTTATATGTACAGTATATACAGACATACAATATTACAGAATGACTGGGTAAACTGGCAAAAATGACCTACACCAAGTGTGAAAGGCTTGTGTTTAACTTCTTTTAAAATATTGTTAAAATTCAAAACAGTATTGAAGGTGAGAATCTTAGACATGTACCAGTCTTAACCTTAAGCTGCAGAGCGTGTAATAACACAACACACTACAATTTAATAATTTCCGTACACTGTTTAGATCAAAACAGGAAAGGTTCCAATTAGTCATAATTTTTACTTTCATAACCCCAATTGTGTAACTTAGGTATACATAATTTCCTATTTCCAGATACTTGAAGATCTCCTTTTAGACTTCACCTTATTCAGAAGGCATTTCTCTCAACATGATTGTTTTTCTGTATTTACAACAGTCCTATAACCACTTACATAACACACCCCGACTATCTGCCTCTTCCAGTTTTATCATTCCCTTCACCACTCACAGTGTAACAGATTTAAGGAATGTTAAAATATCCAGATAAATATTATAAATCCATAATATACAAATTAAATAATAAAAAAAGAAAAATGACTGCCCGTGACAGCTGTTGATGGCTAATGATTGTACACTAAAGCCACAAAGGCGGCAAAGTTTGATTTCAGCTTTGTTACTATTAACACCACTTGCTATCATCAGGTTACTACAACTGGTACTGGAAATATCTGCTTGATTAGATTTAGTTCTGTAACTAACCAATCTTGACTTAGTAACACCTCAATAGAGCACAATCAATGATTGGTTTCAAACTATCATATTGGTGACAGGCCTATAGCGCTCAAGATATAGAACTTTGGACATGTTTTATTAAAGTTAGCCTTAGTTATATTTTGTTCTGTGCAACATTTTTATATAAAATTAACTGAAAAATAGAAATTATTCTCTGCTACGATGTATGAAAGTATTCAATAGCGCCATTTAGCAGGAAATTTAAATCACAGCAAAGACATTGGTAATAATGGATGCAATACACTGCTTTAAAAAAATGCAGAGAGCAAAAAGAAAACTAAAGCCTTTGACTAAGCAGCAAAATAAACTTAGCACAAAAGTAATTTAGTCCTTCAATACACAGACAACTATGAAGATTAAAATTTAAATGTATTTCTAATAGGGCTGGGCAAGTTAACGTGTTATCGCCCTAACACATCACATTAACACAGTTTTTGTTGTTATTTTGAAAGCCTATTCTCACCAACGATTGATAGAGATCAGTGATCATCTTGATACAGTGCTTTTCGATACGCGTTTGCTAGAAGGAAAGTTAGCTTTTTTGACTAGACCTTGCTTCCCTGTGCGTGCATGAGTAGCGAAGAGCAAACTGCTTCTAAAATGGCACGTGGAGAGATAGCAAAATGAATGCTCAAAGCAAAATAATCCATGGATGACTTTTTTGTATTATCATTGAACCAGACTGATTTGTCAGACTCCGATTTTGATGCAAGTGATCTGGAGATGTAGATCGAAAACGAAAGTGAGGTACCGGCATCAGCTGATCGGTCCCTGAACACGTTAGTGTAGCTGATGCACTTATGGCAACGTTCACCTGGGAGGACAGACAGACACGATGACAGGAGGTACAAACCATACTGCATCTCACTGCAACTGCCACCCCTGTGCACCTGTCTCACAAAGACAGTCAGGCAGCCAGCTCACTGTGCATTCCTACTGGCTGTCGAGCCACCCTCTGCGCAAACTGCAAGCAGGCGCCGAGGGCAGGCACAACAGGCAGCAGCAGACTCCTTATGCTGATTTATGTGTGAAACCATTGCTTTGTGTGCTTTTCAGAAAACTGAGTTTTTGGAAAACACATTAGCCCTCAAAGAGTTGCTGCTGAACATAGACCGTTTATGCTGCTCCCTGAAAAAAGAAAATGTTTCTGCTGGTATTTATTCAGATTAAAAAGAAAACAGATTTAGAAATGTTAACTTGCTGTTGCTTGGAAGGTGTCCATAATGATGTGATTGTGGCTCTGGACTCTGACGGTAACTTGTTTTTCCATAACAAACTAGATAAAATGTTAATGCCCTGGCAGTGGCAAATAGCTTTGGTTTTATATTTGATTTGATTACATTAATGTTTAAGTTGAGATTTACATGAAATAATTTAAACTGCTGCTATGTAAAGGGAATAACTGCTGTAAAAATCACCATGCGTTTGTAAACCAAATACATGCCATACATTACTTTTGAGTTCATTATTGAATTTTGCACATAATTGTTTGTTGTGATTGTCTGCGATTAATCTTGATTAAAAATTTGAATCGCTGCCCAGCACTAATTTCTAAATGTGTGCTAAGAAAGGTCTGATAAACAAAAAATGTAATTACCAAATAGGCAGACTGATTAATAAATAAAATCAATCAATCCTTAAACCCACTTCATTCCAAGAGAGAAGGATGGATTAAACCAGTTCTGATAACAGTTCCTAGGCAGGAACTAACCCTGGATAAGGCATCAGTCCATCACATTGTCCAAACTCCCAGTGTGCCAGTTTAAGATCTGAGAATTCACTTAACCTGTATCTTTGCTAGTACCGGAGGAAAACACAAGAACTCGGGAAACTCACATTTGGACTCTGCATGCAAGAACTGTAACACAGCAGGCCCAGCCACCCTTAAATAAAAGTTATATTTTTATTGTATACCAACAAAAAAAGGGCAGACACTGGGGCAAACTATTGTGAATACTGTACATAAGCTATTTCAGCATTATTTTCAATTGCATGATCATTAGAAAGCAACAGTTTAAATAATGAAGATATTTAAGATAATACGAGAGAAAATTTAAGCAAAAACCAGGAAATCGTATTACTTGTGAAACTGCTGTAAATCGACTGGCAATGTTTGTACAATGAGGGCATATACAGCTAAATAATACCATGGGTGAATGAAACTGCCCAGATAAAGAGGAATTTTCTAACTAAACATTAAACATTTCCAAACACTACACATCTATATCTTTAAAATTTTCATCCAAAATCCGTAAAACGACCATGCGCTATAGAAACAAGCGTACTTAAGTAAAGCAATACGAGAGCCACATGTCAGTTTTGAGACAACTGAAGCCTCTGGTCGATTGCCAGTGACTGCCATGACGCACACACAAAAAGAACTGTAAAACAACAAAAACAACAAGGGTTGATGGGACTGAAAAAAGTACAGTCCAACAGAACACATTGCTCATGACAGTCGGAGGCCTACAATTACAACTAAAATGGCAAAAAAGGTGCGAGCTGCTAATTTAAACCCCTATTAACCATGTTTTAATGCCTGAATGAAGCATTCACCATAACTATAAAATTCTACAACAAATACAGAATAGGAAAGCGTGGGAATTCCAGACGTAATGTGGCGTGTTAGTAATAGTCTATTATTCAGCTTTACCCATCGCCAAATGATGGCGATCCTCATAGCCACGCAAGCAATTCGTTCTCACAACGATTGTCAATTACCAAAAAAGCCAAAACCAGCCATTCTTGCGATGTGCCCCCCCTCCCCCTCCCCCCTTTCCCTCTCCTCACCCCCTAACCTGATTACTGGGTGCAAGACCAATACAAATATGCCATTTACGAAATCTGGTATTTTGTTTTGCCTGTTCTGTTTTAAACAGGCCTAATCTAAATAGAATACAATCTCTTAAAGTGGAAATCGGCATTTCTATTCTTACAAACGACTCCGGCTTAAATCCTAACTCCCTTTCTTCTTGTTGGAATATATAAAACCCCCAAAAATCTGTCTTAACTCTATTAGCCGGGTGTGCATAAGCACGAGCCTGTTGGCCCAATCCCCCCTGTGTATCGTGCGCGTCGGGCTCCTGTAATTCAATAAACATGTGTTTTTGTTGTTACCTGTGGAGTTGCCGGGGCCCGCCGCTGTCGCCATCTTGCCCCGTGAGGCCTCGATCCCTTTGATTTTGCTTTTCTCCCGCTTTGTGTTGTTTTTTTTTGTTTTTTTACTGCCGCTTGTTTTCACTCTTCGTCTGCCGCCGTGCGACCACCTATATCCTGTCGGTTTATTTTCAGATCCAAATGAATTTAACCACACTCCAAAACACAAAGCAAGCCAAATCCTCGCCCCTTATTAGACGGCTGTTTAAAAATAAAAAAACACGCGTCGTTCTTCTCATTCGGCCTTTTTTTCTCCGAGCTTTTCTTTGGCCCAAAGGGGCGGACTGAGACCCTTCGCGACCTTCCTTCCCCGTCGGTCTCCTCGTGAGTGAGAATGACAATAGGCAATGTGGTACTTCCCGGCTTAGCGAAGCGGCTCAGGGTGCGTCTAGGGGGTAGCTAGACGATTACAGCTGGCAGTCGTTGGGGACAGCGTGGCCACGACCTTTTCATGGTTAGACATAGCTGACAGGTAGGGATTGTCAGCATTATGACTAGTTGCCTTTCTTCGTATTTGTGATTGCCACTACGTTTACTGTGAGCAGTTTCCCGGAACACAGCCTGCAGGGGCTGGAGACCAATGCTATAGTGCTTCCCTTTGCTCCGCCTATTTTCACTTTCTGACTGACGCCAGTCCGCCTATCGAAATTATCGTGGAGCAGCCGCCGTACTTCTTAATTAGACCTAGGATAAAAATACACACTGTGAGTAAGAAACATAACGTCTGTGCTTTTCTTTGGCACACACTCCTGCTATACTTTAAGTTTGACTTTACACTTTTTTTGAAAGCCAAGTTAAGACAATGATCATTCAGGAATACCGCTTGCCTACCTAAGTTGCGCGTTCTAGTTAATTTTAAAACAAGATGGTGTTCGTTTTTGGCAGAGATGCAGTTTTGAATAGCTTTACTGTTATTCGTTCATTTATAGGCAGCTCCGTGCTTCATGTTTTCTGTACTTTTCCACAGTGAGACGCAAATGAGCAGACCTGGCACTGGCCTCCAGACGCATCAGAACGTTTGATAGTTTGTGTTTCAGAAGTCTGTCTTCATTCCTTTCAAAATCAGACGGAATTTATTCTTATGTGTACTATTTAATTTATGACCTTGTCATTTCTACATTCCCATTACAACCAGCAAATCCGCTTTTTGTTTTCGTCTACTCTTTCCACTGTAGCTTTAAATTTACGAACATGGGCTGTGTTGTGGCAAGAAGTAGCCCATAGGTGCGAATCTATACTTTTATATGGTCGTTTATATTTTAGCGACACTTTGATTTTTTTTACATTACAATGAGAAGTCAAACAAAATTACACCTTTTATTGGCTAACTAAAAAGATTACTATTTATCTGCAAGCTTGCGAGGCAGTCCCTGCCACTTCTTCAGGCAAGATGTAAACCAATGCATTTTTTACATTGAAAAGACAGTGGTGCAATTTGGGAAGGGGGCGCAGACTAGGTAGTCACAACCATAGTTAATCTATACTTTTTCTTTTTGAAAATTTTGAGCTTTTCCTTCTCATGATTGATTTATTCATATTTCATCTGCTGATTTGCGCAAGACTAGTTTGACAAGTGTTTAAAAAGTTACATACGCAAGTGTACTAGTGCCATCTACCGTAAGGAGGGAGGATACTTCTTATGCAAACATCCATTTGAAACTGTTCCAATACGTGCAGACAGGGTAGGCTCAGGATCGAACCTTATAGCTTCGTCGTTGGAGAGAATGGTCTCCGTGAATCTGTATGTGTTTCAATGCGCATACGGTAAGAAAACTGACTGATGTGAAAGAATCGCTTCTACTGAAAGCTGTTTCAACACATAGGCCTACTATAAGAAAAAGTGGCTGAATCAAGTAGTTCTTGCTTGTGTATGTAGACAGCTGTTTACGCGGAAACAGCAGAGGGAACGGCTTGAACCCAACAGACTCGAGTCTGTAAACAACATTTATTTCAATAGCATATTTTTTATACAAAACCTGTAGCCTAAAGTGCTTTACAAGATGTTAAAGAAATTGTTACAAAGAAAACCACATAAGAGACCACAAAAAATCCACTTTAAGAAATCATGTAGTTCAGCACATTTGTATTGGAACGCTTGTGTTTTTTCCAAAAGAAAATTCCCTTGCAATATAGCTGAATGTGGCGCAATTGATGCAACTGTGTGAGTTTACAATATATAGATACTGTACGTTAGAGAATATATCATATATATTATATATCCATCCATCCATTATCCAACCCGCTATATCCTAACTACAGGGTCACGGGGGTCTGTTGGAGCCAATCCCAGCCAACACAGGGCGCAAGGCAGGAAACAAACCCCAGGCCGTGCGCCAGCCCACCGTAGATATATTATATATATACTCAGCAAAAAAAGAAACGTCCCCTGACTTTCAACTGTTTTTACTTTCAGTAGACTTAATGTGCAAATATTTGTATGAACACTAAAAGAGTCAACACCATAAGACATAAACTAAAAATGTTTCACAATGTGTCCCTGAATGAAGGGAGGCTCAAAATCGAAAGTACCAGTCAGTATCTGGTGTGGCCACCAGCTGCTTGAAGTACTGCAGTGCATCTCCTCCTCATGGACTGGACCAGATTTGTCAGTTCTTGCTGTGAGATGTTACCCCACTCTTCCACCAAGGCACCTGCAAGTTCCTGGACATTTCTGGGGGGAATGGCCCTAGCCCTCACCCTGCGATCCAACAGGTCCCAGATGTGCTCAATGGGATTGAGATCTGGGCTCTTCGCTGGCCATGGCAGAACACTGACATTGCTGTCATGCAGAAACTCACGCACTTTTTGCCACTCCTGTCTGGTCCAGCGAAGGTGGGTTTGTGCCCATAGGCGGCGTTGTTGCTGGTGATGTCTGGTAAGGACCTGCCTTACAACAGGCCTGCAAGCCCTCAGTCCAGCCTCTCTCAGCCTATTGCGGACAGTCTGAGCACTGATGGAGGGATTGTGTGTTCCTGGTGTGACTCGGGCAGTTGTTGTGGCCATCCTGTACCTGTCACGCAGGTGTGATATTCGGATGTACCGATCCTGTGCGGGTGTTGTTACACGTGGTCTTCCACTGCGAGGATGATCAGCTGTCCTTCCTGTCTCCCTGTAGCGCTGTCTTAGGCGTCTCACAGTGTGGACATGGCAATTTATTGCCCTAGCCACATCAGCAGTCCTCATGCCTCCCTGCAGCATGCCTAATGCACGTTCACACAGATGAGCAGGGACCCTGGGCATCTTTCTTTGGGTGTTTTTCACAGTCGGTAGACAAGTCTCTTTAGTGTCCTGTGTTTTTAGAACTGTGACCTTAAATTTCTGTAAGCTGTTAAGGTCTTAACAACCATTCCACAGGTGCATGTTAATTAATTGATTATGGTTAATTGAACATGCATGGAAAACATTGTTTAAACAATTTACAATGAAGATCTGTAAAGTTATTTGGATTTTTAAAACATTATTGTTGAAATACACAGTCCTGAAAAAGGGACGTTTCTTTTTTTGCTGAGTATATATAATCTTAATTTGTCATTGAAATAAGTAGGGTAAAGTGAGACTCCATGTGAAACTCTTTTTATGTTTCATCTTTGGCATCATTCAAGACATTTATTAAATCTTTGTCCTTTTTGCTTTGTCTATGCTGTCTTTTACATCAGAATGTAAGAAAAACATGTAGCAGAACAAATTATTTAACTCAAAATGGATCATCAATTTGTAGTCACCTAATGCTTTCAGATTATTGTCAAGCAGACATTTAATGGTCCACAAGAAAATGCCATCAACTACACTACCTGGCAATTTGTTTTATACTGTATATAGGATCTACAGTTCTCATCTCATTTTCTGAAAACATTTCTCTTCGTAAGGGTTTTGGTGGCAGCAAGCCAAACAAATCGGCCCAGACTTCCCCTGACATTAGCTAAAGATTCCAGCTCTTCCTGAGGAATTTCTAGGTGTTCCCAAGCGAGCTAAGACATATAATCTCTCCAGTGTGTCCTGGGTCTGCCGCAGGGTCTCAGGCCAATGGGATTAACATTTGTGTGAAACTTTCAGCTTCATCTTTACGTCCCATGTTGTGATCAAAGAATTGTTTTAAAAGTTATAGTTGGTACTCTCCTTTCTTATTCTTCAATAATTTTAAACAGTTATATCATGTCATCTTTAAGTATTTATTTGTGTAAGGTGAAAAGATTATAAAAGGTTTTCTTATAGCTTGGACTGTTGACTTATAATTAAATAGTTTTTTCTCTGGACTATTTCTTATGCTTCTATGTCCATAATGAAATACTAAGACCAAAACTGTACACTGTGTTCCAGATGTTTCTTCAAAAGTAGTGTATATAGTTTAAGCATAGCCATTCTCGACACAAATTGCACTCCATATACCCTAGCATTTACATCAAACTACAAATGTAATTGTGTCATTATATTTAACGCTTTCTGTATATAAAATGTTTATTTATATTAGCTTCATTTGCCACATATTTTAGGTAAATTTTATGTATTTCTTCTTGTATTCCTTTAAAATATCATACTGTCAATATTTAATTTTGTAGCAAGTCTCTTGTCACATAAACTATCATAGTATATTATCAGCTCCATGCATTAATGCATGTCAAAATATGTTCCAAACAAAGTTTATATGCTGAAATAGTTCACTGTTTGTAGAGTAATTTGTGCTAATATTTCCATCATGTTTGTTCAGATGTGCTTTAATTTTACTCCAGCGCAATGCATTTATTCACTGCATTTGTTAGATACGCCTATATAGGAAGTCACAAAAACTGCAGCTAATTATGCTCCATGCTGCATTTTCTAGTGACTGTTGCTTTCAGACCTTCCTCTCTTTATTCTCCACTGTACTTCTATTTACCTAAAAAATTTCAAGAAGCAGGCAGGATAAGGTTCCCCACATATTCAGTTACCTGCATGTGGATGGTTTTGAATTATTTGAAAGTAAATAATGAAAATGGCATGTTCATCTAAAACTGAGAAAACAGTCACTTGACAAATGTTAAAGTTTGCATAATTCATTTTAAAGGTATAATATAAAATTACAAGTTAAGCACAAATGTCATTAGACAGACCAGGAAATCTGCAGAGACAAGATAATTTAAAATCTTAACTAGTTTCTGTCATACCTAATGTTTCTGTTTACATACATTCACACTCTCTTTGTAAAATGTTTGGACTCTTTAAACTCCTGGTAGCTTTTTTATGCCACATTACCTTCATAATGTTTTAGCAAAACTATGCACTCATTAGAAAGTAGTATATAATAGAGTATTTCGAATTATTACATGTCTAGTAAAAGATAAACCATGATGTTGTATACATTACCTCTGCTGTAGTAGAATTCTTCTTATAACCCAACATTTAAATACTTACTTTAGCTGTGACCAAAGATCTGTTAAGATTTTGCTTCATTGGAAACACTTAATAATACCTTTTGAAAGGAAATGAGCCTGGCTGATTAGTACATGCTAAATTCCCGGAAGGATCTGCACTGTCTCTATTGATTGCTTCAATTTTTCTCAAGTTCAACAAAAGCAAAACAGAAATTAAAGAGAAACCCATCCTACTGGCATCCACTATCTTTACCCTCACCCAGTCCTATGTTAAGAAAAGAGATTAAAAAATAAAGTCTGTGTCTGTACAGCCATGTTAGAGGACCACAGCCCCATCATCAGGCCAAAAAATGAAAAGCCAGAGGATCAATTTTTCAGATCACTGGTCAACAATATATTAATAGTGGAACTGCATGATACAGTGGATGCAGATACAGTAGCTCAAGTAGTGTGAGGTTGTAAAAAGAAGAAATTCAGAAAAAGGCAGAAAGTTAGTTGGTAACCTTCTAGCGAGAGACCGTAGATCTACTTTTGCAGCAGTGGTAGCCAAGGGAAGGTTCCTCTTCTGTGTAGAAATATAGAATAAACTGGCACTGCCCTCTTTTTTGGCATGTCACACTGCAGCCTTTCACTAAAACCTGACATCATACTTCCCCAGCTTCCACTATAGTGAAATTGGTTTAGATTACCAAGAGAAGAATTTCTCTTTGGTCTTAGTTGGCCTGTCTTTGGCATGAAATAGCTGTCTTGTTTAATACAGCAATCTAATGATACTCAGACTGGCAAACACCGGGCATTAAGAATCCTTGGTCAATTGCTACAGACTTAAAGCTGTGAAGTAGTAAGAATTAATCCCATGGTTTGTACACAGTTACAGACTAATATTTCATTTAAGCCTAATTGCAGCAAATGTTGCCACTGATCTTAGTCTGCTGCCCCATAATAAGCAAGTTCTCAGTTGCAATGAATATTTAGCAACAGATGTTGCCCTGTAGAGGTGGTTGAAGTAGCAGACAAACTTAATACTACTCTTCATATGATTTAAGCAACTAAATACATGACCTTTCCATCAATTTTTATAGAGTGGCAGTGCACTTCTATGGTCACGAGTCATGTAGTCTGACATGCCTAGTGTTTCAGTTCAACCAGTTAGCGACTGTCTCTTATTTTGTCTTAAACTGTAAGGTTGGGCTCTAGTTGTGTAAGAGCTGAGAACCAACAAGTGCTTACAAGGAATATAATGCAGCTACAACTTTTATTAATATTGAGGTTTATTAATATACATTCATTGAGCATATTATTAGGAACACCATACTAATACTGGGTAGGGCTTCCTTTTGCTCTCAGAGCAACTTCAGTTATTAATGGCATGGATCCTCAGCGTTCCATTGAAATTCTTCTCCATGTTGACATGATTGCATCACACAATTTCTGCAGATTTGTCAGCTTCACATTCATGTTGTGAATCTCCTTTTCTACCACATCGCAAAAGTGTTCTATTGAATTTAGATCTGGTGACTGAGAAGACCAATGAAGAGCACTGAACTTAATGTCATGTTCATGAAACCAGTCTGAGACAACTTTTGCTTTATGACATGGTGCATTATCATACTTGGTTGCCATTAGAAGATGGGTATATTCTGGCCATGAGGGGATGCACTTGGTCAGCTACAATATTCAAATAGGCTGTGACATTCAAGCAACGATTGATTGGTATTAATGGACCTAAAGTATGCCAAGAAAACATTCCCCGCTCAATTACACCACCACCAGAAGCCTGGAATGCTGACATGAGGCTGGGAGCATTAATTCATGCTGTTGGTGCCAAATTCTGACCTTACCATCTGTGTGCCTCAGCAGAAATTGAGAATTATCAGACCAGGGTATGTTTTTCCGATTCAGCTACCCCGTATTGGTGAACCAGTGGTGCCACTACAGTCGCAGCTGTCTGTTCTTGGCTGACAGGAGTGGAACCTGATGTGGTCTTCTGCTGTTGTAGCCAATCTGCCTCCAAGTTTGGTGTGTTGTGAAATCTGATGTGCTTTTCTGGCTTCCTGTAGTTTTACAGAACGGTTATCTGTGTTACTGTATTCTTTCTGTCAGCTCGAACAAGTCTGGCCATTCTCCTCTGACTCCTGTCATCAGTTCGGCATTTCTTTGTGCTGAACTGCCACTCAGTGGATGCTTTTTGTTTTTTGCTCCATTCTGTGTACACTTTAGAGACTCTTGTGTGTAGAAATCCCAGGAGATTAGTAGTTACAGAAATACTCAAATATACTCAGCCCATCAGAACCAGTAATCATTCCACATTCAAACCACTGAGATCACATTTTTTCCTCATTCTGGTGATTGATGTGAACATTAACTGAAACTCCTGACTAGATGTACATGGGTTCCTAATAATTTGTTTAATAAATGTGTTTGTATTAATAGAAATGTATTTTTTAATAAAGAAATGTATTATACATTTTCATTATCCATGAATTTTAAGATATCCTAGGGAGTGAAGATAACAGAACTAAAGGAAATTGCTGTGTTAATGTAATATGAGCATTTGATGTGTTCTGTATCACCTGGATGTCAACCGGATAGATATTTTATTTAATTTATTATGATGGGTCTCTATATTTAATAGGGGAAAGCAGGCATAATAAAAGGGTGGGGTAGAAGAATAACATGCAAGTTTCCATAAAAGCAAAAACAAAAAAATCAACTCAATATGTTAAAAATGACTGTCCTTTGAAACACTGTTCCTTCTGTGTTTTGTGGCTGTAATAACAGCCAGAGTACCCTGGGGATTGAAAAGGTGGATTGTCCTTTAGTCGATTGCAAGGTTGTGCTTGACTACACACTCCACAGTGATGGCCCTGGCACTTAATGGAGTGGTATGGAAACCAAAAGACAGAAATGCAAAGGGTTGTTTTAAAATTCCAAAACTTTGTTCAGTGTGGTCTATAGCTTTTTTAATGATTTATGTTATACCTTCATGTTGTATCTTAGTTTCAGGGTTACAGGCAGATATCAAGAGATGCCGTCACAGAGGTGTACAAGAAAAGAAAGCCACAATATTAATTAACAATGGGAGGTCTATTAACTTTTAATGGTTCATATCTCTGCGGCACGGTGGCACAGTGGGTAGCACTTCTGCCTCACAGTTAGGTGACCCGGATTCGCTTCCCGGGTCCACCCTGTGTGGAGTTTGCATGTTCTTCTCGTGTCTGCGTGGGTTTCCTCCGGGTGATCCGGTTTCCTCCCACAGTCCAAAGACATGCAGGTTAGGTGCATTGGCAATCCTAAATTGTCCCTAGTGTGTGCTTGGTGTGTGGGTGTGTGTGTGTGTGTTTGTGTGTGTGCGCCCTGCAGTGGGCTGGCACCCTGCCTCTGGTTTGTTTCCTGCCTTGCACTCTGTGTTGGCTGGGATTGGCTCCAGCAGACCCCCGTGACCTTGTAGTTAGAATATAGCGGGTTGGATACTGGATGGATGGATGGTTCATATCTCTAATCAAAGAAAGCCTAATCATATTTTCAAGACCAATTTTATAGAAGCATATGACACTCTTAGTTATGTAACATGTAGAAAACAGGATAGCTAATGCTGAATCCACCTATCTTATTTTCCAGTTCTTTTAAATAATAGGCATTGTTTTAAATTTTATCAGCAGTCCAAGTTTCTGGATACCTTATCAATCTGTATGTTTAACTATTCAGAAACATTTTAGGGAGTTAGGACCTATAGTGTGTGTTTCTTAGTACTGATTTTTGTTTTATGTGCAGGGCTTTGATAGTTTGGTTCAACAATTTTCCTGGCTTTTGACCGTGGTCTGTTTCATACAGTATTTTTCTCTTTTCTCCTTATCTTTGTGCAAAAATAATATGCATCTTTCCATTTTTTTATTATTTGCAATACAACGTGCTTGATTAAGGTAGTTTAAGGTTTATTATGGGAAATAATAGATTTAGTTCAGCTTATTTTCCTATAACATTCTTCCTTGAGTGTGTCATGTCTCAGCTTAATGTTTCATGTCTGTTCATTTATGAATTTATGTTGATTATGTGCATCTGTCTTTATTTTTGGTTTTGTCTATGTATATAAGCTACCTTTGTTATGTTCCATTTTTTTTTTTTGTTGATGGTCCCCCAAGAGGCAGGGCCACCTGCCAATCACCACCAGGAACTAGCTTCCAACCTATAAATCCAGAGGGCTTCTCACAGTTCCTAGTGGATCATTGTGAATGTGCTCTGGAGTTGGTGAGTTATTTATGTTTTCTTTTGCCTTTTGTATCTTTCAGAGTTTTGACCCTTTTGCCATTTTTTTCTACCAGTCTATCTGGATTCTGTATTGGAAGTTTGTTCATCTTGGATTGTCTTTGTTACAGGAAACTCCCATTTGCCTTTGTGTTCCACAAAGTTTCATTGTGAATGAAATAACTTTTGTGAAGAATAAATCTTTTATTGTATAAAGATTTGGTACTAGCCTTTATTACTAGCCAGGATTTGACAGTGATATCCTCCTCTTGTAGGTATTATTGGAAGCATTTGGAACCATGTGGTTTTGAACTATTTAGTGCTTGGGACTTCTAGTTCAAGATAGATTGCAGCCTCAGACCACTTTAGCAAGATCACAGATAAAATACAACTGCACATTTTACAAAATATTAATTATATAATGCATACACATAAATACACAGATTAGCTTAACCATACAGAAAAACAAACTTCTGTATATTTTCTCGTATAAGTCGGGTCTTGAAACCCGAAAAATCGATCATAAAATCAGACCCTGACTTATACGCCCGTTCAAAAATACACTTAATTTTTTTTTTACATTTTCTGGCCTCTTCCAATATCACACCAGTTTCTCAGACACGTCGAATTTTGTTGCAGCAGTGCAGTTGCCAATTTCTTTCGCCACTTCAACGACTTTTAATTTAAAACCAGCTTCATATTTTCTTCTGATCAAACGCTCCATCGTAGATAAGGGATGCTTTTATGATAAAGGTGTATGAGGGTGTGAGATACAAAAAACACAAAACAGTGCAAATGTTGCTTCAGAATAGTTTGGGTATTACTGTGTGGTCATGTAGGCACAAAACATAGACGAACAAAAGGCTGTGTGCTCTGTGGTTACTCTCAGGTGGACATTAGCATATCATCATCTCTTGGATCAATAGCGAGAGTTTTCCGCATTCGACTTATACGACCGATATTATAAAATACCGGAAATTATACAGTAAAATCAAGCCCTGACTTATCCGTGGGAGAACTTAAATGCTTGTATATACAGTAATTTCAAACTAAATGATGTGAAGTGATCCTAACAATACATGTCCATATGTCAAAGCATTTAGCTACATATTATACTGTATGCAAATTTTACAGTGGTGCTTGAAAGTTTGTGAACCCTTTAGAATTTTCTATATTTCTGCATAAATATGACCTAAAACATCATTAGATTTTCACTCAAGTCCTAAAAGTAGATAAAGAGAAACCAGTTAAACAAATGAGACAAAAATATTATACTTGGTCATTTATTTATTAAGGAAAATGATTGAATATTGCATATTTGTGAGTGGCAAAAGTATGTGAACCTCTAGGATTAGCAGTTAATTTGAAGGTGAAATTAGAGTCAGGTGTTTTCAATCAATGGGATGACAATCAGGTGTGAGTGGGCACCCTGGGTTATTTGAAGAACAGGGATCTATCAAAGTCTGCTCTTCACAACACATGTTTGTGGAAGTGTATCATGGCACGAACAAAGGAGATTTCTGAGGACCTCAGAAAATGAGTTGTTGATGCTCATCAGGCTGGAAGTTTACAAAACCATCTCTAAAGAGTTTGGACTCCATCAATCCACAGTCAGACAGATTGTGTACAAATGGAGGAAATTCAAGACCATTGTTACCCTCCCCAGGAGTTGTCGACCAACAAAGATCACTCCAAGAGCAAGGCGTGTAATAGTCAGCAAGGTCACAAAGGACACCAGGGTAACTTCTAAGCAACTGAAGGCCCCTCTCACATTGGCTAATGTTCACGTTCATGAGTCCACCATCAGGAGAATACTGAACAACAATGGTGTGCATGGCAGGGCTGCAAGGAGAAAGCCACTGCTCTCCAAAAAAAACATTGCTGCTCGTCTGCAGTTTGCTAAAGATCACGTGGACAAATCAGAAGGCTATTGGAAGATATGTTTTGCGGACGGATGAGACCAAAATAGAACTTTTTGGTTTAAATGAAAAGCGTTATGTTTGGAGAAAGGAAAACACTGCATTCCAGCATAAGAACCTTATCCCATCTGTGAAACATGGTGGTGGTAGTATCATGGTTTGGGCCTGTTTTGCTGCATCTGGGACAGGACGGCTTCCCTTCATTGATGGAACAATGAATTCTGAATTACTGTATATCAGAGAATTCTAAAGGAAAATGTCAGGACATCTGTCCATGAACTGAATCTCAAGAGAAGGTGGGTCATGCAGCAAGACAACAACCCTAAGCACACAAGTCGTTCTACCAAAGAATGGTTAAAGAAGAATAAAGTTAATGTTTTGGAATGGCCAAGTCAAAGTCCTGACCTTAATCCAATCGAAATGTTGTGGAAGGTCCAGAAGCGAGCAGTTAATGTGGGGAAACCCACCAACATCCCAGAGTTGAAGCTGTTCTGTATGGAGGAAGGGCTAAAATTCCTCCAAGCCGGTGTGCAGGAATGATCAAAAGTTACTGGAAACGTGTAGTTGCAGTTATTGCTGCAAAGGGGGGTCACACCAGATACTGAAAGCAAAGGTTCACATAATTTTGTCACTCACAAATATGTAATTTTCGATCATTTTCCTTAATAAATAAATGACCAAGTATAATATTTTTGTCTATTTTTTAACTGGTTTCTCTTTATCTAATTTTAGGACTTGAGTGAAAATCTGATGATGTTTTAGGTCATATTTATTCAGAAATATAGAAAATTCTAAAGGGTTTACAAACTTTCAAGTACCACTGTACATGTGACAAAATTTGATTCAATTTGATTTAATTTGAATATTATTATTAATGTATTATTAGTTGACAATGGAAGGGACGTAAACAAAAACTCCAGTCAGCATCACCATGGGAGAAATAAAATGTGTATAGGGTCCATGTTTGGTTATAATGCAAGCTCAAAACACAAAGAAAAACACAGTTATGAAACCTAGGCCATCTGGCTGCCAACCCCCTCCTGGGCATTCTGCAGTAATGTCTGTGCTGGGTTGTGCATTATGATGACAGAATCTTTTCTTTCTTGGATTCCAAGGCTCACAGTATCTCTTACAGTCTTTCACATGAATGAGAAAACATCTTGGAAATAGAGCAGTGACACAAAGTGTCTCAGCTGGATGCCAAGAAAAGAAACCAAATAGGTGAGGGTTGGAATCAGTTCTTAATTATTGCAATACATATAGTTTTTTTTTTGTACAAACAGACATACAATATGCAGAGCTTATCAGCAGCTCTAACCAGAGAATGATAGACTAAAACAATGAGTCTTAAGACTGGATTTAAAAGCTGAGACTGAAGGGTCATCTTTTATACAGACACACAGATTTGGGGGCCCTGTAGCTAAAAGTGTGATACTCCACTATTATTTTATTAATCCTTAGAATCTTTTGCAGACTGGCTTTTTGAGTTAATTTGCATTCCAGTTTATATGTAATGATAAGTTCTGGTAGGCAGGTAGGGCCTAGATCACTTAAAGTTTTATATGTAAAAATTTGAATTTTTAAATCACCCCTAAGCTTACCTGAAAGCTAGTTTAAGGACTTAAAGACAGGGGTTTACAGTATGTGGTTGTACTTTCTACTTCTAGTAATGGTTTGAACAGCCTGTGGATAATACACTGAAATAAATAATATCCTTCATATTTAGAAACCGTATTAATGATTCTGATATTTTGATGCTGGAAAAAATGTTTTTAGATGGTATTATAATTTTAATTTTAAAAGACACTTTGGCTGCAAAAATTACACATAAGTAGAAAGCTGCATCAGTAAAACTAGTTACAAAGTGAAAGAATATTGTTGCAGTCTGCTTTATTACCCCCACTAAATAACATTATATTTTTTCTGCATTCAAGACAAGTAGTAATCATCCATCCTCTTTTAATTTACTGACCCAATTAATTAAGGACACTATTGGATAAATGTCATTTGGTGTGAAGGTGAGGTATACCTGAGTAACTTCTGTAAATGAGTGAAAGTGAATGTTATATTTTCTAATGAGAGTTTCGACGGGAAGCCCTGTGGGACACCATATTAAACTTCTGACTATTACGCCCTGTTAGCACATTTGAGTACATAATGAAATCTCTTTTATAAATATAAACCAACCATGCAAGGAATGTACCTGGGAGCCTGACATAACTTTCTGGCCTATGTAACAGAACAGAATGCTCAGTGAAGTGAAAAGTTGAGCTTAAATCTATCAACATAATTATTATGGCATTTCCTTCATCTGACTAAAGTATCATTTACAACACAAGTTAGCCAAGCTGGTGCTATTTCTGTACTGGTGTGAAAAGCCAGGCTGGAATTTCTGAATAAGATTGTAATATGTAAGATAAATCTGAAGCTGCATGGTGACTACCTTTTCAAATATTTTAGGAAAAAAAAGGTAAATTTGAAATAGATGGATTCCTATCAAGTTTATTTCTGTCTATCACTGATTGTTTAAATCTAATAACTAGAACTTTAACTGCACTAGGAACTGTATCTTATTATAATAATACATTTATAAATCTCACTCTGGTATTCCTGATGGATCAGCCCTAGAGTCTGTTCTCTTAAGTATCTATATGATTCCATTAGGGCATATCATAAGGAAATTTGGTTTGGGTTGTCACTGTGATGTGGATAACACTCAAATCAATATTGGTACAAAATCAAATATTTCTGTTTTACCAGCTGCTTTCAAGAAATAAAGTCACAGATGCAACACTTTTTCCTTAAACTAAATTATCCAAGGCAGACATTATTCTTTTTGACATTTCTCTATCTATATGAAAAGTTAAAACTCTTTAGTGTCTCCATAGTGTCTCTTGCAGCGTCACAAGCCGTCCACCGAGAATGAACAGGGCAGCCGTTCAAAGGACACTGCAAGGCTGTGTGGTGGGCAGGCAGTGATACACCCCCCTCTGCCCCATCCAGCCTCCATCCAGCCAGGAGCAGTAGCTGTGGCAGAGTGGTGGGTGGGCAGCGAACCACCCCCCTCTGCCCCATCAAGCCTCCGTCCTGCACATGAGCACTATGGTAGCTGCAGCCCCAGTGACTATGGACCCTAGGTCACTGCTTGCCGCGCACCCAGCTGCCCACTGAGAATGAATGGGGTGCAGCCCCCATCACCCCTTTCATCAACCGGAGCCAGCTGAGGGACACTACACTGCGCGAGCAACAAAAACGCCCCCCTCCAGCCTCCGTCCAGCCACCGCTTGCAGCGTCTCCAGGCTGAAGATGACGGAGCCTGAGGAGCCTGTGTCACGTCCCCTAGACAGATAAAAGAGCAACTGCAGCCCCGTTTGTAAGTATGAGTTGTTCGTATGTCGGATGTCCATAACTCGGAGACTACCTGTAATGGCACTTGTTTTCTTGCAGGATGTATTTTCAAAACTAGCCTAAAAAATTTCTTTATTTGGCCAATAAAAAAAAATTAAACTGGGTACTAAAGTGTTTAGTGCTTTTTGCAGATTATGGTACAATTAACTTTTAATAGCTTTTTTGCATGTTAGACACAAATTGGCTAAATGCTAGCCGTTGTGAAAGATGAGCTGCCCTAAATATGAAAACACTTGACAGGTTTCTTTAAAAGTCAATTTTGGAGATATTTACAGTATGTTAATAATATATATATTTAATATAGTATTTCAGTCTAAGAATTGTTCCTGGCAATACAGGTGAAATAGTCAAATCTGAGTACTTAGTTCTATATGATTAAAGTATCTGTTATAGTGGACGCTTGGAGATGCAATTTATTTGTAAGGAACTCTTGTAACATAGGCCTTAAAGACACCAGACTAAGGGTGTACTCACACTGGCAATTTGTTCTGTGCCCGAGCCTGTTTGTCTGCATGTAACCCCCCAAAGTCTAGTTTGTTTGACTAGCGTGATTGCTTTGTGCCGGGCCAAGTGTACCATGCCCTGGCCTGCTTGGAAGAGGTGGGCCCGAGCATGGTTCAGTAGCATTTGGGAAGACCGTGATCACTAAATGTGCCTGAACTAGGAAAACAGACATGACGTCAATGATGCAACAAGTCATTTCATTCAATACCATTTGAGTTAAAAACAGATTTTTATTCTAAGCTTAAACATGAACATGAATTGTTGTTTGCAAGAAAAGCTGCAAATTCCTCCCTTAACATCATTGGTCTCCATAAAAATCTTCTTGACTGTGCAGCACGATTAACAGCAAAACGCAGAGGTGAACACTCAATAAATCTGTAAGTTGATAGAGCATTTTCCTGTCCTACTCGACTCCAAAACAACAACAAAATAAGCAAAATCATTTTGACATGCATGCTGTCACTCTGTATTTGAATCTTGTTTTGGCTTTACACAAAGTTGCATGGTCAGTGCAAACCTGTATGGGGTGAGACCACCCTGCTTGGGCACGGTACGGAATAAACGTGTCTAGTGTGATTCAACCGAAAACTCTGATGAATGAGTACATTGAATAGTGATGATATACGGCAACATTCTGTCCTTCAAGTTGCCTCTAAAGTTTTACATACAGGAAGTCACCACCATAAGATTCTCTGTTATATATTATTTTGCATATATTTTAGTTTCCTCATTATTTCTGGCAGTGTCTTGTTATGCACCTTTTTTCTACGAATGTAAAATTTAAATGGAAAAAGAAAGGGAATGCATGCAGTAGGACACATTTAAGAATAGATTTTTTCACAAACATAAATAAAAAAAAAATCTGTGTTTGAAGATTGAATGTTAATGATAAAAAGAAATGTGCCATCCTAGAAGATTAGATGCAGTGAGTCTTATGAAAAGTTAAAGCATCCACATAACTTTCAACATCACTTTTGTCAATAGTTGCTCATAGCTGATGACGTCATTCCCTCTGGCTTCAATGTCAACCTCACAAATACCTCTGATATATACAGTAAGTAAACTTTGGAAATTCATTGAGACTGTTTAGAGTGATGATAGAGATTATGTAGTGTAACAGGGATGAAAAAAAAATATTTTAGTTTGCTTATTTTTATTTATGATTACTTGAGTTTTTTTATTTATAATTATTTAGATGTGGCTTTAAAGCACAAAAACTGTGTGACTTAAGATTGTAACAATATTATAGAGCTCAAAAGGGAAAGCTAATGGTCAAAGTGTTCTGTAACCAGAAGAGCAGGTAGGTGGGTGCAAATGAGCTCATTACTTCATAAGGATCAATGATTCATATATTTTCCAAGAGAGCTATAATAGAGGTTAGCTAAATGTGTTTTTAAAAGAGTGTTGGATTCTGGGAGATACGCAAATGTAAAAGAAATACAAGAAAAGGAATTATTACTATTAGAATGTACATTTTAAGCTTGGATAATCTAACCAATGTATATATTTTTGCAAGAAGATGTGAAATGGAGGCTTTGGACTTTAAGGTTAACATGTTCTTAGTTAGTTAAAAGTAACTTAACTTACAATCAAGCAGACCATGGGAATTTATTAGTTGTTCAATTTTGGCTGATGTAACCTCTTATATAAAGCAGCCATCAAAGGCACCTTGTAAAGGACAGAATTTTAAAAACACATTTTTAGAGAAGCCCCTTCGAAAGTAGCTGTCTAGCTGCAGAGCACGACATCCGTGAATCCTGGCACAACTTTTGAAGTAGCTCTTGGCCTTTGCTGAAATATTCTGAAGTGTAGCCTTTTCTGGGGAAGTGTGCTGAAGGTGGACCAACATATTTAGAATCCCAGCAGGAGTATGGTTCATGAACTAAGTGGCTTCAGTTTACTGGTAAGGTAAAAATAAAGTGTTATTTAGTGTAAACTACAGTGTGTTAGGTTGAGTGCACTGTGCCTGAGATGAATAATGTGTGAATGTTAAATAGGCTAATACATGAAACAGTTCCAATATTAACTTGTCGTGCTAATATAAAAAGAACCTTAGACCATCAAGTGCCTTTCATGAACACTTTGTCACGATAAAACATGTGGTCTGTCAGTTTGTCATTGCAGGCTATTGACTTCTTTCTGGGTGATTCAGAAATGGACATGCAATTGATGGGATCCCTAATTTTTGTAAAAGAGCATTTCCTCATGTTCTCTAAAATGTTATAGTGTTGCTTCTGTTGATAATTGCAATTTAAAATCTGTCAAGAAAGCCAGAATTGTATAAGTACATTTTAATATGTTATGTTATAAACTCTTATATCTATTGTCTAAGCACGCTGTAAGTGAAAAAGAATGATGAAATATTTGTAACACTGTACATAACTCGGGTGGGATCGAAGATAAGAGTCTATATGGCAAGTTGTTTTAACATTTAATGTCTTATCTAGTCATAATTACATTCTGATGAACCAGGATTTTACTATATAAATCTAATATATTATTTTTAAATAAACATATCTACAATTACATTTTTATATGTTAATTATACTTTTTTCTTTTTGATGACTGCTCCCAGATGGCAAAGTCTCCACCAATTACTTGAATGTGAAGTCACCTTAAGATGCGTTATTTAAAGGTTCTTCTAGCCCCATTTGGATCGCCGAGGTAACTTAGTTACATATGCTTTATCTTTGCTCTGCCTAAACAGAGAAGGTCAGTTCTTCTGGAAGTACGTTTATGGTTGTGGTTTAGTGAAAGTGCAAGTTGATGTTTTGTATGTTGTTGTATGCAGCATTTAAGAATTTCATTGTACTTTTGTGGATCTTCTTCAAATAAATGATTTTCATAAATTTTTTATAGCAATTTGTGTTGATATTCTGATCTAGATAAAAAATGTAGAATTTGGCTAGACAAAGTTTCATACTTTTCAGTTTAAACTTTTGTTTTTGCACTTGTATGTTTTAATATGTAATTATTAGAGTCAAGTATTTTGAAGAGTTCCAGTCTTTTATCTATTATCTTTTACCAATTCATAATAACAGAATTCTGCAATTCAATTTTAATTAGAATTAACGACTTACACAATTGCATTTAAGTCAAACACATTAAAGATATCTACTTCTCAAATTCTGAGAGATCTAAATGTAAATATATCTAAAACAGGAATTAATATGAGTCTTTAATGTTAAGTACATTTTGATGTAGTGTCTACACCAAGGATGGATTCCCAGACCATGGCCCCTTGAGCCTAACAAAATATTGAGACACCAGCCTATAAATAACTTTGAATGTTTATTTGTATGTAATGGACAGCAGATACAATCAAATAACTTCAATATATTGTATATACTGTAATGTACTGTTTGAGTCGATAGCACATGTTATATAATTCATGCAGCAATAATTTGTGTTGGGATTAGCATGCTTGATGTGAACAGCTGGCATATAGGGAAACCACAAGAGCCTGTATATTTTTGACTGCCTTCCTTCCCCATGAACGTATGGACTGATTAGTATCACTGAGTGCCAATGGGTTTACTGATTGCCAAACATTGTGCTAAGTTCTTTTAATACTATATCCTGAGTAAGAGTGACACAGAATATGCTATCAAATTTCATAATTCATTTGTGGAACTTGAATCTGTTTCATCATGGTTTTGGCTCTATCACACTCTATTGTGTTCATTTTCTTAATAATTTTTATTGAATGTGCATATGACACACCATGGAAAGTGCATAATAATGTGTATTAATCGGTCCTGTGAACTTAGTGTGAGTTTCTCAACTCTTTTGGGACATCCACCCCCCCCCCCCCCAACCCCACGGGACAACACACAAAAGTGCGCCTGCGCCACCACCACCCTACTCAAAGCATCATGATGCCCCAGCATTGATGGACTAAAAGCCAGAAGTCCACGTGATCATCATCATCATCAAGTCCTTCCGTGAAAACCATAAATACTAAGAGGACTGTTTCATTCATGTTAGGTAGATTGCCCAGAGGGGACTGGGCGGTCTCATGGCCTGGAATCCCTGCAGATTTTATTTTTTTTCTCCGGCCATCTGGAGTTTTTTTTTTTTTTTGTTTTTTCTGTCCCCACTGGCCATTGGACCTTACTCTTATTCTATGTTAATTAATGTTGACTTATTTTATTTTCTTACTGTGTCTCTTATTTTTCTATTCTTCATTATGTAAAGCACTTTGAGCTACATTTTTTTTGTATGAAAATGTGCTATATAAATAAATGTTGTTGTTGTTGTTGTTGTTGTTGTTGTCCCAAAGCGCGATTGCCGTGCATGTGGAAAATTGCTTGCCCATTGCCAGGGCAACTGCAGGTTCACAGAGCTGTAGTGCAGCGCCTTGGAAGCAAATCCGATCCGATCATGGTCGCGCTATAAGCACCTGTCGTCGATGGGTGATGCAAGGAACATTATAATTGCAGGGAACAGTAACTAATTGGCCACTAACCTGGCCACGACCTTGCGTGACTGCTGTGTCTGTGTATAGGAGAGTGGTGGATCCTGCTACAATAAATAACTGTGCTGTTCCTGTTTCAAGCTGTATAAAGCTGGTTTTGCTATAGTATATTTTTGTCTTTGGCAGGCATTGAAGCCTCTGTTGAGCCTGGAGTGAAGGCTGTTTCTGAAGCTCACCACTGAGGTCCTGGTCTGGCCTTTTTATTTATTTTGTTTCCTGCACCCCGTTTTGGCTTCTTGTGTGGTACTTTTGTAACACCGTCCATATGCTGCATATATTTCACCCTAGCACATTGTTCACTGAATGCTAGGTCTTTCTACCCTGGATCAAGTGTATAAAGATGAACCCCTGCTTCATTTCTTCACTAAAATGTCCTTGTGACTGAGTATCCTCTTTCTTTTCCAGCTTCTCATTTGAACATTGTGAGCATAAATTTTAGAAGACCCAACATGAGCTAAAAATCTGCATGACAATTCTTCCAAATAAATCATCACTCCTTGCAAGAACTACTATAAATGAAACATTGCACCTCTATTTTATGATTTGCACAGATGCTTATCAATTATTTCTCCTGCTGAGCTAGGGTCTGTTCACACAGGGGTCACTGCACCATCTACCACTGAGGAGGAGCTGTGTAAGTTTCTCAAGTATTGACATACCACTTTCTGTTTCTTTCACCAACATCCCCAGGACCTAGGAGTCTGTATTTCCTAGTGCAGGTCATAGTAAAAAAAAAGAAATGTGCACTTGTATGTACAGCTGTTGTGACACACATATGCATGAGAGACTTCTTTGGGGCTTGCATGACAATAATAATTCGTTCACATCCCCTCCCCTTTCTTGCCCTGAGAATAGAAGATTGATGGCAGAAGAATCTATGATGTAGTTGTTAATATTAAAAAAGTATAACTCTTCAGGAAATTGAAGTTTGCTTTTATTAGTATGTTTATGAATGCACAAAATGTAGGACTGTTGAAAAATGCTGCATTTGGAGTTTCTTTGATGGGTACGTGATGTTAATTTTAACTACAAGTATACAGATGCCAGTAGAGAAAGGAGAAAGTATTGGTTTGTACCTTTAACCTGTACTTGAAGATATATGGAGGGCCTATGTATTGTGATCTTGATGGTGCAAAGCACACAAGTCCAAAAACCACTTCCAAAACACGCCCCTAGTGGGAGATATCATCAGATCCCAGCTAGTAATAAAGACAAACATTGAATCTTTATAAAATAAAAAAGTTTACTTTCATAAACTGCTCTTCAATAGCAATGAAACTCTGTGGAGAACAAGAAGCACATGAATTAACCAAAAAGCACTAAGGCTATCCCATGCAAACAAAGCCCCAATACAGTAATCCAAAAATGTAGTAAACACAACGCATGAAGGCCAAATTTCCAAAATATACCAAAGGCACAATCACAGCAAAAACAAAATTAGCATGCCAATTCCAGAGCATATACACAATGATCCCCCAGGAACTGTGGGGGGCACTTTAAATTTATATGGTGGATGGCAGTTCCTGGCACTGATTGGCAGATACCCCCTCCTCTTGGGGGACAACCAACATAATGCATGGAATATAACAAAAGCAGCTTATATACATAGACAAAATCAAAATTAAAGTATGATGCACCTAATCAAAATAAACAAATCAGACATAAAACATGAACTTGAACACCAACTGGGGGAAGAACCCTGTCTGAGATGTCACTTTATCAACCTAAGAAACCTATAAACCATGGCTTACATTACTTGGGATCAGTAGAAACCCATTTGCACTTAATTTCCCTCGACTCTATGACCTGATCCAAGTCAAGACCCTTTCTGGCAACCTACCAAGGTCAATGAATTTAATCAAAGGAGTGGGTTTCATAAGTTCTGCTGTTTGAGTGTTTGATCATCTCTCTCTCTCCCTCACTTACACACATGCATCACATTTATTTTCATGCAAGAAGTCTCCACTGTTTACAAGACTTATTGTCCAGCTAGATTTTACATTTTTTAACAAACTATCATCATCAATGCAAAAAAAGAAGTGTGTTTCATTCGATTACTAATATTGTTGCTGGCAATTCAAAGTGTTTCTCAATGTATTATTAACATAATATTTCACCCACAAATGAACACAGAACTAATGTCAGCTGCCAGACTACATGTACCTCAACATTATAACATAATGGATGTCCATGTCATTTTACTTTATTGTTTTCTGAAAAATGAGGCAAAACATTTCCTGGTTTGCCAGGACTCATGGGATCCTTGACTGATCGCTTTAAGGTTGCAGCCTTTGTTGCTGCATTTTGGATAATGAGGTGATAACCTGGTGGAATGAAATTGAATAGGACCTATGAAAAAAAGCATTGTGATAGTTAATTGTGTTATAAATCATTACATTTTACTTCCTAATAATGCAAAATTGATGATTTAAATGTCATCAGTCATTTTCTAAACTTCTTTGTTTTGAACAGGGTTGCATTAGCCTATCCCAGCAGGCATAGGGCACAAGACAGGAACAAACACTGGACAGGGGACCAGTCCATCACCAGGCAAACACATACGCTATGGCCAATGTAGTTAATCCACCTAAGCTGTATGTCTTTAGACTGTGGGAGGAAATGGGAGTACCCGGAAAAAACCCACACAGACACAGGACGAACATGCAGACTCTGTGCAGGGATTGCCTGGGACTCAAACCCTTATGGCTTGCCATAAACTCTGGCCACCTTACTGTGAGGCAGTAACACTACTACAATGCCACCCTGTTTCTAAGGTGGAGAATTGAAATCTTTAATAGTATGTTAGTAAGAGAAAATAAATGACGGATTTAGGCTGAAAGTAATACCTACATTCCTATAAAAGCAATGTCTATGTTTTCAAAGTTTACATTACACATTAATACTCCAGCGACTAATTTGGCCTAAAATATTTCACTGGGAACATAACTCAGCCACAGGGGATGCACAAACCAGTGTGATTCTTCGTGCCGGTCCCAACCCCGGATAAGTGGGGAGGGTTACATCAGGAAGGGCATCTGATGTAAAATTTTCCATACCGAATCAGTTGAGCTCCAGGTTAACAACGACCGCTACCAGTACTGTTAGCCAACAGGGTGCTGCCGGAAATTGGGCTACTGTTGGCTGAAGAAGAAGAGGGTGGAGATGTGTCTGGAGCTAGGAGGAGAGGAGGAAAGTAAAGAGAGTGGAACTGAGGGTAGGAAGTTTGAATGTTGGCAGTATGACTGGTAAGGGGAGAGAGTTAGACGATATGATGGAGAGAAGGAAGGTTGATATATTGTGCATGCAAGAAATTAAATGGAAAGGGAGTAAGGCCAGGTTGATCGGAGGTGGATTCAAATTGTACCTATCATGGTGTGGATAGGAGGAAAAATGGCGTAGGGGTTATTCTGAAGGAGCAGTATGTCAAGAGTGTTTTGGAGGTGAAAAGAGTGTCAGACAGAGTAATGATTATGAAGCTGGAAATTGGAGGTGTGATGATGAATGTTGTTAGTGCACATGCCCCGCAAGTTGGGAATGCGATGGAGGTGAAAGAAGATTTTTGGAGTGAATTGGATGAAGTGATGAACAGTGTACCCAAGGGGCAAAAAGTGGTGATTAGAGCAGATTTCAATGGACATGTTGGTGAAGGGAACAGAGGAGACGAGGAGGTGATAGGTAGGTATGGTGTCACGTAGAGTAATGACGGTCAGATGATAGCGGATTTTACCAAAAGGATGAACATGGCTGTGGTGAATACGTATTTTAAGAAGAGGGAGGAACATAGAGTTATGTACAAAAGTGGAGGAATATGCACACAGGTAGATTACATCCTATGCAGAAGAGTCAATCTGAAGGAGATCGAAGACTGGAAAGTGGTGGCAGGGGAAAGTGTAGTTAAGCAGCATAGGATGGTGGTCTTTAGGATAATGTTGGAGATCAAGAAGAGGAAGAGAGTGAGGGCAGAGCCAAGGATCAAATGATGGAATTTGAAAAAGGAAGACTTCAAGGTTGAGTTTAGGGAGAAGGTGAGACAGGTACTGGGTGGTAGTGAAGAATCACCAGACATTTGGGAAACTACAGCAGATGTAGTAAAGGTGACAGCAAGAAGGGTGGTTGGCGTGACATCTGGACAGAGGAAGGAGGAAAAGGAAACCTGGTGGTGGAATGGGGAAGTACAGGAGAGTATACAGAGGAAGAGGATGGCAAAGAAGAAGTGGGTTAGTCAGAGAGATGCAGAAAGTAGACAAGAGTACAAGAAGATAAGGCACAAGGTGAAAAGAGAAGTGGCGAAGGCTAAAGAAAAGGCGTATGATGAGTTGTATGAAAGGTTGGACACTAAGGAGAGAGAAAAGGACCTGTGCCGATTGGCTAGACAGGGAGGCCGAGTTGGGAAAGATGTCCAGCAGGTTAGGGTGATAAAGGATAAAGATGGAAACACGCTCACAATCGTGGCGGGTGTGTTGAGCAGTTGGAAAGAGTACTTTGAGAGGCTGATGAATGAAGAGAACGAGAGAGAGAAGAGGTTGGATGAAGTGGAGATAGTGAATCAGGAAGTGCAACGGATTAGCAAGGAGGAAGTAAGGACAGCTATGAAGAAGATGAAGAATGGAAAGGCAATTGGTCCAGATGACATACCTGTGGAAGCATGGAGGTGTTTAGGAGAGATGGCAGTGGAGTTTTTAACCAGATTGTTCAATGGAATCTTGAAAAGTGAGAGGATGCCTGAGGAGTGGAGAAGAAGTGTACTGGTGCCGAAATTTAAGAATAAGGGGGATGTGCAGGACTGTAAAAATCAGGGGGATAAAATTGATGAGCCACAGCATGAAGTTATGGTAAAGAGTAGTGGAAGCTAGGTTAAGAAGTGAGGTGAGGATTAGTGAGTAGCAGTATGGTTTCATTCCATGAAACAGCACCACAGATGCGATGTTTGCTCTGAGTATGTTGATGAAAAAGTATAGAGAAGGCCAGAAGGAGTTGCATTGTGTCTTTGTAGACCTGGAGAAAGCATATGACAGGGTGCCTTGAGAGGAGCTGTGGTATTGTATGAAGAAGTCGGGTGTGGCAGAGAAGTATGTAAGTGTGACAGTGGTAAGGTCTGCGGTAGCAGTGACGGATGCATTCCAGGTGGAGGTGGGATTACATCAGGGATCGACTCCAAGCCCTTTCTTATTCGCAATGGTGATAGACAGGTTGACAAATGAGATTAGACAGGAGTCCCCGTGGACTATGATGTTTGCTGATGACATTGTGATCTGTAGCAATAGTAGGGTTGAGAAGACCCTGGAGAGGTGGAGATATGCTCTAGAGAGGAGAGGAATGAAGGTCAGTAGGAACAAGACAGAATACATGAGTTTAAATGAGAGGGAGGTCAGTGGAATGGTGAGGATGCAAGGAGTAGAGTTGGTGAAGGAGGATGAGTTTAAATACTTGGGATTAACAGTACAAAGTAATGGGGATTGTGGAAGAGAGGTGAAAAAGAGAGAGCAGGCAGGGTGGAATGGATGGAGAAGAGTGTCAGGAGTAATTTGTGACAGACAGGTATCAATAAGAGTGCAAGGGAAGGTCTACAGGACAGTAGTGAGACCAGCTATGTTATATGGGTTGGAGGCGGTGGTACTGACCAAAAAGCAGGAGACAGAGCTGGAGGTAGCAGAGTTAAAGATGCTAAGATTTGCACTGGGTGTGATGAGGATGGATAGGATTAGAAATGAGTACATTAGAGGGTCAGCTCAAGTTGGACAGTTGGGAGACAAAGTCAGAGAGGTGAGATTGCGTTGGTTTGGACATGTGCAGAGGAGAGATTCTGGGTATATTGGGAGAAGGATGCTAAGGATAGAGCTGCCAGGGAAGAGGAAAAGAGGAAAGCCTAAGAGGAGGTTTATGGATGTGGTGAGAGAGGACATGCAGGTGATGGGTGTAACAGAACAAAATGCAGAGGACAGAAAGATATTGAAGAAGATGATCCACTCTGGCAACCCCAAACGGGAGCAGCCAAAAGAAGAAGATTTCACTGGGAACATGATATTATAAGTTTCATAAATAGGCATGGGAAAACATATCATGGTAATGTATGATTTCTCTCTTCATTGAATCATACAGATACGGTTAAGCTTTGAAGTTAATGTTAGTGTATTTCTCATAAATTGAGAATTGTTGTCTTATTTTGTTTCTTTTTTCACCTACTGATAGTAACTGTCAAATAAAATATGAAACACAAAAGAAGAGAGACAAAGAGTCCATTGTAGGACACACTCATATTCAAGCCACACTCACCCACAGTGGTCCAGTTCAGAGTTACTGAAATATAATTGCATGTTGAAATGTTTCAAAGAGAGTTTCTAACCTTTTCATTACTGTGTTTATAACTTTCTGTTTATTAAGACAGATATATTCCATTTCAATATAAAATGTGTCTTAAGCAAATGTGACAGCTTCACAACTTCTTCATTTTGTAGCCCGCCTACCTTTTTGTATAAGACAGTACAGATATTTCCAAATTCAGTCGGAACTTTGCTTAAAATTCATGCACACTTACTGGCTTTACCAGACCTCTGCTTTTACCCACATCCCTTTCCACTTCATTTTCATATTTGATCTCTTTGCTTTTTTTTCATATTTAGATTTACACATGTAAAATTTTATACAAATGGTATTTTCTACATTTCTATTTCTTACCCCTTTCTCCTTCCACAAGTTACTGTTTGTGGAAACTTTTTGTGACATTTAGTTTCAAATCTGTTCTCACACTTTTTTATTTTTCTTACAACTTTCACATCTGTTTCTGTTATTACTATTACTAGCAAAATACCCGCGCTTCGCAGCGGAGAAGTACTGCATTAAAATTTTTATTAAGAAGAAAATTTAACCTTTTTAAACTGAGGGAAAATATGCCAATAATTATTTGTTAAGGATTTCTTTGTATACTGTGAGTTCGGCCATCCGGTTGTAACATGACCAAGCTGTGCGCTGAGCTTACTCTTGAGCATGCAACTTACAGTTGGCCATGTGAAAAGTAATCTTGTCTCAAATCTCACAGCTTGGATTGCTGCTGTCATAATCAGTTTGAGGTTCATGGTTTGTTTCAATTACGACAGTATTTGCAGGACTTGTGTTGAAGTGACATTCGGCATCTGTCAAGCGTTGTAAGCTTACAACCGGTTTCATCGATAACTTCACATCCAGCTTTTGAGAGTTTAAACATTTATAAACATCAAAGTGTCCACTACTGAAATCGTCACCTGTGAATGTAAGATGTTTAAGAGGCATTGGCGGTTGTCGAAAGGTGTAAAATATTTGACCATTTCGGTACACTTGAAAGCACCAACCGAACAATTCAGTGGCAGCCATCAACTCACATGCAGAACCATAGGTGAAGGGCTTAAGCATTTCACTCTTCTAGTGCTCCTGTGTAGTATAATTATCTCCTGTACCGTCATCAGTCCACACCTTGAACCTGTCCCAGTCATTCAATACATAAGACACAATGTTCTTCCGGATATCAAGAGTGAGCCTGATATGGCCGTGCAATATGTAACACAGAGAATGGAAAAGGTAGGTGCCATCTCTGGGGAAGGAAACCACTCGGTAAGTGACAGTTCTTTGATCGATGGTGATTACCTCGATAGACATGGTAATGGGGGTTGGAATGATGAAGGAAATGGGTACCTGAGTAACGTAAAGTAAGTGTAAAATACCTATACAATAACTATAATTGTAATAAACAAACAATAAAACAGCGGAGAAGCCGTGGATTAAACAAAAAGGCTGTAGTTATCAGCAGGGAGACGTGAATCCCGTGGCGAAGCAAGGAAGGGAATGTAGAGACTGGAGCGATGGACGGCCTTATATAGGCAGGCAGCCAACAACGTGGGAGGCGTTGGGATGGGGGACCCAACGCCGCCTCACATGGTGACCAAGCTGCAGCCTATGGACGTATATATGTACGTAAGTAGGATTCAGTTAGCGTTGGGAACCCGTGTACCAAATTTCTTGAAGATGGGCCTATAAGTAACAAAGACTGTTGAAAAGTTCAATATGGCGGCCGACAGTGGCATCATACCACTGAAATAAGTACGTACATTGGTTTCGGTTAGTGCAGGGAAGCCGCCTACCAACTTTCGAGAAGATGGGGCCATAAATAAGAAAGTTCAACATGGCGGACGTTGTTGAACGTTATGACCGTTACGCGTAGAATTTCGAAATGAAACCTGCTTAACTTTTGTAAGTAAGCTGTAAGGAATGAGCCTGCCAAATTTCAGCCTTCTACCTATACGGGAAGTTGGAGAATTAGTGATGTTGGAAAATTCAATATGGTGGCTGACAGTGGCGTCATACCACCGAAATAAGTACGTACATTGGTTTCGGTTAGCGCAGGGAAGCTGCCTACCAAATTTCGTGAAGATGGGGCCATGAATAA
>JANRMT010062813.1:99049523-99072735 GCA_026402145.1 Polypterus bichir lapradei
GGCCGACAGTGGCGTCATACCATCGAAATAAGTACATACATCGGTTTTGGTTAGTGCAGGGAAGCTGCCTACCAAATTTCGTGAAGATGGGGCCATAAATGAGAAAGTTCAACATGGCGGACGTTGTAGACCGTTATCGACTGTTATGACCGTTACGTGTAGAATTTCGAAATGAAACCTGCTTAACTTTTGTAAGTAAGCTGTAAGGAATGAGCCTGCCAAATTTCAGCTTTCTACCTACATGGGAAGTTGGAGAATTAGTGATGAGTCAGTCAGTCAGTCAGTCAGTCAGTCAGTCAGTCAGTCAGTCAGTCAGTGAGTGAGGGCTTTGCCTTTTATTATTATAGATTTCTCCAGTAGATTAAATGGATATGACCATATCTTTGACCATTGTAATTTACCAGAAGGGAAATATAAATTGGCTGTCAGAGTGATGCAGTACTTAACATTGCTGCCACACCGAACAGAGTCCTATGTTCACACAGTCCTGTTTTCTTCCAAATCCCCATTACATTAAATAGTATCTGGAAAGTTGCCGGTTCAAATTCTGTTACTGCCAGAAGGTTTCATACTCTGTTGGGCCCTTGAGCAAGGCTCATAACTTTAAAATTGTTCATCAATGCTGTATGGCTGATGCTGCACTCTGACCCCCAAAGGTCATGTGAAAAGACAGTTTCTCCTTGGGGATTAAAAAAAGGGTATCAAATTAAATCAAATATTGGTGGCTATAGATTGGTACACCATGTAAATGAGTGTGTGTATGTGTGTGTGTGTGTTTTAAGCACCCCAGATGTAACAGTGTACACACGAAGTGTTAATTAACACCTGTAGCTGTACCTTAACAAATAAAAATTAAAGTTTTGTTTCATTATCTTTTTTTAATTTGTTAGAAGATCAGTGAATCCCTTTTATGTTAGATAGCTCTGTTAACTGCATACACCATCACAGGGACTTTTCAGACCAGACAGATTTTCAATATAACAGGGTTGGCCAGCTCTGATCCTGAAGATCCAGAGTGGCTACAGGTTTTCATTCTAACTATTTTCTTTATTAGTGACAATTTTTGACACTGATTAACTTAATTTAATTTATTTATTGTTTAAGATTCAAGACTCTTTAAATCTGGGCTGAGCAATGTCGGTCCTGGAGGTCTGCAGTGGCTTAAGGTTTTTGTTCCAACCCAATTGCTTCATGAGAAATCATTCATTGCTGATGAAGCACTTACTGCTCAAGTAACATTTTATGCTTCATTTTAGTTCTCTTGCTTGCCAAAATTTTGAATCCTGAACTGCTTATTTTAGTCTTATACAGCTGTATACCTTGTTTTAACCTCTCATTATAAGCAATAAGATGCAAATGACAAAGGAACCAGCAGGTCTACATCTGGCTTGTCTCCATTTACACCCATATGTATTCATCATTTACTATTTGGTTTAATTAAGTACTCAGAAGGAAACTGAAGAGAAAACGAAGAACTGAAAATTACTCATCTATTTTAGGCTTCAAATCACTTGGATGATACATGGATCATTAGAAAGAAAAAAATTGTATGATTTAAGAATGAGCGGAAATGGTAGAGTTAAAATAATAACAAGCCATGAAATTAAATAAGATTTTTTTTTGGTGAGGACTGGCTTCTAATTAAGCAACTGGGTTGGAACAAAAACCTGCAGCCACTGCAGCTCTCCGGGATCGGATAAGGCCACCCCTGCAATATAATATCCAATATACATGACTAGTCAAAGGTTTGGACATGAGAAATGTTCATATTTTTTACCCACATTCCATCAAATTGATTTAAAAATAGAGCCAAGACATTACTAGAGTTACTAATGGCTATAGAATAAGAAGGGGAAGGCCCAGATGTACAACTGCATAAGAGGATAAGGACATCTGAGTCTGTAGTTTTAGAGACAGATGTCTTACAGGTTGGCTTCTTCATTAAATACAAGCCAAATACCAATGTCACCTGCAACAGAGAAAAGTCAATTTTGGGTTGCTGGCCTAAGAGGCAGACTTTTGAAGAAAAAGCAATATCTAAAACTAACAAATGAAAAGAAAAGAATAAAATGGGTGAAACAACACAGACATTGTGGAGTATTATGGTCAGGAATAGGTATAGGAAGAAGTCAACTGAAAATTTGTAAGGCATTTATTTTTCAAACTACACACTCTGATGCCCTTCTCCGCTTATTCAGTTGCCCATCTGGACCTTTCCCTTTTTTATCTGTTCTCGTTAAATCCAGTTGGCCTTCTTTTCTCAAGACAGTAACAGACACCTTTGTATGAAATCTCCAATTTACTGTATTGGGAATCTGTCATATGGATTACCTTCATTCTGCTGAAAAGGTTTATCTAATACCAAATTACCATTTAAAATAATGAATTAAGGATAAGCTAAGTGAGTTGACTATTAGAACACTGAAGTAATGGCTTTCAAAATTGGATCTTTGTAGTCATATGTGAATAATAAATTAAAAATCAGCCACTTCAAACAGTAATAGAATCATCGATAATGTCTTGGCTGGCTTTTTAAATCAGTTGTGATGGATGACCAGGGTTCTTTCCTAGCCAGGAGGCCGTTGTAGTGGAAAGACCGGGGGAGCAAATATACACAGGGCACTGCCTCCCTTCAGTGCACTAGATTGCAGTCCCCCTAGGTTGCAGCAACAACTCAAATCCCCACAGGCCTCCCTGGAAGTTGTGGAGTTCCATGGCAGCCACCAAGGGAGCTGCAGAGCTGTACTTTGGGCTCTCACCACACCTGGGAGTGATTCCAGACCTTCCTAACGAGCCACGTGGAGCGCTTCCAGCTGCAGCTTAAAAGGAGACGCCTGTCTTCATTCTGGGTACCAGAATTGAAGAAGAGGACGAAGGTTGCCAGGAGGAGTGGAGGCAGAGGGGAAGACAGAGGAATAGACGAGAGAAGACAAAGTGCTTGGCAAATTAATTGTGTTTATTATGCTTTGGACTGTGCACTGTGCTGGGCAGGTGGGAAACCAATAGAGGAAAGTGTTTCCCACTAAAAAGTAAAGACGTGTGTGTGCTGGACTTCTGCCTGTGTCTGTTGTGTTGGGTCTTGGAGGGCTGGCACACCCCCTGGTGGTAACACAGTTTAATGGTAATTTGATAGAAAGGTATCAACTTGTATCAAAAACATGAAAACATATACAGTAATCCCTCGCTACTTTGCGGTTCACTTTTCACGGATTCACGACTTCGCGGGTTTTTAAATATAGTAGTAGTATTTCCTAGTCTAAGAACAACAAAACAAGTTTGGTGACTAAGTGCGTTGTAACACAGGCTGTGATTGGTACATGGGAGGGAGACGACAAATCACAGCTTCCCGCTTTCTAATCGGGCCCGTGATTGGTGCTTTGACTGATGCCCAGATCCCACAGCATCTCCACTTGTCTCTCTGTCGTGGCCATTTCGCTTCAAGCTTTCTCGCCGAGCGGTTTACTTTACACTGTACTGTGTGTGATTTTTTTGTGGTTTCTTTGTGTTGAACTTCGCTTCAATTTTCACCCCCTGCAATGGCTCCCAAATGTGCTCCTTCTTCCAAGGCTGGAACTGAGCCGTCTGAAGAGACGTAAAATACAGTCATCGGCTGCGCAGTAAAAGTCATCATCACCATCATCATGTCATATATAGCTATGTGTACTTCGCTATACAGTAACTGTAAACTTATCTACCGATTTCATATTGCTTAACAGTTGTCCCTGTTATTAATAGAGTAAAGGGTGGGTTGTAAACAGTACAGGGAGGGTTTAAAAACATCCAAATACACGTTAAATAAATAAATATGGTGTCCCTACTTCGCGGAAATTCAGTTATTGCAGCCGGCCTTGGAACCTATCTCCCGCGATAAACGACGAGGGATTACTGTACAGTAGGCATGTCTTTTGATAGGTAGTGTACCAGAAAGTATTAAAATGAGCTATACAAATCAAACAATTTTCAGAATGTAGAAAGCTTTGTCTCAGAAAAAATCGATAAAGTAACAGAACCAGACTAGCTGAGACATTATGAGTGAAGCTTTTACAGCTAGCAAAACAAGTCAGCATAGTATACAGGGCAACAGAGAGAGTACAATCTAACTATACAGCAGGGACTGATGAAACTCATCAGAGAAGGGACAGCGATTTAATAAAACAGAGGAACGGGTGGAATTTTAGTGTTCAGCACAGATGGTGCCTTACAAACAGATGTAAGAGGAGGAAATGCAGGGCTCAATGACTACTTGTTGAAAGTTTCCCAGCAAGTTCCTGAAACAGTAATATGGCTTGTATCAGAGTTGCCCAGGTTTAAGTTCACATAGTTAATTTGGAGTGTTGAAACTAACAAATATATAACCTCTAAAGGCAATCCGATATCAGACATCAAACCAGTATACCTAAGTTATCCATCCAGGTGATTTTATGGTCACAGTGTTTTGTTAGATTTGGGACTTGGCAGTAGCATCCTTAAACCTGGGGGAAATTTTTGATATATTTAGCATGAGATCTTTGAAAAGGGAACTGTGGCCAATCAACCGAGCATTGATGACCACATTTTGGAGGTTTTTAGCATCCAGTCCAGAGGGGTGTGTCCAGAAGTTTTGTAGATAATAAAATATTTTTTTTTCAACAGGAGAGACATAAAATGTCAGTCAACCAGTTCTCATTTCACTGTTTGCACTGTGCATACAGTATCTTGATTTTCATTGAAACCAGTGAAGCAATTTTTAAAACAGAATGTAGTGAATAGAAGGAAAGGAAGCAAATTAAAAAATTAAAGAAAGCAATAAAATTTTGTACCTTTCCAGGAGTAGTAAAGAAAATTACAGAGTATAAGAAGTCAGTTTATGTATAATAGCTTGAAAACAATATAGACAGTTATCATCACTTAGGCCGTTGTTTTCTAGCTTTCAGTCAGATATCTTCACATCATCTCAAGAATGTTTTTTTTTTTATTGCTTTTTCAGTTATTTTAACTACTTAGTTTTTACTGTTGTTCCACAACTCTCAGTATTTCTTGGTACTTTTTTAGCACCCTGTGTTGCAGTTGAACTAAAAAAAAGAGTTATCTTGCAGGATCTTTGCCACAAACTTTTTGTCTTCTTCCCTTGATTTTTCATTTTTCTGTGTCACGTGGGTAGCTTTGTTTCATTTTCCATTCATTAAACTGTGTTTTGTAGTATGAACTACTCCCAAAATTGACGCTGTTATGCTATGAGCTCCTTTCTTCACCGTATTGTATGTTTACTCTTTTGGGTTTCACTTCCATCTGCATAGTAGTGTTGCAGCAACATGAAATAGTCCATTATGACTTGGAGTGTTGGAGGTCCCAGCATTGAAAGGCCATTGAAAAGAACAGCTTCAACAGCAAGTTTGATATGTTTGAAATTTTGTTTGAAAGTTAAAAAAATCTAAATATATAAAAGTCAATGTATGTGTGTGTGTATGTATGTATGTATGTATGTTCCAGCATCACTTACAAACAGCAGGAGCGATTTTCATGAAACTTGGTAGAAATGTTTGTCATTGGTTGACTAAAAATACTCTAGGGTGGGGGGTGATCTTGCAGTCTTGTATGCATGTTACCATCCAGTTGACACTTGGAATGACCACCAGAGGGCAAACTGGGAGTGGCTGCCAGCATTCTTTATGTTTGCACACTACTGTGCCCCTGTTGCTTTTGAAATTAAATAGAGTTTGTCGGTTCCGAGCATCAACTGGATGATAACAAACATACAAGACCGCAAGACAAGCACATTAGTGAGTCTTCACTGTTTGTTAATTTATTTTTATTTTTCAAGTTGTGCCTTTTTTTTAAGTATATTTTTCTCAAACAATTAAAAAAAAAAAAAAAAAAGCATTTTATTTTCCTCCTGGGCAACACTGGGTATTTCAGCTACTTAATATATAAATGCATATTATTATGGGGCTCTGAGCTACTTGGGGACATAAATGCTTGATATTTTTGCCTAATGGTTAGGTCCATCCCTGACTCCAATTTCACACTAGAAAATGAATGATTGACTGACTATTAACTGGAAACTTTAAAATGGCTCAGTGTGGGTGGATGTGTGTGTGACTGTGTCCATTGAAGGACTGGTGTAGTACCAGGGGTTGGTTCCTCATTTGTGCTCCCTTTTCCACTGTGTCTCCGTATCCTTTTAAGGCAAAATGCAGATTAATGAATAATAAGGCATTTTTATGAATTTTAGAAATGTACTAGATAACTACAGTCAGGTCTGTAAGGATTTGGTCAGCGATGCAATTTTTATAATTCTGGCTCTGTATGCCACCACAATTGATTTGAAATAAAACAATCATTATGTAACTGAAGTATAGACTTTCAGCTTTAATTTAAAGGGTTTACCAAAAATATCGTATGAGCCGTTTAGGAATGACAGACATTTTTCTATTTGGACAAACTATCAATCATAAATATAATGATCATTTTCAATATTTAGTTGAAAATCATTTATGGTCAATGACTGCCTGAAGTCTGGAACCCATTTTGCTATTTTTAATATATATAAATGATTTAGATAGGAATATAAGTAACAAGCACTGATATTTTCATAACAAAAAACTAAAAATATTGTTTTTCATTTTACAAGAACGAGAACTAAAATTAAGGTAGAGAAACTAAAACTAAATTAAAATTAAAATTAGTGATATGTAAACAAACTAAAACGAGAACGAAAACTGAGTAAAAACAAAAAAAACAGCAATAGCATTTTCGTTCAGTCCAGTTCAGTCGTGCATAGCAGTTGTTTGTAGGTCGCCCTGAGCATTCAGTTACATTGTGCTGTTCACTATGCGGCGATCTTTTTCGGCTTACTATAGTCAAGTGGTGCAACTTCCATAAAGGACCGTTGTTTGTTTGTTGAGCACATTTGGCTCATTGGGTTGAAGCAGTAAGCATTTGTGGTTGACAATGGTGAGTTTTGCACAGATGTTTGTGGTAGAAAGCGAGGAAGTAATGTGTGGAAATACTATTGATATTATTGACTATTGACTAATGATAACATAAAATAAATTTGTCCACTGGTCTGTGCTATAAATTTGTTTTCTGTATGATTCCAATAATTTTGATCATTTTTATAGTGAACATCACTGAATTTGCGCCTTTTCTGATCAAATACAGGGGAGAAATGCAAGGTGAGGCAGTGACTATACGAGCTGAGCCTCAACTTGGACTGCGTTGTCCCTCACACACTGGGTTGATGCATGCATTTGGCATGTGCCTGTTGCCGTCTCTTTGCATGTTGCCAATATAATGTTTGCACATGCATTTCTTATATACCCTGAGTTTCCCCAGTCTGGCTTAATATATTTAATGAATATGTGTGACATATTTAGTCTTGCTGATCGGACATAAAACAGCAGTGAAAAGGCACAAGGTGAGGCAGACAGTACTGTGCCGCACTGAAAGGGGCGGATGTGAACCCAACAGATGCTTGTTGTTGCTGCTGTTCTATGCGGAGCCGGCAATAATTTAGCAATATCAGAAAGTCAAGTGCACTGCGGCAGTCCGTTTATTTTTATTTTAATTTTTTGTTCCGAATGACTGTCAAAATGGAAGATTAAGACTTTTACAAGAAAGTGACAGAGAATTTAGTGGAAAAGGATAGGCGCATGGACTTCACTTACAAATAAAGGTAAGATCATAAACGGTTTTCAATTTTGTAACAAATGGGATCAGACTAAGAAAAAAAATCCAATATTTAAAAACTAAATTTTGACCTTAAATAAAATATTCTTTTGTTTTTCTTGTTATCCTTTTGTTGAACAGTCTGTATTAAAATTGATTAAAGCATCAGAATTAAAAGCTTTTAAAAACAACTAAATATTTCAATTAAGGTCAAAATTGGAATGCATTTTTTGTACACTACTCTATACTTTCATTTGTATTGAATGAGTATGAATTATGAAATTGCAACGGCAAATTTAGAACACATGGAGGTGGAGAGCAAATGCATTCTCTCACCGCTATAAATGTAATGTTCTTTCTTAGCCAAATATGCACCTTACCTATGTGTGTGTAAAGAATGATGATGAGATATGAAACATAACCAGTAGTCAGTGTGCATGCTGCTAATTGAATTGTGAATAAGCTACTCTTTTGAGTTAATATATTTGTAAATCTGACTCTGAAGGAGTCAGTGCCTCACCAGCCATGAACCTCACCGCACTTGGGTACTGGCAGCAGAAATCGTCAACATACAGTCTGCTGGAGCCAGTGGACAAGGACCTTGTCTGTGTACCTGCATTACAGGCGCTCATCAAGCAAGTATTTTCACTGTGAGGCTATCTGTGCAATGGACATCATTGTAACATGAACAAATCTCTTGAAATGCATGCCTTTTTAAAGCTTAACAGTAATGTGCTTGCACAGAATGGTTTCTTGGGTTGAAACATTTGATCTTGCTGACTGTACACATTAGGCCATTTCATCTGTTTGATCATTGATAGTCAAGCTGTGTTTAATGACATTATGAACTATGAGTGTAGTTTGTTGACTAAAACTTAAATTGCATTGAAATATGTGTAGGCCAGCATTTGTGGTTTTGCAACAGAAAAAAAATCCTAAAATTGTATTAATATTATGTAAAAAAGCCATAACTAAATAAAATAAAAACTAACATTTTAAACACAAAATTAAATAAAAATTGTTGACTACAATGAAAACTAGAATGAAATAAAAATAAAAAATAATTTTATAAAATAAAATAAAAACAAAAACTACAATTAATATCAGAACTGAAATATCACTGGTTAAGTTTGCAGATGATACCAAGATAAGTGGATTAGCAGATAATTTGGAATCCATTATATCACTAGCAAAATACCCGCACTTCGCAGCGGAGAAGTAGTGTGTTAAAGAAGTTATGAAAAAGAAAAGGAAACATTTTAAAAATAACGTAACATGATTGTCAATGTAATAGTTTTGTCACTGTTATGAGTGTTGCTGTAATCAAGGATTTGATTAGCATTATTTCTTCCAATCAGGTTCGTATTTGGAGAACGTGTTGTTTTCAAGTTATATTCCGTGTTTGTCAGCCTTTGTAAAGATAACAGGTTTCATTCATCGAAGTGTTCACTACCCAAATCGGTACTCGTGAATCTAAGATGTTTAACAAGCATTCCCGGTATTAAGTTGTGGATTTGCCTGCGAATATTTAGTGGTAGCGTGTCTATGAACTTAATTTAACCTTTCAGAGGCCTGCAAAGTCAGTTCACGTGAGCCACTCGGAGTACATGCATCGAAGCTTCTCAGCTGTGCTTGTGCTATCTCGTGCGATCTCGCGATGTCCACGGCTTTATTTAATGTTGGCTCAGACCTGGCACTTAAAAGTTGTATCTCGTGAATATCGTATTCGTCTTAGGCATGACAAACGCCAGCGGCAACGTGTCTATGAACCTAATGTAAAGTTAAACTTTACACCCTGCCTTCCTATTCGTTTGCATAAGCACAGTCCTTCACCAGCAATTTTAACTCCGTTACAGCAATTTTAACTCTGTTTCAAAGTGATCAAAAGTCTCATTTATACCCTGCGTCTTCTCATTAAACTTGTATCTCATGAATATCGTATTCGTCGTGTGCATGACAAACGCCAGCGGCAGCCTGTCTATGAACTTAATTTAAACTTTAGGTTTACACCGTGCTTTGTTTCCGAAGTAGCTGCACTCATGAATATGCTTGTATGCGTCACTTGCTTCATATTCTTTTGCTGCCTTCTCAATTGTGTAATGTGTTTTTTGAACAGGTTTCATTCATCAAAGTGATCACTACCCAAACCGGTACTCGTGAATCTAAGATGTTTAACAGGCATTCCCGGTATTAAGTTGTGGATTTGCCTGCGAATATTTAGTGGCAGCGTGTCTATGAACGTAATTTAAACTTATGCTTTACACCTTGCTTTCCTATTGATATGTGTACAAAGTCTTGTTCAGCATCAGAGGGTTTCCGCAGTAGTTCACGTGAGCAGCTCGGAGTACATGCATCAAAGCTTCTCAGCTGTGCTTGTGCTATCTCTTGCGATCTCGCGATGTCCACGGCTTTATTTAATGTTAGCTCAGACCCGGCACTTAAAAGTTGTATCTCGCGAATATCATATTCGTCTTAGGCATGACAAACGCCAGCGGCAACATGTCTATAAACCTAATTTAAAATTAAGCTTTACATCCTGCCTTCCTATTCGTTTGCATAAGCACAGTCCTTCACCAGCAATTTTAACTCCGTTACAGCAATTTTAACTCTGTTACAAAGTGATCAAAAGTCTCATTTTTACCCTGTGTCTTCTCATTAAACTTGTATCTCGCGAATATCGTATTCATCGTAGGCATGACAAATGGCAGCAGCAGCCTGTCTATGAACTTAATTTAAACTTTAGGTTTACAGCGTGCTTTGTTTCCGAAGTAGCTGCACTTATGAATATGCTTGTATGCGTCACTCGCTTCATATTCTTTTGCTGCCTTCTCAATTGTGTAATGTGTTTTTTGAACAGGTTTCATTCATTGAAGTGATCACTACCCAAATCGGTACTCGTAAATCTAAGATGTTTAACAGGCATTCCTGGTATTAAGTTGTGGATTTGCCTGCGAATATTTAGCGGCAGCGTGTCTATGAACGTAATTTAAACTTAAGCTTTACACCTTGCTTTCCTATTGATATGTGTGCAAAGGCTTGTTCAGCGTCAGAGGGTTTCCGCAGTAGCTGCACTTAGGAATATGCTAAGCACAGTCCTTCACCCTCGAATTTGTAGCGGCAGCGTGTCTCCCTCACCATCTCATCTTCGTTTGCATAAGCACAGAGCTTCACCCGCGAATATTTACCTTATATGGGCAGGCACTCAATTACGTGGGAGGCGTGATGATGCGGGATGCAACTCCGCCTCACACAGCGACCAAGCTGCAGGCTCTATGGCCATATATATGGACAAAAGTAGGTTCCAGTTATGACCGTTACGCGTAGAATTTTGAAATGAAACCTGCCTAACTTTTGTAAGTAAGCTGTAAGGAATGAGCCTGCCAAATTTCAGCCTTCCACCTACACGGGAAGTTGGAGAATTAGTGATGTGTCAGTGAGTGAGTGAGTGAGTCAGTCAGTCAGTGAGGGCTTTGCCTTTTATTAGTATAGATTACAGAAGGACTTGGATAGCATACAGGCTTGGGCAGTTGTGTGGCAGATGAAATTTAATGTCAATAACTGTAAAGTATTACACATAGGACGTAAAAATGTTAGGTTTGAATACCCAGTGGGCAGTCGGAAAATCGAGAGTACACCTTATGAGAACGATTTAGGAGTCATTGTGGACTCTAACCTATCAACTTCATGACACTGCTCAGAAGCCATTAAGAAGGCAAACAGAATGTTAGGTTATATAGCATGACATGTGGAGTATAAGTCCAAGGAGGTTATGCCCAAACTTTATAATGCACTGGTGAGGCCTCATCTTGAGTACCGTGTGCAGTTTTGGTCTCCAGGCTACAAAAAGGACATAGCAGTGCTAGAAAAGGTCCAGAGAAGAGCAACTAGGCTGATTCCAGGGCTACAGGGTTGAATTATGAGGAAAGATTGAAAAAGTTGAGCCTATACAGTTTAAGCAAAAGAAGATTAAGATGTGAATTGATTGAAGTGTTTAAAATTACGAAGGGAATTAGTACAGTGGGTAGAGACTATTATTTTAAAATGAGTTCATCAAGAACACAGGGACACATTTGGAAACTTGTTAAGGGTAAATTTCGCACAAACATTAGGAAGTTTTTCTTTACACAAAGAATGATAGACACTTGGAATAAGCTACCAAGTAGTGTGGTGGACAGTAAGAATTTAGGAACTTTCAAAACTCAAATTGATGTTTTTTTGGAAGAAATAAGTGGATAGGACTGGCGAGCTTTGTTAGGCTGAATGGCCTGTTCTTGTCTAGATTGTTCTAATGTTCTAAAAAAGACCAGGAGGAGGGGACACCATGTCATCACTGCTGAAGGTCTGCTCTCAAGCTTTATATGTGAGGCAGGGGATTTGGCCCTTCAATGGGTCATTGAGTGTTGCCAGAGTTCTACAGTGAGTATTGTTTCCTTTGATTTTTCTGGTTTTGTAAATTTTCACTTGTATTCTTCTGCATTTGTATTTCATATTGAGTGAGACTTGTTCACTGCCTTTTTAGGCAAATCTATTTTTTATCATTTTTCCCTTGTCTTCTATTTTTGTGCTTATTTGGTTGCTTTTTATAAATAAACTCAATTTAGAAAGATTCTTGCTTTGACATGTCTTATCAAGTCAATGATTTTACAGTTCCTCTCCCTTGAAAAATCATTATTTGGGATATTAAAAGTATATTTTGAACTTTAAAAGCCAGACCCCATTTTAAGCCTATGGAGGTCAAAGCCTGCCTGTGGTGGTTGTGGACTTGCTTCCTGAGGTGAGGCCCTATTTGCTTTGTTCTTTTTTCAACACAAACAAGATTTTTTAGTTTTTCAAAGGGTAGAAATCAGCTACACTTTATATGCATCTTTACTTAGAAAAGAGTAAAGAGTAGATGTCAAACTGACAGTGAGCTTATCTTAAATGACATAGTTATCATGACATCACAAGCTGTATCAATGGTTTCATAAAATGATGCTGATGATGTCATTGACACCATGGTGAAAAATAAATCAAAGCTTTCCATGGGACAACAATATTTAAATCGTAGCAGTTTTTAAAGGTGTTTGGGGCTTTTTAACTCTATCATTTGATAATCCTGTGTTCTTCTTTTCAGTTTTCTTGAAAGAATCCAAATACATATTGTCACGCATGAAGACATGGGGAGCAGCTGAAGGACCCGACGCGCATCACGACAATTCGCGCCAGAGGGCAAAGGCAGGGTACGAACCTCTCTTTCTCTTTTCCCATAGAAAGGACAAAGTGCCGCCGCCATGATCCATCCTGCACAAACAAAGCGCCATCACTTCCGGGTTCCTTTCTCTCCTCTGGTCCCCCGTTGATGCCGTCCACTACCCATCCACCACCACGCCCTCCCAACATTCCACATCCCTAATTTCCAGTCTACCTCTTTATAATGTCTGTGCAACCATCCCTGTTTGTCTGATGCAATTTTCTGTTTTTTTTTGGAGATTCTGACGACCTTTGTTACGGTATACGGGGCCCAAAAAACCCCACATTTTTATGACTTGTCTGTGTTATTATTACAATATGCATATGTGTTATCAACAGATGCTGAATTGGCTTCAGAAATGGGGTTCAGTCTCCTTAGCCAAAATCCCCCCATAATTAATAACAATGTCAAAAAACATCCTTTCCTTCAGTCATTCATCCTTTCATTTATGTATTGAGTCCCATTTTATTATTAACAGGATCTGGAGCCTATTGGCTGCAGCTTTCTTTATAATAGGACACAGTCATTTATGCACACGCCTATATTTATTGAGTAAACAGATCACCAAACATGCATTATTTGGATAAAAAAATATACAAATCAAAAAAATGATTTGTGTACTTTTTTTAGAATTTTATTGATTTTATTCAAAGCAAATAACATTCCATACAAATAACTCAAATTTTACAAAAAAAAAAAAAGGTTTGAAACAAATCAGCTCCCTTATTTGTGTAAATTTTTAACGTTGTTATCTACTTTGAGAATCTTAGATGCTGTAAATTGTTGCTTTGCTTTTCAGTACCAAAGCATTCAATGTTCTGTTATCATAAAATTGAAAAAATAATATCTTAAATTTAACATCTTTAAAATTCAAAACCTACCCTATAGCTAGACATGTCTGTGTACCCAATGTCTACATTTAAAAACCTCAGAGCATCACTGTTCTATGAATGCTCTATGAAGATAGGCTTTGCATCACTACTGCCTTTATTTCTCATGCTGGTCAATATGAAAACATCCTATCTTGCTTTGTATACTACAGTAGAAGAATGATGTATTACTTAACATTAAAGAAACAATCATTCAGTGATGAAAGAAACTTCATAATGGAACTCATTTTAAGGTTAGGTTATTTGCCTGAACTCTGCTTTTTTGACACATTATTTTAACTTGGCTTTCTCATAGCTTCATTTTAATGTAATCCTAATATTCTGTATATGCATTTAATTATCATTATCATTCATGGTGGGTCCAAAATCCATACTAACCCCTACTTTCTCTGCTGTTCTCTTTCCGGTTTTCTCTGGTGGCAATCTGCGCCACCACCACCCCATCAATGCACCGTGCAGTCCCTAAATTGATGGATTGAAGGCCAGAGGTTCACATGACCATCGTCATCAATTTCTTCCATGTGAACCCTGAATACAATGAGGACTGACTGAGATCATGTATGTTAGGTAGAGGGGGCTGGGTGGTCTAGTGGCCTAGGAACCCCTGCAGATTTTGTTTTTTTTCTCCAGCCATCTGGAGTTTTTTTTATTTTGTTTTTTCTGTCCTCCCTGGCCATCGGACCTTACTTTTATTCTATGTTAATTGGTATTGCCTAATTTTATTATTTGTATATTTTGTCTTTTTTCTCTCTTTCTTCATCATGTAAAGCACTTTGCGCTACATCATTTGTATGAAAATGTGCTAAATAAATAAATGGTGTTATTGTTGCTCTAGTCCTTGAGCATACAGTAGGAATTGTTTTGTTTTTCCAGAGGCTTTTGTCCCAACTGACTGAAATTTCAATGCACAAAATTTTACAAAATATGAAACAGAACATTTTACCTTATCAAAATGGTGAAAGCAACTTTAGTCTCATCAATACCAGAGGGAAAAAAATAAGCAGTGTATTGGAATTAATTTCCTTTCCTTTTTATTACATTGTGAAAACATACAGAAAGTAATCAAATGAATAGTGGTTTAGATCTGGTGCTTTAGATTTACATTATCTTTTTTAATTAAAAATGTTAAAGTTAAAAAAGATAAGCAAAATCGTGTTCTCATGAAAATAAAAAAAAAATATTTCATATAAGTTAGTGGCACTAAAGTTACTAAAATCAAAGGCACAGCAGATCACCTATAGCTGCAGTCACTTGTTTTGGGTAATTCTGTGTTACAAGTTACCATATCTATATAATAAAAGACAAGAAAATGATCTCTGCCTGGAATAGGCCCTTTCATTTTTGGAGCTGTGACCACAGAATTGTGACTAAAAAATTCTTAATGTTGTCAGTCAGAACCATCAAGAAGTTTGACTCCCATGTGACACCCTCAAAATTTTCAAACTAGGGGCCATTTAAAAAAAACATATTTTTTGCCCTATTTCTGTGCAGATTAGTGAATGAAATCTTAGGGGCACATAGCGAGACACATGCTGAATCTTAAGGGTAGCCCCATGACCCTCGGTCAAAATCATAAAGGTGTCTGATCCACATATATTATCAGTAATTGATTTTTTTTTCCAACAACAAATGTGATTTTACTTCAGTTGCCCTTGTTTTTCCACCTGTACTTTCCAATATCTTTCTTAATACAGAAAAAATATAGCAATCAAATGCAAACATAATGATATTTTAAAAATACACTCAGTGGCAAAAAGTTTGGGTTACTACTTATTAAACTGCAAAACAAATTCAATGGTGCGAATATTGAGTACCTATAGTAATACCTTTATATGGAGGGTAAAACTGTCCTTTTTCAGTCAGCTGATAAATAAGAAAAGCTGAAGTGACGTAAGTTTTTGGCGGTGAGTGTATATAAATCTAATAAAAAATACATTATTTAGATGCTTTAAAAAAATTGATAAATGAATGTATTAAACTCAGCAAAGTTTAAGGTAAATACTATTTGCATTTAGTTACAGAATACAAATGCCACCCAATCAAAATCTAGGGTATCTTTCATTTAGATCTGTAGATGTAAAATGTGAGCTAATATGAAGGACTTCCAAAGATTTTACTCAGAATTTTTTTTTTATCCTGAACTTTTGAAATTCAATATAAAGAAATATGTACAGAATTTTTTTTCTAATAAGAAACTTCCGTATTTCCATCCATCCATCCGTCATCTTCCGCTTATCCGAGATTGGGTCGTGGGGGCAGAAGCTTCAGCAGAGATGCAAAGTAAAAAAAAAAACCTGTGCATAGTGTGGGCTAAATACCAGTTTATTATAGTTTACTAAAGGTTTTTGTGTGAAAAATAGTAAAATTCTAATCAATTGTTCCTGTATTTGCATTTGCAAACTCTGGATTTTATGATCAATGATAACTCCTCAGCCATTAAATAGTAAACCAGCAAGCAGCCTGACAGCACGGTAAGCCACATGGAATTAATACAGTAGATTGTAATAGCTCACGATGGCCGACACCGATTTGAATTTGACAGCACGACCTGCATAGTGACTGATAGAGGTTGGAATAGAAAGGGACTGAGTTTAAAGTGTTCAGCAGCAGCAGCAGAGCCCACCTTCAAAAGACGACTTTTCGAGTTTAGACATACAGTAATTCTCCTTTCCAGTTGTTTAGTATCCAGTGTCTCTGTTATTTTGACAGTTTTAACTTTTTCTGTTTTACTTGCAAGTTTCAGATGTGTTTTTTTTTTCTTGAAATCCCTGCACCCTTGAGTCATCTTTTAACTGTTGCAAATGTCACTTGTATTTGGTGTGTATTTAAGGAAGCAGCCAACTGAGGACCTGTAAGGCACTTTTTTCTCAAACTACAGACTCTGATGTCCTTATCTTTTGTGCAGTTGTGTACCTGGGCCTTCTACTTCCTTTTCTATCCTAGCTACAACCAGTTTCCGTCCTTTTCTTTTCTCTCAAGAAAGTAGTGGACACCTTTGTATGAAATCTTCAGTTTCTTGGCAATCAGTTGCATGGAATAACCTTCATTTCATAAAAGAACAACAGAGCGATGTGCTTTTGAGAAGGCTGTTTCTCTTGGCAATTTTTTAACCTAGAACTGAACTTTAAGAATGCCAGTGTATTGCAGCCCAAGAAAAGACAATTTACTTGCTTACGGTAACATAGTTCAGCTGTGCTAATACAATAACAAAGGCTTCTGTAATAACCAATTAGTGTTTAAACATGATTAAGAATGAGCAAAGAGAATTTACCATTTGTACAGTGGATTAATGGCTGCTGTGGGGCAGTTAAGGGTGACACAATGCAAATACCTCTGTATCCATGATCTTTTAAAATGGTGGTTGAACACACAGAACAGTCCCTATAAATATGTCAATATAAACAGCCATCATCCTGGAAGTTGGTGTTTATTTTGAAAATTGCTTCTAAGGAGGATGTAGTTCCACTTTAGAGAAGCACTATTTCTTTACATTCATCAGAGCCATAGCACTGGTGACAGATGCCAGCATCTTATCCTTTTCTGTTTAATGAATTTCATCAACTTTGACATTAAACAGGTTCTCCCCCGAAACCCCAGCTATTTTTCTGATTTTGTCTTTAACAATACAATACATTGGTATTGTATGAGGAAGTTGGGAGTGGCAGAGAAGTATGTAAGAGTTGTACAGGATATGTACAAGGGAAGTGTGACAGTGGTGAGGTCTGCAGTAGGAGTGACTGATGCATTCAAGTTGAAGGTGGGACTACATCAGAGATCGGCTCCTTTCTTATTTGCAATGGTGATGGACAGGTTGACAGACAAGATTAGACAGGAATCCCCGTGGACTATGATGTTTGCTTATGACATTGTGATCTGTAGCGATAGTAGGGAGCAGGATGAGGAGACCCTGGAGAGGTGGAGATATGCTCTAGAGAGGACAGGAATGAAGGTCAGTAGGAACAAGACAGAAAACATGTGTGTAAATGAAAGGGGTGTCAGTGGAATGGTGAGGATGCAGTGAGTAGAGTTGGTGAAGGTGGATGAGTTTAAATACTGCTAGGATCAACAGTACATAGTAAAGGGGATTGTGGAAGAGAGGTGAAGAAGAGTGAGCAGGCAGGGCGGAATAGGTGGAGAAGAGTGTCAGGAGTAATTTGTGACAGACGGATATCAGCAAGAGTGAAAGGGAAGGTCTACAGGACGGTAGTGAGACCAGCTATGTTGTATGGGTTGGAGACGGTGGCACTGACCAAAAAACAGGAGACAGAGCTTTAGGTGACAGAGTTAAAGGTCCTAAGATTTGCATTGGGTGTGATGAGAATGGGTAGGATTAGGAACTGAGGGTCAGCTCAGGTTGGACGATTTGGAGACAAAGTCAGAGAGGTAAGATTGTGTTGGTTTGGACATATGCAGAGGAGAGATGCTGGGTATATTAGAAAAAGGGTGCTAAGGATAGAGTTATCAGGCAAGAGGAAAAGAGGAAGGCCTAAGAGAAAGTTTATGGATGTGGTGAGAGGGTGTAACAGAAGAAGAGGCAGAGGACAGAAAGATATGGAAAAAGATGATCCGCTGTGGCAACCCCTAATGGAAGAAGAAAAATTCATAATATACATAGTATCGCATATATGAATATACATATAAATATGACTATATGTACTGTATATTGTCACACATGCAAACCTCACATTTTTCAAGTAACACTACCATTAACTCAATTTCTGCTTGCTTTAAAGTGGAGGAGTGCTGACCAGAAGACTGCTGACATTACTTCCTCACTGAATTACTGAAGACACACCCCTTCTTCTTCTTCCTCCACTACTTAAACCATGTATTCGGTATTCAAGACCTAGCTTCTGAGCATTCTGAAATCAGTGAAGAATCTGTTGGCTTATGAAGGTCCTCATCACATTAGTTTTGATGTATTTTTCTATGAAAACTTATTTTTTCAAATATTTCTACGTGGACATTAAATGTGGCCACCTATGGTGCCCCAACTCATTTTGTTCAGTTCTCTTGTTTTTACAGTATGTATATATGTATGTATGAACAATATATATATGTTATATTTAAACCAGGGACACTACCCTGGCTTATGTTTAAATTCCTTCTTTATGTCATTTTTGTTCATTTTTAGTCTTTCAGTTATTATCATGTAAATGTTGTTATTTATGTTTATTATTTGTATTATTATGTATTTTTTATTAATTTTGTTTATTATTTGGTTTCTATGTGTGGATGAGTGTTTTCCCATTTTTGGGCATATTACAGCTGAAACCAGCTTATAGTATTTGGCGCCTGGCAGAATTAAGCAACCCACTATTAGGCAGACCAGTGACCGGCTTTATATCATGTATATGTATATGTACAGGGTGGTCCAGATCTAATTATGCAGATTCAGATTGTCTGGATGACTTTGATTTATGCGGGGACGATTGCAATTCGGCACGAAGATGATTCTTCATGTCGTCAGTTCGCACACTTCTTGATGGTCCTGGATTTTTCAGGTGATTTTCTATGTAATAAACTCAATAAGTTATAGCGTAATGAAAATTGCATAATTAGATCTGGACCACCCCATATATGTATCTATACTAATAAAAGGCAAAGCCCTCACTCACTTACTCACTCATCACTAATTCTCTAACTTCCCGTGTAGGTAGAAGGCTGAAATTTGGCAGGCTCATTCCTTACAGCTCACTTACAAAAGTTGGGCAGGTTTCATTTCAAAATTCTACGTGTAATGGTCATAACTGGAACCTATTTTTCTCCATATACTGTAATGGACTTTAGCTCGATGGCCGTGGGGGGCAGAGTTGCGTCTCACATCATCATGCCTCCCACGTAATCATGTGAACTGACTGTGCACGCAGTACGTAGAAAAGAAGGAAGAGCTCCCAAAGAGCGCTGAAGAAAAACACGTACAAGCTTATTTATAAGTGCAGCTACTGCAGAAACAAAGCACGGTGTAAACCGTAAGTTTAAATTAAGTTTATGGACACGCTCCTGCTGCCGTTTGTCATGCCTTCGTCGAATACTTTATTCGCGAGATACAAGTTTAATGAGAAGACACGAGGTATAAACGAGACTTTGGATCACTTTGTAAAGGAGTTAAAATTGCTGTAGCGATAAACGTTTAAGTGCCGGGTCTTAGCTAACATTAAATAAAGCCGTGGACATCGCAACATCACACAAGAGCGCAGCTCACGTGAACTGACTGAATGCAGTATGAGTGATCACTTCCATGCATCAAACCTGTTCAAAAAACGCATTACACAATTGACAAGGTGGGAAAAGAATATGCTCCGAGCTGAGATCCACAGCTAACGCGGACTTGCGGAAGCAACTTCGTCACACTGCCACCAAATACTCACAGAAAAATCCACAAGATAATACACACTCTGTCTGTAGAGTTTCTCCACACTCAATGTATTCCTCGCATCCCCGTTATACGCTCTGATCTCCCATTTCAATTCACATTCCTCCAATTTCCAGTTAGGCTATGCTTCGCGATGACAAGTAATAAGTCTTGGGGACAGACCCTACAAAAGGTTGCCATTGATTTCAGGCAAGATTGCTTTTCTCCTGGACAACTATATGTTGCATTCTCAAGTGTGAGCTTGCGCAGCTTCATCATATTACAACCAGCGTGCTGAACTGACAACGTGCTATATAAAGAGAACTATAACAATCGTAATAAACGAACAATAAAAGAGCGGAGAACCCGTGGATTAAATAAAAAGGCAGCTTCCGTGGCAAAGCAAGGAAAAAAGATAGCCTTATATGTCGTTCGTTTATAAAACAGCGGAGAAGCTGTGTAAAGGCTGCTTCACAAAAAACCAGCGGAGCGCCTTATATGAGCAGGCAGTCAGCTAAAGAAGGGAATCAATAAATATCTATAATCGTAATAAACGAACAAAAAATAGCGTACAAGCCGCGGATTAAATAAAGGAAATGGGTACCTGAACAGTAAAGCAAGTCTCGAATAGCTACACAATAACTATAACAATCGTAATAAACGAACAATAAAATAGTACAGAACCGCAAAGCAAGGAGAAACGATGGCCTTATAATGCATTCTTTTATAAAGCAGCGGAGAAGCTGTGTGAAGGCAGCTACACAAAAAAATACCAGAGCGCCACACTCTGAATGTATTCCTCGCATCACCGTTATACCCTCTGATCTCCCATTTCAATTCAAATGCCTCAAATTTCCAGTAAGGCTGTGCTTCGCAATGACAATTAATAAGTCTCAGGGACAGACCCTACAAAAGGTTGCCATTGATTTGAGGCAACTTTGCTTTTCTCCTGGACAAAACTATACGTTGCATTCTCAAAAGTAAGCTCAGTGCGCAGCTTGGTCATATTACAACCGGAGTGCTGAACTGACAACGTGGTATACAAAGAGGTCCTTAACAGATAGTTATTGGTATATTTTCCCTCAGTTTAAAAAGGTTTTCTTTTCTTCTTAATAAAAATTTCAAAGCAGTTCTTTGTCGCTGCGAAGCACAGGGATTTTGCTATATACAGTATATATCTATACTAATAAAAGGCAACGCCCTCACTGACTGACTGACTCACTCACTGACTCATCACTAATTCTCCAAGTTCCCGTGAAGGTAGAAGGCTGAAATTTGGCAGGCTCATTCCTTACAGCTTACTTACAAAAGTTGGGCAGGTTTCATTTCGAAATTCTATGCGTAATGGTCATAACTGGAACCTATTTTTCTGCATATATTGTAATGGAGTTGAGCTCGAAAGCCATGGGGGGCGGAGTTTCGTGTGACATCATCACGCCTCCCACGTAATCATGCAGTACGTAGAAAACCAGGAAGAGCTCCAAAAAGCGCTTAAGAAAACATGCATTATATAATTGTGAAGGCAGCGAAACAATAAGAAGCGAGCGACTGACATATACAACCATACTCATGAGTGCTGCTACTTCGGAAAAAAGCACGGTGGAAACCTAAAGTTTAAATTAAGTTCATAGACAGACTGCAGCTGGTGTTTGTAATTTAGTGCCTGCCCATATAAGGCCGTCCATCAGCGGCAATCCAATAGAAACACTGCCGCTAAATATTCACGGGTGAAGGACTGTGCTTATGCAGAGGAAGATGAGATGGTCAGGGTGGTGTTTGGCACAAACTCAGCGAAACTGCGAGAGAAACTTTTAAGTGCTGGGTCTTAGCTGACATTACATACAGCCATGGACATCACACGACATGGCGCCAGCACAGCTGGGAACCTTCGATGCAAGAACACCAAGCGGCTCACGTGAACTGACGCAGTGCACAGACAAAAAGCAACAGTTCCAAAGAGTGCTGAACAAAAACCGAATTACACAATTGAGAAGGCAGCAAAAAAATATGAAGCGTCTGATACATACAAGCATATTCATAAGTGCAGCTACTGCGGAAACAAAGCACACGGTGCAAAAAGTCAATGTCCCGCTAAAGGAAGACAGTGTAAAAAAAAACAGTGCATGCAGTGTGTCACATCTCAGATAAAGAAGAAGACGAGCTGTTTATTGATGCAGTAAGAAACGAATCAATGAATGAAACCTCTTATCTTTACAACGACTGACAAGCACGGAATATAACTTGAACACAACACATCGTACAAATACGACCCTGATTGAAACAAATAATGATAATCAAATCCTTGATGACAGCAACACTAATAACACTCACAAAACAATTACTGTATATTGACAATCATGTTACGTTATTTTTAAAATGTTCCCTTTTCTTTTTCATAACTTCTTTAACACACTACTTCTCCGCTGCGAATATATATATATACCCCGATCTACATACTCGCAAACAGACAAGCAACACGCCGTGGCGCAATTGTAGAGGCTTCGCCTCTAGTGCCGACATCCGAAGTTCGATTCCCGAGAGGGGATGTACTGATTCATTTTAACCTCGCATCTCCTTGGTTTCAGACGTATGAAAAAATATTAACGCAGAATCATGTTACGTTATTTTTAAAATCTTTCCTTTTCTTAGCACAAGCACAGCTGAGAAGCTTTGATGCATGTACTCCATAACAAAAAATAACGCATTTAAGCACACTTTCAATTCCAAGCAAAGGGGAACTTTTTTTCAATGCATGATTTCCTGGTACATCGATTACACTGATGCACACATCACAGCTACAAAAATGTTAGAGTCGGAATGAAGCGCGTTCCTACGACTGATCGGAGGAAAATTTCATTTCAAAAAAATACCCGAGCGAAGCCTTGATAAAAGCATGGTTTTGTGCACAGTGAAAAGCAAGCAAAATTAGATGCATTACAGAAAGCGGACTTTGTGGCTCTTACTGAGGATCATTGGACTTCCGTGACCGTTAGTAATTCTAATTACATCTAATTACAAAATGTTCAATGATCACACTGTTTTAGCCTAATGTACAAAATACCACTTTATTTTTAAGTCTGCCCAATTTTA
>JANRMT010062813.1:99087735-99142941 GCA_026402145.1 Polypterus bichir lapradei
TATATATATATATATATATATATATATATATATTGTGGAAAACCAGCCCTGGACATAGGCAGACACCGATAGTGAAAAACATACACACATATTGTGTTCCATGGCTGGATTTTCATCCCGGCCAATACCCCCAGGCCGCCAGATGAAGCTCTCCCTGCAGCATGGAGGTGCCCCGGATACCAGCAGGGAATCATGGACAATGGTGTTTTTCTCTACAGCCCTGCTGGATACCACAGGGGCCAACAAAGGATGCTGCAGGGAGGCCCTGAGAGTCGTTTGTGCCCTATAACCTGGAAGTGCGTCTTAGTCACAGCGACAGGAGAGATGACGTACTTCCGGGGTGAAGAAAAGGACTTTTTTTATCTGACCTAGAAGTTATAGGAGATCACATGGGCTGGGGATTGGAAACACTTCCAGGTCAGGGACTATAAAAGGACGATGGGAAATCCCAGACGTTGAGCTGAGCTGGGTGGAAGGGTGGCAACGCATTTGGGAGTGGTGGATTGGTTTATTGTCATTGTATTGTGGAGTATTTATGAGTATGGTGGAGGGGAGAGTGTTTGTGCACTGTTGATTAATAAAAAGTCATTATTCTGGACTTTTATCTGTTGTCTGGCATATAGTCTGAAGGTTCAAGAGGACGAAAGTGCCCTCTATCTGTCATTTATATATATATATATACACACATATATATATACAGTATATATACACAAACATACATATATATATATACATATATATATACATATATATATATATATATATATACACATACACAGAAATTATAATGTTTTGCTTCGTTTCTTCCTTTGGAAAGTTTCAGATTGGGTTGTCAATGGCACAATAAGGCATTCGACAGCAGGATTGAGATTTCTGAGGCATTTTATATAGACAAAAAGAAAGTAGGACAAACAACAATTGGAACTGAGTTGGCAGGAAATGAAAAAGTGGAAATGACGTTTTCTTCGGTGGACGGCTGATGTCATCAGGTGAAGCCAGAAGTGAAGTCATTTGCGAGGGACCAGAACTGAGGCGATTGGAGAGTGGAAGCCAGAAGTGGAGATATCGTGGAATTAAGGTGTTTTCTGACTGTTGTTCTTCTGTTTTTTATGTTGATGAGAAGAAAAAAGCATCAGTATTCTGTCTTTTCCCCCGCCCGTACTTTCACGCTCGTTTGGGCCCTTTAACTGCCCCCTAAGCACGTGTGTGTGACTCCCCTCTCAGCCCAGACCCAGTCTGGAGGATAAAAGGTGAAGAGACATCAAAAGTCATGAAATGTTTTTTTCAGTTTTTTCATCCCATACCACATTGAAAGGGGACCATTTCTATGTTAGAATAGTCAAGGGCATAGCTCTTTCTGAAAATCGAGGTACAAACAGACGGTAGTAACTCGCTAATCCCAAGAAAGCTTGGATTTACCTCTTGGTAATCGGATGGGGCCAATTGAGGATGGTATTAACTTTTGGAAAATGGGTTCTAACAGTTCCCCTGCCCACCAGATATCCCAAATACTTCGCTTCAATCAGTCTGAAGAAACACTTCTTAGGATTAATACGCAAACTGGCTTTAGGTAATGTCTGTAGAACTGTATAGACTTGCAGCAAGTGTTCCTCCCATATACCTGAATAAATGATGTCATCTAAGTACGTGACATTATATGAATTGTGGGGCTTAAGCACTCTATCTACCAGACATTGGAAAGTCGCAGGAACCCCATGCAATCCAAATGGTAGTACCTTATACTGCCAATGCCTGCTAGGGGTGCTGAACGCGTTTTTTTCTCTTCGCCGAGTCCGTTATTGGAATTTACCAGTATCCCTTATTCATAGCAAGTGTAGTTAGATATTGAGCTTTCCCTCTAGGATATGCATTGAACTTGGAGACCCGATTGAGACGTCAGAAGTTGTTGCAGAACCTCCAACACCTGTCAGGCGTAGGGACCAATACGATTGGACTGGACCAAGGACTGTGGCCTTCCTCAATCATGTCTAAGTCCAGGATATGTTTGATCTCTAACTCCAGTTCAGTCCGTTTTGCTTCTGAGAGGTGATAGGGACATTCCTGGACCATCACTCCCGGGTCGGTCACAATATCGTGCACAATCAGCGAAGTTTGTCCAGGGTGCTCATTAACTACTTCCAGAACAGACAGAATGACAGACTCCAATTTCTGTCTTTGTTCTCAAGTTAAGTGGGGCCCGAAATTAAGGGACACTGTTTGGAAGAAAAGAGAGCAGTGTTGACTGGAGGGAGATTCGGAGACACTGTCCTTCCACAGTTTCAACAAGTTAATATGATAAACCCGCTCACTTGGTCGGTGCTTAGGTTGTTTAACCAGATTATTTGACGAGTCCTTTTCTTTCTTTGATCTCATAGGGCCCTTGCGAATGTGTCAATAATTTGGAATGGGAATTGGATGAGAGCACTATAACTTGATCCCATGGCTAGAATTCCAGAAGGGTGGTGTTTCGGTTATAATTTCAAGCTTGAGCTGCTTGTGCATGATCCATGTGTTCTTTTAGAATAGGTCTAATTTTCCCAAATCTATCATGTAACTGCACAATATATTCTAGAATGTTAACGGAGGGAAGAGACTCTTCTTCCCCGCCCTCTTTCAACATACTCAATATTCCCTGAGGTTGTTGCCCATATAACAATTCAAACAGGGAAAATCCCGTTGAGGTTTGAGGTACCTCCCGATAAGCAAAGAGGACGAGGGAAAGTAACTGATCCCTGTTCCTCCCATCCTCATTAACTACCTTGCAGAGCATCTGTTTAAGGGTCTGATCAAACCTTTCTACTAACCCATTAGTTTGCTGGTTATATACAGACTTCTTAAGATGCTTAATGTGGAGTAACTTGGCAACCTCCCTGAACATCTCTGAGGTAAAAGGCGTTCCCTGGTCCTTAAGGATCTCTTTGGGGACTTCTATTTGTGCAAAGACCCCTGTAAGTTTCCGTGCAATATTTTCAATATTTATATTGAATTAGCGAAGCTCAAGGGAATGGCCTCTGGATATTGAGTAGTGTAGTCTACAATCAATAATATACTGTATACTTGCGACCTTTTGCTGAGGGCTACAGGGGACCTATGAGATTGATACTGATCCGTTCAAAGGGAACATCAATTAAGGGAAGGGGAATTAGAGGAGCTCAGTTTCTACGAGAAATCTGATGAAGTTGACACTCCAGACACAAAGTGCAATATTGTTGGACCTCCTCATTTATTCCTGGGCAAAAGAAATGGAGTTTAATCCTCTCCAAGGTTTTCTTGGCCCCCAAATAGGCACCCAGGAGATGGGCATATGCGTGTTTGCATACCTCCTACCGGTAGGTTAGCGGGACTAACAACAATGACCTCATCTCACCCTCATGTTTTGCTACTTGATATAATAGATTGTTTTGTAAAACAAAGTGGGGCCCTTGAAGAATGAGATTTGATGTAGGCTGCCCATTGACTGAAACTACAGCAATTCTTGCAAATTTTAAGGAGTCATCATTCCATTATTCTCATTTAAATGAAGAATGGGAATGTTTGTATTGAAACTGCAGAGTTTCTAAGGGATCTTCCGTGACTTCAAGGGGCGGGGTCTCAACATCCTCAACCTCTCCGGGGTGGGATTCCACATCTAGGTGAGGTGATGGAGTTTCCACTGTGTCCAAAAGAGTTGTGACATCAGGTTGATCTGCAGGGTTACACAGTGTGGGGGCAGCCGAGTCTGAGGAATCCCCATCCATTATAAAACCCAAATCTCTGCTAGGAGCGATTCACTGTTAGATCAGTCCCGCCCTAATATAACTGGAAAAGGGGGACTCAGTAAAACAGCCACCACAAGTTTCTTCGGAACAGCACCCCATGTGATAACACACTTGGTGGATCGGTATTACCATGTCTCCCCATGAATACAGGTTAAACTAACCCTCTTAGTCTTGAACAGGTTCATGGAGGGTGCTAGGGCCTATCCCAGCTAGCATAGGGCACAAGGCAGGAACGATTTCCTGGACAGGGTGCCAGTCCATCGCTTGGCATTCAGTTATATATTAAGTTATATGTTAGAAAATATTACAGTTCAGTTATCTATGCATTGCACTTTTACAAATAACAAATAGTTAAATACACAAGTACTGGTAAAATCCATTTATGGACTGTCAGTAATTACAGATGGCCAGTAGATGTCAATAAAATGCTAATAATATACCACTTTTAATGCTGACTTGATGAATGCTTCCAATGAAGTAGCTATTACGTGGGAGCAAACATGTCATGCATTGTAAAGAACAAGAAAAACTGCACAGTTTCATACCACAGCTATACAGTAGACAAAAGCAGATGGGCAAAAAATAAACAGAATGTAAGGGCTATATAGAATCATAAGATAGAGCTGATAAAAATAAAAGATGCTTGGTTTTCAATACCCATGTCACTGTTTTTGGCTGAAAGAATGAAGTCCAAAATGGTAACTACAAGTACTGAGTAACCTTAAATATCATTAAAATGCAGGGGCTGCTGTAAAACAAAGGTTTCCATAGCTAGCAGTGTAACTGTGGCAGGTTTATGTAGTTTCAACAACAAGGCTTATTCCTTTGATTGCAACATTGTAACATTAGTACCTTTCAAAACTGATTTATTGTTTAGGACAGAAAGTGAGCCATGTCCTGGATTTTAAAATTAATATTGATTCAGACTTTCCAGAATAATTCTTTTTTTCTAATTTCACATGAAGAACTCTGCACACACAAACCTGTTACACCTTTAAGGCAAATGCTGATTTTTTTCTTAAATATCAGCTTAAAAATTCTGCTGTCTTACTCATTTTTTACATTTACTGCGTTGACCAAACAGAAGGCAATTTTATCAGAAAGGCAGACAGAGTTTATGATCTTCAATTGACTACTTAGTAATGCAGAATGCATTGTTGGTGAGCTTGAAAATGGTCAGAACATGTTGTCATGGGCTAAGAAATTGTTCAAAGTCAAAAACATTGCTGCCTAAAAGTACATAATGGCAGTAAACATTCATGAATTCGTTTGGAATTTTTATATTAAGGTGTCCATCATGTATTGGGCCTACCTAATCCAGTTCAGAGAGGAATCAGCAGGGTGCTTCTCTAGTAGCCTGTTGTACAAGGCAAAAACAAAGTGCGCAAACTTATCTTAGGTCATATTCATGCACACACACACACAGTCTCATCTGGGTCCCAATTTAGACTCACCATAACCTAAAACCCCCAGGAAGAATGTGCAAGTTCCACAACGACAGTGCTTTGGCAGATTTTAATCGAGGGCTCACCTCTATGCTGACATCAGGCCAAATAGTCTCATGATACAGTAATTGAACAAAATTTGTGGTTTAGGCCTCGTCATATTGTTTTTGCTTCATTTCTGAAGTTTTGTTGCATTTTTTGGGGGTGCCCTTTAAAATGTATCATTATTCTGTCCAGCCATTTTGTGTTTTGTTTGGATAGACACCACCATTTTGTTGATGTCTCTAGATGGCAATAGGCATATTGTTAACTATCACTATGGCCATTGCCAGTCATGTGGCATATTGCATCATCACATAATCCCAATTTTAGATTGTGGTGTGCTGTTACTGGTATCCAAGCCTTCAGATTCACTTTAAAAATAGGACAGCGTTTTGTGTAGTAACAGGCAATAAAAAAAAAAAAAAAAAATTTTTTCAGTTTGACTTTGATTTTGGTTTGATGATTGGTTCTATCAGCTTTTCCTGGTTCTCTGACTCCCACTCAGGAACTAACTACATTTCTGCTTGACTTTATGGTTTAGAAACACCTGGACCTAAGATCACATTAGGGTTCATGTACCTGGAATTACACTTGTCCACAATTAACTAGTCAAAAAGAGCATTTACTACAAGGGGAATAATTGTTTTGCCTCTTGTTTGAATAAAGTGTCACCACCAACACTACCTTGCATCAAAACAGTTGTCAGTATGTCTTGCATCTGCAATGTTCATTAAGTAAGAACAGAGTGTGATGCCCCAGAATGCCTGAAACCTTGGCATCACATGTTTCCTGTTCTTGTGGGTATTGATAGTCATGAAACCAAGCTGGACTGGTGCAATGAGGATACACAATCACCAATGATAGTGCAGTTTATCTGGACAAATAGTGCAAGTCTTCTGTAAAAAATAAATATGCCAATAAATAATCAAATAAAAGGCAGTCATCTTAGTGACTTAAAAATCAGTTAAATAATCCAGTGATTAAATCAAGAATAAAATCTTGCAGTTAAATCGGTTTCCTTTTCTGTTATTTCTCCTGCAAGCTCAGTGCATCTGTCTCTTCCATGGGCCTTCTCAGAGGAGCAAGACAGTGGCAAGCATGGTCATCCATTAAACGGTTTTTATCTAGCCACCTTAGCCAGTCACTCCTGGGACTCCCAAATGTGAAGCCAATCAGCTGCTCCGCTCCCTCAGTCCTCAGCAGGAGCTACCCACCCCTAGAGTGCCATTCCTCTCATTCACCGTGAGGCCAGTTTGCTCAGAGGTTGATGCGCTTGCTGCTTCCTGAGCAGCTCTTCTTTACTCCACCCTAGTGGCCCGATTTTTCTCTTCTTCCGTCAGCATCTTTTCGCGTTAAAACTGATTAAGTCAGTGTTTGTGTTTTGCAATTACTTAGTACGTTTTCTTTAATTTTTCACTAAAGCTGGCATTTAAGTCTTCAATCTGCCTCAAGAATGATTTAAAATATGAAGAGGTAGGGGAAGTGACAGCAAAGGTGGTGGGGATGAGAATGGCTCCCGTACGCATGGCTGCTGCCAAAAGTTGATTCTATAATAAAATAAAATAAAAATAAAAAGAGGAATAACAGAGGTTAATCATCACCCCGAAAGCAGACAGTAGACGTCACATAGCATATGTGTACCAAATTTCAGGTCAATAGTTCAAAAGCAAGCTACAGATGATTTAAAATCCTAGACAGACAAACGAACAGCCACAGTAGCGTATTATATAAGAAGATAGATATATATATTTTTTTATATCATCAAACAATGTTGCCTTGAAAAACACTATAGTTTGGTACATAGAAACCTTACATTCCAAGTGTTTAAACATGCAACATTAACTGCCAGCACAATTTTGTAATTTAAATGATCAAACAAGAAATAAACATTAATTATATGAAATCTTAAACAAAAACATATCAACATTTAAGGAACCTCAAAAACAGATACTCTGTACCATATTAATAGTCAAAAATGAAAGCAAGGCACGTGTTTAATTTTAGATTAGGGCGAATCTCCCTATTGACAAAAATAGTGATTTTAAATATGAAAAGTTACATTTCCTTTATTGAAGTTTTAAACCAAAGCCAAACATCAATTTACCAATAATCAACATTTTTAGCATATTTTTTATTGTAAAACTGAAAAATTCATGCATTTGAGTGAAAAATTTAGCATATTCAAACTGAAATGTGGCCCACAGCATCTCAATTGAAGGGTGCATCAGCTGTGAAGAAAATGAAGATGGAATATATGAAAGTGACTTTTTATTCAAAGCATAATCAGCTAACTCATTTTACCAGTGATTTTACCATACAAGAAACAAAATGTATGCATTTGAAATCTAAGCACACAGACTCAAGATTATTTAAGTGAATTTGCACGTATTAATAATACTTGATCTGACAAGAGGCAGCCTTTTGCATTAATGGCATCAATTACTGCTCGTTCAAAACAAAACTCTTGCAGCAAAGAATTCATATACTACTAACATTTCCATCTTCTTGATGTTATTAAATTTAGAATACGAAATAAGCTACAGCAATTCTACAAATGCACTAAGCATGTCTGCTTATAATTATAAACTTTTCAAATGTCAGATTTCAATAAATTTTCACTAGATGTAAAACATTCATAGTGATTACATTTACAAAGGAAAAAAAATAAAAAAAAAACATGGTATACATTAAGTTTTTATATTTACTCCTTGCAATTACTTAATTTAAGACTTCTCAAATAGGAGAAGCATTTTGTAAAAATAGACTGCATATACAGAACTCCAACTGAAAAACAAAAAGGCCAGAAAAATCTAACTTTACAGGCTTATTTGCTTTATTCTTTTGGTTCAGTTCATGATTTCTGAGATTAGTGGTCAACATCCAGTAATGGAAATAATAATGGAAGAAACACAGATGGAGAGAGAGAGGGAGAGAGAAAGAGAAGCAGGGGCTTATTTAGTAATTTCACATTTTCTCAAATTAGCTTCAGCATATGCAATGGACACAGCATCCAATTTTTTTCCATAGATGCATTCCGATTGCTTGGACTTTTCATTTATGCAGCACTTCTTGCTGTCTTCCCATGTACTCCACTCCCCTGCACATAACCTTTGTGGCAGGGTCTGCACCTGAAAATACAGAAGAGATTTATGCAATATTTTAATATCAGCACTTCTTTGCAAAAACATTTAGAAAAAAAAATCAAAATCAAGTATTACAGACATGTGAATTTATTTATGTAACAAGACCTTAGCAAAAGTTTCCTTTGGTCTGCACAACACTTAAAAAACATCAGTAGATTAGTAGTTATTCTTCTCTGTGCAGTGTGGCATATTGACAAAATACTAAATATGTAATATCAAGAGCAAGGAGTCTCAGTTAAGGCACCTCGGGCCATTCCAAACTTTACTTTTTTCCAAACTACTGTACTGATGCTTTGTCATGAAGACCCAAAGAAACCTTTGTTGAGGTATTGTTATATAAGAATAAATGAGTAGTAAATGCATTTTTGTTACCAATACATTTAAGACTTGTAAATGTGAATAAGAAATCTTTTAAAAAGGACTAAACACTATGGAAGCCTTCACAATTTAAGACTCCAATTCTGTCAGACATAAAATGCAAATCAGAATTCACTATTGAGATTTAGCTGGTAAGAATGGCACAATGTTATAAGGCAGAATATGTGGGACAGAGGTTGATCTTTTGAGCAAGCTTGCTTTTTTTTTTTTTTTTTTTATAACTTACCCATATACAGTTCCTTGCTGTAGGGTAGCCTGTCCCAACTGAACAAGATCCACCTTAGTGAATAATTAAAATCCCACCCAAATCTAGTCCAACACTCTGTAACATGCTCCTCACCCTTCCTCAAAGTAGAGGTCAATATACAATCTACTTAGTGCCAACAAATGATGGTACAATACAGTGGACATTAATCCAGTGAGCCCATGTTAGGAGTGGAAATACATTTCTCAAATTTTCAACTTGTTAATAAAATCCCAGTCTAATTATAAGACACAAACCAAATGATATACAAATTAAACAGAGATAAAAGAGCATAGGAGACATCAAATTCAAACAAAACAAGGAGTACATGACAAAACAATTCCCTATTTAGAGATGTCTGCATTGACCTATGCATGAGAGTTGATGATCAATAAATGCTCATTTGGAAATTCAATGTATATAACACAGTGACAAAGACTAAGGATTGAGGGTGTTTTGGACCTCACAAAAGCTCATCTGTCTGATGTGTTGTGTTTTACATACCATGACAGAAAGGGGGAAAAAAAGAAAAATGGGGCAGAAGTTGCAGCTGAACTCATTGTAACCTTTAACCATTCACACAACAACATACTACTGGCTGTCAGAAAAAGGGGGAATCACAGTTGTGTTGGAAAGTTGGCATACAGTCGCTAAAGTTGACAAGCCCAGAGATTTTCAGTTGACATGGTCTGCTGGTAAGATCAGCAAATGCAGTGAGCAAGTCTGATATATCCTACAAGTAGAAGTCACATAATGTGACATTGGCGTAAATCATAAATGAATGAATAAATAAATAAATAGTTCATTAAAAATAAAAAAAAATGTTTCCTTAAGTCTATAAGCTTTGCGCTAAAGAGAAATGCTTGCTTTATATTCCAGGCCTCTCAATTTATTACACAAAGGTACTTAGACCCAATTTGACACTGCTTTAAACACTTATTAGATGCCAAGAAGTTACAAAGTAAAAGGCATGTGTAAGAATTGCAGGGGCTGTGACACTATTTCCTAGTATTGTGCTCAAAGTCACTGCATTAGACAAATATTACTGAAAAATAAAAAATATAAAGAAAGAAAGACACTAGTTATGAAAAAATGACATGCCTTGTTCTATTCTGAGAATATGTTTTGATATCATCTTCAATTAATTTTTACAAACATGGGGGGGGGATTAAATAAGGGATACCTCAAGGTATCAAACGTCAGTCAGTTGGCTGGCTGATCCATCTCTCAAGTTCTCTTCTCAACCCGTTTGCGTCTTCTTCTCACATACATTATACAGGTGTCTATTTCTTATCCACTTATCCTTTGAACCATTTCTAGGTAGAGCCATAGAATCACTCCTAAAATTGAACACATCCCTGTTTGTGTAGAGTGATGCCAAGTTAGAATTTCCTCATAAGTTATCTGGTGTTCTTGCACCCTTGAACCTGATAGGGTCAAGTTTTTAAGTCAATTTTCTGAGCTACTAATCTCTAATAGATAACATTCAAAGACCAGGCACTGCCATCTAACAAACATGAGGGAAACACACTGGCCTCTACTCATATTCCCTGACCTTACCTTTAAAAAGGAATTTCAGTCAAAGTTCTGAACCTACAGTAGAAGCTGGAAAGTCCTTTAATCACTTACTGTACTCACTCACTCTGAGAAATTACTTCTTTTTCATTTACTTCACATGCTAGACTTGCATTCTCATGCTAGCTTAAAAAGAAACTCAGATTTGTCAATGTGGGTTCCTCGGACCTCTCCATTTGTCTCTTTGGCCTACACTGGGCATTTCAGAACATTCACTACCCAGTTAATCCGATTCTGAGTCATAGATGATTGGAGCCTATCCCAGGGGAATGGGGCACATGGAAAAGAACAATCTTGGATGGGGTGCCAGGTCCTTCTTAAGACCCATTCATGGATATAACCACAAATGGCAACTTTAGAGCTGCCACTTGATGCAACATCGATGTAAAACAGAAACCTGGGTATTTGGAGAAAACCCATGCAGCCATGGGACGAATGTGCAAACACCAGAAAGACAATGACTGGCAATGGTTTCAAACCCAGGAAGTGGCAGCACTTACAATTGTAGCAGTTAGACAACTCACATCTGCTGTATACACATTCAGCAAACAAATTATTAGGACCACCTATACACCCACTTATCCATGCAATTATCTAATCAGCCAATCATATGACAGCAGAGCAATGAATGCAGTCATGCAGATACTCATGAGTAACTTCAGATAATGTTCACATTAAACACCAGAATGTGGGAAAATGGGATTTCAGTGATTTCAAAAGTGACATGATTGTTGGTGCCAGGCAGGCTGTTTTGAGTTTTCTGTAACTGCAGATCTCCTGGGATGTTCATGCACAACAGTCATTTTACTCAGAATGGTTTGAAAAAACAGAATGGTGCTGATGGGAGAGGTCAGAGGAGAATAGCCAGTCTGGTGCAAGTTTACAGAAGGGCTACGGTAACTCCGATAAGCACTCTGTACAACTGTAGTGAGCAGAAAAGCATCTCAGAATGCACAACATGTCAAACCTTGAGGTTACAACGGCAGAACATCACATCAGGATTCAATCCTGTCAGCCAGGAGCAGAAAACTGATGCTGCAGTGGGCACAGGCTCACCAAAACTGGGCAGTTGAACAATGTGGCCTGGTCTGATGAATCTCGATTTCAACCTAGGCGCGCAGATGGTGTGTCAACAGTTCAGGCTGGTGAATGTGGTGCAATGGTGTTCAGAATGTTTTCCTGGCACACTTTGGGCCCATTAATACCTACCCATCGTCATTAGAATGCCGTGCCCTATCTGAGTATTGTTGTTGACCAATTGGCACAAAGCAAAAGTCATCTCAAACTGGTTCCATTAACATGACAATGAGTTCAGTATTCTTCAGTGGCTTTCCCAGTCACTGGATCTGAATCCAATAGAACACCTTTGGGATATGATAGAACGAGAGATTTGCAGTATGAATATGCACCTGACAAATCTGCAGAAATGTGCACAGCAATCATGTCAACATTTTTGGTACACTGTATTAATCCCCAAGAGGAAACCGGCTTTTTGCATGCACCAGAATCTCAAAGGAACGCTTCCAACATATTGTGTATTACATACCACAGAGAACTGAGGCTATTTTAAGAGCAAAAGGAGGCCCTACCCAGTATTAGTATGGCATTCCTAATACTCCTTGAGTGTACAGAATGACTTATAGAACTATTCAGACCTTTGACTAATCTATTTTTTCTAAGTAAGTCCTACACTGAAATTTTGTTCTTTGTGTTATTAATCAAAACTAAAATCCCTGGCCAGGAGGCCACTAAAGAAGCACCGGATCAACTGGCTTACCAGGAGCAGGTCATTGTCCCACATGATAGGTGGCAGTGTTCTTTAGGGCTGAACCCTGTCGTGGTCTTTGGGGACTGCCAGAGGGCGTTGCTGGGGGAGGACTGCCCTGGTTTCTGCATTACCCCAAAGTGCTCCGGACAACTTGGACAGGACTCTTTAAAAGAGTGCCTGCCACTTCATTTAAATGGGTCAGAATTACGGGGCAATTGGCAACACTCTCTTGGAGAAGAAAGGAGGATTGTGAATAGAGTATTTGTGCTGGTGTTCTTATAAAAAGGGTGGTTTTATGAAATAAAAATCTTTGTTTGAAAATGGAATTGTATTAGGTATTACTGTATCTGTAGTTTGGGGCTCATTGGTGACCATTTTGTGTTTACAACACATTTCCAGGATGAGAAGAAAAAAAAAAAAAAAAAAAAAAAAAATCAGTCAATGAAGAGGCATTCCAAAGAAGTGGTAATACAAATGCATAAATTGGTAAAAGTGTGCAAAATGTCTCTTTAATTATCACAAAGTCAAACCACCCAGACTGCGCCTAGAAAAGATTGTTCCTCAAAACTCTCCTCACAAATAAGAAGGAGACACATAGATGCCATCGATCACTTTTAAGGAGCTACAGGTTTCAGCACCTGAGTAAATGTGCACCAGTCAGCCATATCAAGACCTTTTCACAGCATGGGCCTGTATAGGAGGATGGCATAAAGATACTGTTACAAAAAAAAGAACCATATGAAAGCATGTCTGGAGTTAGTTTAAAAAAAAAAAAAAACTGTGACCCAGTGACCTAGTTGTGACGTGGGAAAATGTTTTAGTCTCAGATGAGAACAAGTTAGAAAGTTTTTTGGCCAATGTTCAAAGAGATGTGTGGTGGATACAACACTACCTATACCTTAAAAAATATCATACCTCTTGTGAAGTATGGTTGGTGGTATGCTGTGGGGAATGGACATTTGCTTAAAATAGAAGAATGGATTTTGGAAAATTCAAGAAAATGCATCAAAAGATCCTGTTACAGTCTGTCAAAAAACTGAAACCTGGGCAAATGTTCATCTTTAAGTAGGAAAATTATTCCAAATTTAAGACCAAAGCAACCTGGGAGTGATCCAAGGACAAAATGGTGAATGCCTTACAATGGCCCTGTCAAAGTCCATTTCAGCTTCTGAAACAGTTAATTAAGCCCCTACATGACTGTGTACATTTTCAAACATTTTTAAAGCATTTAATAGTAATAATACTGTATATTTATTCATTATAGCTAAAACCAGCTGGCTAGAGAGGGAGTCAAAATTCCAGACCAATTTTTTAATCTTAAAAATATAGATTTGCCTTCAACAAGTTTCCTAACAGACTCAAATACTTTTGCACTATTTTGCTTTAGACATACAGAACAAGATTAAATATACTTCAGTTAATGGTTGTTAAAATTTTTAATGTACATGAACCATATATGACAGCAGGTATAAAAACAAACACACACAAAAAAGTCTGCTGGATTAACTGGGTACTTGGTGTGGTCTCTACAATCTGGACATAAATGTAAATAGATGTAAATATGACAGTAAAAATAGTGGTGGATATGTGGAAATTCCTGCACTTTTTTGTGGTAGATAAAGAGTTTATTGGATGGATTTGGTGCAGATGCCCTTAGTATTCTGCATACTTTACACCTCAAGAATGGTGATGGGTATATTGGGACACTTCTCCCTGGGTCATGGGATATGGTATTTGTCACAACCCTGTTTTATGCATTGTAATCATTACATTGTGTAAGGCTAGATCCTTATCGCCAGCATTATTTAATCTTACACTAGGATTAGTAATATAATGAATCTATTGGTTCCGGTGCTATTTGGATTACCATTATCCTGTATTTATCACTTAATTATTAAGCAATTACAGTTATTAATTTTCTTTAATATTCTGTTTAGGAGTCATCTTTGGTCAGCTGTGTGCCCATAGCTTGACTAACAGGTGTTAGTTCAATATGAAATCCATCTGATTGTGCAAGTTGTACTGGCATGTGGGTTACTATTTAGAACACACCTGATATATTTATATACAGGTTGGTGTATCAAATGTTGGGGTAGTCAAAAGGGTAAACGTTATCACTTTGAACTGGAATAAAATATAATTACTCTTATCAAAACACTAAACATGCATATATTTCTTTTTTTTTGGCAGGCATCTTAAAATGTTTACCTGACCTAGTCAATGCCGGTTCAATTTTATAGAGCAGTCATTGAAAGCAGCCTCATGTCCTCCTTAACTGTCTGGCCTGGCTATGTATCTGCCCAGTTGAAACATACACTACAGCATATCATTAGGACAATGGACACAACTGTAGGCTTGAAACAGTGTATTGAGGATCTGTATGCATCATGGATCAGGGAACACGTAGGAAATATACTTAAAGACTACAGTCTCTCTGTAACTATACATTTCAATTTTAATATCATAGAAACATTACCGGGCACTCAAAGCAACTTTAAATTCCCTTCTGTATCCCAGATCTGTGTCCAACTTAATTTCTGTTTACTTTTAAAAGCTGGTGCTATACAGAGTAAATGTGACATTTTATTCATGTTATGTACAGTATGCATTGTGTTTTTGCACCATAAGTACAGCTGCTAAATATAATATTATGCAATGTCAATTATATTTTAACATTTCTGTATTTATGGCTATAACAGAAAGACTAATTTTTAACAACTATTTGCTTGGCAATAAATTTCAAATCAACTGAATTCAATTTAGTTAATCTGAATCGAAATAACTATTTTCAGTATCAGCAAAAGTGTAACAGTTTAGGGACCAGGCTGGGCTAAAAAATAAAACAAATGTACAGTCTTTACAGAATTTTATCCATCCTGTCCAACATGTACAGAATGATCTTGTATTCACAAACAAATCTCCAACAGCATACAGCAATTGTACAATTTTTAAATCAGGAGTGAATAACCCAACATATTAACAGCGTTAAAATCTTTCAGATAGTTTTCATGCCTGATGGCAAAGTGAAGAACACTGGAACCACACAACAGAGCTGCAGAGACGCCACTGAAACACCTTGAAAGTAGAAGGGGCACTATGCGGCCTGGCCATCTTTGAAGCCTGAATATTTAATGGTTACACAGGGATGGCAAAGGGAAATTAGAGGGCTGCATCTAAACTGAGAAGATAGAAGATAAGTTCTGTATTTTTCAATTCCAAGTTATTTCTTCAGAAACATGATATATATGCATTTACTATGGGAAATTGTTTTGTAAGGTTAAGCTTTTTGTCTAAATTTTATAAAATAGCTTGCCCACACTGGGGCTTTACAATTGAGGCTAATGGGGCTCTGGGCACCACCGGAATATATAAGCTTAAAAACTTCCAGAATACATTCAAGACAGTTTCAAGTATTGATCCGTGACGTGCAATTATACACATACATTGTAAAATAGTTTATACATACAGTACAGGCCAAAAGTTTGGACACCCCTCCTCATTCAATGTGTTTTCTTTATTTTCATGACCATTTACAGCACTCCATCACTCTCCTTCTTGGTCAAATAGCCCTTACACAGCCTGGAGGTGTGTTTGGGGTCATTGTCCTGTTGAAAAATAAATGATCGTCCAACTAACCCGACTTCTGCACAACACAACTGCTGGTCCCAACCCCATTGATAAAGCAAGAAATTCCACTAAATAACCCTGAGAAGGCACACCTGTGAAGTGAAAACCATTTCAGGTGACTACCTGTTGAAGCTCATCGAGAGAATGCCAAGAGTGTGCAAAGCAGTAATCAGAGCAAAGGGTGGCTATTTTGAAGAAACTAGAATATAAAACATGTTTTCAGTTATTTCACCTTTTTTTGTTAAGTACATAACTCCACATGTGTTCATTCATAGTTTTGATGCCTTCAGTCATGAAAATAAAGAAAACACATTGAATGAGGAGGTGTGTCCAAACTTTTGGCCTGTACTGTATATATATATATATTTTTTTATAATAAACAACATTATGAGAATTAGCCATTTTAAAAGAATACCAGCAATGTGCACCATCTTGGTATTTGTCTTCCACAGCAATCTTTCACACACAGAAGCTGTGAGGCAGTCATGTAATCCAGCATCCCTCACGATTCCCGGTTGTGTAATTGGGCACTCTCAAGGTGATGAAATCCAGTCACTAATTTTGACAAGCTCTCTGACTAGAAGTTGTGTAATTTGTTGCTGGCCTAACAGGGAGCTCTCTGCTAGGTTTCACATTTATTTTGAAACAAAGTGAAAAAGAGACTAGTTTCCTTGGTATTTCTTCATGACATCATAAAAAATATCCCATTGTGCAAATACGCAGTACAAAGTAAAAATGAAGTAGACTGCTTTTTGTAACTACATATTTACAGTATCTCACAAAAGTGAGTACACCCCTCACATTTTTGTAAATATTTTATCTTTTCATGGGACAACACTGAAGATATGACACTTTGATACAAAGTAACGTAGTCAGTGTACAGCTTGTATAACAGTGTAAATTTGCTGTCCCCTCAAAATAACTCAACACACAGCCATTAATATCTAAACCCCTGGCAACAAACGTGAGTACACTCCTAAGTGAAAAATGTCAAAATTGTGCCCAAAGTGTCAATATTTTGTGTGGCCACCATTCTTTTCCCGCACTGCCTTAACTCTTTTGGGCATGGAGTTCACTAGAGCTTCACAGGTTGCCATTGGAATCCTCTTCCACTCCTCCATGACGACATCACAGAGCTGGTGGATGTTAGAGACCTTGCACTCCTCCACCTTCCGTTTGAGGATGCCCCACAGATGCTCAATAGAGTTTAGGTCTGGAGACATGCTTGGCCAGTCCAGCACCTTTACCCTCTGTTTCTTTAGCAAGGCAGTGGTCATCTTGGAGGTGTGTTTGGGGTTGTTATGTTGGAATACTGCCCTGCGGCCCAGTTTCCAAAGGGAGGGGATCATGCTCTGCTTCAGTATGTTACAGTACATGTTGGCATTCATGGTTCCCTCAATGAACTGTAGCTCCCCAGTGCCGGCAGCACTCATGCAGCCCCAAACCATGACACTCCCACCACCATGCTTGACTGTAGGCAAGACACACTTGTCTTTGTACTTCTCACCTGGTTGCCGCCACACACGCTTGACACCATCTGAACCAAATAAGTTCATCTTGGTCTCATCAGACCACAGGATGTGGTTCCAGTAATCCATGTCCTTAGTCTGCTTGTCTTCAGCAAACTGTTTGCAGGCTTTCTTGTGCATCATCTTTACAAGAGGCTTCCTTCTGGGACAACAGCCATGCAGACCAATTTGATGCAGTGTGCAGCGGGCGTATGGTCTGAGCACTGACAGGCTGACCCCCCACCCCATCAACCTCTGCAGCAATGCTGGCAGCACTCATACGTCTATTTTCAAAAGACAACCTCTGGATATGACACTGAGCACATGCACTCAACTTCTTTGGTCGACCATGGCGATCCCTGTTCTGTGTGGAACCTGTCCTGTTAAACCGCTGTATGGTCTTGGCCACTTTGCTGCAGCTCAGTTTCAGGGTGTTGTCAATCTTCTTATCGCCTAGGCCATCTTTATGTAGAGCAACAATTCTTTTTTTCAGATCCTTAGAGAGTTCTTTGCCATGAGGTGCCATGTTGAACTTCCAGTGACCAGTATGAGAGAGTTTGAGAGTGATAACACCAAATTTAACACACCTGCTCCCCATTCACACCTCAGACCTTGTAACACTAACGAGTCACATGACACCGGGGAGGGAAAATGGCTAATTGGGCACAATTTGGACATTTTTCACTTAGGGGTGTATTCACTTTTGTTGCCATTAATGTAGACATTAATGGCTGTGTGTTGAGTTATTTTGTGGGAACAGCAAATTTACACAGTTATACAAGCTGTACACTGACTACTTTACATTGTATCAAAGTGTCATATCTTCAGTGTTGTCCCATGAAAAGATATAATAAAATATTTACAAAAATGTGAGGGGTGTACTCACTTTTGTGAGATACTGCAAGATTTTGCTTTCTTCAGCTCTGAAATTGTTGCCTCTTTGCTACACTTAGGTTTGACTCATTTTAAATTAAAAATTAATTTATATACAGTAGTGTAATGCATTAATTATATGTGTACCTCTGATAAAGGCTGAAGAATGGTTTAGATTTTTGATTGTTATTAAATGCAAAAAATACTTCTTGAATATAAGATCAAGATCTAACAACTATGATTCCACTTGCACATCTATCTAATTTATCTTGAGGTGATGCAGGGATCTTTTATGACTGAGCTTTATCTAAACAACAAACGGTCCACTTTAGTTGATAGTGTGCTGTTCGATGCACATGATGACTTTCAAATTTCAATTTTAATGTCAAGGCTAAAAGAAAACATTTTGGGGCAGGAAAGGCAATGAGGAAATACAGTATTACTTCTTCAGCAAATACTTACCTGGTCTTTTGCACAAGCAATTCTTTCCTCATCTGGCATATTGCAACATTTCTCCTTCAGGCTCTCTTCCAGTATTCCCACAGGCAACCTACCAGCAAATTAAGAATAAACAAATATCTGTTGCATTAGTCATTTACACCTGACTGAAAAGGTTTGACAATGACACTGAACCATCATGACACATGACTGGAACAGTTTTATGCTTTGCAAGGGCATTGAATTGTATTTAATTCTCTTCATTCAGGAAAACTAGGGGAAAGATGAATTTAGCAGTCTGTGCAAGTAAAATTAACTCAATGGTCTCTTACTTTTTTGTGAGTATCTTATGGTGCCCACAAACAAATTTCATAGTGAGAGAGGAGATGTTAGTCAGACTGATGATCTGAATGTTCTTGTTGTATTTGGGATATGGTGCTTCTTCCTGGAAACACTGGTACCTTTCGTTTCCATTCTTTCGACAACAAGGATAATGGGATGTCTTGATAGAAAATTCTTCATTGCAATAAGAGTCAAGCTCAGCTTTCCACTGTAACAGGAAGAGAAGAAATATTAAATCAAAGTCTGTGGAACAGTTTTTTTTTTTTTTTTTTTTTTAAGATTAGGATTGCACATAAAGATCCAGGACAGAAAAATATATCTGCTCAAAACAAGTCAACAGTTCTACACATGAAGGATTTAATCAAAATTATGATAAATGCCATATTCAAATATTTATATTAAAACAAATTTGTTTCCTGCCTTGCGCCCTGTGTTGGCTGGGATTGGCTCCAGCGTCACCCTTTAGTTAGGATATAGCGGGTTGGATAATGGATGGATGGATGGATGGATAGTTGAGCAAGGAACATTTTTACTCTACCAGCATTGCTGGTTTTTATAAAGGCAGACAAAGCAACACACTCCCCCAATCATGGCAAGGTAACTTGTTTTGACATGGGCAGACTTTGTGACTCACAACTCTTGTAAAGAAAGATGGGTGGCCATTTCCCTGCATACCCATGTCCATACACAAAAATGCAACATTCACCTCATTTAAAACAGGATGTACTAGTATGCTAGAATAAAAATGTCACATTTATAACTTTAAAATCTAAATAGGTTTTCATTTGTGAAAAATGTTTGAAGGTGCAGTATCAAGCTTGGTATTCTCCTTGTAGTATACTGATCTGGGCCTGTTGAATTAATTTGCCCACACCAGATTATGAACCAATCTAACCTGAATTTATTACTGTTATTGCTATTTGCATTTAGGTAAGGTAAACGACCTTGGGTTTGTGAAAGGCGCTCTATAAATGCAACTTATTATTATTATTAAGACTACCAAAATCTGGATAAACTATTTAAAACACAGTCAGTTCTAGCAACTATAAAAGTAATATGAAAGTAATGCTACGGATTTACTTCTTTAACCCTATGATTGAGAACACATTCTTATAACTACTGTAAATCAATTTATAATAAGATGCATCATAACTGAACAGAACAAGTCATTGGTTTAAGTCTTCAATTGGTTAAATACAAGCTAGAAAAGTATGGTTAAAATTTACTCAGTAATTCATTTTTAAAATACCAGTGAAGGAGGTGAATCAAGCAATCTCTAAATTCATACTCACTGTAAAATTGTACTTAGAATTCTTACCTTTATTCTATTTATATAATATTTACTTAATATTTACTAAGGCAGACAAATTATTAAAGGCTTAAATGTTACTAATGCTCCAGAAAGACAAGATAAACATAAGTAGGTTATCACATTATGGCTACAAAGTTAGATATACATTTGTGGCAGTGGTTTAAACCAAAAACAAAACAAAAGCAAAGAATCACAAGAGATAAGTTGTAGCACCTCAGTCTGAGCACACAATAGGGTGTCCTTGCCACCAGCACAGCATTTGTGGAATTTTGCCTCCATCCTTTTGATGGCTTTTACTTGACGTTCTAACCAGCCTGGAAAGCTCCTCACTTTACATTTTTTGTATCGAGGACGAAACATCTGTAACTTGCAAATGTTAAAAATATTTTCAGCTGTTGGATTTGCTGGTGGAAATAATACTTCAGAATACTTTGGTTGTCTCATAAGTCCTTGTGGATGCAGTCTGTCATTTTGCCTAAAAAAAATGTTTTATTTATGTCAGAATAAAAGCTCTCATTTAAGAAAAAAATGCAAAGTTGATTAGCTCACTCATCACCAAAAACAACATTTCCCATTTACCTAAAAAATTTGACAGGGAGACATTTCAATATCAATATTGAGGGTTACAATAGAAAAACTAAATACCACAAAATCTCAAAAATGTCTTCATGGATTTGATTGAAATTTAATGGTTCTTGTAGAAAAAATGAAAATTAGCTGAAATGTGTTTTTTTAAAATTTGCAGACATTTGGCATTAATAATGCTCTAAGAAGCGCAATATTCTATTTCACTGTATTCCTACATTTTGCCACAGCCCTGACAGCAATTGCACAGAGAAATAGGGCTTGCCGATTTATGTTAATGCAGGCTGTCTGCAGAAGCAAAGTTCAGCAAAGCTCAAAGAAGACACGTTTAACAAGTGGCAATTTCATACATCTGATCCAGTAAGAAAGATATTTAATATATTGTACCCCCATCCTCTTCATTTTATTGCAATGTTGTGCAAATGCTGAAATGGGAACTACAATTCCCATTAACCGTAGTGCTGCACTAGACAATTTCATCAGTTCTCACAAAGTTTAAATGCAAGCATTGGTAAAGGTGCTATGACATCATAGGCAGCAACTGCTGCATTTCTTTTTTCTGAACCACTTTGGGATAACAATTCAATTGTCTCGCTTGATTACAGCATTTATCATAAATCTGAGATAAACTGATTACGCTACATTTTTTTTGCATAGCCTTGTGTTTTTGAAAAAGCCAACACTGTTGACTACCTGCATATCACCATTTAGTTTGCAATACCAATCAATGATCAGGGTTAAACACATTTTGAAGTAAATAAAAAAATGCAAATTAACCAATGGAGCCATGCCACAATTGAACAGAATGAAGAACAATTTTCGCTACAACTGATGTTTTTCATAATGACATAAGAAATCAGGATGTGCTTTTGGATGAATAAAAATAATTAGTTATTTTTGTTTTTTGCTGGAAGACATTTATTCAGATCCACTGTGTACTGAAGGACTACCAATTTTAGGATTTGATGCTAATGGAGATCGAGATGTTTAGCTTTGAATGAATCAAGGACTGTATGCTGCATGTTAAACAGTAAGCAGCTCAATTGAACAAATATCGGCCCCTGGTTTTAAATAACACAAATAATGTACACAGAAAAGCGCTTCGTTACATAGTACTTTTGATACATCCAAACATCTGAATAACCAATGGCATAATAAGGGAGGTCCACTGACTTAGAAAACATAACACAGCTAGTAAGTAAATTAATTCAGTTTTTCAATGTACTATGGCAAAAGATATGGAGGACAGAAATTAATTCTCCACCTTCAGAAAGATGAAACAGCATGTACTGATGATAAAATAATATCATTAACTCTTGTAAAGTGCACATAAGGCCATTCTTGCTCATAACTTTTGCCACAACATGCCACAGATGTGCAAGCCAGCTTTCACAGGAAGCAATTATGTACCAAATGTAGAAAACAAAAGTATTAACCTACATTAAGGAAGATGGTTTCTAACAGCAAGTCAGGTTAGTTTATGCTGTTGATGATTAATTAACTATTTTCTTTTAAGATAATAGTGAAATAAACTACAATGTTTAACAGGTTAAATACTACATATTAACATTCTGTACATGAAAATGTGGGAAAGAAAGTGGAGAAAATATGGTATGAAAGAGGAACAGGAAATGTCTGTACTCATACAGATAAGTGGAAAGAGCTAAATTAGCATTTGTATGTGTTCAAAAATTACAGCTAGATCAGCAAATATAAAACCTGCAGAAAAGATTTGCATATGGATTTTTAGACATAAAGTAGCTACACATAAACCCCTGATAGTTAACTGCATTTGTGAATGCAAGTTTATAATGATTAATAACTTCCTATTATGTGCTGATGTTCTCCAATTTTACATAAATGTTTGCAGCAGAACTTCTCTCAATAACATAGGCATATCACTCTTAATTCTTGCAGAGAATATTGATATATTAAGAGGAGTGTAAAAGCTATTGGTTTGTAAAGGCTGTAGATGTTTGTTGTAAGGAGGTAAGCTTGCTGTTCAGCATTTGGAAGTCTGGGAGACATCAGGACCTGAATATGCTTCAATGGAAGCATATAAATACAATTTCTCTTTAACCGGATACAAATATTTCAAACCTTTATTTTAATTAAAACAATTAAAACACTATTTGAAACAGTAAATAACAATGTTTAGTAATTTAATAACTAGCTTGATTAATGCAGCTGAGCTAAGACAGTTGGCATTAGGAGTTAAAATCATCCGGAGTTTATTTTAATATAAATATTTATATTTTTGTATATTCCATGAAGTTTGTGTTTTTTCAACATTATGGAAGTGTGTATAATAAGAATAAATTCAGTTGAAATGAAAAACGTTGCTGCAAACAAGATATATCGTCAAATGTTTGCACAAATAAAATGTACATCTTTAATACATAAGGTCTGATAAATAATACCTATTTAGGGAAAAACATTGCAACAGTTTGTGTATAGCTTACAAAAACATCAAGGAATTGTTTACTATATAGGTTTTTCAATTCCATGTGTTTGGACTAAAACCATATTAAATGAGCAAAGCAGTCGTCTATGATATTCACTAACAGTAAAGCAAGTGAAAGGGCTAATGAATTGGCAGTATAAGGCCTCATCTAAATGATTATTTGTCTGCATCCTAAAATTATTATTGTAAATACAGTATGTAAATGTATTATACTTTTATATACACTAAGGGCTGTTGTTACAATCTATATATATAATTCACTAAGGCAAGACACCCATGGAAAGGCAAGACACCCATGGAAAGCACGCCGGAAGGGGCGTGGATTCACTAAGCCGCCGACAAGTAAGACGCCCATGGCGCACGCTGGAAGAAGCCACGGCCACCAACTTTAAGACCATTTTATACGACGACAACTCGCAGAACCACGGCCACCAACTCGAACGCGATGACACAGGAAAAATGGCGTCATTTATGTTCGTCTGTTGTAGAGTCCACATGCACCTCTGAGCCACGTTGACTGTTCATAGAGGCATGTTTCTCGTGGAAGTGAATCGCTATATGCAGTGTGTAAAACAGTTTGTGAGGGGTATCCCATGGGATCCTTAAAACAATCCTTTAAAACTGAGGTTAAAACACAATGAAGGAAGCAGTCTTTAAAAACCAATAAGCCCTGTGCCTCTGTTTCATTACCGTCTCACCTGCTTCACCAATGCAGGCCCTGCAACAGTCGAGACGCTCTCTCAGCAGCTGACCTTCTCTGTGCCTGACCGGTTCACACAGAGACAAGAGAAAGCTGCGCACACACACAGGCAGCGCTAGAGACAGACAGAGGCACACACACACAGGCAGCTGGTGGGCGACTCTCCGTGAGTTTCTCTTGCGAGCGGGCACATGACCAGGCGGTGTGTATGCTTCAAGAACGAGGGTGGACACGGCATGCGACCGGGCACATGACTAGGCAGTGTGTATGCTTCGAGTGCGAGGGTGGACGCAACAGGACCATCTAGGAAAAATCATGTCGTGGATGTGAATCGCTGTATGCGGCGTGTAGAACAGTTTGCGAGGGGTGTTGGTGGGCGGGTCTTACAGTTGGTGGGCGGGTCTCTGTTGGTTGCTCTTGCGAGCGGGCACATGACCAGGCAGTGTGTATGCTTCGAGAGTGCGGGTGGACGCGACAGCACCATCTAAGAAGAATCATATTTGGCGCGGATGTGAATCGCAGTATGCGGCGTGTAAAACGCTGTATTGTATGTTGCCCTCTCCAGAGTTACATCTTTTCATTCACCTACAGTCATATCCTCAAAACCAACCCCATTTGGACAACTGTGTCTTTCAGGAGGTGTTCACCCATCAATACATAATTATGTGGCGTATGCTACGCCGCGGGTTGGCTAGTAATAAATATTTCACTTTATTACTTACTAAAGTTGTGGATTACTCTTGTAGATTTATTTGATATAGAAAAATTACACAGATCTTCTTTTGCAACATTAAGGATTTTAACATTAATTTTGTCAAAGTAACTTTCATTATATCATACACACACACACAAACCATAACAAAAACAATCAAACACTGAGCTTCAGTGGTACATACTTCTAATATAACATGACCAAAGAACCTAACAGAAAAATGATGTTTCCAGCCTGTTCAACACACAGAAAGCATTTTTTCCAAATGGTTACAATGGTCCCAATCCAACATTTTACAGATAATTCAGAAAATATGAAAACATGTTGACAAAGACCATGTGTACAATTACAGTTGATTTACAAACAGATTTCATGCTAAAAATGAAATCCTCTCCCCTCACCTAATATTAAGGGTTTATATATAGATATTAAATATACTTTTCCATTCAATAGGCCAGGTTTTCCACGATAGGAATATGAACCTTACCTGTCACACTCACTGGGATCCCAAGAAAATACTTCAGGAATGCTGGTCATCCTTCTGCTTTTTCCTGATTTTTGTATCCCATTATTCTTTGGCTTATAGCTGGGGTTCTCTGCAGCCTTCTCAAAACACTCCCATCTTTGCTTCTCCTTTTTCAGACAGCAAAGAGGCTGGCGGGTTTTGATTGTACTTTCTAGTGTACAGTACTCATTCAGAGAATTCTTCCACTAACCAAAAGAATCATTAAAATAGTGAAAATGTCAGGAGAAAAAAAACAAAACAAAACAAAAAACCCCACAAAAACCACAAAAACTAAAAGGCTGATGATACTATAAAAATGTTCAAACACATTACTGATCACTATACAAGGTCTAATCAAAAAACTCTTGACTGTGACTTTGTTCAATACGCAGCACCCACCTATCATTTCAACCCCACAATTCAATACCCATATAATGTTTTGTCATTATTTGCCTAGTAACACAGATCAACTGTTTATCTACAGTTGATCTGAATTAGCATTAAACCAAAAATGCTTTACTGATTTTCTTGCATTTTATGAAGAAGTTTAATAATTTCAACATATTTGACTTTTATTAGTTGACTGTCATTTTAGAGCTGCTTTCAAGCAGACTACTTGAAAAATGAATGTCTTCAATCATTTACAAAACACAATCATATGCCGCTTTATGGCCGACGAGGTGAGGCCATTTGCACTTATGGCTAAGGCCATAGCAAAACCATAGAGTAATAATATTCTAGAAACTCTCACTTTCTGCTGTTGGGATAAACTGTGGCTCCCCACAATCCCATCGAAGGGTTCCTCTAGAGCATGCATGTCAAACACGCGGCCGGGGGCCGCATGCAGCCCGCAACAGAAATCTGTGCGGCCCGCATGACAGATCCTAGTTAGCACTGAACTTGTACAAAATGATTACTATCGTTTGTGACTGAATCATTCTGCATCTTTGGCATTACTTATTGACTTTTCTTACTTCTGCCTTCTGACAAAAGCGCATTTTCCCATGGCATTACAGTACCGGGAACATCATCTGCTAGTATAGCCACGAGTCTTGACCAAAGTGAACGAGCTGCAACGTCACAACTGAAGTGCTAGGCTGCAGCACATAACGACACAGCTGACGGCAATGTGGCCGAAAAACATTGTTTCTTGTTAATTAGTACGCTGTATTTACTAATGTCGCAAGAGTCGGAAGGGGCCACCGATTCTCTCTCTGCCCAGGGCCGCCATGAGCCTAGAGCCGCCCCTGCTAGGCTACACTACTAGCTGGGCTGCTGAGACTGGCCACTGAGCAGAACTGACCATCACGAGTAGTAATAGCTTGCATATTTTTCACGTTTTTTTGCTCTAGTTTTATGTAATTTTGTGCTAGTATTGTAACTAACAGTTAGTGCAGACTACAGCTGAAGATCTGAAGTGGACGCGAGAAGTTTTTTTGCTCTAGTTTTATGTAATTTTGTGCTAGTATTGTAACGAACAGTTAGTGCAGACTACAGCTGAAGATCTGAAGTGGACGCGAGAAATTGGGGAGTTGTTTATTAACATATTTTTGTGATTTTGAGTTTGTAAAAATTAGTGTAGGTCAGTTGGCTTTTTGCATATTGGCTTATTTTACAATATATTTACAATATATATTTTACAATATAAACTTTGAAGTAAACTTATTAAAGTAAAATTTGATTTTTGGAGGATTTGTTTTCCAACTTGAATTACTGAGCAATGAATTCTGTGAGCATTTTCATGATTTCAGTTCACATGAACAGGACTTTGCGCTGTTCTCTTACAACGTTGAGAATGCGCCTGAGAATATCCAAATGGAATTGATTGAACTGCAGTCAGATTCTACTCTGACGGCAAAATACAACGAAGTTGGTGTGCCAGGCTTGTATGCTTACCTACCACCCTCGTATGTGCATATCTGTAAGTTGGCATTGAGAGTACTGTCTATGTTTGGAAGCACTTACCTTTGTGAGCAATCGTTTTCGTTAATGAAAGCTACCAAAACCCCACATCGCTCAAGACTTACTGTCGAGCACCTTTCATCCCTCAGAAAAGGTGCAGCTGAACAAGATTTCAAGCCCGATATTGACAAGCTGGTTACTAAAAAGAAATGCCAAGTGTCGGGACAAAATAAATAGATCTCACACTGTAAGACTCCTATATAAAGCAATGTACAGTGGTGTGAAAAACTATTTGCCCCCTTCCTGATTTCTTATTCTTTTGCATGTTTGTCACACAAAATGTTTCTGATCATCAAACACATTTAACCATTAGTCAAATATAACACAAGTAAACACAAAATGCAGTTTTTAAATGATGGTTTTTATTATTTACGGAGAAAAAAAAATCCAAACCTACATGGCCCTGTGCGAAAAAGTAATTGCCCCCTGAACCTAATAACTGGTTGGGCCACCCTTAGCAGCAATAACTGCAATCAAGCGTTTGCGATAACTTACAAAGAGTCTTTTACAGCGCTCTGGAGGAATTTTGGCCCACTCATCTTTGCAGAATTGTTGTAATTCAGCTTTATTTGAGGGTTTTCTAGCATGAACCGCCTTTTTAAGGTCATGCCATAGCATCTCAATTGGATTCAGGTCAGGACTTTGACTAGGCCACTCCAAAGTCTTCATTTTGTTTTTCTTCAACCATTCAGAGGTGGATTTGCTGGTGTGTTTTGGGTCATTGTCCTGTTGCAGCACCCAAGATCACTTCAGCTTGAGTTGACGAACAGATGGCCGGACATTCTCCTTCAGGATTTTTTGGTAGAGAGTAGAATTCATGGTTCCATCTATCACAGCAAGCCTTCCAGGTCCTGAAGCAGCAAAACAATACCAGACCATCACACTACCACCACCATATTTTACTGTTGGTATGATGTTCTTTTTCTGAAATGCTGTGTTCCTTTTATGCCAGATGTAACGGGACATTTGCCTTCCAAAAAGTTCAACTTTTGTCTCATCAGTCCACAAGGTATTTTCCCAAAAGTCTTGGCAATCATTGAGATGTTTCTTAGCAAAATTGAGACGAGCCCTAATGTTCTTTTTGCTTAACAGTGGTTTGCGTCTTGGAAATCTGCCATGCAGGCCGTTTTTGCCCAGTCTCTTTCTTATGGTGGAGTCGTGAACACTGACCTTAATTGAGGCAAGTGAGGCCTGCAGTTCTTTAGACGTTGTCCTGGGGTCTTTTGTGACCTCTCGGATGAGTCGTCTCTGCGCTCTTGGGGTAATTTTGGTCGGCCGGCCACTCCTGGGAAGGTTCACCACTGTTCCATGTTTTTGCCATTTGTGGATAATGGCTCTCACTGTGGTTCGCTGGAGTCCCAAAGCTTTACAAATGGCTTTATAACCTTTACCAGACTGATAGATCTCAATTACTTCTGTTCTCATTTGTTCCTGAATTTCTTTGGATCTTGGCATGATGTCTAGCTTTTGAGGTGCTTTTGGTCTACTTCTCTGTGTCAGGCAGCTCCTATTTAAGTGATTTCTTGATTGAAACAGGTGTGGCAGTAATCAGGCCTGGGGGTGGCTACGGAAATTGAACTCAGGTGTGATACACCACAGTTAGGTTATTTTTTAACAAGGGGGCAATTACTTTTTCACACAGGGCCATGTAGGTTTGGATTTTTTTTCTCCCTAAATAATAAAAACCATCATTTAAAAACTGCACTTTGTGTTTACTTGTGTTATATTTGACTAATGGTTACATGTGTTTGATGATCAGAAACATTTTGTGTGACAAACATGCAAAAGAATAAGAAATCAGGAAGGGGGCAAATAGTTTTTCACACCACTGTATATAATATAATGAATATAATATAAATAATATAAGGACCTAGCTAAGAGGCTAAGACTCTAATTGTACTCTGTTATACGGAGAACGTATGGAAATAAATTGCTTTTCTTTAAACTTTAAGTGTTACATTTTTTAAAATTATATATATTTGTTACAGTGCGGCCCGTTGACGCACGTATGGCAGTCGAAGCGGCCCACCAATGGTAGTGAGTTTGACATGCCTGCTCTAGAGTGCCTCTTTCTCTTGCACAATTTGGCTCAAAAACTAATCAGCACATTGTCATTTCATAACAGGCTTCGAGTTTGGTACTTTTCTGTCCAGCCGTTTTAGCTCTAGACTGTTCTCAAAAACTGTGACACACAGACACACACCCTTCATTGAGATATTGATGTTTTCGGTCTTAGGGGACCTTAAAATGTTGAAATCTATGAAAAATCAGACTGAAATTTTTGACAAATCTAAAGCCTTTGCTTCTCTCCCATAGATGATGGGTTATAGTGGGGGGTGGCGCAAAGTGAAAGACTTATTATATATATATATATATATATATATATATATATATATATATATATATATATATATATATATATATATATATATATAAAAGCAATAATTGATGGAGAACATCATGATGATCACATAATTTTTTGAATTTGGAAGGCCACTTGCAAATTTACTATGATGCAAACAGCAGTTCAAAACCTCGTAAAATTATTAAAAGTTCAAAAGACAACATAAATGCATAACACTAAGCATAACCTAACACTAAGCTTTTGTACCACATGTGTACCGAATATGCTTTCAGCTTGCCATCAGAGCATATAACATCATCTGGGTAATACACTTCATACTGCTGGATTCAGTGACTGCACATATAGTGGATACTTGATATATTCAAATGGTTGAATGTTACAAACTACTGGTTTCTATTTTATTTAGTCCCTTTAAGTGCTGATAGTCATTGTAATGTCACATTTTTAATTTAAGTAGCTAAACCCCGACCATGAAAGTGAATTTAAGTGTCAGTGCTCAAACCATGTGACTGCAATGGATCATTTCGAAAACACTGCTTGCAAAGCATCATAAATTTGGTTAATTTTTGAAATTCTAGTTAGGACTTAAAGAGAGGCTTACAACAGTTTTCAGAAATACAAATGTATAAAGCAATTTCAAATGACTTAATATATGTTAATACAAACGAAAAGTAAACAATCTTATATCAAATGCACCAATAGTCAGTTTAATCATTCTAGCCAATACCTTTTTACTAGCTTTTCTAATTGGTAAATGGAGACTTTTATAAATGGAACTGTGCAGTAACAAAAACCAACCCTGTATAAGGCACCATATACCATTAAGAAACAGGAAGAACATCCAAATTCCAAAAATTCCAATTCCTTCAATGTCCGCCTGATAGGTTCTTCCCCTTGTTGAGAGAGTAGGAATTTTGGCTTTGATTAATCTAATTTGTGAAGCATATGGTAATAAAAATGTTTGCATAACAAGTCAAAACAAAATGACTCACTGAACAGGCCTCAACTAGTAAAAAGATATATTGTTCCAGCCTAATCAAAATTACCACATTTTAAGAAAGAAGCACGCCAAAGGAATGTTAGTATATTTGCCTATTATATTATCTGCGCAGAGTTTGTACAGTCACCAAATGATTGCACAAGTTGTTTTTTCAGGTACTCTATTCTTCATTCCAAATAATAAACACATGTGTTGTGTTGATTGGCAACTCTAAACTGGCCCTGTCTAAATGAATGTGGGTGCTAGTGCAACAGCGCTCCACAATGGAATGCCCCACAGCTGAAACTCACTGGCGTTTTGACTAATACAATGAGCATAAATACTGGCTCCACCTCAAATCCAGAATTGGATAAGAAAAAGGTTTGGCAAATTCCAAAACCTCTTGAATGAACATACAGTGCCTATAAAAAGAATTCACCCCCTTAGACGTTTACACATTTTGTTGTTATACAAAATTAAATCACATTGGATTTAAATTAATCCTTGCAACTTTGTGAAAAGGTGACTGAAAAGTAAGGGTATGGATACAAGAAAATATCTACATCACTGAATATCCTTGGAGTCCAGTGCAATCATTAAAAATGGAAAGAGTATGACACAGCTGTAAATCTGCCAAGAGTATGATGTTCACAAAAACTGAGTGAACATGCAAGACTAGTGAGGACTTACAAGCTACAGCAGATGGGACTGACGAGACTGAGAATACAACAACTGTTGCCTGGATGCTTCACCAGTTGCACCTTTATGGTATACTGGCAAACAGAAAACAACTGCTTTTATTTAATTACCAAAAAAAAAACAAAAAAAAACACACACACACACACACACACACACACACACACAAAAAACTAACATGAAAATACACACACGCACACATCTCAGCTAGAGTTTGCCAGAAGGCGCGTGTGAGACTAATATGTCAGCTGGAAAAGGGTTCTATGGTCTAATGAGACTAAAATGGAGCTTTTCAGCCATCAGACTAAATGCTACGTTTGGTGTAAGCAGTGCACATTATTAAAAACACATCATCCCCACTGTGAAGCATGGTGGTGACAGCATCAAGTTGTAGGGATAGTTGTCTGAAGTAGGCCCTGAAACATTTGTGAGTGTAGAGGATAAAAGGAATGCAGCAAAATACAGGGAAATCCTAGAGGAAAACCTGACACACTCTACAAGAAACCTGTACTTAGAGAGAAGATTTAATTTTTCCAGCCAACAACCCCAAGTATAAAACCAAAGCTACACAGGGATCACTTAAAAAAACAATGTTAATGTCCTGGAGTGGCTGAGAACTGTTTTCACTTTAACATCAAAGTGTCTTTTTCTGGTTTTTAATGTCAAAATGTCAAGTTGAACCTACTGTGATTAAATTTTTATATAACAAAATCTGAAAACTTCCAAGTGGTTCAATACTTTTCATATGTACAGTATAACATTTTATTTGCACACAATATATAGAATGCTGTATTTATAAATCCACCATGCTTGAATATCACAATGAGAATGTTATTGTAAATTCTTCTATTGCATTTGAACTTTATGACAAAAAGTAGAGGATAAACAGGGTTCTGTAAAACACTCATTTCACTTTGTCATTTACAATTAACTTCACTGAAAATAAGCAGAGCCTGAAGAATCAATCTTCAGAGGCTATATAGTATCATATTAATCATAACACCATTAAGTTATTGCCTAATATATACACATGATGACTACCAAATCAGAAACCATACTGTCTTCTACTGTAGAAGGTTTCATGTACATCTTGAAATAGAAATTTATAATGATAAACTATTATTTGGCAGCTTACAAGGCACTGTCTTCATATAAGGAAAGTAAATCTCCTTCTGCCAGTTTCCTAAAGTACATGATTATAGTTTTAAAAAGTACAGTTGGGAAACGCTCAAGAATATATGTTTTAGGATTTAATTTCCAGAAAAGGCATTGATTACCATTTGATGTGCACAGCACAGAGGGTCATTTGTCAGGCAACACTGTTTAAAAGCAGCCTCCAAACGGTTAATAGTAGTTCCTTGTCTAGAAATGTGACTGAAACCTGTCCTGGGTAAACTTTCAGGTGGATATGTTGGACGATGATCTCGGTATTGGCAGATATTCCCCATATTCTCCACAGTTGGTCGACCAGGAGGGAAACTGATTTCTGGAACATCAGGCCGGAGTGGCGAGCCATTTGCCCTTGGCAATGCTGGAGGATTCGGCTTTGAATTGTCAGTTGACACAGCTAGAAACAAAATGGTAATATTAAAATTATACTTGACATATAAGAAGATACTTGTATATTTAAGGATATTTTATATTTTTACATCTAATATGAATTGTACTACACGTTATGATAGTTTGGGAATGTAGAGTGGTAAGCCTATAATTGTAGATCACTTTATTTACTTTGTTAGTGAAAAACAGAAGACTTCTGTAATACTGGATTTATTAAGACACAGAAGACTGGATAGTGTTTGAGTTGTGATTTTAGCCTGGAACTGTCAGGCAGCACCACTAACCAATGTGCCTCCCATTGTACCCTACTGTACCATGCAAAAATATCAATACTGCCACATGTACGGAGTACAGTGTAGAAATGTTATTCCAGCTTAATTAAATAAACTGTCAGTTCATTTAATTAGATCAAATACACTTATAATCCAAGTCCAAGGTTGCAAAGGGCAAAAGCAGAGCTATTCCACTAGCATCAGTTGCCAGGCAGGAATCAACCCTAAATAACATACTAGCCATGTATGCATTCAACTAACACAAGGCCAGTTTTGAATCACCAATAAAACTCAGTATCTATATCTTTGACTATGGGTGAAACCCACATAGACACAAGATAAATGTTAAACTCTACAAGTTGGTGCCCAGACAGGGATAAGATATTAAAACTTAAATAGGAAAAAAAAACAAATGCAGTGTATTCTTATTCCCAGATAATATAAGCAGAACCTCCGATTTTGTACACTGTGTATGTACTATTATATAAATCAACCTTTTTTATATATTTTTCTCTAATTACCATTGTAAAGTGGCCAGCATAATGTGTATTTTCTGGGCTAAATACTTCACTCAGTTTTTATATGTATTTATATGTATTTGGTCTCCTAAATATTTACATTTTATGCATCTATCTTCGTAGTGTAAATGATATTCTGATATTCTCTGATGAAGAAAACTCCACTGTAATTATGTTGTTAGACTTAAGTGCAGCATTTGACATTATTGGCCATTCTATTTTACTGCACAATCTAGAAAATGACGTTGGGCTAACAGGCATAGTGCTTGCCTCGTTTAGTTCTTACTTATCAAATTGATTCCAATACGTACAAAAATGTGCTGACAGTACTCCATCATTATACACAAAAGTGACATATGGTATCCCACAGGGCTCAGTACTGGGACCTTTACTGTTTTCACTTTACATGCTTCCACTGGCATCTATCATTAGAAAACATAATGTAAATTTTCACTCGTATGCAGAGGACATCCAGTTATACCTTTATTTTAGATCAAATGTTGTCTTTATTTAGTTGTGTTAGTGAATTATAGGAGTGGATGGATGAGAACTGCCTATCTTTAAACACCGATACAACAGAGATGTTTATTTATTGGAGGGAATGACGCTGATTGCAACAATATTTTGTCATCATTTAACTCAGTTGGAATCACCATTAATTTTACTGAATCAGCCTGCAATCTAGGAGTTACCTTTGATTCTAGCATGTCATTTAAAGTGCACATTACAAAGTTGTCCAAATCATGTTTCTTCCATCTTAAAAATGTTGGGAAATTAAGGCGCTTTCTAAATAAACAGGATTCTGATAGTTCATGCATTTATTTCTAGTAGTATTGACTACTGCAATGCTGTGTTCACTGGGTGTTCAAATCGTTATTTATACAACCTCCAGTTAATCTTAAATACTTACACTGGCTCCCAGTTAAGTTTGGGGCAGATTTTAAAATCCTCCTTTTAACATATAAAGCCTTAAATGCCCAAGGTCTGGCTTACTTGTCTGAACTTATCATGACTTACAAACCAGAGCACACATTAAGATCTCAAGATGCCGGTCTGGTTATGATTCCAAGAATTAATAAAATAACACTGGGAGGTCGAGCTTTTAGTTACAGAGCCTCCAAACAGTAGAATGATCTGCCTGCTACTATGAGATGCCCCTTCAGTCTCAGCTTTCAAATCCTGGCTGAAGACTCACTACTTCAGTTTAGCATAACCTTACTAGAGCTGCTGATTAGCTGTACAGATTGCATCTATGTTGTTGGTCATTAACATTAAAGCAGAAGTACAGTGAAACCTTGGATTGCGAGTAACTTGGTTTACGAGTGTTTTGAAAGATGAACTTAAATTTTTAATAAATTTTAACTTGATAAACGAACGAGGTCTTGCAATATGAGTAGTACATATACGCTTTGTCTGCCAAGCTTCACATGGGGATTGTGGGTAATCATCTCCCATGCTCGTTCTCAGTTGGCGCGCCTGACTCATATAGTCAACATCCATATGAGCGTATACTGTTTACTATTGAATGGTGACCACGTGTATGTGTGCTGTAATGTGCGAGTCTCTGTCATGCATCCCAAAACACGAGGCTAAGTCTCAGTACTTTAGCAAAACCAGCTTTATTCAGCTTGAAACAGGAACAGCACGGTTACTTATTGCAGCGGGATCTACTGCTCTCCTATACAGAGACACAGTAATCAGGCAGGGCTGTAACCAAGTTAGTGGCTAAGTAATACTGTGCTCTTGTATTTATAATGTTCTTTGCATCACTCATTGAAGGCAGACGCTTATAGCTTGACTGTGATCTTTTCGGATTCTCTTTTACGGTGAACTGCTACAGTGCTGGGAGCCTGCGGTTGCTTTGGGACCCTCGCGTGTTGTCCTGTTGCGGGGGAATCCCAAAAGAGTTTAGAAACCTTACAGTGCGTAAAGCATTTTTTTAATTTTGTGTCCAAGTGTAGTGACTCTTCAGGCAAAAGCAACTTTCATTGGATAGGTTTCCTTGTTAAAGTCGCAAAAAAAGATAAAAATTCCAGTGAGCCAAGAGATAGCAGCGATTCCGTTAGTTAGAATGAAGATTTTGTATTAATCATTTTTATATAAATATTTATGGGTTGTGAAACAAATTATCTGAGTTTCCATTATTTCTTATGGGGTAATTTGCTTTGATATACAAGTGCTTTGGATTATAAGCACATTTTCGGAATGAATTATGCTCGCAAACAGAGGTTCCACTGTAATATGATAGGTATAATTTGTTACTAACCCTCACCTATTCCGTTTCTGTTCTTGGTGCCACTGCCCACCTGCCAAGTTGTTTTGCCTGCCTAAGGTAAAGTCATCTCTGCTGGAGGATCACAGGAATTGTCGGGTAGAGGTGTCCTTTCATTGGAATGGCTGGCCCAGCGCAATCTCAGCTGTGGAATGGCCAATTGGGGGGAGCAGCTTGATGTCCCCAGGGCTCTAAACAAATCCAAATCATATTATGTGATATCATCTACTGTTAAATTCTGCTCTGTACCTGTAATATTTTTATTTTACTATTATACTTTATTGAAGATTACTTGTGTTTTGTTGTGTGTATTGTATTGTATTGACCCCCTTCTTTTTGACACCCACTGCATGCCCAACCTACCTGGAAAGGGGTCTCTCTTTGAAATGCCTTTCCCAAGGTTTCTTCCATTTTTTCCCTACTAGGGTTTTTTTTGGGAGTTTTTCCTTGTCTTCTTAGAGAATCAAGGCTGGGGGGGGCTGTCAAAAGACAGGGCCTGTCAAAGCCCATTGTGGCACTTGTGTGATTTTGGGCTATAAAAAATGAATTGTATTGTATTTTATTGGAACAACTCTCCCTTTTGCTAGTGTGTAGTGTTCTTACCCAGCACCACATGTCATGCCGCATTTTGAAATCACAGTGTCAGTTACATACGTTCAGCTTTAATAGTGTTTCGTAGCTTTTCACTTTTGTTATAATTAAACTACTATACAGTACATTGTTATGGCCAATAAACATATACATGTGGTGTTGTAATTGTCACAAAAAATTTTAATTATTAAATGTTTATGAAATGGCAAAAGAGCTTCAAGAATTGCTTCAATTTACGGAGTTGGAAGAACAACAGTGAACGATATAAAGCGTGATGCCACAAAATTTTAAAAATGTGTTGAAAATGAAAACCACTGACGGTAATGTTATTCTGTATTAATTTTAATGTTCTTCTGCATTGAAATTTTCTTTTCTTAATTCTGTTATATTATGTTTTGTTAATATATTGTGACGTGCAGGCAGCTTGTGATGTGTTGTACAGGAACAGAAAAGGCAGAATGCTGTGTAAGTGATGGGACTGGGTGAAGGGCTTCTGTTCTGTGAGGGGTGGGCACGCCTCTTAGGAGCTGAGTGACAGAAGAAGGTAGGAGAAAAAGGCAGGTGTGGTGGAAGGAAGTTTTGAGTAGGGAGTCAGGAGACAATAAGCAGGAGTGATTTTGTTATAGAAAAGGACAGAACGTGAGTGGCAGGAGATAATCGGTAGGAAAAGCTTTCTTTTATTGTTTTGGAGATGTATTTTGTAACCCAGATAACAGAGTATAAGAGAGGGCACCAGTTGTTACGGAACGAAGACTCCAAGTAAAACGTAGAAAACTCCAGTACCTCCAATTTGCATTTGCTTATTATGCTGGTCATTACAATATTACATAAGTTTATTAAAATTTTGTTAACATATACGAGGGATGTTCAAAAAGTTTCAGCACTTAACTCTATTTATTAAGAATTTCAAAAACAAATTACATCACTTTTCTACATAGTCACCTTTGTTTGTGTTGCAATTTTCCCAGCATTGTACCAACTTTTTAATGCCCAATTACTACTCCTTCCGCCTTCAGCGTTTCCAACAAAAATATAAAAGTGTGAAAACTTTTTGAACGTCCCTCATATATATTTTTTTAATAAATAAGACTATTCGCTAAACTAATTTACTGTATATCATTTTTAAAGTAGCTGTTCTGTTATCCGTCATGGCCTCGGTCCCGACCTCCGACAGATAATCGACGTTTCACTGTATTTGAAATCCTTAACACTCTATTTCACTCTTACCTTCTCTTTTAATATAATAAATGCAAAGTTTTTGACATTTTACATTTGATTTGATATGCTGTACAAAACTAGTTTTATCTACTTAAAATTTTACATATGAGAAAAAACTATTAAGAAAGTGTTGATAAATGAACACAACTACTGGGCAAAACAAGAGATTTAATTTCCAAGTTTAAAATGTACTTAAACCATCCTTACCAAATCTATTAGAGAGTAGCAACAGACTAACCATAGAGAGTGAGTGAGTGAATGTGTTTCTGTTAGCTGATGTGACATAGACTTTTACTATGTGGACACAGCACATTATTAAATGGAAAAAAAAAAAAAAATCAGGAGCACCCAATAGTGGGGGAAAAAAAAAAAAATCAGGGGCACCCAGGATACACTGGCTTCATTAATCAAAACTATGACACAAAATAGAGGCACAAACTGTGAATGACAGCTAAATAGTGAAAAAGTAGTATAAATCATGGGCATGACCCATGTAAACAAGTGAATGAGCACTCATGTACAAGGAAAAGTTTCTGCTCTCTTGTTCAATCCCATGAACTCTAGTTCTGGCTATGAAACTTAGGTGGAACCAGTACTTTCTGATTTCTCAGGTAAAAAAAACCCATCTCTTTGTTCCCAATCCTGCAGCGGAACTAATTAAAACATATTAAAAAGACACCCGATTAAAAACATACTAAATACGTACAAAGAAATGCTAAAAGAAGATGTATTCACATCAGTACCAAATATACTTCCTAAGCAAGAAGCTACATAGTTTGCAATGTGTAGATGAAACTCTGAAATGAGGAGATACATATTTGAAAGTGGTTAATACTTGAAGGAATGGTGGTCTGATAAATTTATCAAGTTTATCAAATATAATAAGCACAGAAAACCATCTTATTAAAAATACAAAAATAGAATCAGTTTATCAGTTATTTAAGTTAGTTGATATATTTTTATTCATGTTATCAGTTCACATTGTGTCCCATATAGACTCCAATCATACTGCTAGTAAAATAGTAAAATTAAATATCTTAATGAAATGACCACAATGTAAAGACTATATTAATCATAGATTTTTAAAATGTCAATTGTCTACTTTAAACTATATTATAGAAGGCAGTATGTAAATTGGCCACTGGGTGCAGAGTAAAAGTGAAATATAACACTGTAGATATATTCTAGTTTTAAGAATAACATTACATTTAAATTACCAGTACAAAACTATAAATAGTGCAATGTGTGCTACTCATTTTTCTAAGCCAACCTGTACAAGCAGGGGGCACAAACCATGAAGCAAGCTTGGACAAGAGGTTGTTTTCATCAAAGAGAGCATAACCATTCACACGGAAACATTTTTTTACTTGCTTCCTAAAGACCCCACAACAATTTTTCCAGTAATTTTCAGTCACAGACTTAATTTACACAATTCCTTACTTGTGGTGCACTATTCACACAAGAAAGTGAAACAGAAAAAGAGCCTTTCACTTCCTAGTGCAACACCAAGAAATGAACAACAGGCAATGACATATATACATATATACATCTTTCTTACCAAATAAACCATGAAAGTCAGGAATCAGCGGTCTCTGTAGCAGATCATTGAAAGGATCTAATTAAAACATATGAAAAAGATATGTGAAAAAATACTCTGAATCCATGCAAAAAATGCTACAAGAAGTCTAATTCAGTACCACTGTACAATGTATTCTTCATCCACATGGTACAGAATTAAGTGAAATGAAACTACAGTACACAGTATGATAACATTACTACTTTTAAAGTATGAATATGAAACCATAAATAGCACTGCATTTATGCTCTACTAATTTTTCTGAGCTAATCTGTGCAAACAGTAGGCCTAAAGTAGCAACCAAGCCTGGGCAAGAAGCTATTTCTTCCCCTTGTCTTGTCTTCTTATAACTCAAAAACTGCTGAAAGTTTTCTAACATTTTACATTTAATTTTACCTGCTGCACAAAGCTTTGTAGTGCCATAAGGGGAAAAATAATAGTTCAATTTATTATAAATTTAAAAATCAGATACAAATTGTCTAGAGTGTGTTGATGCATGATTAACTTCATCTGGGCAACACATGAATCTATGTTTTCAAGTGCAAAGTCTACTAACATCTACGTTTCCAAATCTATCATAAGGTTTTAGAGAGTAGCAACAGACTACATCATATGTGGCAAGTATGTTACCATTTGTTGATGTTGTACAGGGAAACAGCAGTTGATCACTAATTGGAATCAGGAGATAAAAGTAAGATGTAGTACATTGTTAAGAACAAACAAAGGTCAAAGCCAAGAAATCAATAGAGTGAAGCAAAACAAAACCAATGGGGCAAAGACCAGGATGAAAACCAACACAGAGTGGAGATCAAAGTCAAAGAAAACCAACGCTAGGACCTACTTTAACTAACATTAATTATATTGTTTGAAATATCCACAATCTTGCACAAATCATGAATGTCATCCCATCCATTATCCTTGATGTAAATCCTAACAAAAGAAAAGCAACTGTCAACTCAAAAGTCCCAAAATGGCAGTGCTCATTAAAATAACAAGATGGCAACACAGGAGAATGCAAAAAATAAGTAACACAAGTAAAAACGTGTTGAAACAAAAAAATAAATGTGACCATCAGATTAAGGGGTCTGAAGAGTCCCCAAAACAATGTGTAAACTATTTTTAAAGGCCAGAAAACTTTCTGAGAAAATTAGAAATTAGTCAAATCAAGACAGATTTGAACCAAGTAAGCAAGATACTGTCTACACATTCATAATAAAAATGAAAGAGTCTTTTTACTTCTTTGTATAATAACAAGAACTGTAGAATTGGCAATGAAACTTACAGATATGCATTTTTTTTTTACCTGGGATATCCGGAAGTTCAAGAATCACCTCTCTCTGTTCCATGTCATCCCAAGAATCTAATTAAAACATATTAAAAAGATACAAATGAAAAAGAAAAAAAAAATAATGAATATATGTAATAAATGTTACAAAAATGCTTATCTGCACAAGTATTACTATAAAATGAATGCACCTGTCCACAATATATAGAATGAAATGAAACTGCAGTATATCTACAGCATTATAACAAAAACATTATTACTTTTCAATTACAAATACTATAAGCACAAGGCAGGAATCAAGCCTAGACAAGAAGCTACTATATTTTTATCACAGAGCAACCTTATGTGTGTAACCATTTACATTGAACCATTTTTTAAATTGCCATCTAACTGAACATGTACATCTTTGGGTTGCAAGAAAATAAAAATACAGCACTTCTAGAAAAACTGAACAAAAACTGTGAAAACATTAAAGTCAAGAGTAAAATCAAGACTCTCGAGCTAGAATTCAGCAGTGCCTGGCAGTTCGCCTAACTGCTGTCACTCACTTTGTAACATTCCTACATGTTTTCTGAACAAAAACTAAAAAAGCACAGAAAATCTAGAAATTTACTGCCATCAATTATTCATCAAAACCAAAGTATTAATCTTATGACTATTCATAAGCTATGAAATTAAACAAAAGAAACAGTTGTTCACACCAACACAGTTTAGCTATAAACTCAATCTGTTTTGCAATTTTTATAACTGTTTTCATGACTAGCTCAGACAAAGGTACTTTGCATCTGTATTAGAGAGAAATAAAGCTGATGTCACATTATGAAACTTTTTATCATGGGGCATGTCAGATTTGTCGATCAGTTGCTGATGTCATCGCCACACCATGTTGTATTACACAACTCAAAATTGTAGCCCATGTAACTGTTACCAACTAAGAGCCAATCCTGCAGTGCAGTTATGCTTGCTCCTTTTTCTGACAGCCAATAGCGTGTTGCTGGATGGAGAACTGCTTTACGAAGAGTTAACTGGTGCAGTGAGCTCTGTGGCAATCTCTGTCTTTTAATTCCTTTTTCACCCATTTTGTTATGGTATGTAAAAAACAAGACACAAACAGAAGAGAAGCTCTTCTGTCGGCAGAGGTTCAAAACACACATGTTCCTTATTCTTTGTTGCTACATTCTAGGCATTGTATATCTGGCTGAATGCTTATAGGTTCTAAACTTTCACAAGCAAAGATCCTGCTCCATTAATTAAAGGGAAAGTCAAACTTGTTTGTTTTCATCCTAGCCAGTCGAAGACTGGTTGGTTTCAGTCCTTGGGTATGCAATATTAGACGATTGATTTATAGGAGCATGCTGTTGACTGCCTAAGTTTATATAAATGAAGGCTACTGAAAATTGCTGGTAAATCATCTAATTATACATAGGTTTAAATAGTCACTTTGCTAAGCACACCAATCTAGTGACAAGAATGAGCATCTTTTGCTTTCAGAACGGTCTGAATCCTGTGAAGCATAAATTTAACAAGCTGATGGAAACATTCATTAGGGATTTTGGTCCATGCTTACTACACAACAGAATGCAATTCCTGCATATATTTTGGCCACACATTCATGCAACAAACCTTTTCCATCTCATCCAAAAGGTAGTCTGGGATATGACGATTGTATAGCCTATTGAAATGAAATAAAACAATTGTCATGTCTGCAGAAGCAGCTTGAGATGAAGTATGCCTTGTAGCATGGAGTGCTGTCTACCTTAAAAGGCTCCATTTTAAAAAGGATACGCTTTGGTTATAAATGGATGAACAAGGTCAACATCAAGCTTAAGGAAGCTCTTGTATTCAAACTCTGCTGAATTAGCAGTAGGAGAAAGTGTGAAAAGAAAACACTCATCAGTGCACTACCAACCCAGTCTGTACATTTGAGGCAATAGATCTATGGATTTATATTGTTTTTTTGCCAATTTCTGTTCCTACCACCTGTGTGTTGTAGTATTGATTGAAATTTCTAAAAGGAAATGGTTTTTCAATCTCCTACTCTCCTGTTTTGATGATCAGATGTCCACGGTAACTTAAATTTTCCCTCTTTAACCAACAGGAGTAAAGAGCACTGTGGCCTGTAGCCAGTTTTAAGAAATAACCTACAGTTTAAAAACTAAAGGATTTACCCATATATATATATATATATATATATATTTACCCATTTTAAATTAATTTACAGTAACAGCCAGAAACATATAGTAGGTTAATACATTCTTTTATGAGGGTACAAGTACAAAACAGTAAAAAATCACATAGTCTTTATCTGGTTACCATCATCTTAAAAACAAGAGACAATGCCTGGTCCTGAAGATTCAGGGCCTGCAGCACAATTTCACTAGAAAACATGTAGTAGTATGGTGTTGTACCTCGTTAGCCATTATGGATACAATGACATATTATATTGGCTAACTAAAAAGATTACAATATGCAAGCTTCTGAGGCAGCTCAGGCCCCTTCTTACATTTTCTAAGGATATCTATGTATGAATACGAAGGGAATTCTAAAAAGAATATTGTGGGGTTACTGACAATTAGGCTTTCACGTGAGGTTTTGTCTACAGGATCCCCATGTAAATGTGTATCTGTATGAGTGTTAATCTTAAGGTGTTATAGTAGACGAACCTAGTAACAAACTTGAAAGGTCATTCCAGAACCCACGATAATACAGACTATAAACACATCTTGCATTTGGGACCTGGTCCTGTGCAGAGGTGCCACTAAGAACTAACCTCTCTTCACTATATGATTTGGTCTTTTCCATTACTCAGACTTTACTGGAGTTTTATTTTCAATGGTTTATTATAGGTCTATATAATTTGAGTGGGCCTTTGTTAACTAAACTGACCTTTTATAAAATAACCCAGATAGAACCATCATCCTTAAAGACTATTTTAATATACAAGCATCTGTCATATTGTTAGCTCAACATATAATTCTTCTGCAACATACTCCACAATATCTAAAGTTTTGGAACTGGAAAAATAAAGTTAACTCTGTTCCGTAAATTAGTGGAGCCTTTCTTGGATAAGGTTATTTTCGTCTAACTAATGGGCCATTTGTGGTTTGATAACATAAATACATTATATAGTGTGGTATTATAATAATAGTTTGATTAGCAAATTTAAAAAAGAAAATGTCTAGTTGAAGATGGTTACATATGCTCGTACTGCACAGACTGTATAATGTGCAAGTCAGTGTGTATTTTTTTTTTTTGGTCACTGAATTATAAAGAAAGCTGAACAGAAGAACACAGCAAGTAAATACAATCCATCTGTGAACTAAAATACTTCTCCAACTCTGATGGGCTAAGGAAATTAAATCTCTTTAATTCTGGGCAGTGAAGGCTATATGTGAACCTAACTCAGATCTTCAGACTTCTTAAAAATATTAGCACAAATTGAAGCATCAGAATTCTTTCGATTAGAAAGTGAATCACATACTCAAAAACATTGATGGAAATTAACATTTTTACACATTAGGATTTTGTTCTAAATCTCACAGCTAACAAGACAAGACATGTAATGGAAACAGATAATTTGACTTCTTTTTCTTAATTACCCAAACATACTATGTGACTATTAGTAAATTAAATTAAATTGCCTGACTGAATGGCCTTTTCTAATTTGAATTTTTTTTCTTATGCCATACTAGAGTTTTCTCTTATGACTGAATTCTAGAAGTATGGTCATGGTACATAAGAAGAGTTAATGAGATACTATTGATAGGATGATCACCAGGTTGGTCAGGGGTCTGACAACTGTTATGTAATAATGTGTTTAATTACTGTTTCTGTTGCCTTTGTATTATTATACCTTATAATTGTTATTTTTGTGAACTTAATTTCTTGTTATTAGTTAACTGTGTACTGTCTCATTTAGTTTACTTATGTTCCTTGTTCTTTGTGAGTGGAGCTCTAAGAGGCAGGGCCATCCTGGCATCACCACTCCTGAGCCCTCCCTCAGGTAATTTAAATTAATACTCCATCCAAAATTTACATTTCTTTTTCATGTTAATTGTAGTGATGACAGAGAAAAAAATCTTTTAATCTCGTGTTTTTGTGGAGAATGGATGTAAAGTTTGTGAAAGAATGGTGCCCAAAAGGTGACCAGCACTGGACAACGGCGAGCATTATCAAAAATGTCCATAAAAAACAAATCAGACATTATTCATGTTATATGATCCACACGTCAAGTCATTTAGTTGCATGCTCAATTATTTACTTTTTGCTAAAATATTATAATATAAATAACTCTAGAGGACGAATGTTAGTTCACAAACAGGAAGCCCATTCAAATGGGATCACACATTTGAACTGAAGACCCATCTCCCTTCTCATTCATTTATCAAGAGCCCCATCTTCAATTCAAAAGCGCTATCAGTCAGTCAGTCATTGTCCAACCCGCTATATCCTAACACAGGGTCACGGGGGTCTGCTGGAGCTAATCCCAGCCAACACAGGGTGCAAGGCAGGAACAAACCCAAGGCAGGGTGCCAGCCCACCGCAGGGCACACACACACCAAGCGCATACTAGGGAAAATTTAGGATCACCAATGCACCAAACCTGCATGTGTTTGGATGGTGGAAGGAAACCTACACAGACACGGGGAGAACATGCAAACTCCACGCAGGGAGGACCCGGGAAGCGAACCCAGGTCTCCTAACTGCAAGGCAGTAGTGCCACCACTGCGGTATCAGTTAATTTAAAGGTTTATATGGTAATTATTGGCATGTGTCTAGAGTATAGCGAATGCCTTCCTTGCATGTCCTAATCAACATTGAACTCATTTCCAAGATTATTTTTGCTTAGTAATAAAACCAAAAAAAAAATTATCTATATGAACACAACACCAAATGTGTGTATATGATATTAAAAAAAGCAGTTTATTTTTTACAACCTAAGCTACCAATTATAGGCCCGTGCTACTTAAATGATAAAAGGAGAAAAAAAATAAAAGATTTACATTTATATTACAAATTATTTAAAATAACTGATTAACAAAACAACTACAAAGTTACAGAAAGCAGCAATACTTTAGCAATACTTTGCATAAATATTAAAATTATTTTTCCAATTTTATAATCCTGAATAGGAATTTCAGACATCGAAATCCATTTTATTAAGTTTGTGTTGTGACAGACTTTTCATAGAGTGATATGTGCTTTGTCTGTCAGGTTCTTAGGTAAATCAGTATTTAAACTAAACTAGATACCTATATCTCTGATAGTTTACCTAGCCCTAAACCCATCCCACCCTCCACAAGCTTGCAGACATGCAAAAGAAGTAAAAAAGAAAGGGAGGATTAAACAACAACAGGCTAAAATGCCAATATCTGATGCATGCAGTTTTCAGCATTCAACATTCTTTTTACAGTTTCTATCCCTACGAATGAATATAAAAAGAATTAACATTCATCTGTCTTTAGTTATTAAACCAAATAAAAAATGGGCATTCTATATCTGACAATGATGTGTGGTCTGCTTTTAAAAAAAGATATTTGTTTTGTAGTTGTCTGCATTATTAATCAATGGAACATCCAAAACCTCCAAGTATTACCATTATTCTGCTACTTCCAAATTTATATCTTTTATGAAGTAAACTTTTTGATGCATTTGGTACCATGGATGCATGTAGCGGTGTGGTTGGTTGGCACTGCTGTATAGCACAAGACAAAGGATATGGTAGGGGACCGGACAAGGGTGCCATTTGGATTTATTTTACATATTGCTTCTTATTCTGGCAAGTTGATTTCATTTTTATTAATAAAAAAAAAAATCATAAAATGAGGCATTTGTATATAGCAGTAAAATTCAGGAAACACTACTCACAAAGCAACATAAAATTTCAGAGTTTAATTTCCTGTATATATAGGAAAAAAATATTTTAAAATAATTTCACTTCCTAAATTAACACTTTCCAGTTTTAAGTCAAGCAAGTCAAGTCAAGTTGGGGATCATGCACTGGTACAGTGCATTGCCACACCCACTACATGGCGAAACAACTCGGGATCCCGGTTTGTAACCCCCCAGGCAGACACGTGGTTCAGTCCCACCCTCCAGAAATGACCCTCTATCTGCCGCAGACAGGTGTTACGTGGGCGACCCCTTGGCCTGGTCCAGCCACTTGAGTCCCCAACAATGAGGATCTTATGAGCCGGATCACCCTCGGGGAAATGCGCCACATGGCTGTAGTGCCGTAACTGACGCTCCCTCACAATGCAGGTAATGTGCGTCATTTGGGACTCCATGAACAACTGCTCATTCGACACAAAGTTGAACTACCAGTATCCAAGGATTTTCCGGAGAGACACAGTACCAAAAGAGTCCAGACTTCGTCTCAGGTCACTGGATAGAGTCCATGTCTCGCAACCTTATAGCAAGACAGAAAGCACCAGGGGCCTCATGCATAATGCCTTGCGTAGAAGTCACACTATAACATGGTGTAAGCACAAAAGCGGACATGTGCTTATGCACAAAAAAATCCAGATGCATAAATATGGGCGTTCACCCACTTCCACGTTTTTCCGCTACATAAATCCCGGTCAGCGTGAAAAGTAACGCACGTACATGCACCTGCTGTCCCACCCAGTCTCCTTCCAGAATTACGCCTCTTCGAATATGCAAATCAATATAAATTGCCTTTTCAAAGAATGCTGAGCTTAAGGGCTATGGTAAAAGCACGGGGGGGTGGAAAAGAAGAAGTTCAGCGAATACAAAGTGGAGGCAAAGAAAAACGTACTATTTGTTGGTTTAAACCGTGGTATAAACAACAAAAGGAAGTTGATTGAGCGACATAGAGTGTCGGAGAAACTCGAAAGTTCAAGTTCACAAAGTCGCACAGTGCCCGAAATAAAAAAGAAGTTGTCAGATATCAAAGTCACCGTGAAAAGGAGAGTTGTAGCCCACCATCTGAGTGTCATCTGAAAGCTTATTAGGGTACAGAGAAAAAAAAAATAGGCACACGGTGGAAAAAAAGCACGAAATGTCAACTTTACTCTCAAAATTTCCACTTTAATCACGTAGTTTATTTTGTCACTAGCAAAATACCAGCGCTTCGCAGCGGAGAAGTAGTGTGTTAAAGAAGTTATGAAAAAGAAAAGGAAACATTTTAAAAATAATGTAACATGATTGTCAATGTAATTGTTTTGTCACTGTTATGAGTGTTGCTGTCATATATATATATATATATATATATATATATATATATATATATATATCTATATATACACACACACACACACATAAAAACATATCTACATATATACATATACACATCTACATATATATACATATACTAGCAAAATACCCGCGCTTCGCAGCGGAGAAGTAGTGTGTTAAAGAAGCAATGAAAAAGAAAAGGAAACATTTTGAAAATAACTAACATGATTGTCAATGTAATTGTTTTGTCACTGTTATGAGTGATGAGTGTTGCTGTCATATATATATATATATATATATATAAATATATATATATATTTACACACACACACAAACATATATATATAAATACATATCTATACATATACACATATATATATATATATACACACACACACACACACATATATACATACATATATATATATATCTACATATATACACATACATATACATACACACACATATATACACACAAATACATATATATACACATACACACACACATATATAAACATATATATACATATACATACATACATATCTACATATATACACACACAGCTATTTCGTATCAGTGCAATACGCTGCTTGTTAAAACGGATAACTCCCGCTCTTATGTGCAAGTCTGTGTGGATATTATGAACTATGGTATTTGTTCAAGTTCTATTTAAATTTTAAATAGAAGGAATTTTTATTTAGTCGACAGAAATATCTTTGGTAGGAATGGTAAAAACAGACAGGAATATTATTCCTGAATAAATCAACTCAGACCTTAAACAACTTATAATATTTTGCTCTCCATAAAAATATATCCTGTCTAAATTATACAAGTTAGAAATAAAGTAAACGTTAAAAGAACAAACATTCAAATTTCTTCACTCTTATGTAATTTTATATAAAAAATAAACTTAGATTTTAAATATCCCAAAAGATTTTGCTCTCCATAAAAATATATCCTGTCAAAATTATACAAATTCAAATATGAACATGCTGCATAACAAAACCTGGAAATATAAATAAAATGTGTTCCTTTCAGCAGTAACAAATCAAATCATTCAGTTGTCTTTGCTCATATGTCATTTTAGAGCTGGACGCCTGGCATCTTTTTTTGGCAACAAGTTCGTTTATGTTTGGTGTGAGGTTCTGTGTTGTGGAGATTCTCAGGATGGACTGCAGGTGCTCATCAGTGAGGCGACTCCTGTGTGCTGTTTTGTTAGTCTTTATCACTGAGAAGAGCTTCTCACACAGATATGTGCTACCAAACATGCACAAGGTTCGAGCCGCATGTAGACGGACTTTTTTTGTTCTTCAAAGTCACCAAAGCGCCGTGCAAACTCAGTGCGCTCAGTTTATCAGCAAAGTGCGTATTTGGGAACACCGAAGTGACGACTTGGTTCAACATTACTTGGCAACAGGGAAAGTGGGGCAAGTTGCACTGGTGCATTTGTGTCTCCCATAAAAGCAGCTTCACTTGAAATCACTTTGTGATTGTGCACGGGTAAAAACGTCCGCTGAAGTGTCAGATTCTTATTAAATTCTTCTGCTTTCTGTATCTTCTGCATTGCATTCAGGTCTTTCAGGTTACCCTGATGTTTTGTCTCATAGTGCCGTCTTAGATTAAATTCTGTAATTACAGCCACATTAGCTCCACAAATGAGACACACGGGTTTACCGGCAATGTCAGTAAACATATACTCAGCCTCCCATCGGTTTTTAAAGGCTCTATTTACAGAATCAACTTTTCTCTTCAGCATCGTGTGGGCTAGCTTCGCAATAACTTGCAGATCATAAGATAGACTTGATTAACACGGTAAGTGTTCGGCAAGGCAGCTGAAGCGCTGCATTATGGGATCTGTAGTTTATTGTGTTACCAGCGCTTCATATACCCGGGCCATTTATAACAATAATACAGTATATAAAATGATCTCACGGGCCGGATATAATTACACGCCGGTCCGGATGTGGCACGCGGCCCTTGAGTTTGACACATATGGACTAAATAGAACTTGAAAAGATATATTTTTTCAAATGTGATCGCACAATTCAGATAGAGTTGACGCGCACTACAGCCTGCATGCCTCAATAAGTCATCCTCCCCTCGCTCTTACTTTTTTACCGTTCATCTAATGAATACACTGAGTATGGCTTTACCAAAACAATCATTGATGGCGAATAAATTATCCATTAATTCGAGTATGTAGATCGGGGTATATATATATACATATATATATACCCGCGTATCGCAGCGGAGAAGTAGTGTGTTAAAAAAAAGCTATGAAAAAGAAAAGGGAACATTTTAAAAATAACGTAACATGACTGTCAATATACAGTATTTGTTTAGTGAGTGTTACTGAGTGTTGCTGTCATCAAGGATTTGATTATCATTATTTCTTTCAATCAGGTTCGTATTTGTAGGATGTGTTGTGTTCAAGTTACATTCCGTGTTTGTCAATCGTTGTAAAGATGACAGGTTTCATTCATCGATTCGTTTCTTACTGCATCAATAAACAGCTCGTCTTCTTCTTTATCTGAGACCTGACACACTGCATGCATGGGTTTTTTTTTTTACACTGTCTTCCTTTAGCGGGACATTGACTTTTTCCACCGTGTGCTTTGTTTCCGCAGTAGCTGGATTTATGAATATGCTTGTGTGTATCAGACGCTTCATATTTTTTGCTGCCTTTTCAATTGTGTAATTCGGTTTTTGTTCAGCGCTCTTTGGAACTGTTGCTTTTTGTCTGTGCACTGCGTCAGTTCACATGAGCCGCTCGGTGTACATGCATCGAAGGTTCCCAGCTGTGCTAGTGCCATCTCGTGCTATGTCCATGGCTGTATATAATGTTACCGAGTCCTGAAACTTAAAACTTTCTCTCGCAGTTTCGCTGAGTTTGTGCCAAAAACCACCCTGACCATCTCATCTTCCTCTGCATAAGCACAGTCCTTCACCCGTGAATATTTAGTGGGAGTTTTCTATTGGATTGCCGCTGACGGACGGCCTTATATGGGCAGGCACTAAATTACAAACGCCAGCGGCAGCCTGTCTATGAACTTAATTTAAAGTGTAGGTTTACATCGTGCTTTGTTTCCGAAGTAGCAGAACTCATGAATATGGTTGTATATGTCACTCGCTCGCTTCTTATTGTTTCGCTGCCTTCTCAATTATATAATGCATGTTTTCTTCAGCGCTTTTTGGAGGTCTTCCTGGTTTTCTATGTACTGCGTGATTACGTCGGAGGCGTGACGATGTCACACGAAACTCCGCCCCCACGGCGTTCAAGCTCATCTCCATTACAGTAAATGGAGAAAAACAGTTTCCAGTTATGACCATTATGCGTAGAATTTCGAAATGAAACCTGCCCAACTTTTGTAAGGAAGCTGTAAGGAATGAACCTGCCAAATTTCAGCCTTCTACCTACACGGGAAGTTGGAGAATTAGTGATGAGTCAGTCAGTCAGTCAGTCAGTCAGTCAGTCAGTGAGGGCTTTGCCTTTTATTAGTATAGATATACACATATCAACATATATATATATACACATACATATATACACATACATACATACAGATAAATATACATATACTGTATATACACACATACACATACATATCTATATAAAACACACTAGCAAAATACCCGCGCTTCGCAGCGGCGAAGTACTACCTTAAAATTTTTATTAAGAAGAAAATTTAAACCTTTTTAAACTGAGGGAAAATATACCAATAATTATTTGTTAAGGATCTCTTTGTATACCATGTTGTCAGTTCGGCACTCTGGTTGTAACATGACCAAGCTGTGCGCTGAGTTTACTCTTGAGCATGTAACTTACAGTTGGCCATGTGAACAGTAATCTTGTCTCAAATCTCACAGCTTGGATTGCTGCTGTCATAATCGGTTTGAGTTTCATGGTTTGTTTCAATTACGACAGTATTTGCAGGATTTGTTGTGTTGAAGTGACATTCGGCATCTGTCAAGCGTTGTAAGCACACAACCGGTTTCATCGATAAAATCACATCCAGCTTTTGAGAGTTTAAACATTCATAAACATCAAAGTGTCCACTACTGAAATCGTCACCTGTGAATCTAAGATGTTTAAGAGGCATTGGAGGATGTCGAAAGGTGTAAAATATTTGGCCATTTCGGTACACTTGAAAGCGACAACCGAACAATTCAGCGGCAGCCTTCAACTCACATGCAGAATCATAGGTGAAGGGCTTAAGCATTTCACTCTTCTAGTGCTCCTGTGTAGTATAATTATCTCCTGTACCGTCATCAGTCCACACCTTGAACCTGTCCCAGCCATTCAATACATAAGATACAATGTTCCTCCGGATATCAAGAGTGAGCCTGATATGGCCGTGCAATATGTAACAAAGAGAATGGAAAAGGTAGGTGCCATCTCCGGGCATGGAAACCACTCAGTAAGTGACAGTTCTTTGATCGATAGTGATCACCTCGATAGACATGGTAATGGGGGTTGGAATGATAAAGGAAATGGGTACCTGAGCAATGTAAAGTAAGTCTAAAATACCTTTACAATAACTATAATTGCAATAAACAAACAATAAAACAGCGGAGAAGCCGTGGATTAAACAAAAAGGCTGTAGTTATCAGTAGGGAGACGTGAATCCCGTGGCGAAGCAAGGAAGGGAATGTAGAGACCGGAGCGACGGACGGTCTTATATAGGCAGGCAGCCAACAACGTGGGAGGTGTTGGGATGGGGGACCCAACGCCACCTCACACGGTGACCGAGCTGCAGGCTATGGACGTATATACACTCACCTAAATGATTATTAGGAACACCATACTAATACGGTGTTTGACCCCCTTTCGCCTTCAGAACTGCCTTAATTCTACGTGGCATTGATTCAACAAGGTGCTGAAAGCATTCTTTAGAAATGTTGGCCCATATTGATAGGATAGCATCTTGCAGTTGGAGATTTGTGGGATGCACATTCAGGGCACGAAGCTCCCGTTCCACCACATCCCAAAGATGCTCTATTGGGTTGAGATCTGGTGACTGTGGGGGCCATTTTAGTACAGTGAACTCATTGTCATGTTCAAGAAACCAATTTGAAATGATTCGAGCTTTGTGACATGGTGCATTATCCTGCTGGAAGTAGCCATCAGAGGATAAGTACATGATGGTCATGAAGGGATGGACATGGTCAGAAACAATGCTCAGGTAGCCCGTGGCATTTAAACGATGCCCAATTGGCACTAAGGGGCCTAAAGTGTGCCAAGAAAACATCCCCCACACCATTACACCATCAGCCTGCACAGTGGTAACAAGGCATGATGGATCCATGTTCTCATTCTGTTTACGCCAAATTCTGACTCTACCATTTGAACGTCTCAACAGAAATCGAGACTCATCAGATCAGGCAACATTTTTCCAGTCTTCAACTGTCCAATTTTGGTGAGCTCGTGCAAATTGTAGCCTCTTTTTCCTATTTGTAGTGGAGATGCGTGATACCTGGTGGGGTCTTCTGCTGTTGTAGCCCATCCACCTCAAGGTTGTGCGTGTTGTGGCTTCACAAATGCTTTTCTGCATATCTCGGTTGTAACGAGTGGTTATTTCAGTCAAAGTTGCTCTTCTATCAGCTTGAATCAGTTGGCCCATTCTCCTCTGACCTCTAGCATCAACAAGGCATTTTTGGCCACAGGACTGCCGCATACTGGATGTTTTTCCCTTTTCACACCATTCTTTGTAAACCCTAGAAATGGTTGTGCGTGAAAATCCCAGTAACTGAGCAGATTGTGAAATACTCAGACCATGCCACGCTCAAAATTGCTTAAATCACCTTTCTTTCCCATTCTGACATTCAGTTTGGAGTTCAGGAGATTGTCTTGAGCAGGACCACACCCCTAAATGCATTGAAGCAACTGCCATGTGATTGGTTGATTAGATAATTGCATTAATGAGAAATTGAACAGGTGTTCCTAATAATCCTTTAGGTGAGTGTATGTACATAAGTAGGATTCAGTTAGCGTTGGGAACCCGTGTACCAAATTTCTTGAAGATGGGCCCATATGTAACAAAGACTGTTGAAAAGTTCAATATAGTGGCCGACAGTGGCATCATACCACCGAAATAAGTACGTACATTGGTTTCGGTTAGCTCAGGGAAGCCACCTACCAAATTTCGTAAAGATGGGGCCGTAAATAAGAAAGTTCAACATGGCGGACGTTGTTGACCGTTATGACCATTACGCGTAGAATTTCGAAATAAAACCTGCTAAACTTTTGTAAGTAAGCTGTAAGGAATGAGCCTGCCAAATTTCAGCCTTCTACCTGCACGGGAAGTTTGAGAATTAGTGACGTTGGAAAGTTCAATATGGCGGCCGACAGTGGTGTCATACCAACGAAATAAGTACGTACATCGATTTCCGTTAAAAGTTTAATATGGCGGCCGACAGTGGCATCATACCACCGAAATAAGTACCAAATTTCAGCCTTCTACCTACACAGGAAGTTGGAGAATTAGTGACGTTGGAAAGTTCAATATGGCGGCTGACAGTGGCGTCATACCACCGAAATAAGTATGTACATTGGTTTCGGTTAGCGCAGGTAGGCCGCCTACCAAATTTCGTGAAGATGGGGCCATGAATAAGAAAGTTCAATAAGGCGGACGTTGTTGACCGTTATGACCGTTATGTGTAGAATTTCGAAATGAAACCTGCTTAACTTTTGTAAGTAAGCTGTAAGGAATGGGCCTGCCAAATTTCAGCCTTCTACCTACACGGGAAGTTGGAGAATTTGTGACGTTTGGAAAATTCGATATGGCGGCGACAGTGGTGTCATACCACCGAAATAAGTACGTACATCGGTTTTGGTTAGCGCAGGGAAGCCACCTACCAAATTTCGTGAAGACGGGGTCAGCCTTCTACCTACATGGGAAGTTGGAAAATTGGTGACGTTGGAAAGTTCAATATGGCGGCCGACAGTGGCGTCATACCATTGAAATAAGTAAGTACATCGGTTTCGGTTAGCGCAGGGAAGCCGCCTACCAAATTTCGTGTAGATGGGGCCATAAATAAGAAAGTTCAACATGGCGGACGTTGTCGACCGTTATGACCGTTACGTGTAGAGATTCTAAATGAAACCTGCTTAACTTTTGTAAGTAAGCTGTAAGGAATAAGCCTGCCAAATTTCAGCCTTCTACCTACAGGGGAAGTTGGAGAATTAGTGATGAGTGAGTGAGTGAGTCAGTCAGTGAGGGCTTTGCCTTTTATTAGTATAGATACACACACACACACACATATTATATATATACACACACATATATATATATACA
>JANRMT010062813.1:99152941-99178003 GCA_026402145.1 Polypterus bichir lapradei
TGCATTGACAAAAGTTCCCCTTTGATTGTAATGCAAAGTGTGATTAAATGCATTATTTTTTAACGCGTTATGGAGCACATGCATCGAAGCTTCTCAGCTGTGCTTGTGCTAAGAAAATTAAACATTTTAAAAATAACGTAACACGATTGTCAATGTAACCTTTTGTAAGTAGTGCCTGGAGGATTCAGTGTGGAGAAAGTCTAGAGACAGAGTGTGTATTAACTTGTGGATTTCTCTGTATTTGGTGGCAGTGTGACGAAGTTGCTTCGGAAGACGGCGTTAGCCGCGGAGCTCAGCTCAGTGCGAAATGAGGTAAATGGGAGGGGAGATGATGACGTGACTCCCCCACCCGCCTTAACTGTCAATCCCCCACAAACACAGTCTCTCGGAATTTGCATAAGCACACCCCTTCACCTGCAATTTTAACTTAGTTACAAAGTGATCAAAACTCTCGTTTATATCCTGCGTCCTCTCATTAAACTTGTATCCCGCATTACCCGTGGGCACGAAAAGCACCAGCGGCAGCCTGTCTATTAAGTTAATTTAAAGTTTAGGTTTATACCTCGCTTTGTTTCCGAAGTAGCTGTACTGATGAATATGGTAGTATGTCACTCGCTCGCTTCTTAATGTTTCGCTGCCTTCTCAATTATATAATGCATGTTTTGTTCAGCGTATTTTGGAGCTCTTCCTGGTTTTCTACATAGTGCGTTGACAGTCAGTTCACGTGATTACGTGGGCGGCGTAATGATGTCACACGAAACTCCGCCCCCACGGCGGTCAAGCTCAACTCCATTACAGTAAATGGAGAAAAATACCTTCCAGTTATGACCATTACGCGTAGAATTTCGAAATGAAACCTGCCCAACTTTTGTAAGGAAGCTGTAAGGAATAAGCCTGCCAAATTTCAGCCTTCTACCTACATGGGAAGTTGGAGAATTAGTGATGAGTCAGTCAGTCAGTCAGTCAGTCAGTGAGTGAGGGCTTTGCCTTTTATTAGTATAGATTAAAGTAGAACATCATAAACATCTTAAAATCGTTTAATTTACTAGTTTTTCAAATCCCATCTTAACTAAAGTATCACGTTAAATGCTTTGTTTTGTATTTGATCTTCTATGTGCTCTATGTGTGTGAATCACTACGTGCTTCTGGGCTTTCTCTTCCTCCGACAGGACACGGAATCCATTACATTTGTGATATTACAGCTCTCTGAATAATTTAAATACTGAGATGTATATGTAATATCATTTTCATGATGATATGAGTTAAAGCATGTTATTAAACATGGGAACACTGTGGTGCAGTGATTGTGCACGACCTTCGATGAAATAAGTTATTGCAGCAATACTGTCTCTTTCAAACGTATTAACCCCCAATTCCTATCCTTAGTTTTCTTTCTCCAAATACCCAATCGCCACACAATCAGCTCTGTAATATACATTAAGCCATCTGTAAGCTTAGAACGCCGATTCTTCAAAACTTTTAAGGAACATAGAATAATGTGTTACGCCAGTCCCAGCAAGCATACAGCACGAGGCAGGAATAATCCGTGAACTAGTGCAGCAACACCGTGTCATCACATGTTTAATTATTAACAATATAGATTATTTAAATTAAGTTAAAGTTTAATGTGTATAATACAATAAACATATTTTGCTGCATTTCATCTTAAAAATGATATTGTCATCATATGTAAATACACGCTTTATAAAATGAATCAGGTTGTGCAATATTATAACTGTAGTGCAAGTTTACACTGAGGTGAGTACAAACAGTTCTACAAGGAGCACTTGATGGACTGATTGAGTGCATTTATCGTTCTTGGGATGAAACTCTTTCTGAACCGTGAGGTCCGTACAGGAAAGGTTTTGAAGCGTTTGCCGTGTGAGAGCAGTTCAAATAGGCAGCATGGCTGAGGCAGTGTGTGCTTGATGCTGTATACCAATAATTCTCTTTCCGATCAGCTGCTCCGAGTGGTGCAGTGAGAATAATATGGAAAAAGATGATCCGCTGTGGCAACCCCTAACGGGAGCGCTGAAAAAAGAAAAAGAAGGTGCAGTGAGAGTAACAACGCTAAAGCAGCTATTGTATTTAGAATAGTTTGACCATTCTGTGGACCATTATATTGTTACAGGTTAATTACAATCAGATGCATTAAACTAATAAACAATATGCGGTTAATTTCAGTGTATTTATAACGCCACATCAGGGATGTGGATCTAAAAAAGAATGGGTAACCACACTGGAACAGTAGCACTGCTTTGACGCTGGGTGCCGCCAGTCTGCAGAACCGAGCGCAGAACTTGCGTACGCCAGGGAATGAGCTACTGTGGAAATGTGTGTGGCTTTATGCCAAGTTTAGGTTTTACACATCGCGATTTGAATGTGGAAATAGGCTTACGCAACATTTTTGTGCGTACGCACCGTTTATACATGAGGCCCCAGGACTTGGACCTTCGTCCTTTTGCACAGATATTGGGAGCGCCACACACCCCTTTCCAGCGACCTCATGACCCCCCATGCTCTCCCAATCCGTCTACCAACTTCACAGGAAGAGTCACCAGAGGCATGAATGTCACTGCCAAGGTAAGTAAACCTCTCAACATTGCCAACACTCTCTCTGCAAACAGACACACTGCTGATGGCTATGCCCAAGAGGTCATTAAAGGCCTGGATCTTGGTTTTTATCCAGGACACTTGCAAGTCCAGACACTCAGACTCCTCACTCAGTCTCTCGAGTGTCCCGATTAGAGCCTCCATTGACTCCGCAAAGATCACAGCATCGTCAGCAAAGTTAAGATCTGTGAATCTTTCTTCACCAACAGATGCCCCACAGCCGCTGGACACCACGACTTTGCCCAACACCCAGTCCATACAAGCATTGAACAGAGTAGGAGCAAGAACACACCCCGGATGAACCCCAGAATCAACTGGGAAAAACGCAGAGGTCCTGCCTCCAATCTGCACAGCACTCACAGTACCAGTGCACAGGCCAGCCATAATATCCAGCAACCTCGAGGGGATCCCGTGAATCCTCAGGATGTCCCACAGGGCAGCTCGATCAACCGAATCAAACACTTTGCGAAAATCGACAAAGGCTGCAAAGAAACTCTGCTGATATTCACGTTTGCGTTCCATGAGAACCCTCAGTGCCAGGATGCGGTCGATGGTAGACTTCTTAGGCGTAAAACCAGACTGTTCCGGTCACTGTTAGGTGAGCAAGTGATCACGGATCCTATTGAGGGTGACCCTAGCAAGGATCTTACCCGGCACCAAGAACAGCGTTATCCCCCTGTAGTTGCTGCAATCCAGGTGATCACCCTTCCCTTTCCAGATAGGGATGACAAGTCCCGTTTTCCAGTTGGTTGGGATGATTCCAGTCTCCCAAATGGAAACAAAGATTGCTTGCAATGCCAGGACGACAGCCTTACCACCAGCCTGGAGAAGTTCACCCCGGATACCACAGATCCCTGCAGCCTTTCTCCCCCGCCCCCCAGCCTGTTCACCAACTGTGCAATCTCAGCGAGACTGGGTGGTTCACAGCTAATTGGAGGATCAGCCTCAAGAACCGTGAACTCAGAGATATCCAAACTCCTAGCTGGAGGATCAACTTTGAACAACTGCTCAAAGTAGCCAGCCCAGCGGGTCACAACTGCAGTGTCATCCGTAAGGACCGTTCCATAAGTTGCCCTGACTGCGACTCTCCGAGGAACAGATTCAGATGTGTGTAAAGCTTCGATTCCTCTGTTAGCAGGACTTGGGTCGCTAGACCACAGATGGTGTGTCACTTGCTCACAGATTCCTCTAACAAACGCCTCTTTATCTGCCCTCAGAGCCCTTGCAGCCGTCCTTCTAAGTTCCCGGTACAGACCAGAGTTGCCATTGAGCCGCGTGCTGCGACTCCTCTCGATGATGTCCAGGGTGCCCTGCGAGATGAAACACCTCCTTCTGGGAACACCGGTAACACCAACACAACCCACAGCAACCTTCAGCGTCTTGTCACGGAAGGTCTCCCACATCACATTAGGATCGACAGTCGTATCCAAATCTGAAAGTTCCTCACACAAACTGCGTGCAAACTCATTAGAAACAGCCTGGTCTTGGAGTCTGGCCAAGTCCATTCTCATTTTCCTAGTAGGTGGTAACCAGCTGGACCTAAGCTGGATCCTAAGAGTAGCAACAACAAGTCTGTGGTCAGAATTCACAAACTGGGCACTTCTGTAGACCCTGCAGTTTTAGAAGAGTCTCCAGTGTCTGCCCACGAGGATGTGATCGATCTCCTTCACCGCACCACCAGTATTGGAGTACCAAATCCAACTATGCGGTTCAGGGCGCTGGAACCAGGATCCAGCGATTCGCAACCCCTGACCTTTTGCAAAGTCAAGGAACATGGAGCCACTTTCACCACAGTCACCAGACCCATGGGGACCGAGACAATCCTCATAGTCAGCCCTGTCAGTGCCAGTGGTTGCATTGAAGTCACCCATGACCTGAGGAATGTCACCTCATGGGCACCCACCAACCACCGAGCGAAGCTGCGAATAAAATGTCTCCCTCGCTGAGACATCACTCACTGCGGTCAGAGCATACACTGAGACAACAGACAAGGCACCCAGAGAGTGCCGCAACCTGAGTCTTATAATACGCTCGTTGAAAGGAGTGACATCGGACACCATTGGAAGAAGCCAATCCGCTACAGCAACAGCTACTCCCCGAGTATGACAGCCATCAGACCGACCACACCAATAAAAGGTGTATCCACCTACAGAGATCTGGCCTGTCCCCGGTCTGCACACCTCAGAGAGTGCTGCCACTGAAATGCGAAGTTTACACAGCTCCTCCGACAGCAGAGGAAGATGATCATCTTGCCGGAGAGACAAGATGTTCCATGCACCCACCCATATGGGCCACCTCAAACTGGGACCCGAGTGCTGCCGTGCAGCAGGCGAAGCCACAGCACCACACCAGTTCCGATCCCCAACACACCTGACCCTATTGGCTCTCCAACGGTTTCGACTCTTCTGGGGATGGGGCTGCCGAGGGCTTTTCCCCATCCCCTTCAAGATGCGAGCAGCCTTCCTATGGGCAGCTGCAGCAGAGCTACTCCCACGGAGAGCAAAAAGAGTCCTTTCTGTTTTTTTTTTTTTTTTTTTTTTACGGTGGCTGGAGTGCCAATCCTGCCACCAACCCCCATGATTCCCTACAAGTTGGGGGACTGCTTGCAGAAAAAAAAAGTATATTAAAAATATTCAGACCATAATAGCTGCTTATAATAAGCCAACTTGAAAAGTAGATTTTCTGTGCAGTTATGTTTTAAAGCTGTCTCTTGTTAATAAAAAAATGCTACAATGATATGAACAAAAACACCCTCAGTAAACCATATGAATCCTGGCAGTGCACTGGGTCTCTCACATCATGAAATACAGAAAAGTTCTAAACTGACCAAGCATCTGAACTAAACATTGGTTTTAGAATACCAGAAAAAACTATGCCTCTATTATGACAACAATGTTTTGCCACCAATACAAATAATCTGACCATTTTAAGTTCTGTGACTGTCACCATACCTTACTATTCTAATTGCAATAAGTGATAATTTTTTTTTAACATTAGCCTGTAGTCATTTGTAAAAAAAAAACCATAAAATGTACAGTAAGCACAATGTCCTGAATACAGCATACCTTTAACAATAGGAAAAATAAAGCTACTAAAAGACTACCACCCCCATATTCACTTTAGTTCAAACAAACAAAAAAGGATAAGACTGATTTTCTGCAACTTGTATTTAAATAGTTAAAAAAGAAAACCTTGCCAAGCTTTGGTCTTTTCTTTGATAAACAGTTTAATTAAATGTATGCATTACATTAGCATTTTCTGACATCAGATAAAAAAAAAAAATTAAACCAGGACACAATCGGAGTGAAACCAAAAAAAATTAGCTCTCATTACAGTAGATTAAAAGCTTTAGAATCACTGCCAGCCTATCTTCTACAATGAAAAAGACAATGAATTTTTATAATTGAAAATGATCAATTCATCCATTTATTTTAAAATCCCCTTAGTTCAAATCAAGATCATGAAGGATTGAGTCTATCCTGACAGTATGAGGTGCAAGTTAGAAATGAACCCTGAATGCAGCACAAGTTGATCACTAGATATTTTATATCTACCTACCCACCCACCAATACTATTTCAAATAGAGCCAACTAACCTAGTGCATAGGAGCAAATATGAAATTCCTTCCACCTGTACAGAAACAGAGAATATGCAAAGCCCATGCCATAACTTTGATCCACCACTAAAAAATACTTTTTTTCTTAATGATTTTACATCAAAGAAAAAAGGAGTCTCAATTATCTTAAGAAAACATTATGTTGTGCAGTTTTAATGTGACCTTATATTTTGATTAAGTGTTGTTTATGAAAACTGTAAGGATGAACTTTCAGTTATATTATCATAACCTCTTCATGACAGCAACATAGGGAGTTGTCAGTTTGTCTAAAAATAGCTAAATAAGGATTACTGTAGTTATCCATCAGTAAAACCTTTTCTTCCATTTAGTGGGGTCTGCAATAATTAAGTGATAATTTACCCAAAATGTGATTTCCCCAGATTTCATTTTAATTCTGGAAACAAAAGTGAAAGTTAATTGCAAACATTTTTGAAACTCTATCCAGTCATTTAGAGTTGGCATCCATTCTTTTTAGCTGCCTTAAAGTGTATCAAAATAAACCTAACAGAACATTATTATTTTATTATATTTATTACAGGATAATGATGTTTAGGTGTGGTGTTTTAAATAAGGAAACAAATAAACAGAAAGGAATTCTGTTTTCTGAAAAACTAGCACAAAAAAAACCTTTCTTCCAACAACACAAAGCCCAGCACAATGTTTATAAATAAATAAGGTATCTTAAAAATAAGGAAACTTTTATCTGCCCACTCCAGACCCTTTCATTACATTATAGTTTCGGTATACGTGTGTTATATAACTCTGGCACAGGCAAGAGAAAAACTTTTTCCATGCGTTTATTTACAAAACAAAAACACGAATATGTAACATTTGATTTTTAATTACTTTTGAAACATTGCTTCTGTTGCGAAGTTTCTGCTGTTAAGTATCTCTATATATAATCTTCATTTGGATCTTGATCTTTGTTTGTCCGCGAATGAATTAGAAGCACTAGATGGCAGCAGAGAGACAGCTAAAACATAGGCATTGCATTAAGAATCTCCTCCAGGCTTATACTACTGAAGACTGTAGTACTCCAGTCACATCTCAAAACACAGACATTCAAACTAAACAAATTGTTGTGCTTTAAATTATAACCAAAGAGATCTTCATTTAGATCTTGATCTTTGTTTGTCCGCGAATTCCACGCATGCGTAGACCACCTTCCAGTTTAGTACGTTGTTGTTAATAACGAAAGGAGTGGTGGACAGTGTTACGCTGGTTAGCTCCTGAGGCCTGGTTAGAGAATGAGATTGCCGAAGATAAAAGGTACGTGCCTATGTAACATATGAATGAAAGAAAGACAGTGGGTAAAATGAATGACAATGTAACAGCATGTTCCGGAAATTATTAATGTTACGTTGTAGCCGGCGAGTGCTGCGCGTCTCACAGTTGTACCATGGCTTGCTCACATGTCAGTGAAGTGATCCCTATTTATGCTTTAAAGAGCCTGGATACCTATGTGTCCCCCTTTTATAACCATTGGTCTGTGTATATTGCCTTAGTCTTTGGATTGCCACAAAGCAACCTGCGAGATTGGAGAAAGGTTGAGATGACATCGTGAGAGGAAACGACAGCGTCGTGAAAACGAGACGGACTGTGAACGGACAGAAGCAGAAATGCTCCTACACCACCACATAATTACTATTCGGACAGTGATTCCGAGTAGGCCGTTTCTATTGAATCAATGTCCAAGAGTTTTCTTTTGTAATTTTGTTTCCCTCATAATGCTGTGCGACGAAGGGCCCAGTTCACGTCTGGCAGCCGCGTTTAAACAGGGAGCCCTTCACAGGCAATTTTAACACGCGCAACGTAGTTGGGCGCACATGGCTAGTAACATCTAAAGGGTCATCGCCGTTGGAGGTTCTACGCATGAGTGAATAGAGAAGCGCTATCTAGGTTGAGTGGCGGGGTTACAACACATATTTAGTGTTGTACCATATTTTCATATAAAATCATGCACTACTCTAGATAGAGTGCGAAAAAGGGCACACGCGCTTCAGTAACTTAACACGATCATTTTTGATATGAGGAAAGAAACTGGCGTACCCAGAAGAAAGGGGTGAATAAGCCCATTCTCTCAAACTGGAATAGAATCTGAACCCATGTATCTAAAAAAATTAAGAGGCAGGAGCACTAAACACAGTCACAACACTGCCCAGATATCAACACAGCTATACAGTATAAGATGAATTAATACAAGACACAATAATTGGTCAGTCAACAAAATTATGGATACCAAAACCTTGCAACATAAATAAATTAAGGAATAACAAAAAACAGTGTAATAAAGAAAACCACACATGCTAAAGACAAAATAAAGTAAAACTTAAAGATACACAATACGTAGCTACAGTAGTTACCGCATTATACATCTATAGGATTTGACCTATGTTACACAACAGCTAAAATCCAGAACTGTCAATGTAAATCCCAGAGGCAAATCTTTATTATCAAACACAAGTTTTGGATTGCTCTCCCCTACCGCGTTGCACTCCAATGAACGTTGTAAAGTATTTTAGCACTAGACACGAAGGTTTAAATTTTGTTATTTCTTCTTCATCAAACACACTAAGCTTGAGTAAAGAAAAAAAAAGTTTACAGTAAAACACGTCTGCAGCAAAGGTAGCAGATAATTAAAAAGGTTATCACATAATTGTACAACAATCTAGTTTAAGGCAGATCCCACATAACTTTCACAACCAGACCTAATATTTTTTATATAAAATTGATCTCGACAATTAATTGACAGTTTGTGAAGATTTTGATTCTCTTGTGGCTACTCTTCTTCTTTTGGCTGCTCCCGTTACTCTGCATCTTGCAGTTACACCCTATTACTGGCCATGGTCACCTGTGGCTACTCTAGCGTTTTGAATCAATCCATTTTGAGAAAACAGCGAAAGGTTGTGTCTCAGGTAGCGTTTACACCGTACTGCGCAAGCGCGTGGCTAGTATTTTTCGCAACACGTGCGTGTGCTACTTACCTATACACTTCAGCGGGTCAGTGTTGTTAAGACTTGATGCACACGAGCGGCGGGTGTTTATACTGTACCTGAGGCGCAAGTTAACCGCAGACAGCACAAAAGGAGCAGCGTTTGTAGCCCGTGTTGCGACATGGCAGGTAAGCAGATATCCAACTATGCCTGCGGACCGGGTATTCTTTGTTTGTCCTTTTTGCTCTCTAGTCCAAGTAGTCTATATAAGCCAAATTTCCACAGAAAGGAGCTCACCGCAGCTGAGCTGTCGTCTTTTGACTGACTCAATGGGTGACTAATTGTGCGAGTTCGCCTTCCCCTTGCTTTCCCGTTCCCGAAATGCAACTGGATAGCCTAGCTCAGAGTCGCCGCCGCCGCCGCCTGTTGGTTGTTACAGTGAAGAGAATATCAGTTCACAAACTGAAGCCCAAACACGAAAAGTGCGAAGGCGTGGACGTCTGACACTGCGTTTGTCTAGTTAGTTAGTTAATGAGCAAGTGTATCCATTGCTTTGCTATGGGATAGCACGATGGCATTAGATGTGTTTTACCTTAATTTTCTTGCAATATGCATATTTCAAGTGTAGCAATTCTGTAACGGTTAATCAGAACTTGGAAGACCAAAATCAGCAAACGAATGGCAATGGCTTTTTCTTTTGTTGTATGAGGACTTAAACCCTAACTAAATAAAGGCACGAGTTGCCATTATGAAGTATTTTAAAAGGACTGCTGCACATTCGTTTTGTATAAACGTGAGTGCTTTATGGTAAAGCAATTATATACACTTAATGTAAAGCTTGCATTAAAACAGTATAACGTCCATATTTTCAAATTCATCTATTCAGTTCAGGATCAAGCAGCCAATGAGAAAATAAAAAGGTTTTATGAAATGTAAATAACGATGGCTTTGTGAATCTTACAATTTTAGTGCAAATTATAAATTGTGGCTTTGAGCCCCATTATTTTAATATTCAGTTTTGAAACTACTGTTTTTGTGTGGTTTCCCATTCGTTTTTAGATTCACATCCCTGACGCAGCTTTATCAAATACACTGAAATTAACCGCATATGGTTTATAAATTTAAGGCATCTGATTGTAGTCAACCTGTAACAATATAATGGTCCATGGAATTGACAAACTATTCCAAATACGATAATTGCTTTAGCGTTGTTACTCATAGTGCACCCCACAGGGTATTTTAACCCACTGTATCTAAGTGTGGAATCACAGCTGTACAGAAGCTGATCGGAAAGCTCTATGGCGGGCAGTGTCAAGAGGTCTAGGAATTTTGGAATACAGCTTCTACCCTGGAGAACATTTATAGAACACTCTGCCTCAGCCATGCTCACTGTCTATTTCAACTTCTCCCATTCAAGAAATGCTTCAGAGCCTTTCCTGCACGAACCTTGAGCTTCAGAATTAAAGCATATATCTCTGGATAGGGCACCAGCTCCTCGCTACCACTGCGACACTGTGCCACCATGTTTAATACATGCTTTAATTAACTTCATCATGAAAATGATATAAAATATATATCTTAGTATTTAAATTGTTCAGAGAGCTGTAATATCATAAGTGTAATGTATTCTATGTTCTGTCAGCCTAAGAGAAAGCCTGTTTAAGAAGCATGTAGTGATTCACACGTATAGAGCACATAGAAGAACGCATACTATACGCAACATTTAATGTGCTCGTTAGTTACGATGCGATCTGAGAGACTCTAGTAAATTTAACATTGATTTCAAGATTACGTTTACGACATTCTACTTTAATGACAAAATAAACGAGATTAAAGTGGGCATTTCAACCTTTTTTCTCCCCGTTGTGTCCCTATTTTTATTTTTATTTTTTCTTTTCTCTGTACCGTTGTAAGCATCCCTGTAACACTCAGATGGTGGGCTACTACTCATCTTTTTTTATGTTGACTTTGATATCTGACCACTTCTTTTATTATTTCGGGCACTGTGCGACTTTCTGAACTTGAACTTCTGAGTTTCTCTGCCACTCTGTATCACTTGATCAACTTCCTTTTGTTGTTTATACCACTGTTGAAGCCAACAAATAGTAAGTTTTACCTTGCCTCCACTTTGCATTTGCTGAAATTCTGTTTTTTCATGTGCATTTGCCTTTGTCTTTTAACCAAACACTTAGCGGGGAAGGTGATACAGTGGAACCTCGGGTCACAAACATCTCTGAACACGTACAAATCGGGTTACGACCAAAAAGTTTGCCAAAGTTTTGCATCTGTTCACGATCACACACTCGGGTGATGAACAAGCCAGTTTCCCTTCCGGTTCGTACACGCCGATGATTTCCACACGTGTTCAGTGTCTCCCTGTGCATTCGCTGTGAACTCTAGTGCTCTATTTCGTTTCCCTTCCAGTTTGTGATTTACGCACGTGTTCAGTCTCTCCCTGTAAAGTACATTGTTCTCGGTCAGACATGCATCGCACAGAGGGACTTTGTGGTACAGCAGGTCTACAGTTCACGTCAATAGGCCAGTTTTAAATAATTGCTGCGCATGCAGCTTAGCGAGGGTGCGTGGTGGTTGATTGCTACAGCTGCCATGTCCTCTTCATAAATAGAAGCGTGAGGTGGCTAAAGGGAGGAAAAAGAAAAGAAAGACAGAGGTTGCGGAGTGAGGAAGTAAGCAGGAAGCATTGTGGAAAGAACCAGTGTGAGTGAGCGAGTGTGTGCGCGCAGGCAGGCAGCTGGACAGTGAGCCCAAGCAGGGGTGTTTTGGCCGACACTCGGTGGGGCAGAAGGAAGCAGTCAATCCAGCTGAGCGATCAAGGAGCTGGAGTGACCAGAAGAAGGATGGCTGGCCGTGTAAGGCCGAGAAGGCAGTTAAAGAATGCACCTGGCTTGTTTTTAAAGAGACTGCTTCGAGCATTGTTTTAACCTTGTTGTATTTAAAGAAGACTTTTTCCTATTGGATTTTAACCTCCACTTCACTTCTGTTTTTATGGGATTTATTTATTGAAGGATTCTGAAAGCACTGCACTTTATTTAATTTGGACATTGTTTTTGATTGTTGTTTTGTAGATTTTAATAAAAGCACTTGGCACTTTTTGCACCATCCAATTGCTCCATTGTAGTGCCTCACTGTCACGCTCATCGGTAACATTACCGACGGTGACGGGTTTAAGGGATCCTGGAAGCGAGATGGGAGCATGCAGCAAACCTGCATCGTCACAGACTTTACCTCAAAACTGTAATCTCCTCTCCACCCAGTTCCTCCTCACTTACTTCATGCCAGAACTCGACTCATGCAAGGCTTTTTTCTTGGTTGTTTAGGGCTAGTTTTTGTATAAATTACGGATTTTTCAAATGTTAATTTGTTTCCCTGTGCTTAAAACTCATTAAAAAAAGTGTTTACAGCGATCAGTACATAAGGCTATAGCGTGAACTCCTGCAATGTTACTTTTCTTGGATGTTTATGGTTAGTTTTTTTATACATTACGGATTTTTCAAATGTTAATTTTTTCCCTGTGCTTAAAACTCATTAAGAAAAGTGTTTACAGAGAGCAGTTCGTAAGGCTATAGCGTGAACTCTTGCAATGTTAGTTTTCTCTGTTCAAGGTTTTCTCAGTGTTATTCAATGTTTTTACATTTAGTTTACTACTAGGCTGACCCGCCTTTTAAGGCGACCGACTTTTAAGTTGACCACTTCTTAAGGCAATTCAATATGTAGATCAATTTGATATTTTATACAAACTCATTCATTTGGTTATATTGCATTTGAGCGGTATTACTTTAATACTCATAGTTTCTGTTATTTTTGTGATGAAATTTAAACTTTTTTTTCTATATTGAGGTCGCCCTTTTGAACCCCCCTGATATTTACTACGCGGTGAGGCATTTGTACTCCATCAACATTAATTATTTCCAGAGACATAATTTTGTCTATTTTTTCAGTGCATCACGCACAAAAGCAAGGGAACGATGGGAGCACCAGAACTCTGCTCACATCATGTCGCTTCGTACCGCAAGCTGCAAGTAGTAAGTCTGTGATAAGCAGAATACCGCTACGCTTTCCACTCACGGGATGGAAGGACAATCCCGACCGCTTTTATATAGTAAGAAAGAAGAAGAAGATATCACACAGTCTGGAGTAGAAAATCATCTTTTACTTGGAAAAACGAAACTACAAATCCCATCGTGCATTGCAAAATGGACAGGGCGTGTGTGAAACTCCGCGCCTGCGTAGCACTCACAGGACGGAAGGACAATCCCGACCGCTTTTATATAGAAGGATTACACTGTGCATTCTATGGTATAATTAACTATTTTTGTGCTTAAAAATTTTAAATATATATTTACATACAGCTCGTATGGTCTGGAACGGATTAATTGTATTTATATACAATCCTATAGGGGGAAATTACTTCGGGTCACGACCAAATCGGGTTGCGACCAGAGTTTTGGAACGAATTATGGTCATGACCCGAGGTTCCACTGTACTTATATTGATTTGAATATGAAAATATGCAAAATTCTGGGAGGAATCGGGGTGGGATAGCAGGCGCGTGCATGTGTGTTACTTATCACACTAACCAGGAATTATGGAGCTGAAGTGCATGGAAGTTGGTTTCCGCACAGTTTTGTGCAGCTGAATTTTTTTGTGCGTACGCATATTTCCACTTTTGTCTGTACGCCATTTTCAGTGTGAGTTCTACGCTCGGCGTTATGCATGAGGCCTCAGGTGCATAAATTTGTGCGTACGCAAAGTTTCATGCACTTACCCTTTACAAATCTCAATGAACGTGAACTTAAACGCACATGCCTGCAGCCCCACCCTGACTCCTCCCAGAATGCAAAGTGGAGGCAAGGAAAAACATAGTATTTGTTGGCTTAAGGAGTAGTATAGGCAACAAAAGCATGGCGGAGATCCTTGAAAGTTCAAATTCAGTGGCCGAAATAAAAAAGAAGTGGTCAGATATAACAGTCTAAGTAAAAAGGTGAGTCGCAGCCCTCCGTCTGTTTGTTCTGTTTCAGACAATATTACAAAAGCCACACTAGTTAGAAAAAGCACCTGTGACTGTGCAGAGCCGCCGTTTTTATAGGCTCTTCTGCTATAGATGATATAATGTTAACTAATTCTTTTGGTGAGTCATCCCTGGATGATGTAACTTGTTCAATGCTGCATGCAGTTGACAGCACCTATTACATTTGGAAACTGGACGTTGCAGCGAATTGCACTTTCATGGTTTCCAGTTCAACCACAGTATAAGGAAATCTTATTTATCTGGATGACAAGGAGATAATACTATCCTATACAGCTGGCATGGCGTGACTCAGTGATGACTGAGAAATAACCCATCAGTCAGCAAGTTCACGTTGAAAAGCTCCTGTGGCTAAAAACCCAAGAATGGACAGAAATTGCAAAAGAGCAGGTAGAGCTTTTGGAAATCAAAATCGACTTAGAAGCCAGTCTTCGTCATTTCTATATACGTGCTGTGTCTGTTTCGGTGCATTTGATAAATCCTGTGTCATTGATGTGAATCTGAAAAAAGGGAGACCACACAGAAACAGCAGCACTGGTTTGATGATGTGTGCTGGTAGTTCGCAAAACCAAGCAGAAAATGTGCATGGCTTTATGCCAAGTTTAGTTTTTATACATCTCAAAGTGTGCATATAAACAGTTGTATGCAACATTTTTGGTCATACTTACTGTTTACACATGAGGCCTCTGGTGGTTCTGTGGCTTTGTGCCTTTGTTCCAATCGGCTTCACAAACAGTAAGCCACTTTTTTCCTATTCATCTTTTTATGTGGAGTTGTTACTTTAATTGTCTGCTGATGATGACAGTTAACAATGAGTGGAGCAGACACCAGAGCAATTGTTCTGGATAATGTCTTGAAGTAATGAATCCGCTGTGGTATTTTTCCAACTGGCTATGAACTTCCTACTGATAATCATGACATTGTCTTGGAATCTTTTGATCTTGTCTCACTTTCACAGTTAAAAAGTACTATTGACACCCTTAAACCTACTTTCGGTGCTCTTGATATTGTACCACCACACCTACCTCTTAGTGGAAGCCTTTGATGTTTTGGGTCCACCTTTACTAGCCATTATCAGTGGTTCTATTAGTGAAGGAGTTGTACCCTCATTTTTTAAACATGCTGCGGTGCGTCCCTGTCTAAAAAAGGCTGAATTAGATCCTGGAGTTTTAGCCAGTTTTCACCCGATTTCCCAATTGCCATTACTGGCTAAAATATTAGAAAGAATTACTTATAATCAATTGGTTGATCACCTTAACTCCAATACTTATTTGAGATCTACCAGTCTGGCTTTAGGCGTTATCATGGTTTTGAGAGGGTCTTCCTGAAAGTATTCAATGACATCTGTATTATTACTGACTCGGGTGGCGCTGCAGTCCTTGTCCTCCTTGACCTGTCCGCTGCCTTTGACTCTATTGACCATAAGATATTGCTGTTATGGCTTGAACCTCCTGTTGGGCTTAAAGGGGCTGCTCTTAACTGGTTCAGGTCATATCTAATTCGAAGACGCTTTTCTTTGACTTTAAATTTCTCTTTTTCGTCTTCTGCTCCTCTTAAATGTGATGTTCCTCAGGGATCCATTTTGGGTCCTGTTTTATTCTCTATATACCTTCACCCTATTGGAGTTATTTTTAGGAAATTTAACATTTCTTTTCACTGCAATGCTGATGATACACAAGTTTATATTCTCGTCTGCAACTCTGCAATGAATCAACTGCACAACTGTCTTTTTGAAGTAACATCCTGGATGGCTAATAATTTTCTTGATCTGAATCAAAATAAAACGGAGGTGCTTATAGTGGGTCCATCAGTTAAAGCCCAAATTGGTTTTGGACTTCTTGGCTCTTTCTCTGTCTTTTGCAAACCTCAAGTCCTCAATCTTGGTGTTCTTTTTGACAGTAACCTCTCTTTTGAGAAACAGATTAATTCTATAGTTAGGAGTTGCTTTGTCCAGCTTTGTCTTTTAGGTAAGATCAAGCCTTTTTTATCTTCTAGGGATCTTGAGAAAGCTACTCATGCTTTTATCTTTTCTCGCCTTGATTACTGCAACTCGCTGTATTCTGGGATTAGCAAATCCCTGATACGCAGGTTACAGTTGGTCCAGAATGCTGCCGCTCGCTTTCTGGTTGGGGCAAGAAAGTCTGATTCTGTTTCTCCAATATTAGCTTCTTAACACTGGCTTCCTGTCAGTTTTCAAATTGATTTTAAAATCTTATTGCTAGTTTTTAAATCTTTACATGGGCTTGCTCCTGCCTATTTATCTGAATTGTGTGCTTTACACCAGCCATCTAGAGTGCTTAGATCTTCTGGTCAGTTGTCTCTTGTTGTCCCTTGTACCAAGTGTAAAACTAAGGGGGACAGGGCTTTTGCAGCTGCTGCTCCTCGCCTGTGGAACTCTTTACCTCATTACATAAAGGAGTTGTCTACAATTGAACTGTTCAAAACAAGATTAAAGACTCATTTCTATTCACTTGCTTTCCGTGACCTGCAGTAATACTGATAGTTACCTCTTTGTGATTATGTAATCTTACTTCTATTTATTATTTATTTTATTTATGTTCATTTATTTTATTTCTATTTATGTTATTTATACTAATTGTATGTTTTTTCTCTTTTATTGGCCGCAGCATTCCTTTGTTGTTTTAAATGTGCTATATAAATAAATTGACATTGTGGTATGCCATGTTTGGCATTTACAATTAAATGGTGATTTTTATCTTACTTTGGATACTGTGCACCCTTTTTTTCTTGGTCCATGGCTGTGCTTGTATCAGAGTCATTAGACACGTAATATCTTGGCTGTATTGTTTTCAGAAATCTGTTACTCCTGTACCTCTTCATTATCAACACCAAAATTACCTTGCTTAATGGGTGTTATTCTCGCATCCTTATAATTTTGTGTAGGCACGCAGGTTATGTCAAATTCAGGAGTTCCTCTTTTTATTGCTTTTACAGGATGTTTTTTCTTTTACAACAGGTAATGTTTATTTTGAACATATGGAATTTGTTGTCTTCAGACTTGCCACCATTTATATGTATAGCTGGAGTACAGTTGCTGCTGAAGTAAAGATTTTCAGGAACTGAGAAGTGGGTTCAGCATAATGCACAAGTGTGTCCAGTCAGCAGATCTGAGTTTAGCCCAGCATTTGTTAGACAGAATTAAATGAGCTATCCAAACTAAAGATTCTCCAACAGGTAATTTGCAGCAATGCTGGGATAGCTCTACATTAAACAACTTATTGAGTTTAGGTTCAGGCTGTTTTGAAAGTAATGTGTAGTGTCACGTGTTCATTCATATTGTAGCTTTTCCGGATCAGAGTTGAAAATGTTTCAGTAAATTTGATAGAGCTTGAGTAACTGGGTTGATAACCTAGTTCTGGAGCTATTGTTCAAATAAAAAAAGGCTAGCACTGTTTACCAGCTACTTTCTTGATCACTGACTGGTTTCCATTTTGGGGATGGTCAGTCAAGCAATCACAGTCTATTAAGTCCCATACCAGTAACTTAATGATTAGTGGAGAGAGAAGAATGCATTCTAGATTTTTTTTTTTTTTGCCTGTTTTTTCATCTTCATAGGAGCAAAATGTTCACGTAAGGTAGACTATGCATGCTACCAGGTTTAAACACTAAGAGCCCTTGCAAGATATTTATAAAAGTAATAGCCAATACCATATAGAAAACCAGAGAACATGGAAAACATATTGTAAATATATGTACCATAGTTAAATCCAGGGTGGGCTTTGCTTTGTGTTTATTTTGACAGCTTGCACCATACCCGTGATGACTCCTAATGTTATGTTTTGGTTTAAACAAACAGTTTTAGTTTTTGATAATTGTCAGATACATTGTCATTTTTACGTGCATTCGCATATAATGTGACAAGTGCCTATTGCAATAACTTTGTATATCCGTCCACATCAAGCAACTCGAGGCCCCCAGTGGATCAGTTTTGTTGAAATGTGGAATATTTATTCTTCAAGCAAATTTGTTGGGACAGTTCAATTTTTGTTTAGATATCTCAAACAGATCATGCTGTACAAAGTCCACTTGAAAAGCACTGGCATATTTGCAAACTTGTCTGTCTTACCACAGAGAAACTTTTTGTGCAACTTAAGCTCCAAATGACTTGAATTGGAATCTTCTGTGTTTGAAAGTTATTGAGCCACCATAAGCCTGTTTTTGACATTGTAAAATGCTGTTAATATGGTTTACTAACACTTGTAATTACTCTTCTGTTATCACTGTTATTTTAAAATTTTAGAAAAATATTTATAAAATACATTGTTACAAAAATATTTAGTAAACAAAAATGTGATACCTGAATGTTGGATGAAGTAACCAAAAAAATGTGAAATGCTCTAAGTTTCATATGAGCTAACTTAGTCTCTGAACTCACCTGAATGTTACATAATGTACATTTTTCCAACTTGTTTCAGACTGCAGTAGGTTTTAATAACTTTGACTAAGGAATTAAATTAATGAATTATTCAGTTACCATAGGAAGAATTAGAATCCTGTATATTAACTGACATACTAAAGGATGAACCATTTAATATGCTGAATTACTGTTCAGTATTGACTTGTCGTTTATTCAGTGTTACTGGTTTTATTCACTTTTGCCAGTCACGTGTCAAATTTTTTTGTTTAGAAAAAAATGTAAACTTTCTGCAATATCTCTCAATATGTGGTCTACACTTTGTTCATGGCTTCCCTTCTTTTTTTTTTGCCCTAAACCCCACCTATTTTTGAATGAGTTATGGCTGTGACCCAACCCATGTTTGCGGTTTGCTTTTTCAAAATTTCTTAACAGTCTCCTGCCCTAAACTTTTCTGAGATCAATGTAATATGAATTAAATACTATTTTAATTACATAATAGGCTCAATTAAAGAAAAGGAGTGATGACTAGGGGTGTTGCTCAATTTTTTTTTGTGGCCTCCAGTTCAGTACTTTGGAGTCTTTTCTTTTGCATTTCCCTTGTTAATGTTTTCAATAGTGGTGCTAATATTTTAGCCAATAAAGTTCTTTTTTTAAGTGAGAGAGAGTTTCACTCTGAGATATATTCTTTAAATTCTATTACATTATAGTTTAGGAATTTGCCCTTTTGTTTTGTTTCCTTTGTAAGTATTGCCTGTCCTGTTTCTTTTTCTGGGAAGAAACTCACTTGAACACAAGAAAAACTCTTTAAGTTCCTGAATCTATAAAGCAACTAGTGAAACATCCAGACCTACTGTCGTAAAATAAAATTAAAATTTAAAACCAAGGTAAAGATGAGCTGTTGATACTTTTAAGGTTTTCTGAATGCTTCTTTCAGTTCCTCTAGAAGTTATAATATATTTTTATTAACTTCTGGAAAAGTTTGACAATGCATTGCCGGTGTAAGTTTAAGTAATGGTCTTCAATGAAACATATATGTAAGGATGTACAGTAAAAGCAATGCTGTTATATAGTTGGAAGTTTTGAATATTTGATGATCTTCTCAGATGTAACCATGCATTTCTGTCTGATGGATGTTCTTGCTTCCTGCATTATAGGCTTTGTCTTGCATGCCTAAGAACCACCATGTTTGCCTACTGCTCAGTTGTTCTATATTCAGGATTACTTCTTGCTTGTCTGTGTGTTTCAGCATCTTGTTAATGTCAATTTATTTATATAGCACATTTAAAACAATATAGGAATGCTATGGCCAAAGTGCTTTACAATAAAAGAAAAAAAAACATACAAAGAACATAAATAAAATACTATAAATAATAAATAGAAGTAAGATTACATAATCGCAATGAGGAAACCATCAGTATTACTGAACGTCACGGAAAGCAAGTGAATAAAAATGAGTCTTTAATCTTGTTTTGAACAGTTCAATTGTAGACGATTCCTTTTTATGTAATGAGGTAAAGCATTCCACAGGCGAGGAGCAGCAGCTGCAAAAGCCCTGTCCCCCTTAGTTTTACACTTGGAACGAGGAACAACAAGAGACAACTGACCAGAAGATCTAAGCACTCTAGATGGCTGGTGTAAAGCACGTAATTCAGATTCGATTAGTCAACGTAATAGACAATGTCTACTACAAAAAATCGTTGATGCGGATTTTTTATTGTCGACATGTTATAAACAGAACCTTCAATAGGGGCTCCAGTCACAAAGAACCACATTGGTTTTTGTAACTGCAATGCAGTACATGAACGTCTGGGGGCAGTATCATTTGTTATTGTTTGTCAAGACGCACACAGTCTTACCAACACAAACATCCTGGAGCTGTGTTGCTGCCGTCTTTCGAGAGGTAAGTTTTAGTGAGTAAAGTTAGTGTTGCGTGTTAACGTTGATGTTTGTAGTATAATATGTATATCAAGGTTTCGACAATGATAGTTAACCCTGAAACCGACACATACTTGGGGGTTAATCCACCCCTGGACGCCAAATACTTTTTAGCTGCACTTTTTTAAGTAAACATCACAATTCACAAAGAAAATGTGAAATTTTAACAGAACACATTTTTTTTTCTCAAAAGAGAGGTTACTATCAAAAATAATACCAAGATTGTGGACTTGAGGTTTGCAAAAGACCGAGAAAGAGCCGAGAAGTCCAAGACCAATTTGGGCTTTAGCTGATGGACCCACTATATAAGCACCTCCGTTTTTATTTTGATTCAGATCAAGAAAATTATTAGCCATCTAGGATGTTAGTTCAAAAAGACAGTTGTGCAGTTGATTCATTCTTGTCTTCATATTCTTTCTTGTACTGCATCACTTAATGACCTGTTGAGATTAGCTAGATGTTCAGCAGATGTCTTTGCTCTTCGTTTTCTTTCTGCCATAAAGGTGGCTATTGTTTGATTTTTTTTTTGATCACTTTGACATAAACACATGAGCACAGGCTTTTTTGCCATCCTTTAAAGCTACCAGGTTGCCACTAACTAAACCTTTTTTTTGTTTTTTCAGAACATATCAATCAGTGATGGAGCTAAGCCCTACATATGCAAACCTCAGGTAAGCTTCAGCTCCTGATCTTGACGTCAAATCTCAAGTTATATGAATTACAGTCAAGTAAGTCAAATCAAGTTGTTGGACTTAATCAAGCAAGTCAAGTCAAGTCATAGTTAAGAAGACTTTGGTAAAAAACTTCTTACTTTTTCACCGCTATCTGCAGTTAATCTATTTATGATACTGTGTGACATATACTAATGTCTCATCTAAGAATAGACTTTCTCAGAGAAAACAATTCTTAATAAGAAATAACAGCAACTGGTGTATAAAATAATTTTATTTTAAAGTGTTTTGTATATATATTATTGATATTCCACACTTTCCCTATAAGTGCCTTATGTCTAATACACACATTATTTAAACAAAGTACATTTTGAAATGTACTTATTATATATTATATAATATCCATTATATATTATCCATCTTTCCATTTTGGAAACCCACTATACCATCAATAGTCACAGGAGTCTACCTCAGCAGGCACAGTCCTAGGATAGAATGCTAGTCCACCACAGTGTGAATACATTCACACACAAACACCCTCTAGGACCAATTTGGCATCCCTAGTCTACATACCTTGGATTTCTTTGGACTGTGGAAGGAAACAGAGTACCTGAAGGAAACCCTTGAGGACATGGGGAGAACATGCAAGCACTACACAGGGAGACCTTGGGACATGAACCCTTTCCTCCTTGTTGTGAAGTACCAGTGCTAACTCTGTGCACCATGCCACCCTCTTCAGAGTATAGTTACATAATCTTATTTTATTTTAAAATGATTTCTTTACATAATTTTGCATACTAACTAAATATTTCAACAACTCCCATTCATTTAGAATGTGTTGTACTTGCAGAAAGTGATGTTTTATCACTTACTTGTGAACAATGTGGCTGCATTACCCCTCCATGACTAAACACCTGCTCAACATGGTAAATGGATGAAGATATCCAGTTAGTAGTCCTGCTGAACTAAAGCACTGCAACTTTTTTTTGCTTTTTATAGTGCAATGCAAAAACCACCCATTCAGTGCTTCCCTTGCTTGGATCCTGTTCTTCATTTAACCACAGTCATCTCTAGTAAAAAAAAATATATAGAAATAATGAAGGTAGCTATAAAAGATGCTAAAATAATATGTAAACACTGATAAAAAACTGGTAAGATTATTGTAAAAGTACTTGTTCATATTAAGCAGCTGTAGATGAGATTTGCTGTTTCTTACAGTATGTACTGTATTTTTGTGCTACTATATACAGCTGCATAAAGAGGATTTGGACATGGTAAAAAAGTAGTAGACTGTTCATAGTAATAACGGAATCACCTTGGAATAATTGTATAATATTCTGAGAAATGTGCTTCTGAAATTCTGTAAAGTGCAGGGCAAGTGTGTGTGCAACAGAAAATAGTGTTCATTCCATGTATTTAAGTCAATAAAGACAGCACATACCGTAATCAAAGGCTATCAAGTGAACTCTTGCTGCTATGTTTGGCATTTCATATAACTAGATTGGATTAGCTTTATTTGCTCTTTTGTCTTGTTATGGTGTGTTATCATAGGAAAATAAAGTACTATATGTGCAGTAAAGGGGGGTTTAAGTGTCTTTTCTGATAATCTGCAATCACATACAAACAGTTTTGCCAAGGTTGTGAATGTTATAATGCTTTTGACGTTCCAGTGAAATTCAAAAACACAGAGGTTAAATCGGCATTAATTTGTGTCCAGGATTAAAATGTAACAAGTCTTGTCTTCTAAAGTGTCCCTCATTCCATTTTGAACCATTGCCCACCAAAAGGACTGTACATGTACTGCAATACACTTAACATCGCAGAGATGTAACATAACAGGTGTAGATTTTACTGTATACCTTTGACAGTATTAAGCTTTTGTAATGTTTGTTTATAGTAGACAATATTTTCTCATCTCCCATGAACCAAATCAAAGTTGCCATGGTGCAATTTAAGAGCACAAGGGTTGTTAATGTGGGATCTCCATGCTGGCAAGCAGCCAATGAGTCACAAAGTTAAAGTAATCTTAACGTTGGTATTACTTAGTTTACTTAGTTTGACCATAACAAAAGTAGTCTTGCACAGCACTTGCATCACATGACTTACTGTATGATAAAATATCCCGTTGTGTGGACAGAGCCTCCCCTTAATTAATAGTTCATGGAAGTGAAAAAAACAAGTACTGTATGGAGTCTGTCACACTTGCAACTGATGAGAGGAATGGGTGTCTAGAATCGGCTCAGGAAAGAGTGGATTGAGGTTAGAGAGGGGCAGCTCAAACAGGGTCACTGGAGTTGACATGCAGTGGGTTCCATGGCTTAAGCGGTACATTAGTTGGAAAAATTACACATAAATACCATCATTTGGGTTCAACTCTCTAGCAAACATCTGTGACTTAATGAATCAATGGAGGATGATACTCTGAGTATGTCTTCACCAGTGGCAGAAAGACTGGTCTGCCTTGGCCAGCATGTTGCAAAGGTTGACATCTCTGTCTTTATTACCTGTTCAACCTGATGCTTAATGCATGCTGTGGCTTCAGTCCTTAAAGTGTATGATAAATGGAAGTTTGTGTAAATGTGAAATTATAAAATTGTTTTGTAATGAAGCTGAAAACCAACTGGAGACTTAATATGGCTTCATTCTTTTTCCTGTAGCTTCCTTTCTTCTGGAAAACATCTGATTGCTATTAGAATTGTGATGAAGTACTGTAATTTCAAGTCTGCTTTTTGTTAAACTATTTATTGCAGGAAACACAGCAGTCAAATATAACTACTTGCAAGTTTGACCCAATTTGTAAAACACAAACAAAGTATTCATCACTGTATGGGACTTGCTTTTCAAGTACAAGTCGTATCAGAACAGTGGTAGTGTTTCACTTTCTTTAGACTGATGCTGGAAGCTGTGAGAGAAATTCAGCTGGAGTACATAATTGCCTTTCAGGAAAAAAACAACTAAGTTTCATTCAATTGTATTCTGATCCTTGAGGAATAGCACCTTTTTAGAATATAAATGTGATAGATTGTGCACTATGTCCTCTCCTTACTATTTGACTGCTTTATATATGTCATCTTAGTTATTGGACACTTTTTATGAATATGTCTTGAGGTTAATGATTGTAAGACTTATTGTACAATTTAAAATTGTATGAATGAGTGTCTGGCTTAATAGGAAATAATTATCCCAAGTATAAAATCTTTTAATTTAAAAAAAAATAACTTTTTCAGTTTTTTTTTAATTTTTACATACTAATAAAATAGTTTTAGAAGAAATAAATTTAACATCTTGTTTTAAACTTACTTGGTTCAAGTTTGTCTTTAAAATTCCTTCAAAAATCTGTTATAGCTGAGAGAGGTATGCATCTGTCAGTTTCAGTCTAGAGCAGGGGTGTCAAACCTGGATTCTGGAGGGGCGCAGTGGATACATGTTTTTGTTTTAGGCACTTTCAATAATTAATAACAAATTACTTCTGATGATAGAAAATAGTTATTTTGCTTTATTTTAAGGTTCAAAAAGCTTGATTGTTTTATACTTCACTAGCAGTCAAATAATAATGAGGTGCACAGTAAGCTAATAGATGACTAGCTAATTCAGGAGCCTCTGATCCCAGATGGTCGCTATCTTCACACCACAATGTTTTAATTAGAAGCCAATTTTTTTTGTCCGTGATACACATTATTTAATTCAAAAGCTTGTTCCTGCTTACAGTCTGCCACACCAAAACATTTTTTCTTCGGAGTGTACCTATTAAATGTTAAAGAGCCTGAATCTTGAAAATGATGCCAATTGCAATCAAGGGAAAAAACAACTAGCAGCAGTAATCTATACTAATAAAAGGCAAAGCCCTCACTCACTCACTCACTCACTCA
>JANRMT010062813.1:99198003-99255653 GCA_026402145.1 Polypterus bichir lapradei
TCTACTACTAGAATATAAAAAACGTTTCTGTTTTAACAATGTGTTTATACAGATTACTGTAGAAACGGAACAGACATGAAATGCGTGTGTTCCAAATAACGATCTATTATTTCCACTCTAAAACTTCACTTCACTCCCAGATACTCAATCAAGGCATGAGCTGAGAGAAGTTCGTCCACGTTCTAAATTGGTGGGGGGATGGAATAGCCGGCTGCTCCTAGCTTCTCTTTATCAGCACATTTAGAAGACAAAGGATGCTGGCGGAGAGGTGTGAAGGGATTTAAGAAGCAATTTAAGGTGGGACGGAATTACGAGTTTTTTCGTAGGCTCTGGTAATTCTAGTGTTAAAAAAAAGGTGAATAGCTTTATGTCATGGCTATGACTGTGCTTCTGGTCATACTCCCAGATGTAGTTTGTCTCTGGACATGCTTATCAAGTACACATGATTTCTGGGTCATGTCATACCCTTTCAGATGAATTGTGTCTGCTGCTCATCCGAAGCCATTTTGCTTTTTTGCTGGTGTGTTTAAATGGTGGGTTAAACTGTGGAATTCATTCTTTAAAATGTTGTCAGATACTTTAACCACTGCTGTGTCTTCCATGCCCATTATGTACAATGGCATGCAAAAGTTTCGGAAACCTTGCTTAAAATGTCTGTTACAGTGAATAGTTAAGTGAGTAGAAGATAATCTGATCACCAAAGGGAATAAAGTTAAAGATGACTCATTTCTTTTCAGCATTTTATACAAGATTAGAGCCTAATTAGATGGCAGTGTAGTGCACGGTTATTAGCACTGCCACTGTACAAATTTAACATGCCAGGTTTGCATTGTGTATCTGTGATGTCTGAGTACTCCAGTTATCCTACTGTACTAAAGATCCACTATTCAGCTGCAGTCATTTCCTGATTTCAATTCTGACAGTGTGGGTTGGCGCCATGCTTTCACTTCTGCTTGGGAGCCTCTTGAACCTGCCACTGCCGATAGTCATAACTAATATGAGCCGAGCAAATGAGGACACACACACATAGCAAGGGGTAGGTGTAACAGTTACTTAGAGTGTACTCATACTGGCAATTCGTTCTGTGCCCAAGCATGTTTGTCCGAATGTAACCCCTCAAAGTCTAGTTCGTTTGACAAGGGTGATCACTCCATGCTGGACCGATTTGTGAACCGAGTGATTGCTAAACTTGCCCGAGCACGGAAAACGGACATGACATCAATGATGTGACATTCAATACCATTTGCATTAAAACAGGTTTTGATTCTCGCCTTACAGATGAGTATGCATTGTTGTTTGCAAGAAAAGATAAAAATTCCTCCCGTAAAATCATTTATCTCTGTAAAAATCTTTTCGTACCTACAGCACGATTAATGGCAAAATGCTGCACTGCACACTTAATAAATCCGTAAGAGGGTAGAGTGTTATCTTGCCCTTTATGACTCCAAAAAAAAAAAAAAAATCGCAAATTAAGGAAAATCATTTTGAAGTGCATGCTGTCACTCCACATTTGGGTCTTGTTTGGCTTTACACAATGTCCCATGGTGATGACAGAAGTGTGCCTGGTCCCAAAACGTTAAACACAGTGAGAGTGCAGGCCAGCGGTGGGGTAGGGAGGTAGGGGACAATCGTGCATGGGCGTGGTTCGGAATAAACATGCCTAGTGTGGATACACCCTTAGCGCTTTTATTAAAATCCGTCCCAGGCAGTGATCAAAGCAGTGAAGTGGGCCAAGTCTTCTATAAAAAAAATAAACCTATAAAAGTCCTTGTTTAAGTGGAGGTTAAAAATCAAGTTCAATAAATAACCTTTATTAAAACAATAAATAAATAAAAAAATAAAGGCAGGAAACTTCTCTTAAAATCTCAGTCCCTGGTGCATTCCTTTAAAACTGATGTCCCTTCTGCTTCCCCCAATGGGGCCTTGCAGCAGAGGAGGTGCCCTACTGACAGGCATAGCCAACCTTCATTTACAGGGTCATGTCCTTGCTGTCCATACCTCCCAGCAGGGCTCCCACCCTGAGCCTTACCTTGCTCCATCCATTTCCCTGGACTTGCACAAGAACAAACTTTGGGTCACTCCAGCTACAGCAAGCTATTCAGCTGGAGTGGCCCTCCTCAGCTCCTGAGTGTTTGCCTCATGCTTCCCCAAGAGGCTTTCCTCCCAGCTGATTGCCTCCTTTCTCTCACACCAGCTCTCTCCCCTCTCAGCTGCCTTCTTCCATCTTTTAACCTCCCATTTCTCTTTTTTTTTCTTTCTTTTCTCTGTCTTCTCTTTTTAGCTTCTGTTTTAACTCTCTGCTGAGCATGCTGCTCTTTTAATCATCCTTCTTAAATGGGTGCAGGTGTGATGCTTCGCTCCCTCTATGGCAGTAACGAAGCACCTGACTGACGCTCGCATTTGCATGTGCATATGCAAAGCCAGGCACCCCAACCATCCCCAGAGCTAAGAGCGTTCACGCACACCCACACCTGATTGGAGCCTGCACCTCACAGGGCACGATTATTTATTTAAAATCGACACAACATCACAAACCACTTATTACAACAGGTTGCTTTTCTGCAGCCAATAAATTTTTTAGTGCAACCTCACAGTTTGTAAAGTCCTGAGGAGATTGGCCCAAGCATTTTTGCCCTACCCTGGAGTTTTATCTACTACCAATTTTCTTGAATGCTGTCCTTCAGCTGGGCTGTGGGAACAATTTTTGGTGAGGAGTACTGTCGCTTACATATACTATACAGTATGCAAACATGATCTATTTAGGCCTAAATGACTTACTTACTGTGCATGCATGAGAAATACATTTCCAGGTCTAGCCCTACTGCAACAATGGCCACCAGTTAATTTACTGATTTAATGTAAAACATTAAATAAATTAAAAATACAAGCACAACAGTTTTTTGCCAGCTTGCATAATCTCTTGTCAAACCTCCCGTTAACTTTACCTGTTATTCAGTGGAGTGGACATATGCTCACTCAGCAAGTGCATGATGTTTGTATTGTGTCATTCACAAATGACCTTTCATAACCATAAATGATTTGTCAACAGCAATATTCTGCTAAGGTATGTAGACAGATAGATAGATACTTTATTAATCCCAAGGGGAAATTCACATACTCCAGCAGCAACATACTGATAAAGAACAATATTAAATTTAAGAGTGATAGAAATGCAGGTAAAACAGACAATAACTTTGTATAATGTTAACATTTACGCCCCCCAGGTGGAACTGAAGAGTCGCATAGTGTGGGGGAGGAAAAATCTCCTCAGTCTGTCAGTGGAGCAGGACAGTGACAGCAGTCTGTCGCTGAAGCTGCTCCTCTGTCTGGAGATGATACTGTTAAGTGGATGCAGTGGATTCTTCATGTTTGACAGGAGCCTGCTCAGCGCCCGTCGCTTTGCCACGGATGTCAAACTGTCCAGCTCCATGCCTACAATAGAGCCTGCTTTCTTTACCAGTTTGTGCAGGTGTGAGGTGTCCTTCTTCTTTATGCTGCCTCCCCAGCACACCATGTAGAAGAGGGAACTTGCCACAACCATCTGATAGAACATCTGCAGCATCTTATTGCAGATGTTGAAGGACGCCAGTCTTCTAAGGAAGTATAGTCGGCTCTGTCCTCTCTTGCACAGAGCATCAGTATTGGCAGTCTAGTCCAATTTATCATCCAGTTGCACTCCCAGGTATTTATAAGTCTACACCCTCTGCACATAGTCACCTCTGATAATCATGGGGTCCAGGAGGGGCCTGGGTCTCCTAAAATCCACCACCAGCTCCTTGTTTTTGCTGGTGTTCAGGTGTAAGTGGTTTGAGTTGCACTATTTAACAAAGTCCTTGATTAGGTTCCTATACTCCTCCTCCTGCCCACTCCTGATGCAGCCCACGATAGCAGTGTCGTCAGCGAACTTTTGCATGTGGCAGGACTCCGAGTTGTATTGGAAGTCCGATGTATATAGGCTGAACAGGACCGGAGAAAGTACAGTCCCCTGCAGCATTCCTGTGTTGCTGACCAGAATGTCAGAGCTGCAGTTCCCGAGACGCATATACTGAGGTCTGTCTGTAAAATAGTCCACGATCCATGCCACCAGGTATGAATCTACTCCCATCTCTGACAGCTTGTCCCTAAGGATCAGAGGTTGGATGGCGTTGAAGGCGCTAGAGAAGTCCAGAAACATAATTCAGCGCCACTGCCTCTGTCCAAGTGGGAGAGGGATCGGTGTAGCATATAGATGATTGCATCCTCCGCTCCCACCTTCTCCTGGTATGCGAACTTCAGAGGGTTGAGGGCGTGGCGGACCTGCGACCCCAGGTGGTGAAGCAGCAGCCGCTCCATGGTCTTCATCACATGTGACGTCAGAGCGACAGGCCAGAAGTCATTCAGCTCACTAGGACGTGATACCTTTTGGGACTGGGGTGATGCAAGATGTTTGTGCATAGCGTGCAATCAGGTGGCAAGAGCTGAACACATAATTATAGGTATATATTCAATCTTGCATATGCTGGGGGCAAATTTAATCTGTGTAGTTTATATTTTATCTGTCTAATTGTTTGCTTATAAGCTTTAACCTGATTAAAATGAAATGTATGCCTATGGAGCGGCATGGTGGCGCAGTGGTAGCGCTGCTGCCTCGCAGTAAGGAGACCTGGGTTTGATTCCCAAGTCCTCCCTGCCTGGTGTTTGCATGTTCTCCCTGTGTCTGCGTGGGTTTCCTTCGGGTGCTCCGGTTTCCTCCCACATTTCAAAGACATGCAGGTTAGGTGCTTTGTTGATTCTGAATTGTCCTTTGTGTGTGCTTGGAGTGTGGGTGAGTGTGTGCGAGTTCCCTGCAGTGAGCTGGCGTCCTGCCCCAGGATTTGTTCCTGCCTTGCACCCTGTGTTGGCTGGGATTGGCTCCAGCAGAACCCCCGTGACCCTGTGTTAGGATATAGCGGGTTGGATAATGACTGACTGACTGTATACCTATGATGTTTGCTCTTTTCTTGTCGCTCAGTTGCACTTCATCAATAACTGTCATTAGATTACTGAAGAATGTGCATGCATGATATCACAAACAGCAGACAATATCTTTGCAAAATAATACTATAATTATTGTGAAATAGTGAAATACTTTTGTAAGATAATACAGTGCCATTTTTGTTTTGAGAGGAAGCGACAAGCTTTTGTAATTTTCTTACCCTGTTCTGCTCATATGACTTGAGTGATGGTACCATTTATGCTTACAAGTTTCACCTCTTTTCATTTTTTCCCACTGAAACTCGGAGGTGCACTTTTTTTTACCAGTGTTACTTTCTTTCATGAGGCTGCTTTCTTGCCTGTGTATGTTTGGTTCCATGCCGTTTAATACTCGTATTTGCCATGAACTTTCTACCACACTTTTAATTGGATAAACACCAAGGTTCTTTTTGGACAATTTATATGTATCTGAAGACCCTATTAATAATATAATCTTTTTTATTTCCCATTTACACAGTTTTAAAATTGCCACAGAGTCAAGAGTACATGTGGTAAAACTAATTCAAAGGCACATGCTTATTCAGTGGTATATGCCACATTAAAAACAGCAGGATTTGTAAAATGCGGCTAGTACTCTTGTCCTTACGTGCTATGACCATTGGGGCCACACGTAAGGCTTGTTGAGCATTTTAGGGGAAATCTGGAATTTGCAAGTGCAATGCTGATGGTTGACGGGTTCCCCAAACCAATATTTTGACTCACATTTTTTCTGTTTCAGCAAAAAGTTGTCAATAAAGTCAAAAGCTGGTTTAAAATGCAACTAAATTACATTCTGTACTATTAGATTTATGGAACAAATCAGGTAATATTCCTGATGATTACACATTTAACTATTAGTTGGTAATTGGTACATCCTCTGATGTCTGATACAGTATAAATACAGTGGACTATTCAGACTCCTTCACTGAACACTTTATTGTGTTGTAGTTTAAATTTTAAATGGATTTGCCAAAGTGAAGGGATATAAATAGTTTCTGAATCCACTGTATACATTTTCTCAATTCTTGAGTAGTTCATGTGCTACAAAGTTATAAATGTAATAAACACACATTTGGTATGAACTTTGGATCATCTTCCTTTCTCTTCTGTTTGGTTGTCAAAACATAACCCAAGTTTTTTTTGGCAGGATGAAAATATTCAGTTATTTTCAAGTGAGATTGGCCTTTTGAAGATACTATAAATGGTCACTGTTTACTTATACTAGGTATAGCACAAAATACGATGTTAATTGCTTTTTAATGTAAATGTTATTTTATAAAGGAAATAGAATATATAGTCAAAGAACTTTTAAATATTTCTTTGTTCTTGTTTTAAATTATTTTTTGTTCTTGTTAAGAAAATCATGAAGTTGTAGTGAATGTTAGTTATTGACCCTTCTAGTTCAATTCATATTATTTTTTTTATATTTTTTTTTGTATATTTAATTTGCCTCTATTAATCTGATCATTTTCCTTGTATTACCATTTTGTGTTCAGAATTTCATTGGTTGTTTGTTCCTTTATTTTTTCCACAGCCATAGCCATATTGTTTATGGCTATACAAGTTAGTCATGCGATGAGCTGGATTCATACACTGTGCCTATATAAGATTACAATGCTCATCTACTTGTTGTTTTAACATTCAGTCAAAGTCACAAAGAGAAGTGAAAATAAATGAGTAAGTGAAGGTTTAAAAAAAAAAGGAAGTATTAGGATCCTTGTTTCTTTCTTTCCTTCTGACTCCAGTTTGTGCTCTGGATTTGATGCATTGTTTAGTTAGCTTCTCTTGATACTTTGAACCCTGCCTGTTAATTTGATTTTATTTCTGATTACTCCCCTTAACTCCTCTACTTCCTACCCCTTTTCTTTCACAATAAAACTGTTCCCAAGTACCTGCCCACCTTTGGTTTTCAGAACAGAAATAAGGATGGTAAACAGCAAACACTTGCAATGGATGTACTGTATTAGTGTTGATCAGCGAAATTCACCCAAGTGTTTTTTGCACAGAATATGCTGTGTTTGCTGGTTACCATGTTTGCTGAATATATTCCTGGAAATCACTGTGGGGACTGGCTTAGATGAACATTTGCCACTGTGCAGCGCTATATGGCTAATTATCAATACAAAACAGCTACAAGTCAAAATAAGCCTTAAAGAAGTGCTCCCTGAGTCTGAGATCACAATGGACCCTGTGAAAAAAATTATATCAAAAGATTTACTACACTTTATTCCACTGTTTATTACACTGTTTCTGTCTTCTTGATGGAAGGGAAAAGGATTTGCTCATCACTATACTGTAACTTGCGATTACAATCACTATCAAGTATAAAAAACATCAAACATATGAATAGTGAGAAGCCAGAGGAACCACAGGTAATGAGCAATGCCATGCCATAATGCTGCAAAGAATGTCAAGTGTGGTCAGCTCAGTCTGTTTAGTTTTTCTTGTTTCAGGCTTGCAGAGATGCTCCTTGTGTGTCTTTTTCTTTTCTCCTGTTCTAGTTCTGAGTCTTGTTAGTCAAACTAAAAGGTTGTCCTAATTTCTTCATATCTTAACCAGTAAAGTGGCATCATCCCTGATAAGATTTACCTTGCCCTTTGGTGGATTCTGCACTCCTTTTAGTGTTGGATCAATACTAAAATTTTGAGTTTGATATCAGTTTTCGTTTTTTTACTGTTACCCAAATGCTGTGTTCCCTTAGCTTATACATGCATGCCTTCTTGCTGTGCTGCACTTCGTGTATCATAATGAGGAGTATTTCTTGGTGATTCTTGCGTGAAGACGTATTGTGCATATATTCTAAGAAGAGTAGAGGGGACCCCCATTCAGTTCTGTAGTGCTGATGTTTGTCCAAGTATGATGTGCCTGCATGCAGCAATTTACTTGCAGTACTAAAACTAGTATAAAACTGGTATAGTACAGTTTTAAAACAACTGGTATTTGGTACTTTTTCAGTACCAGTATACCAGTATACTGTGCAGCACTACTTCCTACACTACCATGCTGGGTTCTTCCTTTCACAGTTGGCCTTCCTGTCCTGTTAAGGTCTTTTTCTGGACTTTTTCCTGCCCTTTTTCAAACTGATGATGCTCTTGCTTAAGGAAATCTCTCCTCAAGCAGGCAGCTATAGCTATATTTTATATATCTATATGGAGGGCCTACATGACTTCTGTATTTTGCCTCATTTTAATAAAAAATGACACAAGAAAAATGAGTTGGACTTGGTGACAAGATATATAAATGTTAAGAGGCTGGATTAGCTAGCAATATCAAGGCCCTGCTTCAAAGAACCGTAAAACAATGGTTCAGAAAATACAGGTATGTAAAGAAACTATTTTTTCCCCCAATTGTTTGCCGGCCTTACGCTGTTCATCAAACACCTGGTTGCATGGCGATTTGCACTGCTATCAGGCAGCCTCAGAATCAGTATCTGAGTTGAACCTTGCAGTGTGTGTGGTCTAATGTATCTTGTTCTTTTTCATCTGAAACTCATTTTGTTCTGAAACTGAGGTGTTGCTATTTCAACACTATATTATGTATTTTCTTGATTAGCAGGTGGCTGTGAGGCTCTCATTATGCTCTAAGGATCAAGTTCAGTATTTTTCAAGTTTAAGATATTTCAACTTGAAAATATGTTAATTTGACATGTTAAATTGTATTCTAAAATGAAGCATTTTTTTATTTAAAAAAAAATACTTAGCCTGTTCTTGCATCTTAAAATGAAAGTGAAGGAGACATGAAATGTGAAAACAAAAACCTTATAACTTACCAAATATGTCTGTTTTTCAAGCCAAGAATGTTATCGAATATTGATCTGTGTCTTGAGGTTGCACACATATTGCAAAAACTGTATATCCATTTATTTTTTTAGGAAAGAGAAAAAGTAAAGAGAAAAACCACTAGACCACAATGCTGTTCACCTCACTGCTTGTCATCATCTGTGGCAATCTTTCAACACCAGGGGCATGGTTTCACCTTGAAAGGTTGTCTGCAAATGCTATTAATGACATTATTAATTAATTGCTCTCTGTTGTATTGGCCTCTTGGCCAGTTAAGGAACTGGAGCTAATCCTAGAAGGGATACCAGCCATATATGTTGTCCATTACTAAATACACTACATGATACTACACAGGCTGTTTTTATTCAAAATTCCAGATTATTTTCATTAATATTTGCAATTTTTCACTACTACAGTAAACCAAAATTGTGCTGACGGCCTAATTCTGGTTGTTTAACCATTACAAGTACGACTGCTAAAGAATATGTTACTTACGCATTGATTACAAATAAACATGAGTGATTGATGCAAATAGAACACATGGTAGAAGAAATTACTTTGATACTTGCTTGAGGTATTTTTCGCTTTTCTTTTTGTTTTTTACTTTGTGTAAAACACTTACTTCTTTCAGTAACACTGATTCTGTCCCTTTGTTGTGGATCAAAGTTTCAAAGTCGTGCTAAATGCTGTCTTTCATTCAGTGGACTGAGCTTACTGATTTTTTAAATATAGCAAACAGATAAACTTCTAGTAAGATCTTGTCATATGTATGATGATGTCATGGTCATAGATTATTTTCAAAATGCCTCTGTCATCAATATTAGTGCATTGAGCGATTTCTGTGTTGGCATGGGGGTCATGCAGAGAAAATAAATCAAATGATCTGTGATTTTTTTTTTTTTTTTTGGGCTGGTTCCAAGAATTTCCAGTCATATTTTAAAGGAAACAGAACAGGAAACATGCTTAGTCTGATTCTGACTGGTGTATTGTGGTAGAAGAAGTGAAAGATGAAGTGTATTTTGGTAGTCAGCTTTCTGTAACTGTATTTTTTTAGCCCATTTGTGTTAGGTGGATTTAGTATTTGTAAAAATTATGTACATTTAGTCTTTGGCCATTTATTCTGTCCAAATTTTGAATGAGCATGTCTTTTCATTGTACTCTGAATGTGTGAGAATGTCAGGCCTAGGAATAAAAGAGAACAGGTACAATTCCTGTAGAATGAGGCAGAGCTTGTCCTCCTCTATCCAAGTGTAAGCTTGTGTGCTCTGTATGCATGTATGAACAAGAGCTGAGGATGTGCATGATGAGGTGGAGCCTGAAGAATCCAAGATTGTTTGTACATTTAACAGTTAGTAGTGGCCAATAATCAGGTGCTGACCTCCTTATTGAAGTGAAGATTGACCTTCGCATTGTTTTATCTTGGCAGAAAACTTATATAGTTTTAAAACGTACATGCCTTAAACAGCAGGATCTACATTAAGAGTATTCACTAAATAATTCAAATTGATCAAAAAAGTTTATAAAAGGAAATGCAAAATATCAACAATATTGTCTTGAGCAACTGAGCAGTCTATGCAAAACTTGTAATACTAGTAATACTATGACAAATTGCACACCATAAGAACTTACGGTAAACTCTTAAACTGTTTGAGGATTTTAGCCTAGCCAAGACAGCAAAATTTATACTTTCTTGTAGACAAACAAAATATGGACTGGATTTTTCCTAGGATTTTTGGTCCAAGTTTCATGGCATTCACTGTATACTGTACTTGCTTACCAAGATATCATAAGCCTAAATAAGGAGGCATATTTTAAGGCCCAGTAAAGTTTATATAAAAGTGAAGGTAACAGTTTTCTTTTTTTTGACGCAGAAGTGCTGCAGCAAAATGTTGTATGTAGTACTGTCTTTCTAGAGTAGTAAGACTAACATATTTACACTTGTTTTCCTGGTGACTACTTTTCCATTGTGCTTGTGAGCTCATCTGATTTTTACTTCCTTTGTGAGTCAGGACTTTATTGTAATGTAATCTAGTAGCAATAACTCATTCTTCTGATTATATATGACTATAAGCTGCCTCATTATACACATGGGCAACAGCAACAATAGGAAAGTGACTGTAAGTTACAGCAAGCCTGATGTGTCACCACTGCTAATCCAAACAGTATGTCTCCGGAGAAAGAAAACCTGTTAGCCCAGATTTAAACGCCAGTAGCTACTAGCTGCCAAATTAAAAAAGTACTGCAGAGTACATACTGAATTGGCGGAGTCTCCCGTACAATAAGTAAAACCACTAAAGTGAAAAATGCCATCTCATATGGTGCCTGAATAGCAAGAGTTTTAAAAGCATACCTGCAGATACAGACGGCTTTATCTGAGACTAGGCATCCCCCAAGGCTTCGCCCGCGTAGTATGGAGGAATATTTTGGACAAAATTAAATAAATAAATAAATAAATGCACAAATAAAAGTACTGTGAAATGTGAGCATAAATAAATAAATGTGTCACGAAATATGTTTTTTGTTGCTTATTTATTTATTTAATTTTGTCCGTAACATTCTTCCAAACTATCATGAAATACGACTTGAAATAAAACTGTCACTTTCACTCGTCAAAGTTGTGAGGGTGGGCTCTAACACACCCTCTAGTTATTGATTGGTGAATCGATAGCACAAGAATTAATGAGAAAAATGCTTACTAATGCCAATGAAACGGATTCTGACGAAGATATTATGCATTTCAGAGAGAGAATTGAAGATTGATCGGAAGAAATTACAATGTTGGCGACCCTTTTAGACTCCGATATAGATGAAAATATTTTTGAAAATATCGAAGAACTGGTGGAACGGACTCGACTACACTCCAGTTCAGGTGACGCAGTTCCCTGCTCTGGACGTCCATCCTTTGACATTCCAGCTGAGTCAATAGAGCACTTTCTGTTATGCGGTTTAAAAGTACAACAGATTGCAGATCTATATGGTGTATCGGGGAAGACGATCACAAGGCGAATGAGCCAGTTTGATATACTGTAAGCTGCAACGGCTGTATTAGTTTAGGTACTTTGACATGGAATGCCCAAAGCAGCGCCAGCTAATATTTTGAGCTGAATATTTGACCCTTGTTTTACAAGTCTAAAGTCAGGTGCATATTCGCAGCTACTTTTTCAAACAACTTTACAGCTCTGATCAGTGGCAAAAAAAGATATAAATCCAATAAGTAGTTTTCTCGTTCGCTAACTAAGCGGAGTTAAGGTTACGCCCTGAGGCAGACGCGTGAGTGAGGAGGGCCTCACCCCCCTCCCCGCAACCTGATGAGTCTCTCTCAGATTTGCGTTAATAAATTGGTACCGCAAGCGAAATATGATACTTGGCGCAGTGAGAAAGTTGCAAAATCAATGGATTATAGAAAAAAACCTGATCTAAATCCATTAAGTAGTTCTCTCGTGAAAAGAGGACAGACATACAATCGGATCTAAACAATTTTTAAAACCGTTTGTTAGCGAGCATTTTGTGATGAGTGAGTTAGTGGTATTTGGCATATATACAGTGATGTGAAAAACTATTTGCCCCCTTCCTGATTTCTGATTCTTTTGCATGATTGTCACACAAAATCTTTCTGATCATCAAACACATTTAACCATTAGTCAAATATAACACAAGTAAACACAAAATGCAGTTTTTAAATGATGGTTTTTATTATTTAGGGAGAAAAAAAATCCAAACCTACATGGCCCTGTGTGAAAAAGTAATTGCCCCCTTGTTAAAAAATAACCTAACTGTGGTGTATCACACCTGAGTTCAATTTCCGTAGCCACCCCCAGGCCTGATTACTGCCACACCTGTTTCAATCAAGAAATCACTTAAATAGGAGCTGCCTGACACAGAGAAGTAGGCCAAAAGCACCTCAAAAGCTAGACATCATGCCAAGATCCAAAGAAATTCAGGAACAAATGAGAACAGAAGTAATTGAGATCTATCAGTCTGGTAAAGGTTATAAAGCCATTTCTAAAGCTTTAGGACTCCAGCGAACCACAGTGAGAGCCATTATCCACAAATGGCAAAAATATGGAACAGTGGTGAACCTTCCCAGGAGAGGCCAGCCGACCAAAATTACCCCAAGAGCGCAGAGACGACTCATCCGAGAGGTCACAAAAGACCCCAGGTCAACGTCTAAAGAACTGCAGGCCTCACTTGCCTCAATTAAGGTCAGTGTTCACGACTCCACCATAAGAAAGAGACTGGGCAAAAACGGCCTGCATGGCAGATTTCCAAGACGCAATCCACTGTTAAGCAAAAAGAACATTAGGGCTCCTCTCAATTTTGCTAAGAAACATCTCAATGATTGCCAAGACTTTTGGGAAAATACCTTGTGGAGTGATGAGACAAAAGTTGAACTTTTTGGAAGGCAAATGTCCCGTTACATCTGGCGTAAAAAGGAACACAGCATTTCAGAAAAAGAACATCATACCAACAGTAAAATATGGTGGTGGTAGTGTGATGGTCTGGGGTTGTTTTGCTGCTTCAGGACCTGGAAGGCTTGCTGTGATAGATGGAACCATGAATTCTACTGTCTACCAAAAAATCCTGAAGGAGAATGTCCGGCCATCTGTTCGTCAACTCAAGCTGAAGCGATCTTGGGTGCTGCAACAGGACAATGACCCAAAACACACCAGCAAATCCACCTCTGAATGGCTGAAGAAAAACAAAATGAAGACTTTGGAGTGGCCTAGTCAAAGTCCTGACCTGAATCAAATTGAGATGCTATGGCATGACCTTAAAAAGGCGGTTAATGCTAGAAAACCCTCAAATAAAGCTAAATTACAACAATTCTGCAAAGATGAGTGGGCCAAAATTCCTCCAGAGCGCTGTAAAAGACTCATTGCAAGTTATCGCAAACGCTTGATTGCAGTTATTGCTGCTAAGGGTGGCCCAACCAGTTATTAGGTTCAGGGGGCAATTACTTTTTCACACAGGGCCATGTAGGTTTGGATTTTTTTTCTCCCTAAATAATAAAAACCATCATTTAAAAACTGCATTTTGTGTTTACTTGTGTTATATTTGACTAATGGTTAAATGTGTTTGATGATCAGAAACATTTTGTGTGACAAACATGCAAAAGAATCAGAAATCAGGAAGGGGGCAAATAGTTTTTCACACCACTGTATATACCTATCCTGCATGTCTTTGGACTGTGGGGGGAAACCCACGCAGAAATGGGGAGAACATGCATACTCCACGCAGGAAGGACCCGGGAAGAGAACCCGGGTCTCCTAACTGCGAGGCAGCAACGCTACTACTGCGCCCCTCTTTTGTTATCAAATCATAATTTTCTGTTTTATAGCTTTTTCTTCCTTTTAGTCATATATCATTTTGATTATATGTATTTTAACAGTTGTATCTTTGGAGTGCTAATTCTTCTAAAAATTAAAAAATTAGGTTTTTTTAGAGGTAAGTAGGAAAGTCATAAACTAGCATTTCTTTCCCTTGATAGAGATAAAATTAATTTGTATGAAACTGAGGTTTCCTCTCTGTAAATTAAAATAAAGCTATATAGTTAAGTAATTACACCTGTTTTGTTTTCTTCTGATGTTGAATGCTTACACTCTGTTAAAGCTGCCAGCAGAAGCACATTGGAAAACAAATGCTGACAGCAAAGTCTGTTTTCTTTAGACAATTATTTCTTTGGAGCAGATGCTGTAAACTGGGATGAGGGGTAGAATCAAGTTGTTTTATTAAAGGTGTTATTTAATGGAAGACTTCCAACATCTTCAGGATTTAAAATACATTCTTTCCCACTGTGCCTTCCAAAAATATTTGTGTACATCTATTGTAGTTGCCATTTCTGCATATTTATTATGAAGTTAATTAATTTTTTACTGAATTTTGTTTACAAATGACAACAACAAATATTAAGTATAATCTAACAACTACTTTCAGACAAGGTTGAAAAAAAAAAAGTTAAGCTAGTATTGGCATCTCACAACAGACCATGAGTATTGGTACAGTGTTTAAGTAAATGGTACACAATAATATTTGGCTATATTTGGTAATTTGGTAATGGAATGTCATCATTGGAAGAAATGAGCTACTGCTGACAAATGTTATAAAGCCACATAGTGCGAGTGTTAGCAAAATGTTTAGTAGGAGTAGTCATTTATTAATCCATCCAGTCATCAATTCATTTTTCATACCTTCTTTTTCTGGGCTAGAAAAATCGGGGGGATGAACTGAAGTCCATTGTAAGGCATACATGGCCCCTCGTACAGTGCCAGTTAAGACAACAGTGCCATTGAGAGTGAGAGAAGTAAAAGAGTAATTTTCAAAAATCCATTGTGGACATAAAGATAACATACAAACAGCATGTATTGAGGGAGGATCAATTCTGCACTCTTAAAAGACAAGTTGACAGTATTTAAATTAATGAACAATAATACTGAGTGTGTTAATGTTATATACAGTATGTATGTGATTTTATTGTAAAGTAATTTGGTAATTGAATTTATCAATAGCAAAAACAGAAGTTATTGTGTGCACTTTGGATTGTACTATCCATATATAAATTTAACTGATTTAGTGCAGTTTTACGTAAATATGTATTTAATGATCATCCACTCCCTGAATATACTGATCCAGTTCGGGGTTGACGGGAGCTTATAATGGCAGAACTGTGCCTGAAGGCAGAAACAAACTCTGCATGCAATGGTAGTCTGTCACTGAGCACTGTCACATACGCTGAGCTAACTAACGCAAGTCATACTGTACCAGGGCTACATAGTAATAGTTGTCACAAAAACGAGACATAAACAGATAAAGGTTTGGGGCAGCCACCCGTATAATATGGTATCCTTGCTGCAAAAGTCGTTTTTATCAGATAACCAGCACTGAAGTGCATACAACTGAGTCCAGAACAAGACTGAGGGAAAAGGGAAAAGGGGCAGGCTTTTAAAGGGGAAGACAGGAAGTGAGGTCATAAGGATCGGGCACGTGTTCTTCAATCATTCGATCACGCCAGGACGTGACGTCAGAGGGGCCGGAGCTGGTAAGGTCTACTTCCATTGGCTCGGTCCCGGAAGTGATGTCAAGAGAGCCAGGTGGAATCTCCCAGGAATGGTCTACAGGAAAGGGAGAAAAAGAGTCAGTGCACTCTGCCACATCCCGGCATGCCTCAGAACTGCCTTCACTCAAGCCCTTTAGCTGCCTCCCATGCGCACGTGTGTGACATAGTGTTTTTTAATGTTTGTACTGAGTGCGTTTTGTTTCCATCGTCCCGTTTGCTGTTTGTGTGCGTCAGTAAATGTCGTCCCCGTAAATACAAGTTGGACGGATGATGGAAAGAGACTGCAGCTTCAAATTGGAAAACACCTGTTAACTATCAATCAGTTACATCCGGCAGTACTATATAAACAATCGGGAGAGAACAGGGGGAGAGGGGGGAGAGACAAGGGTCACATTTCACCACGACACATCAACTTACCTGCTGTTTACCACATCACGCCATTGCAACCAGTTTGTTTTCATGCCGCCGGACTGACTTCAATTCCCTCATCACCAGAGACCCCGGGGTCAGATTACATCATCCACCACAAGCCGAGGATTCACGGTGAGGTTGCTCCAGTTATTCCGGGAAATACAAACGCTTCTCATATCAGTTGACCAGTCTTCCGCATTCCGGACAGTTGCACACTCGGACTCAAGGTCACAATCATTCATTCCGTATTCATTCATTTGTTGTTATTCGTGTTGTTTGTTATATGTTACAGGGACAAGGGAGGGTTTTGTTATTGTATATATGGTGTTGGTGGAGGTATATACATATTTATATATACACCTTTATTTTTGTGTGTGAAATTTGTATTTTTTGTTATTCTCTCATTTAATATAATTAATTACTTAATTTCACATACCTGTTTTTGCGTGCTTGTTTAAACCGTCGATTGTGGGGAAATTTTAATTTGTTAGAGGGACGGCTTGATATTTAGATTAGCCTCAGTGATTTATCCAGGCCACAGGTCTTGGAGGTGTAGCTGCTGGCTGGGTAAGGGGTCGGCCGTTACAATATATCTAGTCACGGAGATGCACCGTGACGAAGTCATAAGGTAGAAAATCATCTTGGTTTGTGTATGTGTTAGGCTGCATTGTGATCACTGTGCCACCACTTAGATGATAAACATGCATTATGAAACTTTATATGGAAGTGGTTATTGAACTATAATGAGAAGGGGGGGATTTGGTCTCATCTGTTATTTAGTCTCGTCGTCGTAACTATCATCCCGAGGTATCCTGTATTTACTCATCCTGAGAAGATTTAATTACATTATACGCAAATATAAATAAACATGAGCAGCAAACAAGGGTTCAGAAGGAAAAGCATAAGGCATCTAAAGTACCATCAAAGTGTAAACTGGCCTCAAGTTCACGGTATGGCCTGTCAGAGACTGACTTGGAACAGATGTGGAGAAGGAACTTCTGCCAGGACCTGACGCTGCAGCATCGGCTCCAGCCAAGAGTGAAGGTGGGAGCAAAACTGTGAGCGAGGCCGGCAAGGAGAATTTGTCAATAATCCAGGAGGATTATTGGAATTGAGCCTTTTTATCCTCAATGTCAACTATAGCTAATACCCCGCCAGGAGTTGGCAGCATCAACCCCAACTGGACTCGCAACTCTGCCTACGGAGTGTGGAAAAGACTGAAACACACTGTCCGAGCAGAAAGTAATGATTGCTGCACTCGGGAGGGAGGGGGGGACATAAATGATATAAGGAGTGATATAAAGAAGGGTATATGGGATACAAAGAAAGAAATAAAGGACCTGAGCAAGAAAAATGAGCAACAGCTTCAGGATATAAAAGACCCGGAGAAACGTTTAAGTACTAAGTTTACTGCAACCTTTATAGAAAAAAACTCATGAAAAAATATTGAAAAATGAGTATGTTAAAGAGTAAAATTACAGTACTTGTTGCTCAGCTTGAAGATGTTAAGCAAACGTTTATGACTGGTATTGAAATAGTTGAACAATTGTCATCTGCCCCTGACAAAAGAGCAACGGCTGCAAAATCAGAATGTAAAGTGGGGTGAACTGGCTTTGCAGGGCGATAGATATAGAAGGCACAACATCTGAATCGAAAGTCTCCCTAAAATCTGTGAAATTCAAATCCCAGTGAAATTCATAGCTGAGGTATTCTCTAAAATAACTGGAGAGAACTTCAAATCAGACACTGAGATTGTGGCAGCCTACTGTATATGTGGATTGAATGCCTCAAAACTGAGAAGCCTGATTTTCTGTTTCGACAAGCTGCAGTTTAAAGGAAACTTGGTGTCTCTTCTCAGACTGAAAGAAGAGATTATATTTGAAAAAGTAACCACATTTGTATTTGTATTTTCCCAGATTTCTCCTCTTCAGCAGCTTTTAAATGTGCTGCATTCTACAGCATTAAACAGTGCCTATGCCCGTGCCCGTCCTAGTGAGCTGAATGACTTCCGGCCTGTCGCTTTGACGTCACATGTGATGAAGACCATGGAGCGGCTGCTGCTTCACCACCCGAGGCCATAGGTCCGCCACGCCCTCGACCCTCTGCAGTTCACATACCAGAAGAAGGTGGGAGCAGAGGATGCCATCATCTATATGCTACACCGATCCCTCTCCTACTTGGACAGAGGCAGTGGTGCTGTAAGAATTATGTTTCTGGACTTCTCTAGCGCCTTTAACACAATCCAACCTCTGCTGCTTAGGGACAAGCTGACAGAGATAGGAGTAGATTCATACCTGGTGGCATGGATCGTGGACTATCTTACAGACAGACCTCAGTATGTGTGTCTTGGGAACTGCAGGTCTGATATTGTGGTCAGCAACACAGGAGCGCCACAGGGGACTGTACTTTCTCCGGTCCTGTTCAGCCTATATACATCAGACTTTCAATGCAACTCGGAGTCCTGCCACGTGCAAAAGTTCGCTGACGACACTGCTATCGTGGGCTGCATCAGGAGTGGGCAGGAGGAGGAGTATAGGAACCTAATCAAGTACTTTGTTAAATGGTGCGACTCAAATCACCACCACATAGATTTTGGTGAATGGTGGATTTTAGGAGACCCAGACCCCTCCTGGACCCCGTGATTATCAGAGGCGACTGTGTGCAGATACCTGGGAGTGCAGCTGGATGATAAATTGGACTGGACTGCCAATACTGATGCTCTGTGCAAGAGAGGAAGGAGCAGACTATATTTCCTTAGATGACTGGCCTCCTTCAACATCTGCAATAAGATGCTGCAGATATTCTATCAGACGGTTGGGGCGAGTGCCCTCTTCTACGCGGTGGTGTGCTGGGGAGGCAACATAAAGAAGAAGGACGCCTCATGCCTGGACAAACTGGTGAGGAAGGCAGGCTCTATTGTAGGCATGGAGCTGGACAGTTTGACATCCGTGGCAGAGCAACGGGTGCTGAGCAGGCTCCTGTCAATCATGGAGAATCCACTGAACAGTATCATCTCCAGACAGAGGAGCCGCTTCAACGACAGACTGCTGTCACTGTCCTGCTCCACTGATAGACTGAGGAGATCGTTCCTCCCCAACACTATGCGACTCTTCAGTTCCACCCGGGGGGGGGGGTAAACATTAACATTATACAAAGTTAGTTTTACATCTTTAGCTCTCTGGATAAAGCAGAAGAAGAGCTAAGAAGACTATTCCCATATCCTTTTGATACATGATTTTGTGGCATATATCCTGGCAAGGCAAAGAGGATTCTACTTGCAACTTGGTCCGTTTGCAATGCAACATTTGCTGTAACTATACATTCCTTTTTGGCTTTTTTTTTTTTTTTGTTAAACTTCAATTATCATAGTATATTTTGGCAACCATAGAGTTATTAGCTATTTATAGTGTGTGTTTTTTTTTTTTTTTTTTTTTCACATCATACCCTTCGTTTTCTTGAATCGGGAAATTACTATTATATGTTATCTCATTCTCCATGAAAACCATTTAACATCATTCCTTAGGTTTATAGTATTGGGATTGTTTAAGATCATATCCTAGGGTTTTTGTAGTTGGACTATACTATCATAAGATATATCAATTTTAACCTTTTCTACACCACTGCTGGGGGGTTCATTTTGTTCTGGATGTGCTCTGCCTCTTAGCATGTCAGACGTCTAGCCTCACTTGGGGAGACAAAAAAGTGTGTGTGTTGGGGGGGCTTGAGAGCAGTACTATTTAATATTTATCATTTCTACTGCAAAAACTGTATGCACCAACGTAACAATAGGCTCCATAGCCATAACACCTTGCAATAATATGCAATATAGGTCAAAGCTATCATATGTAACAATGTACTACCTTAACTCGACTACAAAATGTCAACAAAAGTTCAGAAGCAATTCTCTATGACCAAACTGTGAACTTTGTGAGCTGGAATGTCAAAGGTCTCAATTATGATGTAAAGAGGAAAAAAGTATTCTCTCACCTAACGTCTAAATGCCAAGATAATATTTTTACAGGAAACTCGGTCAATAAGTAAGGTTCAGTTTTGGTTGCAAAGAAGTTGGATTGGCCAGATTTTTTTTTAAAGAAAACTAGGGGTATGATCTGATCCTGAAAGGTGATATATCATGGTGATAAATAATTAAGTTGATACTAAAGTGATTTTAATAAATATCTGATAGTGATTTAACCTAAAATGTATTTGCATCTATTCCTAATGTGAACATTCCTAAAATTATAATGGCTCGGATACTTTAATTGTATTTGAAATCCAGACCTAGATAAGTCTTCAGCTACAGTGGTGATAATTACTGCAAAAACAATTACCCAGTTTGTAATGAATCATAACTTATCAAACCCATGGAGATTTTTAAATCCAAACCTAAGAGCATAATTGTCCTCCTCACCAGTACATCAATGTTAATCAAGAAATTGATTATTTCTTCGTAGACAATAATTTTTTGCCCATTATCAAATCTTTTAAGTACGACACTATTGTTATCCTAGACCACGAGCTTCTGATCATGGAGCTTAAATCACTATGTCTTCCACACTCTTGTCATAGCTGGTATCTTAGCCCCTGTCATTAGTTGATGAGAACTGTACAGAATTCATATCCAAGCAAGTTGATTATTTTCTTGAGACAAATGCATCCTCAGAGATCTCTGGGAAACTGAAGGCATTTTTAAGAGGACAGATTATTTCATGGAAACCAAGAAGGCTTCAGAGTTAATCAGTGAAATTACCAGAATAAGTCTAGAATATACCAGATCTCTTAATGAGGCATTTTACAGAATTCAACCTCTTGACAACTAAAGAAACTGAACACCTCATCTTTAAATTGCGACATCATTATTATGAACACAGAGTGAAGGGTTCTTTTTAGTCCAACAAATCCACAAACAGGAAGTCTGTAATTCAATAACAGTAATTACCAACACAGATGGAGAAAAAAATCATTGACCATAAAAATATAACCTTGTATAGGGAGAGTACTATAAGTCCTTACATTCTACTTAATTTAAAGAAGCTAAGACACATTCTAATGAGTTTTTTGATTCATTACAGATACCAGAGCTAGATATTCTTAGTGCAGTAGAACTGGATAAACCTCTGACGCTCTCAGAATTACTACATGCTATAAACTCACTTGAAAGTGGTAAAGCAGAAGGTCCTGATGGGTAGCCAGTGGAATCTTATTAAAACAAAGTTCAAATAAATTAGCTTAATTATTAGCAACATTTATAGAAGCTAGAGACTGCAATATTTTATCAAAAACTTTTTGCCATGTATTAATTACTATCTTTCCTAAGAAAACTAAGGACTTACTACAAGGTGCATCATACTGACCAATCTCACTCCTGAATAAAGACATTAAGATAATCTCCAAAGTTCTAGCCAGAAAAATTGAGAAATGCTTCCTTCTGTAATATCACAAGACCAAGGTGGATTTATTAAAAGCAGACAGTTAACTTCTGTTCTTCGATGTTAGATTTAATGGGTGAATATATTACATTAAACAAACACCCCAGGGATCTTATCTTTGAATGCAGAAAAAACATTTAATAATAGTTCAATGGGGCAACCTATTCACCACAGTGCACACATTTGGGTTTGGGCCCAAGCATACGTGCATAGATCAAACTACTCTATACTAGTCCAGAAGCATCAGTTTGTATTAACAAAATTATTTCATACTACTCCAGACTAGAACATGAGCCACTATCACCATTCCTTTTTGAAGTCGCCATTGAGCCATTACTTTCGAAATGCATCAGAGATAAGGGGATTTTCAGACAAGGACAGGAACAGAAAATATCACTATATACAGATGGTATGGTACTGTATATATCTGACCCACTAAATTTTGTGGCAGCAGTCAGCAGATTTTCAAAAGATATCTAGACCCAAAATCAATTTGAATAAAAGTGTGTTTTTTCCAGTAAACTCCCTAGCACACAATATTAGACGGGGCACCTTCACGTTTATCTTAGTAGATCAGTTTAAATACCTAAGGGTAAATATTACAAGTAAATATAAAGCTCTTTTTCAACAAAATGTTGCTGTCTGCATGGAACAAATTAAACAAGACATAAATAGATGGTCTACCCTCCGTCTCACATTAGCAGGGAGATTCAACACTGTCAAGATGAACGTCCTTCCCAAGCTGCTTTTTCTATTTCAAAGCATCCCCGTATACATTAGCAAATTATTTTTAAGAAATTAAATTCAGTCATAACCTAATTTGTTTGGAATTTGAAACATCCACACATCCAAAGGGCAGCTCTACAATGACCTAAAGCAGAAGGGAGCATGCCTAACTTTCAATTTTATTATTGGGTGTCAAATATACAGGCCGTAAAGTCCTTGGACATTATGTATAATGGCAGGTGTAGAATTCACAATAAAACATGGTGTACTGACAAAAGTGGAAATGTGTATATGCACAAAAATATTCAGATGCACAAAACCGTGCATAAGCCAACTTCCACACACTTCAGCTCCATAAATCATGGTCAGTGTGAAAAGCAATGCATGTGCGCATGCCTGCTGCCCCACGCTGGTTCCTCCCAGAATTATGCCCCTTTTAAATATGCAAATCAATATAAATAGCCCTTTAAGTTCAGTGTTGTATGAAAAGACCATGACAAAAGCACAAGGAAAAATGAATCATTTCAGCAAATGTGAAGTGGAGACAAAGAAAAATGTACAATTTGTTGGCTTAATCAGTGGTATAAGCAACAAATGGAAGTTGATTGAGTGACATAGAGTGGTGAAAAAACTCAAAAGTTCAAGTTCAGAAAGTCGCATGGTGCCTGAAATAAAAAAGAAGTGGTGAGATATCAAAGTTGCCGGGAAAAGGCAAGTCATAGCCCACTGTCTAAGTGTCATATGGAAGCGTATTAGGGTATAGAGAAAAGAAAAAAAATATCAAAATGTTGATTTTAATCTTTAAATTTTACACTTTAATCTTGTAGTTTATTTTGTCATTAAAGTCTAACGTTGTAAACTTCATCTTAAAATTGATATTTAATTTACTATAGTTTCTCAAATCCCATCATAACTAAAGTAGCACATTAAATGCCTCATATTCTTCATGTTCAATGTGTGTGAATCACTACACACTTAAACTTGTGTAGACGGGAGTGCACAGGCACTGAACTCCACACAGAATACATTACATTCACGATATTACAGCTCTCTGAACATTTTAGAATACTATATCATTTTCATGATGAAATGCATTAAAACGTATTAAACATGGTGGCTCAGCAAATGCGATGAATTGGCGCCCCAACCAGGGATTGATCCTGCCCCTGTCCAGAGATGGTTCTTGCCTCCCCCAAGATGCTTGTTGTGGCGCGCGTGACCCTTGATGAAATGATTGATTGCAGCAGTACCTTTCCTGTCAAACATACCAACCCCCCAATTCCTGTCCTTCAGTTTTCTTTCTCCACATAACCAATTGCCACAATATACTGTATACTCTGTAATAAATGTCAAGCCAGCTGTAAGCATAGAACACAGATTCTCCAAAGCTAATTTTAAGGGGCATTGAAAAATCTTTGTAATATGTGTTTACTTATTCCATCCATTTATCCATCCAGGATCGCGCCAGTCCTAGCAAGCATACAGCGCAAGGCAGGAACAATCCCTGGACGGGCTACCAGCTTATCGCTACCGCTGCGCCACCAATTCAATTGGAAGAATCCCACCTCTTTTGAGTCAGTGGGTAGCTGACGTTCTATATTGTTTGAAATTGGAAAAAATCAGATTCTCACTTAGAGAGAGGATCTGTTCAGAATTTTAAAAAATATGTCAGGATCAAATCAATAACATTTTAGAATAAGCTTCTATATCAGGGAACCTGGTACTCTTCCTTTCTTGCTGTTTCAAAGATTTACTCTGGTTGTTGACTCTCCTCTCTTTCTTTTCTGTGGGGTTGAATTTTGGCTTTTTAAGTTTGACTTTATTGATTGGAATGTTATTTGCTTAAAATTAAAATAAATAAAAATACATAAACATAATGAGTAGGAATTTCATTTTTGTACACTTGATATGTAATGGGTAAGGAAATAATAAAACTTAGTTGAAATTAAAATTATACTAAGGAAATTTTGTTCACACCCACTATCACTTCTTGCCATTTACAGTACAATCCCTCTTAACCGGCCACCTCGGGACTGGACCCATGGCCGGTTGCCGGTTAATCCGACGCATACCTATTTTCATGTAGAAAAGTATTTCTAAGGTATGTACTGTACCTCTTCAATGTTCCTGAAGAAACCATGTCCACAAGGCTTCATCCAAGATTTCGCAAACGGGTTTTTTTCTCGTACAATGACTGTGGTGTAGCGGGTCCACAGCTCAAGTCAAAAACGCTACTTTTTAAATAATCGCCGCACTTGCGATTTAGCGAGGGGGTGTGGTATGTGTGGCCGATCGGTTCAGCGATCACGGAGTTGGAGAGACCAGTATTGACGACGACTGGTCGTCGAAAGGCAGCGGCAGTCATGGAGGCTTTGGGCTGGTTTAGCCCCAGCGTGAGCGCCCTGGCCACTGGGGAAAGAACCCAAGTCTCGGTATCCGGATGGAGCCCGACATAGCCAGGGATCAGAGGGCTACCGGACCAGTGTGGAAGGCAGCTGCACCTGCAGGTAGGGCAGATCCCCTGTTGCGAAGCCCGATGGGAGAAGCAGGGGAGCTGCCAGGTAGAAAGAAGAAGGCACCGTGCTTTGGATTTTAAGAGACTGCTTCCAGCCATTGTTTTAACCTCGTTTGTATTATTTTTAAAGGACTTGTTTTTTTTTTTTTTCACTAATAAATTTTAACCTCCACTAATTCACTTGTTTTAATGGATTATTTATTTAAAGAAGACGTTTGATACACTGCACTTTATTTAATTTGAACACTGTTTTGTTGTTTGCTGGTTTTAAAATACCTCTCACCTTCCAGGAAAGAAGGAAGTGCATACATATAATATAAAGAAGAACTCAGGATTAAAAAAAAAATTTATTTTAACAGGTTGGTTAATCCGTTGACCGGTTAATGCAAGGTCAGTTAAGAGGGATTGTACCGTGGTTGTATTTTTCAAATTCAACTTTTATCTGTGGAATGTGACAGATTGGGGGCGCTATCGCTCCCTTGAACCCTCAGACAATACGTCAGATACCAGATAAAAGTCCAAATTATGAATTTATTATAATAATAATGTGCACAAAGCACCTCTCCACAATACTCACATAAATAAACACAATTCACAATAATCGATAATCCTCCTCTCTCCCAGACGCGTTGCCACGCTGCCACCCATCTCAGCTCGTTTGTCTGGGATTTCCCAGAGTCCTTTATACTGCTTAACCTGGAAGTGTTTCATCCCTCAGTCCATGATTCCCCATCACTTCCGGGTTAGATAAAAAGTCCTCTTCATCCCGGAAGTACGTTGGTCCTTCTGTCCCTGTGACTATGACATACTTCCAGATTGTAGTGAACACCAATGTCTCTGGGCCTCCCTGCAGCTTCCCCTTGCGGGGCCCCCATGGTATCCAGCAGGGCTGTGAAGGAAAACTCCAATATTCATGATGCCCTGCTGGAATTTGGGGCACCTTCATGCTGCTGGAAGGGCTCCATCTAGCGGCGTGGGGGTATTGGCTGGGATGAACGGCCGGCCATAGTCCACAGGTGTTTTAAATCTTGTTACTGTCTTTAGCGACCTAGGTTTTAAAGTTTTCTTCTTGGCCATTATTACGTACAACACTGGGTAAATAACAGAAACATGTACTTTTTGGGAGGACCATTCCTTTAATGTAACTAAAGCAGACCTATTTTATTTTAAGAAGTTGAATAATACTACTTATTGATACACTTGAAGATTCTAGAAATAGAATAACTACCTGTACATTGACATAAAAGACTAACCACAATGTGGTAGGGTTGAGCTGTATAACAATACTGGAAAAGTACTGAAACACAAATTTTAAAACAGTGATTTTTTTATTACTGGAAGTACATGTTGGCTTTCTTCTCACCCACCTTCCAGGATGCTTCTTATTGCAGTTATCAAAAAAATCCATTTTTGTAGTCTTCACAAAACGAAACTACACACTTTGAGGCTATAGACAGCCTACCATCACATGCCCAGGGCTTCATGGAGGGATAACAAGCCCATTACTTTGACGCAAATCTGACTTTAAGAGTGCTATCATTAGGGAAGCCCTTGAGGACTGGGGTAGGATGGGGCAGCACTTCAGGGAGGTTAACAGTTGTTTGATGCACCAGGGAAGCCTGAGTAAGATTTTGGTTTTTTTTGTAGCTATCCATTATTTGTATTTTGGTACCAGTACTGAGGTCCAAAAGTTGATACAAATACCAAAGTCAAAATTTTAGTAGCGATCCAATACCACAAGGCAGGTGATATAATACAGAAAAGTCTGGTTATTCTTTGTTCATTTAGAGCAGGGGTGGCACTGGCGAACTCCAGGCCTCGATTGAAGCAGTGGCTGCAGGTTTTCATTCTTACCATCTTCTTAATTAGTGACCAATTTTTGCTGCTGATTACTTCTTTTAATTGACTTCACTCAGGCCCCATAGTTGTTTCTTTTTCTTTAATTAGCAGCCAAACAATAATGAGACACAAAACAAGCCACCACATGACCAGCTCCCCTGTGCCAATTACACAATATCTGTAATTAAAGAGAGGAGATGGTCTTGGTAAGGTTGATCTCTCAGGTCACCAAAACATTTTGATGGTGCACTTAGAAAGAACAGAAAAACAACAGTTTTTGAAATGTGTGCTGTGGCAGAATGAGAGCAGCAACAAGCCATGGAATTAAATAACGGGTTTAATTAACAGCAAGAATTGGCTTCTCATTAAGAAAGTGATTGGAGTGAAATTGGATGGAGTTTGAAGCCCCAGTTTAGCTGGTCATCTGTTAGCTCGTTTCACGTCTCATTTCTGCTTGGCTGTCATTTAATGAAGAAAGGAAACAATTCAGAGGGTTGAACTTTTCTAACAGGGCTATTAAAGTGATGGGGAAAAAGTTAATTTACAGTGAAAACTGGTCACTGATAAGGAAAAGGGTTAGAATGAAAACCTGCAGCCACTGCAGCATTCCAGGCCTAGAGTTCGCCACCCCTGACTTAGAGGTTTCTGCATTTTAAAGGCTTTTAATTCAGTATTTTTTTTAAATTCATAATTATATCAGTCATCTCATTCTTGCTGTAATTTTCAGCCATGTGTGAGAGGGGGCTTATCTGTTAGATTGTAATTCAGGCCTTTTGTTACAAAATTAATTGAAAGCTTGTAAAAAGCTAGAAATTTATCCAACACAGCTAATTAATCATAAGCTTTTTACACTGTAAAAATTAAACCGCAGAAAACAAGTCTTCAGTTGGCTGATTACTGGCTTCTTAGAGATCTGATTTATCTATAAGGTGAAGCAGTATTACAACACTAAGACTTTTTAAGGGTGATGACTGATGCTGTGTAGACTTGCATCTCATTACTCAATGTTTCAATGGAGAACTTTATTTGTAGTGAAAAGTATTTGTTGTCTTTGTAAATCTGGTCGTTTCTGTCTGTGGTGTAGTGTTGTCTTTCTTAGGACTTTGTTATGAGGAAATGCGTGATTCTTTTCAATGATGACAATTAGGGGCTGAAGTTCCAGTCTTGATGTAATGCTTCCTCTTAGTCTTCCCAGACTGTGCTCAATCTCTGGCAGAGTTTAAACTTAAAAGTGTGGATCTCAGAACTAGTGACTAGTGATGTCCGAGTGTTCTGCTGCAAAGAGAATGGGTCAGCTCACTGCTGTTTGTTGTGGGTCACATCTAGGACAATAGGGTCTACAGTGTAACCAAAGATGACCCCAGTCTTGGCTGATGCAGAGGAAAGAACAAAGACCTTGTGGTGATACTGGGTTATAAAGAAAGGAGTGAACATTTTACATTGTTTTCTTGGGAAAACAAAGGCTCATCTTTTAGTTGTTAACTGGTTTGATGTTTTGTCCCTTGAGGCTTGGAAAGCTTGAATTATACTTAACCCCCCCATTAGAGTCTTTTGTTTTTGCAAATGTTTTATCAGCACTCCTTATTCAGATAAAGATTCCAGTTCTCCCACGGGACAAAGACTTTCCGAGACTGTGGTCATAAAGCTTGTGGAGCCGTTTCTGGACAAAGGCAGAACCATAACAACAGTTGTGTAAAGTGCGACAGGAGCTTCCTTCATGTACTGAAGTAGCATTACACATGTACTTTGTCAGCATGCCCATGTTGATCAAACACAGGAAGCTCTGCAGTCTACTTGTGACTTTATGCTGTAGGAAGATAAGTAAAGAAATCAAGGTAAATGACATTCGATCTGGCTTTTATATAAGTAACATATAAATACTTTTCATATAAAGGCCATCATAAAACATAATCACAAATGGAACATTGCATGATACCTTGGTTAGCTCTGTATGCGCTGCTGTTTCATTGAAGGACATGTGGGTGGCAGATTGATTGGCAGGGTGACGCCCAACCTGTTGCTGCATTCAAACAGTGCCATCTTTCACCTTTATACCTGGTGCCCCTGCATTGTTCTTATGTGTGAGTGGACGTTTCTTGCGGGGACGGTTTCTGTTCTCTTTCTCCAGTCTGTATTCAACTCTGCTATAGCACGTCTTTATTTGAAAACGGCAGTGTCAGATTGGTGGGAGCGTGAATGTGACTGAGAGAGTAAAACTGAATTAAAAAAAAAAAAAAAATGCTAACCTTTACAAGTACCATTAATTTAAACCAGCATCTACACACTCAAATCAAAAGTATGTTTTTATTCTATGACCACTACTCACTATGCACTACTCAAAACGGTAATTCTGGGAAGCACCTGGAATCTAACTCGCAACCTCTTGATTATGAGTCGGCAGTTCTTGCCGCTGCACCACCCTAGTGGTCTTGTCAGTGTCGTACCCTAAACCGATTTCTTTTTCTTTGGTTACATTCTTGAATAAAAGAGCACACGTTTTGTTATACGTGTACTTTTTGTGAAATTGTTTATTTGATATTTGGACTTTAGTCTTCACACATTATACACTTCATGTTGAAATTTTGTCATTAGTACTATAACATGAAAAAGTATCTTTTTTTAGGTATGTGTTCAAAATTTCTTGCCTTGCGTTTCCTGTCATCCTACATTTACAAAGATCATTGTACACATAGAACACACATGAAATGCATGTGTTCCAAATAATGATATATTATTTACCCTATACAACTCCAGGCACCTCACACACCAGATAAACAGACTTGAACTGGGAGAAATGGTTTCAAGACAGGGGATGGGACAGCAGGCTCCTTGTGCTGATCAACACATGTATAAAACAAAAGTCACTTATAGAGAGGTGAGAAGGAATTTAATGTGGCCTGGGATTACAAGTTTGTTTTGTAGGTTTCAGAGGTTCTAGTATTAAGTCTGCTTTGTCACAACATATTAGCTTTTTTTTTATTAATTTATAAGCCGCAAGACTCACACTTTGAAATGTCTTCTGCGTTCATTCTTATTTGCTTTTGCCTGGCAACAACATTACTTATAATCTCCCAACATCTTTGCAGTCATTTCTCACAGGTGTCCTGTCTTTAATATACCTGCCCCACTGAGCAAACTCCCCAGTTTTCAGTGCCTATGAATTGCTTGTTTAGTTTCCTGTTTTTTCTAATCAGAATCATTTTCCTCTGTGTTTTCTCCAGCAGCTCAAGTTTTTTTACCCTTTTAGGGTTTATTGACCCGGTGCAAGTGAGTATGAATGTGAGTGTAAGTATGTTCTGTGTTGGCATGGCACCCTGTCCACAGTTTGTTACAGCTTTACATCCAGTTCTGGTACTTTCCTGTAATGGAAAAATAAGCTTCAGAAAATAGAGGGCTGGATTTTCCATTTTTGGCACAGTGAATTTTTGGATGCAAACCAAAATGCATCTGGTACAAATACATCTGATTTTCATAAATCTCTGTACTGTTGACTAAAGCTGCCATTGTTGCAGATGCTTTTCCTCTTGCTTCAAAGCCGCCACCCTATCACACTCACAAGCCTTTAATTATTATTGATCTTTTGGGCACTTATTCAAGTTCCCACACTGTTCACTGCATATTTATTTTGTAGTCTGACAAACATTCACATTAAAACAAAACATCTTCAGTTATTTCAGATATTTAGCAATATTTTGTACACCATTGATTGTACAGTTAGGAATCCTCCATTGTTAAGGAATAAAAACATCAGGAATCATAAAAAAGTTTGTGGTCAATTGTTGCCATAAATTATTTCAAGTATCAAAGACTATATGAGTAGACTATAAAGTGTTAACTTTCCCTCTGGGAGTGAGGTGAACTTGAGAGGACCACCATGAAGAAACCCTTCATGACTGACTTAAGCAGCCAGTGAAAGTCATGATCTTAAAGTGAATCAGAGATTTGTAATTGAACTGGTGAGTCAACCTTTCTGCTCATCACATTCCACAAGTCAGCTGTCATCCAAGAACAGTTGGGCAGATGCACTGGAAAGACATCCACAATATTAAAGAGGAGAGAATGTGTGACTGAGCGACCGGTCTCTATGATGGAATGAAGTAATGAAATAGGGAGAGCATATTAAACAAATTAAGAATTCAATAATGCTCTCATACCTGCAAACAAACAGCACATTAATACACCTTTAAACCTTTCCTTGCCTGACTTTATCTCCCTCTCCACAAATGCTCTGAAGAGTTTAGCCCTTTACACCATATTGCATTTCTGAAGTGGCAAGAAGATAAGGAGATGGCTTCTCTTTCTTAAGCTTGTTTATGTGGTTCAAAACTGCCCTATTAGTTATTACTTTGTCCTTCGTCTATATAGAGTTAAATTGGAGTTATATGTGTCCATTTGTTTGGTTTAAGAAATCAACACTGACTTGTCTCGACATACTTTTGGGTGTAGGTGACCATGTCTTTCAACAATTTTGAATTGGCATGTTATGGCCATCCTAAAGAGAATAGTGTTCAGAAGGATTATAAATAGGAAATTAAAGAAAAAAAATGAAATAGTTATTAGAAGTAAGCTAAAATCTTGGTCACAAGACCAGGCTGTGGTGTGTTTAACAAGTAAGACAAATCAACAAAGCCTAAAACAATAGACATAGCAAGATCCGTAGCCCAAGCTTGAGATCCACAGTCCTCACTCTAATCAGGTGTTGTGGGTCAGAAGTGACTCTGAAGCTGGGTGCAGCCAGCCAGCCGGCAACAATACACTTAAACGGCATGCTATTATAAACTGCCAGAAAATCAAAGTTAACAATTCCAAAAATGAACCAAATGAACTATTGAGGGGTCGAACACCCAGGTTCATTAGCTTGGGGTGCAAGTGCTGTGAAGTGCTCTGTGTAATGCTGTATCAAGTAGAGGTCATTGAGAGGAGTTCACTAAAGTTGGCTTAACTCTTGAGCTCTGAAGTTTGCTTATATAAAAGCTTCAGGTTGTAGATACTGAGATGAGCAAATGTTTAGAGTTTTGCATTAAAAAATTACAATTGTCATAGTGACAAGACAAGATGTTTACCACACCATCACTTCTTCATATGATGTGGAGAGTCTATTGACCCCGGACAAAAATTGCACTAAATTGAGAACTGTATCAAATGAGACTGACAGACCAAATAGACTCCCTGTCACTTAGTATTGTTATTCAAAACGACGCATACTAATTGTCTTTCATTAAAACAAGACACGGTCCTAAGAGGGTTCTTAGTTTCCTGAAGTTGAAGGATTAACAAAACTAGGCATGCTGCTTGTGTAGAGGTAGCTAAGCCCCACAGACCCTGCTGCAGCCACCATGATGTCACAGAGCTTCTTTCATTTAGGCATTTTACGTATACATCCACACATGTGCACAATGTATACTTACTGTATATCGAGCTGTCTTGCATTATTGTGCATCTTAAAAGAGGCTCAGATTGAGGAACTCTGAAACAGTAGTGGATGTCTGAAAACTGCTCCAGATGGTAAAAGCTCAAGTCCATCGATAACCCAAAATTAAATGTCTTCTGGACTACACACATTCTGTCTCCCTCTCATTTTACACTTGGCACATGCTCACTGTGCCCATATGGTTTATTTGCAGAGCCTGCCATTTTCTCCCACATCTCCAAGATGTACAGTGTAGTTAGTTTGTTGTGGGCTGACCTGACTTGCACAAGTGTTTCCTGTGATGAACTGGCACCCTGCTCAGGGCATTGTGCATGATGCTGCTGATAGGCTATAACCACAGAAAGGCACACTTATGTACTGAAAGACAGATTAAGGTGTGCTAATGTGCTGAATATACTGAAAATGTGTGAAAACACTAAAGGTGAAACAGATTTGCTTTTAATGTAGCACATATAAATGTTGAGGTAGGAGAATATGGCCACCATTTGACCTCGTTTGTCAGAAACTGTGAGCTGGACCTCTTGCACTTGCACCGTACCAGTGATCTGCACACAGTCTTCACACAGCAGGAAGGAAGAAGCAAGTTATTCAGCTATATTATTGTAACCCTGGTGTCATGCCAAACCAGCTCAGAGTGATGTCTACAGAAATATTTAAGAAGGGCAGATCACTGGGAGAGGAAAATCATAAGACCAGAGAATATTTGGAGACAGGTGGTGGATCTCAGAGTTGTGTACGAGTCACTATAAGTGGGAGCACCAATCATATGTTTACTTAGCTGTCATGCCGTGCACCCCCCTCGCACAAAATGCTGGTTCCTTGCGTGTTTATCTACAGTTACACCCAAAATTATTCATCTTCCATTGCAAATTAAGTTTATTAGCAAAATCTATAAACTTTCAGCTTTTCGCAATAAACAAATCAAACAACAATTTAAATAGCTCAACACAACTAACAAAACTAACAGAAAATGCCACTTTTAACAACTACTGAGGTCTCAAAATTATTTAACCCCCCCGAATAGAATCCCCCATAAGAGCACACATTTGTAGATCAGGTGTTGTCTCTGATGCAACTAATCAAGGTCCTTATTATTGGCATCAGGTGTGCTTGGGATAGAAGCCATCAAATACCTGGACTGGCTAGGGGTGTGTTCACAGTGACGTTTGACTGCATGTTAGAAATATGGGTAAGTCAAGAAAATTGTCTAAAAAGTTAACAAACAAGGAAAAGGATACAAAAAGATATCAAAGGCACGGATACTGTTGAAAGCATAGTTTGCAAGTTCAGAGTTGAAGGAACACTGGCAACACTACCTGGATGTGGCAGAAACAGGAGGCTATCAACAGATGCCACCAGATTTGCAAGGTGGCTGGTGGCCAAAAACCCTCAACGACTGCAAAAGACCTGCAGCAAAACTGAGGTTTCAGCTTACATGGTAAGGCGCATACTAAACGCTGAAGGTCTCCATGTCCGACACTCCATGACATACACCACTTGTGACCTAAAAGCACAAGAAAAGTTGGCTCAAAAATATTCTCAAAACCATATAAATAAGCTACAGAAGTTTTGGGATTCTGTTCTGTGGAGTGATGAAACAAAATTTGAAGTTTTCAGGCTTATGGATTAGCAGTATGTCTGGAGGAGGACGAATGAATCATATGCTGAAAAGAACACCCTGCCTATAGTGAAGCATGGAGTTGGCTCAGTGATGCTCTGGGGCTGCTTTGGTTCTTCTGATACTGGAAACCAGAAGCATGTGGAAGGCAAGATTCAATCAAATATCAAGAAATCCTAGGAGGAAATGTCATGCCATCTTTGATTGAGCTGAAGCTTGGGCGTCACTGGACCTTCCAACAAGAAAAGGATCCCAAGCATATCTCCAAATCCACCAAGACTTGGTTTTAGAAAAAGCACTGGAAGATTCTACAGTGGCCGTTGCGGTTTCCTGACTTGAACCCCATAGAAAATCTCTGGTGGGCTTTGAAAAAGCTGTTTCAATATGCAAATCCAGAAGTGCTAGTGAGCTGGAGGCCATTGCCCTTGAGGAATGAGCTAAGATTCCTCAGAAATGCTGCCAGAAGCTGGTGTGTGGCTATGTATTATGTTTGCAGCAGGTCATAACAGCAGAAGGGTGCTCTACTAAGTACTAAAGACACTCGTCATGAAGGGGTTGAATAATTCTGAGACTGCAATAGTCATTTAAAATGGCTTTTTGTGTTGAATGTTGAGAAGGCACTTGTAATATTAGTTGTGTTTGGCTGTTTAAATTGTTCTTGTTTATTACAAACAGCTGAAAGTTTGTAAATTTTGCCAATAAACCTAATTTGCAAAGGGTGTTGAATAATTTTGGGTGCAACTGTAATTGCCAAGTGCAATGCCTTTGTTTTGAGGAGTTTAGTAGCACAACATTTATGAAAACGCTTATCACAAAACCTTTCTGTGATTCTGCATTAAGAGTTTCATATCAGGTGATTGTGGAAGGCCAGGTCCATCACTTAAGAATCCAAAGTCAATTTTTAAATAATTAATGGTGCCACCCAAAGAACAGGCTGTAATTGGGTGTGGGTGGAAGCACAAATGCGCTTTGCTCAGAGGACGGCCGGAGGTGCCTGGCTGATTGCGTAGGCGAGGGCATGTGTCAGTCAGGTGCCTCATTGATTCCTCAGAGGGCATAGCATGTTCACACCTGTGCCCAACTGAAGTGGTATATGAGGGGAGCCTACACGGGTTGTGGGAAAGAAATGAACAGAGGTTAAAGGAAGAGGGAGAAGGCAGCAGGATGTGGAAGGAGAGCCACTTGAAAGGAGCTAACAGCTGACACCCAGGGGAAGAAGAGGTGATTGCTCTGGCCGAGTGGCTTAGAGAGCGGAGTGATCCAGTACAGAAAGGGGCGACTTGCCGTGCAAGTCTGGGAAGGCACTGGGGGTTGGCGAAGCTCTGATTGGAAGCCCCATTGTGAGGGCCATGGCCGTTGGCGACCTGAGCCTAGGTCTGGAGTGGGAGCCTTGTTGTAGCCATGGAACGGCAGGGACCCACACCTGTGAAAGAGTGTTGGCTGTGCCTGTCAGTAGGGCGTCTCCTCTGCTGTGTGGCCCCATACAGGATAAGCAAAGGAGTCGGTGATCTTAATGGACACACTAGGTACTGTGTTTTGATAGAGAGGACCTCTGCCTGTGCTTTTTAACCTCATTTTTAAAGGCCTTTTCTATTTATTGGATTTTAACCTCCACAGAACACTATTTAATGATCATTTTTACACTGCACTGTTTGAACACTGTGTTGTTTTTGGATTGTAATAAATGCACTGGAGCACTTCTGCACATACCCCTTGCATTGTGTGTTGTGTCCTCACCTGCTGGCTCAATCCTTGGAAACGTTTTCGGCAATGACGGGTTCAAAAGGCTCCCAGAAGGAACAGGTAGCGTGAAGCTGCCACGCCCCATTAGAGTGCTGTGTGTCCTTTAGGTGTCGTTTGCAGCACAACTTTCAGGTTACATTTACTAATTTGCTGCGTTGGCACAAATGTATTTTTAAAACTGTTGTTCTGGGGGGTCACACATTGCTCTGAACAGGCTCTTCTCACAGACTCCTTCCCATGTAATGTGACCAAAAACTGCCAATTGTCAATCAGCGGGGCACCATGGCAGTGTCCCTTGTTGGCCACGGGCAGGTTACCAGGATCACTGTGGTCATCTTCTGCAGTGGTTTTTCACTTATGAAAGTGGACCAGCTGCCTCCTTCTCAAGGTCACCAAGAAATGACCTGCTGCTAAATGAGTACTGGACAGTGAGTACTGGACAGTGCGTGTTCTTCGGTTCAAATGGCAGAGTGAAAGGAAATTCTAGCATCATTGGTTGCAGAAATAGTCCAATCAAACCATTGTTTTGTGTGGATCAACCTTTTAAAAAGAAAGTGGTTATTAGAAAACCTGCACAAACACACCACACTATCCTGTAACCCATGTGTTAAAAGTTCTCAAAAGGCAGTCGGCAGAATTCCTTCCTTTAGACAGTGAATTGCACACATTGGTGACAATTAAGGGGAAGTGCATTTGAGACAGAAACCAGGAAAACATCTGCACACACAGAGTGGTGGGAAGCTGGAAAAACTGTCTGGATATGATATTGAGGCAACTTAGCCATTAGTTAAATGCAGAGTCTTGTTTGTAAAATTATGAGCTTCCAAATGGTTTTGACAATCTTTGTAGTGTTGAAAAGCAGCATATTGGAGACGAGCTGATCCTTGAAGATTGCTAAACTACTCCCAATGCAAAGAGGTCCAAATTTTCAGTCAGCAATTGTAATTATGAATTTTCTTCATTTATGATATGAAAAATTCCCATTACTTTTGAATACATTAGAAATGAATGAATGAGTAAAATAAATGCCTACATGTTGCCAAGAGCACAGAGAGGCCAGGGGACATTTTGTTTGTACATTTCTTACTGTTCACAGGTACAAGACCCTTGCTCAGCTCTGGCAGTGTTGTGTTAGATGTAATTGTAAAGGCTTTGCATTCTTAACAATTGCATAGAATCCCTTGATAAAATCATTAAAGGCTCATCCTTGCAGTCTAGTGTCTTATTTTCTGTACATTTATATAGCTGCCAGAAAATAAAAGTACAAAGTGATCAAAAGGGAGAGCTTTTATTTAATACACCTTAAAGAATTCCTTGCAAAAACAGAAGCTTTTCTGTCATGCTGTTTCTTGTAAATGTTTTCTCTGGCAACATTTTCAAATGCTTAAGAATTTTGATAATGATCAGAATACTGTATTTAATGTTAAACACCACCACCGTGGGAAAGGAGAATGTAAGTAAACAGTGGAATGCAGGAATGACGGATGTTATTAAAGTCTGGAATTTGGGGTGGGTGTTTTTGCCAATTTAACTTTGCTTTCCTGGCACTTTATATAATCCCAGTTGAAAGTATGCATTGGGAAATGCTCATTGTTAAAGTCATGTTTACAGAATCGGACTAAGACAAGCTGCAGCACAGACCACAGTGAGTCTGCTGTGAGGAGAGGTGAAGCAGGCTGGAACTGAAAGGGATACACGTCACTGTTGTCACCAAAAATGACACTGCACTTCAGCTAAGAAATGGGTCTTAACCAACAGAAAAGACGCATGCAGCCAGATCAGTTTGATTTGTTTCTCACTTTTATTATTATTAATTATTACATATAAAGAACAATTAAGTGCTAGAGGCAGGACAGGAAAAATACATAGCATTTACAAAGATGAAACAAAAATATTTTTTTTTCTTACCCTTACAGATTCTGTAAGTTTGCCATTGCTTCTGAACAGGTCTCTGATATAATGTAGATCTATAAATTACATCTCCTTCCATGAAGAACTTTGCTAGTTTTCTTTCAATAATTATATATAATTATTCTTATAATCTCAAATCTGTACAACTTTACTTCAAAATTATACTATAAGAATTAAGTAAATTCAGTGGGAATTTCCTTTTTAAAAACATATTTAAATAGTACCATATTTCTTTTCACTACAAAAATTTCCACATATTTCTCTTTTAAATACATCTATCTTACATTTAAAACATGCACCTACAGAATAAACCTCTATTTTAATTTGTCTAAGGAAAGTAAAAAATATACCCTGTACAAACAGAACTGGGGAATTTCATATTGCTTAAAGGCAGTGCTATCAAAACTATTGTCATTTCTGTAAAGCGCTAATGCTCGCTAGGATCATTTCTGTGCATTTTGCCACATCAGGAGTGCAGCCAGCAGGCTTTAAATAACAGAGCTAATTGTTGGATAGAGAATCTAGTCGAGAAAACGTCCTGTTTCTGGTATTTGCACACTTAATTCCAGTGCTGTAACAGAAGCTGTATTGTATTTGCATAGAGAGAAGATCAGATTGTTGCACCTTTAGGTGTCATTGTAGTTCCTTCTCCCTTAAAGTCGAGCCCATTAGCACGACATGTAGATAGATAGAACTTTACTTGTGCAGTAACACAGAAGTTTAATGAAACCGCTGGACATTATGGGGAGCCACATCCTGCTCAACAGCAGCTCGCAGTCTGAATGAAGCTCATCATTACTGGTAGAGCCGACACTTGGGATACGATTTAAAACTAAAGCAGGTTCTTAATACAGTCAGTTGAAGATGCTTCAACTAGAACTGAGAGCAGACTGACGGCAGGAAGGTCCTCCACACTGTATAGTTGGAAGTATACAACCAGCTGAGTGTCCGTGTCAGAAAGGGTAGTGCATTGTGGGAAGTGTGACCAGAAATGACTTCAGAAGTTGTCCACTTGACCAATGAATCCGTTTACTTCCATAATGCTATCTATGCAACGATCCTGTCCCTTTGACAGAGGCAGGAGTTCTAGGCCAGGTCATGCAGGCTTTCTGGTCTTTTATTTCCCCTATACAGAAAATATTTCAATTAAATAATAATCTTCAAATTTGGATTTTTTTTTATTTGGATTTTCTTCCTATCTGAAGCAACGGTTGCAAAAGTGTTCCGCTATCTTAATAACAAAGAGCAGTCCGCGGTGTTCACTTTTGAGATTCCTGAGTGGAGTGACCAGGCTAGAAGAAGTCTGCACAACAGTGCACCACATTGGTTGAGGCGCTGTGAGCCCCCAGTAATGCACATTTAGCCGCTGCTTCTTCCTAAAAGTGTGTGTGGAGGCTCTGCTCAATCCACTCTGCTTACGTCTCCGTCATCCCCTGAACTCCACTCCTAAACGCTTATTAAATGACAATATGGCGGCCTGCCCAGCCTAGTCATCCATACCCTTGTATTAACTGGCCTGCTCCTTACTAGTTACACTTACACGTTACAGATCTGTTTTTGTTTATGACAGTATTCTGAAGAAGGTACTGTTGGGGGAAAAAAAAAGACATTAGCAATCAAAAGTTGTGACTGAAAGATCAAAATGTTATAGTCAAATTTTTCAAAGATTGGGCTCTATTCTACATCTCTGAAATATGGAATTTATTTGATATGCGTTTTATTTGCATTGACCACTCATCCACTTGCAATACCCTGAGAAGCTCTGTAATAAATGTTATCTAACATACCTGCTGGCTGCTTAAATATCAAAGTGCTCAAAAACTGCATCAAAAGTGAGACAGGAATGAGATTGTCTGGCAAATTTGGTCAGAAGAATTGAGGACTAGAGCTAACTGGAGACATCTGCATTCTTCACAAAATTGGCAGAGGTAGGGGATGAGAGCAACATGGCACTGCTGTGCCTTTTCTGTAATGGATCAACCTACAGTAGGCCTACCTTTGTGCATTAATAACACCACGTGAAACAGTTTTATCACTTTGTGTGTTTGACCCTGAGTCTGCAGAAATTTCCTCAATTGGACCAAATGAAGATAAATGGTAATCTATAAGTAGGGCGGTCAAGACAAAACATCAAAAAAGAGAATAGAAATACAAGGAAAAGTAACCCTGACTATTATTTATTACACTGACAGGCTATGAAAAGTTTGCCTGATTTCAAAGTGCTAAGAAATACAACACTGTATTGTGAGGACTGGACTGGCCAGTCAGCAGCCTAGAACTCTGAATGACAATGCGGCTTCTTCTTTTCTTTTTTTTTTTGTTCCCACCCCCGTTCTTCAGCTTCCTTAGTAAATAACTTCAACTCCGATTAAAAGGTGGCAGTTCCTCTTCTAAAGAAGCGATTAACACAATACCAGTCTCAGGCCTTCCACAAATGGTTGGTAGTCCAGAGCAGGCAAACATACTTCAAGTGCTGCCTGTGGACTCCAGTGCTGTGAGCATCTTTAAAAGGCAAGACAGAACAAGTGAATAAACGGCGTCCTGCTGCCCGTGTGGTGTGCTCTCAAATAAGCAAACCCACTTTGTTTTCTATCACACCTTTCCATTTTGAACTCCATCTCAAGAAATTGATGATACAGCAGAAGGTAAAATGACTTATGACCTTTACTGTCTAACACCTTAACTTACTAAGCATCACTTGCCATCACCATATGCTAGCAATACACAACCAGGATCCCAGTCATTCAAGTCAGTTTTTCTTTTTTGACATTCTGATTTTCAAAGCGGTTTTACATGAGGTTGAGAAACTGCTTCAAGTGTTTTCACCATGCAAACAGTGCTGGGTGAATAAACAAAAAATAGCCAACATTAATAAAAGCCATTCATTGCTGGATGGCAACAGCTTATTTTGATAAAAAGAAATCTCAGTTCACTTACTTCTGTCTCAAAGACCTCTACAACATGTCTTTAATGTTTGATAACAGGCAAAATGGGACAGACGAATGATTTCCAGATCTTCAGGTTTGTCACTCAAAACTACTTTTAGAAAAGAAAAATTATACAGATTGATGGCTGCTGCCACTGAGTCCTGTACAAACGTACAAGGCACAGGCAAATAACTTAGAAAAAAAAGAACACTCCTTCTCAAAAAATAAATATTGTCAGATTTAGAAAAGATGGCAGTTGTGTAACAGTTAAATATACAAAGTCTTAAATCCTGCAGTGAGAAGCAGCGTTAAAACGCTGAGACTTATCTGAAGCAGGCCCATAAATGGGATATTGAGTGCTTCTCACCATTTACTTACTGTGATATGTCAAGTATGCACATATGCCAGGAAAATATTTGAGCTAAAATATGGTATATAATGCAGAACACATTTTAAAAACACTGGAGCTGTATACTTGTGCTTGCTCATACAAAGTGAGCTTAATATTTGACAATGTGTCTGACATCAAGCCCAGTATCATCATTCAAGTGTGCCAGGAAAGCAGGATTTGTTTTTCTTTTTCTGCTTAGCGTGAATTTCCATACCATGACCTGTACTTTTTATCTCATTTTAAAGATGGCTCACACTGCATTCTGGGTCCCCAAAAAACTGTAACTGCTCCATACTGTAACAAACATTTTGTGAAGACCTATCGGAACTGGTAAGTGCAAAAATGCCTATTGGAAAATAACATTACTTTTTATTAGGAAAGCACAGACATGTTTATATGAATCGAGCACAGACTGTGCCTACTGTGTCACAGTATAGAAATGTTAAACCCCAGCAATTTCATGAACAGGGAAAATAACTCTATGGCTCCCGATTATCAATTAATAAAGCATGATATCAGTACATTTAAACATTTTTAAGCATCTAAAACTTAATGTATTGTGCAATTTGTTTCAAAAATGTGCTGCTGATAGTCTTACATCATTTCACAGCTTGGTAGCATCCCAGGCACGCTTTGCTTATGACAGACTTGCCTTCAATAATCTGTCTGCTGTAAAGAAGAACAGGAGATTGTTTGCAGCAGTTGCTGAAGTCCCACCCAGTAACAAATGGTAATGTATGCCCAGTTTTGGCTTATATAGCATCATCTGCCAGTCTTCCAGAGATGATCTGAATTCAGGACAAACCACCTTCTGGAACTATCCTAACCTCCCACTTTTCAAATAATAGGCCATCCCATCCTGACATGAAAAAGATGGAGCAAACTGGACAAGTGAAGCTTCCCAGTTCAAAAAACCCCAGCTTAAGCATGAGTCTAGTTTGCAGATATATAAAAAAGGTAGAAAGATTGCTTAGCTACAATTTGCTCATCCAAAAAAAATCAATTCCATAGCAGGAGTTCAATTCTTCTTCTATTTTTTTTAAACCACACAGTATTTCATAACATTTGTTTTCCTCTTTTGACCAAATTCCCTTCCTGTTTTCAAATGCTGAACTGTTGAAAGTAGGTTATTCAGCAGACATCCTTGTTTTGGACTAAAGGTATCACCTATCACTGTAAATTATTTTCTAGGGTGCAATTAAGCAAAAAAGAAATTGCAAAGGAAATGTCAAAATTTATCCCAAAAAACACTTGGATAAAAAGAAGTTATTTTATATAAAAAAGTGAACTCCTGCTTAACTATGTCCTACCCTGTAATGAAATAATGGCTGTTCAATGACTTGAAATAGTGAAAGGTAGCTTCCAGGTATATCACAGAACAACAGATACTGTATGTCCCCAAACTTTGTGTTAATTGTGCTTTATGTACTCAACCAGTGTTGTCTCCTCCTGGACCCAAACAAGGTTCCATGAGGCCCGTTGAAACCTCCCTGACCAGCAGTGAGTTGCTTTGTTCCTCCAGCCTAGAAGACGCTGTTTTCCTTGTGCAGTCCTATGTGCTGTGTGTTTACTTTGAAGCTGCTGTGTTGTCACTCGATCACGGTCTGCAGGTCTGTGTCACAGGTGAACAGCTCTTTATACAGAGGTGGGAACAGTGAGTGCACAATCAACGGGTACAGCTGCCGGAAAGCACGCAGTTTCTCAATGTGCTGGGCGCAAAGCAGCTTTAGCACTGCCATCTTCTGGAACAGCTGAGAAGGAAAGCAGAAACAGAGAAGCTAAACTTTTTTTGAACAAATAATGAAACTGCCTGTTTTTAGCAGCCCTACTTATATTAGGGCATTTCAGATTAAAGGAACTCTTTAAAATATAATACATTATTATTACCAATTAATGCCATTAAACATGAACACCTTGTGTAAGAATGTGTTCTTTAAGGCTTTTAAAAGCATTACCAGAAAAGATAAACAGATAAACATTTACAAATAAACCTTAGCAATGAATTCCTTCAAAAATGAGGAAGACAGAAATATTTTATCTTATATCAAATCAAAACGTTCACTTTTAACATTATTTTAACTGAATGAACAGTCTCACAAATGTACATTAATTTTACTGATGTGTACTATCACTGTTCATGTGTTAATAATTTAGCCAAAACCATTTAGATATTAATGTAATAAGAAAATGTTACATTTTCAATTATTTATACATGACACAATCTTTTTGACATACAGTAGACAGGGCCCTGAGAAGTCGTGGTTCAGAGTTCGTGGCCTCAGTCGTTTGCGGATTTTTCCTTAGAACCTAACTAATAATTGTTAGCGGAAACCAGCAAATATCCTGTGCAATTTTTTTATGGCTTTTTTCGTGGCAATACTGTACTGTGGAGAGAACACAAAGCAACCGTAGAGGAAAAGGCGGCTTGTGATGGTGAAAGTAGCCAATCCGAGAGCATTATTCATTTCTCCTTGCTGCGTTTTGTTCTTCCGGCAATAAACTTAAGTGCCAGAAAAAGTTTACGACAGTCCTGGAGAAGGTTGAACTACTGGATTTGCTCCCGGAACTAAAAAGTTATGCTGCATTAGCCACCTGAGGAGCTGTAAATCCTCTGCTTTGCTGTGCTGTCATCTTCATTACACAAATTCAACGTACTGCACGGCTAATTCATCATCATCATCTTCTTCAATCAGTATCATTCATTATTGGTGAGTACCCGTACATGTTATTGTATTTTTATTATTACTGTATTTACCCTAATTATACCAAAGAAAACAACTGCGCATACCAAAGAAAATGCGCTTGAATGATTACAGTACATATAGGGGTAACATCGGTATTTTATATTCTAGCACTGCGGGAGAGCTAGCAGTACAGTACTGTACAGTATACGGATTTACCTTTACATTCTTTTTTTAGGATAATGTATTAAGCTGAGTTTGAAATGAAATTAAAGTGTTTTGGGGGCATATTTAGAGTTTAAACTATAAAAATAGGCATTTATAGGCATTTTTGACCACATCCAAAATTCGCAGTTTATCACAATTCGCGGGGGCTCTAGGAATGTAACCCTGACGAATTTTGGGGCTTGTCTGTATTAATAAAATGGGGTAGGTGTTTACATAGTATATTAAAAACATTTACAAATCATTCTAATGTACATATCAATGAGAAGAATTTTGAAAATTGTCAACATTGCACCAAGCAATCTTTCATTGTTATTCATTATCTCACACATTTTTATTTTGCAAATACATCAATATATCTGCTGGATTCCAAAAGACGTGTACTTCAGTTTTAAGGTGATTTAATTAATGAAAAACTTTTTATCTCAAAAGCAAATTGCTCAACAGTGTTAATTTGGAGCTGAGACTAAATGCCTTTTCAGTTAGTCCACACTATCATTACTGTTTTTGCTGAATAATAAGTATGAAGTGGTAAGAAGCCATCTTTTTGTTTTGTCCTCTTGACTGAATGTCTGCTCAATTCTTTAAAGGGGTGTTTGATGTAATTGGTCCTAAAGTGCTGTCAATTGGTAACAGATCACTGCAAACGGGGACTGTACCTATGTGCTTTAAGCATGCAGTTATTCAACCCCTGTTACAAAAGGCAAACCTTAATCTCTTAGTTCCTAGTAGCTTTTGCCCCATTTCCAAATGACCATTTCTCATTATAGTTTTGGAGAAAGTTGTGGGTACACCCAGCTAAAGGCTTTTTTGAAGCACAACAATATTCTTAATAAGCTTCAGTTGGGATTTGGAACATTTCACAGCACAGGATCGGTGCTGTTAAGATCAACAAATGATCTACTGCTGGCAGCTGATTTGGGGGAAGTGCTCCGTGCTAATTTTATTGGATCCGAGTACTGCATTTGACACGGTTGATCATGACATTCTAAATAACAGGCTTGAGGGGTGGGTGGGTATTCGGAGTACTGCTCTGAAGTGGTTTGCAGATTACCTGAAAAGCAGGACATTTTCTGTACATGCTGGTGGTTTAACGTCTCCTACTGCTTCTGTAATGTGTGGTGTACCCCAGGGGACTGTTTTAGGTCTGGTTCCCTTCTCTTTATATATGTTACCATTCTGCTCTACACTAAGCAAGTATAACCTCCCGTATCATTGTAATGCTGATGATACCCAAATTTACTTCCCAATGCAATCGGGTGAATTGGAGTCGGTGACAAAGCTTTTTAATTGCTCAGATTATATAAAACACTGGATGGCACTTAACTTTCTGCAGTTAAATGAGTCAAAAACTGAGGCCATTCTATTTGGTCAACTCACTGTTACCTGAAGGATTGCTAGCACATTGGGTCCACTTGCCTGTGACTTAAAGCCATGTGCAAAAATCTTGGGGTTATCATGGATTCAGGTTTTAAATTTGACAAACAGATCATTGCTGTGGTAAAGAGTAGTTTTTTCTACCTCAGGGAGATCAATAAAGTCAAGCTGTTTTTGTCATTTAATGACCTACCAAAGCTCATTCATGCTTTTGTCATGTCTCGTTTGGATTGTTGTTAATACCTTGCATGTCGGGGTATCCCGTACGACACTGTCTTGCCTGCAAAAGGTACAGAATGCAGCTGCTAGAGTTTTGAACAGCAAAAAGACAGACCACATTGCTCCGGTGTTGGCTTCTTTTCTGTGGCTCCCTGTTAGTTACAAGGTGAATTTTAAGATTTTAATGTACGTTTTTAAAGCCATCCATGGGTCATCTCCACTGTACTTTGCTGATATTCTTGTTCCATATTTGTCAGCCAGGCAGGTGAGGTCTTCTGATCAGCTATAGCTTACCGTCCCGCGCACATGGTTGAAGCTGAGGAGCAATCGTGCCTTTGTGGTGGCTGGTCCTAAATTGTGGAATGGTTTGTCCCCTCGTAATAAGGTCGACTTCCACTATTCACAGTTTTAAGTTTCTGCTAAAAAAGCACTTTTATGCACTTATTTTTTAGCTTATGAGTTTGAGAGTTTTAAACTTTTTTATTTACATTTTTATACTGTGTTCATATTATGTATATATTTTATTTTACATAATTTTATATAAGCTATGTTTATATGTCTTCATGTATAACGTTTCTTTTTTTGTTTTTCTTTTTAATAATACCTTATCTGGCTTTTATTTCTTACTGTTCCCTTTTATCCCATGTAAAGCACTTTGGTCAACTTCTAGTTGCTTTAAATGTGCTATATAAATAAATAAATAAATAGCTTTAATAGCTTAGTTTAATGTACCTTTGACAGTAGACCATCACGTCGATTTCTCAGCAGTATCCTCTTGAAGGCCATGTCCACATGGGTATGGAGACGCTCCACTTTGGCCTTCTCTTGTAACCACTGTCTCTCTGCCAAAAAAAAAAAAAAAAAAGTTTTTACAAACAAAAGCCTGGTGATAATTAAACTGGTAACCTTATGGTTCATAGTCCAGTGACAAGGCCACACAAGATCTGTTACGAATATCTATCTCAGAAGGCTTTCTTTATCTCATTACTAAAGTAAGTCACACTCGGGACACAGATTTTGGCAATCTCATTAGCTTAATTTCTCCAAAATAATTTTCAGTTGAATTTTGAAGGTCCTCAAGCTCATATTGTCCACCACACTACTTGGTAATTTATTCCATGTGTCTGTGGCTTATTTGTGTGGAGTTAAAAGAGTTACCTGATTTGAAAAGGTGGTGTACATATTTTAAATAATGTTATATCAGGACTTGAAATTTGGCACAGGATTGTGGATATTCTGCACGAATGTAGAAATTTTGCAAATTCAGATTGTTAATCTACAAATCTCACATACAATTATTTTTAAGCAACCAGTCTTACTTGTTACAAGAATATTTTTTTTCAAATCATTATTTTTATAATTATGCCTTATAGTATTTGTAATTTGGGATTTTTTTTTCTTCACTGTTTACATTTTGTTAAGCTCACACACAGGATATCGCTTTGTATTTTAGCTGCAGAATTGGGCAGTCAGCTGTTCAGTGGAGTGGCACAATGTTGCTGTGGCCCTGCATTTACTGTACACCTCAGAACTTGATTAAACTTTGTTAAACTAAAGGCCAAAAACAGGTTGCAAGTACTGTACATTCCTGCATTCAAATCATTTTTGCCCTGCAAATTTGTAGATGTGTTGTGACAAATATAATCATAATTGTCATTTCTTTAAAATGTCTTAGGTAGACTGACTGCCTTTAAACCTTAGTTAGAAAAGTAAAAATAAGTGACACACAAAAAAAGAAAAACCATGCACCAGGAGACCTTTCAGGATATTAGCTGTAGCATGGCTAACGTTGTCACCTCTTTAACTCATCAAAGAAGGGCATTTCCGAATAAAAGTGAGGACTAGGTAGGACGCCTTTACCAGTGATGCTATAAGTTAACCTCTATATTCTTTTAGAAACGTCCTTTGGTTTTGACAGCAGTTCATGGTAACCTCAAAGCAAATGTTCATTGGCAAAATGGAGAACATACAAACTCCACACTGACAATCTGGTGCTGGATTTGATCTGAGTATACTGGATCTGTAAAGTACCAGTGCTAATCTCCTATAACTAACTGTATTTTAACTAAATATCTCAAATTCCTTAAATTAACATCATTCACAGAGCCTTAAGATGACTGCTAAACTGCCTTAAAACGGCACAAAAGTATACTTGGACTGGAAAAACAGTACTCTATGAATGAAAAAAATGTAATAAAAATATACTGCGGAAAAAAAAATCTTTACATTCTCTGGCTTTGTGCCTAAGTATGAGTGGAAATCACTATATGCAAATTAAAATTAATTTTGTTATTTTTGCTTGTGGTCTTTGGCCGGCTTGTCATGCCGGCCAATACCCCCAGGCCGCCAGATGGAGCCCTACCTGCAGTATGGAGGTGCCCCGAAGACCAGCAGGGAGTCATGGACTATGTAGTTTTTATACACGACCCTGCTGGATACCACAGGGGCCGCAAGAGGGAGCTGCAGGGAGGACTGAAGACTCATTTGTGCCCTATAACCCGGAAGTGTGTCAAAGGAAGAGCGACGTGCTTCCGGGGTGAGAAGAAGGACTCGTACCTGACCCGGAAGTGATAGAGAATCACGTGGACTGGGGATTGGGAACACTTCCGGGTCAGGAAGGATAAAAGGACTGTGGGAGCTCCCAGACGGCGAGCTGAGCTGGGTGGTAGGAGGGAAACACGTCTGGGAGTGGTGGATTGGTTATTGTGATTGTTTTGAGTATATTTATGAGTACTGTGGAGGAGAGGGTGCTTTGTGCACTGTGGCTTATGAATAAAGTCATATTTTGGACTTTTATCTGGTGTCTGGCGTATTGGACAGGGGTTCATGGGAGCGATACTGCCCCCTATCTACGACATGCTATTTTATTTGATAGAGTTGCTGATAGCTTTATCTACTTAAATTTGTATAAAATTCCGTTAACATCAAAAAGAATACGTTATGACTTAAAAAATGGCTGAAAATATAAAAGTGTTTTGTAGACTGTGGGTTTTTGTCCCCCCCTTAGTCTGAAATCTGACCTCAGTTTCACCAATGAATTTTGAGTCCTGCGTATAGTAAAATATTAGCCATTTATAGCCATAGTTTAGCTGCCAACTGTGTGTGTTCACATACCGTGTACAATACCCTGAATGACTAAAAAAGGAAAAAGAAACCACTGAAGAAACAAATATAAAGCCACTAGGTGCACAGGGTCTATCAGATAGAAACCCCTAACAGTGGGAGTTTTTCAGAGTAGCTGTATTCATAAAGTCATGTCTTCCCAAGTGTGTGAATTAATTACTAGAGATTTACAGATAAACTCTGTGTGAAAGGAGCTTTTGTATAGACAATAGCACTGAAACAACACTATTGAATTTAAACGTATGATGCTATATGTAATCGCACATGTGTAACTAGACACAGCATAAACAGAAGTGATTACAAGTTTTGCTTGGACTACAAGTCTTACATATTTGTTATCTGTCATTGTCATCCACTCCACTATGGAGGAATATTTTGGACAAAATTAAATAAATGCACAAATAAATAAAAGTACTGTGAAATGTGAGAATAAATAAATACATGTGTAATGAAATGTTTTCTTGTTGCATATTTATTTAATTTTGTCTACAATATTCCTCCAAATGCATCATGAAATATCGTGTGACCAGTGGCCACCGCCATTACCAGCTGGATGGATGCCAGCTGGATGGAAGGACCAGGGGAGAGAATATCCACAATGCACTATCTTCCCTGGGACACTACAGGGCAGCCCTCCTGGTTGGCTGTAGCACCACAGATTCCCGCAGGGCATGCTGGGAGTTGGCGTTTGGTACAGCCCTGTTGGTTTATGTGGGGGCTGCTAGGGGGAGGACTTCCACCACACTTTGGAGTGATTCCAAGTAATGCTGATGAGCCACCTGGAGCACTCCCAGGAACCGGCTTAAAAGGAGCCACCTCACTCCATTTGGACGTGGAGGCAGAAAAGAACTGTGTATTTGGTGCTGCTTTGTGTTGTGCTGCTGTGGGAAGCGAGACAATCGCTTCTTGCTTGTAACTAAACTGTGTGTTGTGACGCACTTGTGTTGGGGTTGGGACAGCTGGAGCACCCCTGATTTCCACAATAGCTTGAAATAAATCCGTCACTTTCACTCATCAAAATTGAGAGGGTAGGCTCTGGCACATATACTGCGTTTTGATTGGTGAATTGTCTTCTGTAGATTGCTCATGCCTAATTCAATATGTCTGTGCAGGAGACAGAGGTAAATGACATGGCACAAAAATTAATTAGAAAAATGCTTACTACTGCCAATGAAATGGATTTTGCCAAACTTATCACATATTTCAGAGAGAAATCTGAAGATTTTCAGAAGAAATTACAGTGTTGGCAGTCCTTTTATGCAGACTATAATATTGATGAAACTATTTTTGAAAACATCAAAAAACTGGTGCAGTGGACTAAGCTACATGCCAGTTCAGGTGACAAAGTTATCTGCCCCGAACTCAGATCCTTACACATTCCAGCTGGGTCAGTTGAACACTTCTTTTATGTGGTTTAAAAGTACCACAAATCAAAAATCTATATGGTGTATCAGAGAAGACGATCACAAGGCGACGAATGAGCCAGTGTGAGATACGGTGAGCTGCATCTCTATCACTTTAGACACTTGGAAATTGAAAGCCCAAAGCAACGCCAACTAATATTTTGAATTCAATATTTGACCCTTGTTTTACTGGTGTAAAGTCAGGTGCATATTTGCAGCTACTTTTTCAAACAGCTCTGATAAGTGGCAGTGGCAATCATCGGTAGTAGTAAGCATTTTTCTAATTAATTCACTTACCTCCATCTCATGCAGAGACATAATGAATCAGGCCTGAGTAATCTATAGAAGAAAATTCACCAATCAAAACATAGTATGTGCTAGAGCACACCACCTCAACTTTGATGAGTGAAAAATAACAGATTTATTTCAAGCCATATTTCATGATGCGTTTGGAGGAATATTACAGACAATATAAAATAAATAGCAACAAAAAAACATATTTCGTGACACATTTATTTATTTAAGGTCACATTTCACAACATATTTATTTCTGGTCACATTTCACAGTACTTTTATTTATTTATTTTGTCTGTAGTACTAGGGTGTTGTACTGTGTTAGCGATTATGAATGTAGTGAGAAGTCAAGCAAAATAACACCTTTTATTGGCTAACTAAAAAGATTACAATATGCAAGCTTATTATATCTTGCCTGAAGAAGGGGTCTGAGTTGCCTCGAAAGCTTGCATATTGTAATCTTTTTAGTTAGCCAATAAAAGGTGTCATTTTGTTTGACTTCTCACTACATTTGATTTTGTCTGAAATATTCCTCCATACTCAAGCAGAGGAGGAAGCACTGATATAATGGATGGGCCGTGCATCAGAGTTAACTCACCTTGCCAAGGCTGACAAGAAGCTTTTATGCATTCTGCCAACCCGTGTATCATCCGTGCCAGTGGGAAAGTTGTACACCCTCACAGGTCACAAACTTAACTTTACACAGTAAATATGTGGACATTTATATATTTCAATCTATACTAATAAAAGGCAAAGCCCTCACTGACTGACTCACTCATCACTAATTCTCCAGCTTCCCGTGTAGGTAGAATGCTGAAATTTGGCAGGCTTATTCCTTACAGCTTACTTACAAAAGTTAAGCAGGTTTCATTTCGAAATTCTACGTGTAACGGTCATAACGGTCGACAACGTCCGCCATTTTGAACTTTCTTATTTATGGCCCCATCTTCACGAAACTTGGTAGGCAGCTTCCCTGCGCTAACTGAAACCAATGTACGTACTTATTTCGGTGGTATGATGCCACTGTCGGCTGCCATATTGAACTTTTCAACGGTCTTTGTTACTTATGGGCCCATCTTCAAGAAATTTGGTACGCAGGTTCCCAACGCTAACTGAATCCTACTTACGTACATATATACGTCCATAGCCTACAGATAAACTTATTTGGTTCAGATGGTGTCAAGCGTGTGTGGTGACAACCAGGTGAGTAGTACAAAGACAAGTGTGTCTTGCCTACAGTCAAGCATGGTGGTGGGAGTGTCATGGTTTGGGGCTGCATGAATGCTGCCGGCACTGGGGAGCTACAGTTCATTGAGGGAACCATGAATGCTAACATGTACTGTGACCCTGTAGCTTAGTGGTTAAACAATACATTTATTCAATATGCTTCTTTTTAGATGATCTACCATGTACTTTTGATACTATAGAATGCCCAATGGGGCAGGATGGCTAGTTTACAATAAAAGAAACTGCACAGATAATGAAGATTGTACCAACAGCACTTTATTTCTTTATGAAGAGATGTAAAAATCACTACTGCTCATATATTTTACTTACATTTGTGATTTTTTAAAATTTTATTAATTGCATATTTGAATGGCTTATGTAGGTGTTTTGACTTTGCTGAAAGTCTGCATTTTGTATCTTTACTTATGGTGAATGCAAACTAGCCACAAATTCTGTTAATTTAAGTTATAGTATTTCTGGTTTATTTATGTCTATTTATTGTATCTAAACAATCTATTGAAACTTAATGTTCTCAAGAGCACAAGCAGCAGGACAACACAGTTGGTGTACAGATGGGAGCAGGACTCTGTTTACAGTTGAGTCAGAAGTAGGTGAGACAAAGCCTTTTAGAAAGCAGACACAAGCACTCAGAAAAACTGGTTCTGCATAGGCCTTTAAAATAAACCCCTGCTTAACCCGACTTTATATTTTGCATAGCCGTTAAATGCTTCACATCATATAATTTTCTGTTAAAGAGTTTTCCTGTCTTATACTACTATTTTATATTTTGCCTGCTGTACTGAAAGTATCTATCAATCAAAAGCAATGCACTCTTATTTCTAAAATATTGCAAACGTGCAGTACGTATGTTCTTTACAGGATGAGATTTAATTTATAACATGGACATCTCGAATGACGTGGTTGTTTACGGTGTTGCTACTGTATATTTAAAGGGGTTTTCCAGTAAATCATACTTTACTACCACTTAAACTCAAAAACAGCAAAAGATAAAAGTGACAACCAGTAGTGAGAAAAAACTCACAAATGTAACACTCCTTCTTGTTGGTCTCCACACTGACAATAGTATACACCCCAACATAACATAAACTCGGCTGAATTATTACCGGAGTTGATGAGCACCAAGGCTGTAAAGAGAGCCACCTCTTCCTCCGATAAGTGCAGTGTGCATAGGCTCTTGGCAAAATCAAACATTGATGTCACCATATCCATGCAACCTAAGAAAAAAATAAGATGTTAGATTGTATCTTAATATTATGTATACAATATCTCAACTTCCTTTGCTTTTCAAACTACAAAATCTGTTATCTATAAAAGTATGTGATAGCAGTGAGACCCACAATGAGATAAACATCTATACCTAGGTCATCTATATTATATGAAAAGTGTAATTTGAGAAAGGGGTATTAAAAATAAAAGGTTTTGTGATTTTTACATATTAATTTAATGCAGAATATTTTGCTTTGTTAGGCAAAAGCTGAAAGCAGATTTTCTTTCCATACTGATCAGCTTTTGAACAGCACACTGCACATGTGCTACTGACACGAGCGTCACTTTCGAATTCATCATAATTGCTTTCAATTTCACTGTTCGTTTCAGTTTCAATGCTTGAAGATTGACTTCATCATCACTTCTTGTGTTATTGTCAAGAGCGAGCAACACCTGAGGCTAGGAGAAGATATGTCTGCAGTGTTGCCTGGGTAACACTCAGACCTGTCACTTACGCAAGACATGCCTATATGGTTTCCCGAGCAATGCTCGGCACTAATGCTTTTGGCACTTTTACTGCCCGAGTAATCCTCGGGTCTAATGCTTATGTGAGACACGTCTACACATTTGCCCGAGTCACACTTGGGACTAAAGCTTTTAGCACTGTTTTTACAGCCAGGTCTGATGCTAAGGAGGTTAAAGATTAACCAAACTCCAGAGCCTTCCAGAGCAGTGATGTAAGAAAACTGACATCACCACCACAAAACATTTTCATAGAAAGACTAGAAAAAGTGAAAGTCAAGGCTGGAAAAGCTTTCATCATGTACTGATTAAAGAAGAAATGTGAGACGTTCAGCGAATACACAGATGAGTACTTTTTGGTACGATGCACACAATTATTATTATAGTTACATTTCATGTAGGATCTTTCTCATGCTAAAATCACTTAACAAATATAACAGAAGGCAACAAAAGGAACAAAACACATATTTTCTTTATTTCTCTTCACAAGTCAAAAACAGAACAAGCATTATTTACTCCCTGCTATGAGTCTGCATTAAGAAAAATAACAGAAAAAAATGCCACCTACAGTTTGAGAGTTACTGAAGTCAGTGGGAGATTTGAGGAAATCATGGATAAGATTCTTGGGATGGGAAAGAGCGGAAACATGATGCAAAGGTGGAAGAAAATGTGATTTAAGAATTAAATAAAACTGGGGGAATCAAAGATAAACCAGGAACATACAACTGTTCCATCTCTTTAAGTGAATGAAAGAAACTTCAGTTTTTAAAGATGAACTAAAGTGCCAGAAGTTGTGCTCTATTCAGTAAGTCATTTCACCCGGGTAAGCAAGGAAATCTTTTACTATCCACATTTTAATACTGATATAAATCTTACATCGTCCTCACACAAATGTTAACTAAGCCCAAACCTAGCTCATAGGGAAGCATATACAGTGGGATGCAAAAGTTTGGGCAACCTTGTTAATAGTCATTATTTCCAGCTTAAATCTCTGGGACAGCTTTCTGTATCCTTCCCCTAAACCATGATGGTGAACAATCTTTGTCTTCAGGTCATTTGAGAGTTGTTTTGTGACCCCCATGTTGCTACTCTTCAGAGAAAATTAAAGGAGGAGGGAAACTTACAATTGACCCCCTTAAATACTCTTTCTCATTATAGAATTCCCCTGTGTATGTAGGTCAGGGGTCACTGAGCTTACCAAGCCAATTTGAGTTCCAATAATTAGTTCTAAAAGTTTTGGAATCAATAAAATGACAACGGTGCCCAAATTTATGCACCTGCCTGATTTTGTTTGAACAATTATTGCACACTTTCTGTAAATCCAATAAACTTCATTTCACTTCTCAAATATCACTGTTTGTGTCTCCTATATGATATATTTAACTGACATTTTTTATCGTAACAACCAACGATTTATACAGGAAAATAATGATTATTAACAAGGTTGCCCAAGCTTTTGCATCTTACTGCAGATGCAGAAACATAGAGGACCAAGCCTTAAGGAACTCCTCATATGACTGGCACTAACCTGAACCTGCAGTTGGTAGAGCTATCAGTTAGGTAAGACTTAAAACCATGGACAACAGTGCAGGGACACCTTGGGTGGTTGCCATTCTGAACAGAAGAATATCATGATCAACAGTATAAGATACTGCATTTACATCTAACAGAATTAAGCTGGTATGCTTAGACTTTGGTGCTGTAAGTTAATTGCTTCATAAACTTCTGCTGGCCTTTAACAACTGGAGGAGAGGCTTCTGCAAGAGACAAAACTATGGTTTTGTGGACAATTGGGGTCTTTTTTTTAGGAGAGACCATGGTTTTACAGATGTGATACCCTACACTCCAACAGATTTGATGTCAGGGTCGTCTCTGAAAATATCTCTTAAGTTAATCCGTTGTGCATGACTTCCTAATTTTAGTTCTTCTGTTAGTCATGAACTCTTTTTAAGATATGATACTGTTGCAGTGGATGTGCACTATATTAGCATTTTAGTTCCAGGTTGTAATTTAAAAAAAGGTCTTGGTCAAACCAGTATAAACACGGATAATTTAATTGCCGTCTCAAGCTGTCCCAAATCGTCGATGCAGCTGTGGTCTTCTGAGACCCTCAGTATGGCATTGCTAACCAACAAGACATTTTACATTAACAATCTTATTAGTGAAAGCAATACAGACTTTCTGAAAATGAGTGAAACGTGGCTTAGTAGTGATGCCGCTGCAGTATTAATTGAAGCAGCACCTCCAAATTATAATTTTGCTCACACTGTTAGCCAAGGTAAAAAAGGCGGTGATCTAGAGAGTATTTTCTCAAGCTGGTTAATCTGTAAGATGTCAATTTTGGTACTTTCGTGTCTTTCAAGTAATCTGGTGTAGCTAGTCAAGGAGTATTACAGTCTCTAGTATTGACCATTTATTGACTTCCTAAATATAATGCGTCTTTTACTGATTCATTTTCAGATTTAGTATCTATAATAATAACAAACTATGACTGGTTCCTAATACAGGGTGATACAGCAAAACGGGAACTTTTGAAAAACCCAATAAAAATAGAAGAAATCCAACAAAAAAATTTTATTGAAAGCAATTGAACCACTACAACTTGCCTTTTAAGAGACAGTAATCCAAATTATCAATGTCTGAAAATTACGTCCTGTAGATGGCGTCCTCCTGTATGTATGCATTCTTCCAATCTGCTGTTGAGGTTCTCCATTGATCGCTGCAACATCTCAGCTGGGATACCACGAATTTCGTCTTGAATTCTTTGTTTCAATTCATTCAGTGTTCTTGGTCGAGTCGTGTAGACCCGACTCTTAAGGTAGCCCCACAAGAAAAAATCACAAATGGACAAATCTGGTGATCTTGAGGGCCAGGGAATGTCACCGAATGTTGAGATGAAACGGTTACCGAACAATTCTCGCACAGCTGCCATTGATTGCCTTGCAATTGATTACTAAATTACTAAATGGCGAGACTGTTTACAGCTCAAGGTCCCTGTTCCGCAGTGCTGCCAACTGTACATGGCGGCCACTACGCATTTTAAAAGTTCCCGTTTTTCTGTGTCACCCTGTAGTAGGCAACTTCAGCTTTCATTTTGATAACCAGTCTAGCCCCAAAGCAAGAGAATTTATTAAATTACTGCATTCTTTTGACTTTACCCAGCACATTACTCATGGCTATGCATAAGGGAGGATGCATGCTGGATTTAGTTAACCAGTATATCTGACCATTTTTGCATTTTATTTAATATAGAAATTCAGGAGACTAAAACTAATGAGCAACATGTCCCTAGAAAATGTTATTTTGATGCCTCAGCTGCCTCTAGGTTTGCTAATACTATGCATGACCAGTCTGAGAGTAACGCTTGTACTAATACACTCCGCAATGTAACCAGTAAGGAGGACAATTTTAATGCTAAAGTGAAAGCTGTATTTGAAATTGTAGCCCCAGATAAAATGGTTAAAAAATTCACCAGCATCAGAATACCTTGGAAGACACTCTGTCTATACTTAAGAGGACATACCGCAAGACTGAGCGTAAATAGGGGGAAAAAAACTAAAAAACAGTTCACTATAAAATATTGAAGGTGCATATTACTGAGTACAACAGAACATACTGACTAGAGAGAGGCAGTCCTACTTTTCTAAAATTATCAATGGAAATGCAGGAAATACAAGACTTTTTATTTTCTACTTTTGATCATATTCTAAATAAAACTCAATCAGCAGATTGCCTCCTGAATACTTAAATGAAACATGCAAAGCTTTTGCAACATTCTTTAATCACAAAACGAGCAAGTTACATGTAACATCATAATACATCCCTCACAGGACTATACCACTGACCCTTACCGAGTTCACTATAGTGAACTAAATTCCTTCATTATAATAGGTTTACCTGAACTTCATAGAATAATTACTCAATTATAACCTTGCATTTCTACCCTTGACCCAGTCCCAACATGCTTTTTTAAAGAAGTTTCTGATGTGCTCATTGATAGTGTACTAGACATAGTTAGCTCCTCATTAGATACTGGGTTCTTCCCAGATTCTGTAAAGACAGCAGTAGTTAAACCCCTGCTCATGAAAAATAATCTTGAAAGCCTGTCTGTAACAACTTTTCTAACCTGCCTTTTTTAAGTAAACTTCTAGAAAAACGTTTTTTACCAGTTAAATAATTACTTGAATAAGCACACCATTCTTAATAAGTTTCACTCAGGTTTTAGACTAAATCACAGCACAGAAACTGCATTGTTTAAAATAGTTAATGACCTGTAGGTTAATGTTGACTCAGTTAGACTAGAGCGCAGTAGTCAAGTTAGACCTCTTATAACATGGCAAAACGCTGAAAATTTAATTTACGCTTTTGTTTTTATTCAACTAGATTACTGCAATGCTCTCCTTACAGGACTACCTAAGAAAATACATACAATTGGTTTCAGTTAGTTCAAAATGCAGCAGCTAGAATCTTAACCAGCAAAAAAAAAAAAAATTTGAGCACATCTCGCCGGTTTTAGCATCATTATCTATACTAATAAACGGCAAAGCCCTCACTCACTCACTCACTCACTCACTCACTCACTCACT
>JANRMT010062813.1:99260653-99276795 GCA_026402145.1 Polypterus bichir lapradei
TATATATATATATATATAACCAAACACACCAAAAATAAACTGAAAAAGCAATGAAAACACACGAGCCTAATGCAAGAAATGCTTTCACAGTGAGAGTGAGAGAAAACTTGGACACACAACACACTGCGTGTGCAGTTTGAATGTAGAAGCATCATCCGAACTCTGGATCAGATTTCTCTCAAATTAGCATTCAAACTCTGGAATGTTCGATGTTATAATCGTTAGGAGTACAAGGCACCACTGTATCATGAATGTTTACATCAACATGCTTGACCTATGCAAAGACTACTATAAAACAAAAAATAAGTTTGAGCTTTCAACATTAAATTTATAAAGAAAAGGCCTCACTCTATGGAAAAAACATAACCTCTCTTTCCCGGATTCACATAATGTTAATTGAGGAGGATACAAAGAGACACTGGGAGTATGTGGTTACCATAAAACATTTAACAAAAATAACACTTTAAGTAATATCAAATGAACAGCACATCTCAATGTAGTACATACAGTATACAACCAAACACTTGAAAAGTTCACCAAGTTCAATGTAGTCCTCCGTACTGAAAGGTAAATAGATATAAAACAGAAAACTGAAGCAAGTAACACTGTATAACTTGTGAGGTGTTGTGTTGCTGTATGCCATAATACACGTAATGGAGGTAATCACACCTGAGCCAATTAACAAAATGGTCTTACCAAAATGATCATGCAAATTATAAGCAAACAGAAAAATTAGTCTATTAAAACCACATATGACTAAAACTGGACATCAGATCAGTCATAGTCAAGTTCTTGCTATACATGATGTATATAAATACAGTATTGCACATATATATGCATGCATATACATTGTGGCCTGCTGGGGGCGCTCCTGCCACCCAAACCGGACACAGACAAACACAGGACACAAGTGCAAACACATGCTTCTATTTTTTCTTTGTTTTCCAGTGAGAAACGCCTAGTTTCATACCGGTACAGCACAGACATGAAATTCAAAACACACTCATCTTCTCTTTCTCTTTCTTTCTCTCGCCTCCTCCTCCAGCAAGCTTTGTCCTCTTCCACCCGACTCTGGCTTCTGAATGGAGTGAGGCGGCTCCTTTTAAGCTGATCCTGGAAGTGTTCCCTGTGGCTCATTAATCAGACCTGGAATCACTCACAGGCGTGGTGAAAGCCCAAAGTAGGGCTCTGCGGCTCCCATGGAACCCAACAGGGCTGCGCCAAACTCCAACCCAGCATGCCCTGCAGGAATCCATCGTGCCACAACCTCCCAGGAGGTAGTGCATTGCAGATGCCCTCTCCCCTGGTCCTTCTATCCAGCTGGCGCCTCAGCTGGGTAATAATGGCTGTCACAACATATGTTGCATGTTATGAATACTTTTAACTATTTTATTTATATTATATTGTATTTTTCAGCTATTGTAAGGAGACATGCAAGTAAGAATTTCATTGTTCTACGTACACATGACTATAAACTTGACTAAATGTTGAAGACTACAAAGAGAATGGTGAGGGTGAATTAAAAAAACTTGTAGGTTGTCGTAAGTAATTTTTCAAGGTAATTTTAGGACTGCCAAAGTTCATGCAACAGAGTAGCTGAGTAGATTATATAAATATAGTTAGATGGTCAAGCTCACCTAGTGATTTGAAGATCTCTGTCCCAGCATATTTCCCTTCGAAGAAGACTGTATTGTTCTCTTGATTGAAAGCTCGGGACATGCGCACAAGAACAACTTCTAACGAACCTTGGAAAAACATAATAGAAAGATATATAATAAAAGAAAAAATATATACTTAAACATATGCCAGTAATTGGTTACATTACCAAACATCTTGGCCACAGTATACACATGGTCATGATACATCTCAAAGGCCTATTAACACCATTGACAAGTCCCAGCAAATACAAAAGATTGTGTTAGTTAGGGACTCATTGTAACACTCACCTTTGCTTGGGTTCATACAACATAACATTTTTATATCTGCTGTTTGTATTTTCCCTGTAAAACGATCATTTTTAGAGCAAAATAGATAAGGCTAAATATTTCATGTCAATTCAGTTAAATTTTGTATGGTGTTCTTCACTGTGTGCTGGTGTAGAGTGATATGAGAGGTTCTCACGCAAAATGCAAGTATACATTTAAAAAATGATCAAATACAGAATTAGGCACTAACTAATGTGTGCCTAATAATGACGTATTAATAGAAAGTCACAATTATTTATTGTAGTGATTAAAGTACATAGTTACTAGTAAACCCATGGTTAAATCTTCCAGGTGAATTTGCCAAGAATCAGATCAGCTTTTTTGATTTTTTTTTTATTCTAATATTGTAACATGCTAATTCTGCTACTTGTACAAACACACTGTAGTTTGTAAAGGTCAATCTATACTTACTACTTGTTTAGCATTAACTACCTTTATTTTGAGAAAAAATAAGTTCAAAATATATTTTTTTAAACTAAAAATGTTGTCCCTTGTGTTAATTGTGTAATAATTGTACTAATTTTAAAAACTGCATTATAATGACAAAGCTGTAAGTCTTGTGCAGATGAGATCAGATACCCTTTTTTCTTTACTGATCTACAAAGCAAACAGAAGAAGATTCACTCAAAGATATTAAACCATACAAAAGATTGCCAGACATTCAGCATGTTAAATTAATAAATTACATTAATAGATGCCTCCCAGATTTTAAAGAAGTTTGGGACTCTTTTTTGTAATTAGATTTTTTTCCTATTTTAAATGAAATGGGACACCCAGTCACCACTGTGTTGTCGTTGGGTTAAGATTCTTCTGACTGAACAAAATATGTTGTCATGTTAGCAGTGTAGGGTAAGTTACTACAATAGATTGTTCATTAAGCAGAAAAGTACCATCACACATGACTCCAAAAGGTGCTGTTCTGGCATTAGGAATCACTGTGGATCCAAGACTGTGTGATAAATAAGGGAAGATTTGGGAGATTCCCAAAACGTGACATAGTGAGGCAGGAACTTTACGACATTGTTAACAATTAGAGTCTTCACTTAATGATTACATCTCGCCTGAAGAAGGGGCCTGAGTTGCCTCGAAAGCTTGCATATTGTAATCCTTTTAGTTAGTCAATAAAAGGTGTCATTTTGCTTGGCTTTTCTCTACATTCATAATGGCTAACAAGGTACAACACCCTAGTACTACAGTCTTCACTTGAGAACATTTTAGGCAGTCTTTGTCAAAAAAGATGTTTGCAATGTATAAGTCAGAGTTGAACAATATTTCACCTAAATTCATTCATTACATTCCTTTCATTATCTAAAAACAAAACTGAAAAGCCTGTTTCCCAGCATTGTCTTCATACATTGGAGTAGCTTGGGAATACCTCCTGTATCTTTATTCCAGAAAGAAGCATCATTATTTGCAATAGATACTAAAGGAAATTAAGTAAAACTGGCTATGTTTCTACTGCTTAGTTTATTACTTGAATATGGTAAAACAATTGTTTGATGAAAGGTTATATTTGAGACACAGGCAAAAGTTACAAATATATTGTCAATAAACAAATCTTTAAAAGCCTCAATATCAAGCACATTCCATATGTCAAATATTGTATGTGGAGACAATGGAAGTATATGGTTGTTTTTTAAGGGTGACTGCTTCATGGGTTCTAAATTCTATGTGTATTGAACTAGAAGATTTTACCTTTATTAGAGATGATTAATGGTAACTTGGGTACAGAGCAAAGCAAACAGAGAAATTAGGGCTGGATAGGTCATCAGAACCACTTCCAGTGGCACAATATTTCACAAATATCATATCTCTTTGTTTCTCATCATAACTAATTGATAAAAGCGATACACAATCATTTATAATCAAACTTAATATTAAAATGATATTTTCATACTTAGGGAGGTCAAGCGGTGGTGGAATTTTTTCTTGATTACATATGCATTACCTAGATTACGTGCAAAATTAAAAAGAGTTATAGTCACCTAAAAACACAGAAAAAATTTTAGTATTATATCATATTTGTTGCAATAAATTGTTATAGGAAAAACTGCATTTAACTACATTTAATTATGATGATGGCGGAAATAAAGAAAAATGATAAAATTACAGTGAACCCACGTTTATCACGGTTAATCCGTTCCAGACTCAACCGTGATAAATGAATTTTCGCGAAGTAGGATTCTTTATTTATAAATCAAATATTTTCGCAGTTAGGAGTATAGAAAACCTGTTTACGACCTTCTAAATACATTTTTTAACATTATTAGAGCCTTCTAGACAAGAAATAACACCCTTTAGTCACCATTACACTCGTATTACCCAATATAGTAGACAAAATAAGAGAAAATAAGACATATTCTGCGGTGGGTTGGCACCCTGCCCGGGATTGGTTCCTGCCTTGTGCCCTGTGTTGGCTGGGATTGGCTCCAGCAGACCCCCGTGACCCTGTGTTCGGATTCAGCGGGTTGGAAAATGGATGGATGGATAAGACATATTAGACGTTACAAATATCATATTATTACTAGGCTCACCCGCCTTTTAAGGCATCCAACTTTTATCCTCAATTTGTGTGCGCTCCATGTGTACATCAGGCATGTAAGTGTAGGGAATGACAACATCAAAGTGCCCATTCATAACATCTCCTGAAAACCTAAGTTTTTTTATCCCCTCGAGTGCCTGTCCAAAGTCGTACAATGTCAGCCCGAATCTGTACCGCTAAAGACGGAGTTTCATGCACTAAATAAGCTATAGATGAGAATAAGCAAGCACCATCTCCCCTGATATTTACTACGCGGTGAGGCATTTGTACTCCATCAACATTAATTATTTCCAGAGACATAATTTTGTCTATTTTTCCAGTGCATCGCGCACAAAAGCAAGGGAACGATGGGAGCACCAGAACTCTGCTCACATCGCTTCGCTTCGTAGCGCAAGCCGCAAGTAGCAAGTCTGAGATAAGCGGAATACCGCTACGTTTTGCACTCACGGGACGGAAGGACAATCCCGACCGCTTTTATATGGTAGATTATTGTACTGTACACTTAATTGCACACAACCACTAACCTATGAAGGCATGACCTCAGTAGGAAAGTCTTCAGAGGTGGTGCAGTATCTTCAGCAGGAGCATCATTAACTTCTTCCGCTGAAGGAGTACTAGGAGTAGGCAGTGGGTGTCTGGGTGCGCGGCTGAAGAACATCTTGATAGGCAGTTGCTGGCGCTGTCTTTTCATATGTGTGAGGAGGCTTTTGTAGGGTATTGCCATCTTTGATCATATCCAAGAGTTTCACCTTCTCCTGGATAGTAAGCATCTTCCTCCCGCGCTTAGTTTTATTGTCAGAAGGCTTAGAAAAAGCAGCACATTTAGGAGCCATCGTGGGGCTTAGAAAAAAGTTCTCAGAAAGCGCATGCGTAGTGACGTAAGCGTGTATGAGAAAAAATCGCGATAGAGTGAAGCCGCGAAAGTCGAAGCATGATATAGTGAGGGATCACTGTACATGTACCGGGGGGAAGTCACACTAAAGTTAGAAAATGGGATTTATTTGAAAATGGAATAAACCTTAACAAAACTGATTATGTCATTTCTCAATGTAGTCTCCACCCTTCTCAAAGCACTTGTGCCACCTGCCTGGATTCCAGCAGAATAAAAAGTTTTGTCTGGTCTTCGCAACTACTCGTGCACCCGAGTTATTGTTGAACACTAGATGCTGAGGGGTACTACAGCCACTAGTGCAAGTTACTGTGACTTGCTGGAGAAGCCTGTGAAGCCTGCTATTCAATCCAAGTGGTGGAGACTACTGTCTCAAGGGGTCCTTTTGCTGCAAGACAATGCTCACCCACACACTGCTAAGAACACCAAGTCTTGTCTGGAGAAACTGAAGTTTGAGCTATTGCCACATCCTCCTTATTCACCAGATTTGGCACAGTGTGATTTCCACCTTTCTGGACCTCTAAAAAACATCTGGGTGGTTGTCAATTCAAGGCAGATGATGACGTGAAGAAAGTGGTGCATGGGTGGTTGTGAGGACATATTACCAGGAACATGATGGGGACGTAGCAGCTTATTGTTCCCATTACATATTTATATTAACATGGCATGTGGAATGTTTACACGTTATTGTTAGACCGATGATGTATACATAAAAAAAAAAAAATAGTTATTGAAAGAATATGTGTTATATTGAATACAGTTTTTAATATTGTGTACACATTTATATATCCATGATGCAAAAAATTCAGATGGTTGTTTCAATAAAATACTACTTCTGTTTAAGTCATTTTTCTCAAATTTCATATGTTTGCTTTTTATCATTATAAATATCTATACAAAATTTTAATCATCTATCTGTAATTATAACCATAGTTTGCTTGAAAATTTGCAAAAGTATTCAGTTAAAATACCACTTCCGGTTGCCGGAGGTGGCCCAAAAGTTGATAGGATTCCTTATTTTTGATATAAAGCAGGTGTACAAAACCTCACTGATCTAGGTCAAAGCGTTTTCGAGTTACCGTCTTTAGACACAGACAGACATAATCTCAAAAATGTTTTTTTCGGACTCAGGAAGGTTTAAAACATCAAGATAATCTCAAAGACGAATTTTCTCACAATTCATACACTTTTCTCTATACTGTGTATACGAGAAAGTAAAAATGACTGAGGAAAACATATGTACACACAAACTGCAAAAAAATGAGGCCAATGCAGGCAGTAATGAATTGTGCTCACATTAACAGAAATATACGTTGTAAGACTTCATTAAACACAAATTCCAGCAACTTAAGAACAAGACTGCTGAACTTGGGAAGAAAGCAGCCAACTAGTGTTGCTTGTAAGTTCTGACTGTGGCATGAATGTAAGACACAGGATTCCTTGGGTTTAACACATGGCTTCAATCTTGTGGTAGGATACAGGGATATAGTTAAACTGGTTTGTTTGCTACTGGCTAAATAGTTAATGTTAAGAAAAGATTTCAAATTCAAAATTTAAAGAAGATTTAGCAAATGATGACTAATAAGAAGGGTCTTACCTGCTTTGAGGAGAACAATCTGGTCATTCTGGCAGAGTTCCATAAACCCATCAATCCTCTTAGCAAATTCAACTACATACTGAATGGCATCTGTCAGGCGGCAAGCACATCTCTCCCACATCTCCTCAATTGACTGGAAAGAGAAGCATTAGAGTTATCATATAGTAAGTTGCATGGTGATATCCACAATGATAAATTTATTAATACAAACAGGAGGAACAACATTTGACATTGCTTCAAGATACAAACACATACTGTATTGCAGGAGACTTTAACAGCTGCCTTTGAGATTTCAATGTGTGATTACCAACATCTACATTACAAGAGACACAGGCTCAACACTTAGCTAATAGCTACTCTAATCTTACTCTCCAACTTTCCTGACATGCTTAATATCTGTCTTTAAGGAGAGAGTCCCATTGTAATGATCATACATACGTGATCATACAAGGTGTTTTGTGACATAGTTTCTTTAGGTTAAATTATTTAAGGTACAAAACATCCACAACAAGCTTGAATGCAAGCTCATGTAAAGGAAGTGCCACCTTATTTATCAAATTCATCTGAAATGTAATCACTTACCCAAGTATTAGGGAAGTGACACATGTCCAAAAATGATTTATTCAACACAAAATTAGCCAACTTGCAAAAAAACAACAGTTGTTACAGAACATGACAGGATGTTGTTTCTGTTAAGTAATCAACATGGTCTTATAACAGTATTTGAAAATAAAACAGTGTTTGCCACACTTATGTTGTGTATCAAAGTTTAAAAAAAATAATGTAAAAACATCATATTCATTGTCTATGTATATAGCCAGAGATTTTAACAAACATTCAAATATTATTTTAAAAATGAAACTGTATTTTCACGTGTTGGATAAAAAGCATTAATAAAAATACAAAAGTGAATCGCAAAAGGTATCACACATCAGCAAAGTCCAGTAATGAACTAATGTGTATGTTATGGAAAATTCCTATTCCTACTGCGTATACTTTAAGATACTTGAAATAAAAAAGAGGTATAGTTAATACTTTCAAAAGAAAAAAAAATCACATTCTTATCATAATATGTCCCAAGCAGTGTGATAATATCATTCTGCTGTGTCCTTCGCAAACCTTAACACGCTACTAGAGTAGTTACAATATTACCAGATAGGAATGCTATTTTTTCTTTTTTGTTAGTGTTTTAGAAAAAAACACAAAATAAGTGACTTGGGACAGTGGGTCAGAGGCAGGAACTGAACTAGGAACATTATGAATTACAGTGCATTTCTTTAGCCATTAAGTCATACTATCAACCACAAGGTACCATGAATGAAAGCTGGCCTGAAGTACATTCCTGGGTCAATGTTAAAATCATAATCGTGACAAAAAGCCAATCTCTTGTTAGCTTTGATTGGCATGATTTGTCATTAGAGGCAATTTTTGATTGGCTTCCAGAAGTAAACTGTTGTTCAATTATAAGGTGAGGTGATATGTCATTCTTTTCAAAACTATTGTGTTCCTAGTGTACTGTCAGGCTCTTTGCTTTGTGCCAAGAGGGCAAATCAAAAGTGGGGAGCAATAAAGACCAGCTGGCTCGGGACTCCATGTTATTACGGTTAGCCCAAGTAAGACGTGGTGAGATTGTAACGATCCATTTCACAATGTTCAGCCTGTATAACTCTTGGGACAGTATTCTGATGCTATCTAGTGGAAGAAATAACATTATGTTGTTTTTTGCCACTTTATGGTAACTCTATGTAAACCCATTAGTTTTCATGAGTGGGGTGGAGCTTTCAACCACAACAACAATGGCATATAAAATGGTTAATTTTTGAGTTGAGAACGCACACTGCATCAGTACAGTAGTGAACAATAGACATAACTTTCTTATTGTGCTTAACGTCATCTTTTGATATTATGTGATTCTGTTCCATGTAAAAACATTTTTGTTTTTGAAATAAATTCAACATTTTTGGCATGTTTTTCCCAGGGGTAAACATTATACTAATGAGGCTACATTTAACAGCCTGGGCCCTGATCCACAGAAAACCATAAGGAATAGTGTTGTAGGCACCTTACCAAACCTCTCACTAATTTTTGCTTTGCTAAAAATGAACCTGATGATTTCATAAAACAATAAAGCTCCCTCTCCATTCCTACAATGTAATTACCATTGTATTTTAAAGCTCATTTCACTGATAAGTTGTTATTTATTTGTAAATTAATATATTCACATTAGTCACACACATACTAGGTTTGAGTTTTTCAGAATAATAGTAATTCTTAACATACTATTACCTTATGTCATGTTAAAATTAATGTATGATGTACAGGTTGTACTTCTTCATCTTATGGTACCCCCTTGGATTTTAGTACTTGGTTTGTCTGTGCCATTAAGTAAGTCTTCTAAGGTCAAAGAGACTTTCATCACAGATTTTTCTCTTAATATGAAAAACACATTCTGATGAATGTTGCAAAATACCACAACCTGTTTATACTGTTATCCGATTATACTGTTATGTGGCCTTAACTGAAATGTGCTTTACAGTAGTTATCAAAAGAAAGTTGGTTTCTGCCAGACTGGTAAGGAAGGTGTCTGTAGCTCACTTAGTTTGTAATTTGTTTAGATTTTGAACTTGCTTGATACAGAGGCCGACGACTGATTAAGTGCCAGACTATATAATGAATGGAACAGTGACAGACCCTTTCCTTAAACTTGCTGTTAGACTTGAAAGTATAAAATTAAATATTTATTATTTACATATTAAACCAATATATGAAGCCAGTCACAAGTAATTTAACTGTGTTGCTCATATTAATATATCACTTGACTGCTGGTTTGGGATGTATAGAGTGCACTCATAACTTGCCATAATATTTAATTATCATTGTATGGCACCCCAATGAATCATTACTGCCATACTATAATAGTGAATAAACATTGTGCTTATACCATGAGAAAGAAGGATGGCCGATGGAAAGTTCAATTTTATTTAAATAAGAGATTTGAGAAAAATGCATTCAAGGGTGCATGTTTCATTAACTGTCACGTGCTATGGCACTCACTGTTGTATAACTTAAGTAATGTTTTTCTGAATCAGGTAATCTATTATGACAGTCATACTTTCCAATACCTGCACATAGCCCTCCTTGTATATTTAATAACTCTTCATCAACATTAACATTCACACAAAAATGATCAGCTCAAGAAATAATAAAATATAAGCTGAAATAAAATGACCTGGCAGAATCCATAAACAAATCTGAACAAGGACAAACTGAAGAATGCTATTATTTCTTTCTCCTCCGCATTTACAGTATATGTTTTACTCATCTCCTCACTCTTCTCCTCATAATGGCTTATACCTTGCACTGGTAGACCATGACTTCCTCACGGGTGAACTGCTTCCACTGCAAAGCTTGTAGCTCCTCCACTCGGAATTGGCAGGTTTCCCGGTGGGACTTAAAGATGTTAGCTGTCAGTTTGTCTGGCAAGAAAAAGAACAGTAAATAAAATACATATACTTGAACACTTTAAATGTGTAAAATAATTGGAAATCACTTCCCTTTCAATGCAAGCTGTTTTCCTAACAAATGTATGAGGGGATACCCAAAAATAACCAGAATTGGGGAAAAAAAATGTTTTAATAATTTTTACTCACTGAAACTTTTGTCTCCTTCAAAGTAGTCTCCATGTGTATGAATGCACTTGTCCCAATGGTTTTCCCACTATTGGAAACATTTTTGCAATTGCTGAAAAGGAATATTGTCCAATGCCTGTAGCCATTTTTCTTTGACTTCCTCCACGGTACAAAAACTCTTTCCTTTTGAATTCATTTTTCATATGCGGGAACAAAAAAAAGTCACACGGAGCAAGATCAGGCGAGTAGGGAAGGTGGCAAGAACTCCACGACACACAAATCAATTCAGAAAGCTCTTCAATAGTCCGACAACGGTCTTTGTAAATTGCATTGCGATCCTTTTTTCATGCTTTTCGTCATTCCTAATTGTGGAAGGTTGGAAAGATCTTGGTTGGTCTTCAAGTGACAGTTCCCCTCATTTTAAACATGTAAACCACTTGTAGACTGGTGTTTTACTTAAAGCTTCCTCTTTAAAAGCAGTTTCAAGCATCACTACAGTTTCAGCAGCTGTTTTCCCTAAGACAAAACATAATTTAACACAGACTCGCTGTTCTTTATGATCTCCCACCACAAAAATCGCAGAACATGTTTGATAAGCACCAAGAAAAACCGACACGAATGCCGTACGAACAGAGCAACGGTGCTTGGTAGACTGCCACAGAATACTGTAAGTATGCTACACCTAGCAGCAAAATTTGCACCCAAGTCTAGATTGCACGCCAGGCACAGATTATGGTTATTTTTGGGTACCGCCTCGTATATGTTGTAAGCACAATATGTAGGTGTGTTTATATTATTGCAAAAAATGGGGAAATACATTAGATCAAAAGAATTGCAACAAAAGATAATTTACTAAATGAACATATTCATTTACAATATGAATTTGCATAACAAATACTTAGCATCTGTGCCAAGGAAAAATGAAGTTATCACTCAAAGCCTGAATATGAAATATTTTTTAAAAGAATAAAAGGTAATAAAAGAAAGGACTTTGGTGTACAAGTAAGATGTAAAACCTAATACATTTGCAAATATATACTTGAAACTTTGATTAAAATTAAAAATTAAAAAAAGCGTTCTAATTCCAGTGGCCAAATAACACAGTGGAGAGCACCACTTCCACAAAGCTCCAAGGACCTTAGCTTGATTTCCAGCACGGCTGTCAAGGAGTTGGTGTATTTAGTTTGTGTTTGTGTGTTAAGCTGCCCTGGCATGAGCTTGTGTGTGTTTATTTTCACACAACCCATTTATTTAAAGAAAGAATTTGGCAAGAAAGTGTGCGCAAGATCATAAGGTGTAATCCAAATGAATTAATACATTTTAGTAAACTGTGAATAAGCAGTAAAAGCGTTACAGTTTACATTATCTATATTTATAAGGTGCAAAGTGTACAGCTGAACAAAAACATGACAGTAGCAGCTAGTGTAAATGAAACAGAAAATATACAGATAAGAAAATGAAGTTATGTATATAGTGACCTTAGGCACTAGACTATAAGGACTGCAGATTCAGTCCATAATACTAGCTCACTATAGCTGTTTGCACAGAAACAGGCTATCCTCAGAATTCAAGTGTCTGTCTTCCCTGGTCAAGGACGTGTGAACTAAGCAGTCAACCTGGAAATGACCCGGTCAAGAGATGTCTGAACAGAGTCCGAGAACGTCTACATAAAGCATGCAAAACATACTTTAAGTGAGACACAGAATTGTTACAGACTTTGGCAATGATATCTCTCTAGATGGTTTTGCAGAAGTGGATTCTGTTTCTAAAGTGGGCTGTTTGAAAATGCCATGGAAATTAGGCAGAATGTGAAATACTGGAGTGCATATCTAGCCATGTCAAAGTGGAAATGCTTTAGTATCTAGTTTACCACCAGAAACCACAATGAGCTGACTGCCTTAGATTTGTGGTTTTCTACCAGTGAAGTGAATGAGACTGTCAAGAGTCAGTGAAGCAGTGATGGAAAGATTTGGTGCTTGATTAACTGAATTGTGCTTTGTGCAGCTTTTGGGAACAGTAAAAATTAATTATGTTACATCTTGAGATCCATGTTGATTTAAACTATATTTGGCACTATTATTATTAAATTTCCCACCAACAGTACTACTTATGTCTTAAATATGTGCTTGTGATTCAATGTCATTGTGCAAAACATTCAACAAATATAGCAAATGTACTGTAGCCCTCAACTATTATTGTTCCCCTACTCTTTTTTCTATAGCCTGCATAACTACCAACTTAATTGGGATGGTATGGGGTTACTCAAGAATGTGAGAAAAAAAATAACATCATCTATCAACTCTTCCACTATATTTGTGTGTGTGTGTGTGTGTGTGTGTGTGTATATATATATATATATATATATATATATATATATATATATATATATAGATATTTTGATATTCTGAACTGACTGAATGTGAAACAGCTGTATAATTATGAGATCATTATAAAGTATGGTGGTCACTTATAGCTCTGAGTGTTTAGTTTGCATATTCAGTTTATACTTTGGCTATAACATAAATATACCAAGACTCCCTGTTCCCTAAAAGTTTGAAGTCAACAGCTACATCAGAAAAGTAGCCAGCCAAGGGTTACTGTTTGGAGGAGGTGGTGCCCATGGGATGTCTATACATAAGCATAAATTGAAATCCTCTGTGTTTTTGGTGCATTATTATAATATTGATATTAACATGAGCTTCATTCTTCAACTTACAAATGGCAAACACTGGCATTACCACTGTATGCCAATCATCAACAGAGACTATTGTTTTAGCATAGCTTAGTGTAAGCAAATCTTTATACAACATAATATTAAGCATATTGAATTCAAGTCCTCTATAGAGTCATTCTTAGAGTCAACTGTAGATGCATGCTTCATTCAAGTATGTCGTCTGACTGCCCTACTGTTGAGAATGCAGGCTGTGATAAAACACCCATTGGAGCTGGCCGATCAGACTGATTCTCACTCTCTTAAGAAATGACAGTTTATTAAGTTAAACCATATGGGATGTTTAAATAATTTGCACAGTTCTGGCATCCTGGTTTGAAATTCAAGCCCAGAGCCATTAGTCTGTTTATGCAGTACTCATTAGGCTAATTGTTCAGAGAATAGTGAGTTAAATATAATAATTCTGTAAAATATAAAAGAGCCACTAGGGCCAACATTTAGCTGCCTAAGGAATGTGAGCTTATTTTTGCAAAATATTCAAAAGTCTAATTATGCTTACCTCCAAAAGCTGACTCCAGCAAGTGCATCTTACCCATTATCAATTCACCTGAGCTCAACACTAGCACTGGGCACTTATGTGATGTCGACAGCATTCTTTGTTTTACGGGTAGATGATTAATGCACATGCACAATAATTTACAATTATCATGATTTGCATTTATTTTTTATTCTTTCAGGTCTAACTGAATAATCATCTGCAAATGTCTTGAAGGAATCTTATGCAAGGTTCTCTCTTGTATCATGCAAGTACAAGATAGAAATTCTAAGTTTATTTTAGCAACATACCTGCACTGAGCATATCTATACTAATAAAAGGCAAAGCCCTCCCTCCCTCACTCACTCACTCACTCACTCACTCACTCACTCACTTCCCGTGTAGGTAGAATGCTGAAATTTGGCAGGCTCATTCCTTACAGCTTACTTAGAAAAGTTGGGCAGGTTTCATTTCGAAATTCTACGCGTAATGGTCAAAACTGGAACCTGTTTTTCTCCATATACTGTAATAGACTTTAGCTCGATGGCCGTGGGTGGGCGGAGCTGCGTGTCACATCAACACACCTCCCACGTAATCACGTGAACTGACTGTGAACGCAGTACGTAGAAAAGAAAGAAGAGCTCCCAAACAGCGCTGAAGAAAAACGCATACAAGCTTATTAAGCGCAGCTACTGCAGAAACAAAGCACAGTGTAAACCGTAAGTTTAAATTAAGTTTATGGACACGCTCCCGCTGCAGTTTGTCATGCCTTTGTCGAATACTTTATTCCCGAGATACAAGTTTAATGAGAAGACACGAGGTATAAACGAGACTTTGGATCACTTTGTAACGGAGTTAAAATTGCTGTAGCGAGAAACTTTTAAGTGCTAGGTCTTAGCTAACATTAAATAAAGCCGTGGACATCGCAACATCACACAAGAGAGCAGCTCATGTGAACTAACTGAACGCAGTACGAGTGATCACTTCCACGCATCAAACCTGTTCAAAAAATGCATTACATAATTGACAAGGTAGGAAAAGAATATGCTCCGAGCTCAGCTCCACAGCTAACGCGGTCTTGTGGAGGCAACTTCGTCACGCTGCCACCAAATACTCACAGAAAAATCCACAAGTTAATACACACGCTGTCTCTAGAGTTTCTCCACACTCAATGTATTCCTCACATCCCCGTTATACCCTCTGATCTACCATTTCAATTCAGATGCCTCCAATTTCCAGTAAGGCTCTGCTTCGCGTTGACAAGCAATAAGTCTCAGGGACAGACCCTACAAAAGGCTGCCATTGATCTCAGGCAAGATTGCTTTTCTCCTGGACAACTATACGTTGCATTCTCAAGAGTGAGCTCGCGCAGCTTTGTCATATTACAACCGGAGTGCTGAACTGACAACGTGCTATATAAAGTGAACTATAACAATCGTAATAAACGAACAATAAAACAGCGGAGAACCTGTGGATTAAATAAAAAGGCAGCTTCCTTGGCGAAGCAAGGAAAAAGGATGGCCTTATATGTCATTCGTTTATAAAACAGCGGAGAAGCTGTGTAAAGGCTGCTTCACAAAAAAACAGCGGAGCACCTTATATGAGCAGGCAGTCAGCTAAAGAAGGGAATCAATAAATATCTATAATCGTAATAAACGAAAAAAAATAGTGTACAAGCCGCGGATTAAATAAAGGAAATGGGTACCTGAACAGTAAAGTAAGTCTCAAATAGCTACACAATAACTATAGCAATCGCAATAAACGAACAATAAAACAGTACAGAACCGCGAAGCAACGAGAAACCACGGCCTTATATGGTGTTCGTTTATAAAGCAGCGGGGAAGCTGTGTGAAGGCAGCTACACAAATAAACACCAGAGCGCCACACTCTGAATGTATTCCTCGCATCACCGTTATACCCTCTGATCTCCCATTTCAATTCAAATGCCTCAAATTTCCAGTAAGGCTCTGCTTCACGATGACAATTAATAAGTCTCAGGGACAGACCCTACAAAAGGTTGCCATTGATTTGAGGCAACATTGCTTTTCTCCTGGACAATTATACGTTGCATTCTCAAAAGTAAGCTCAGTGCACAGCTTGGCCTGATTACTGCCACACCTGTTTCAATCAAGAAATCACTTAAATAGGAGCTGCCTGACACAGAGAAGTAGACCAAAAGCACCTCAAAAGCTAGACATCATGCCAAGATCCAAAGAAATTCAGGAACAAATGAAAACAGAAGTAATTGAGATCTATCAGTCTGGTAAAGGTTATAAAGCCATTTCTAAAGCTTT
>JANRMT010062813.1:99281795-99314451 GCA_026402145.1 Polypterus bichir lapradei
AGCAACACTCATAACAGTGACAAAACAATTACATTGATTACATTGACAATCATGTTACGTTATTTTCAAAATGTTTCCTTTTCTTTTTCATAACTTATTTAACACACTACTTCTCCACTGCGAAGTGCGGGTATTTTGCTAGTTTATAATAAAATGTATTAACTGGGGGATTTGTACATTTTGCCATTGTTGGCTGTTTTGTATAAGCATAATTATAAACAAATGTATTTTATGTTCTTTTGTATATTTAACAAATTAAATTACAGTCAGACAAAACTGAACTTTGTAAGAAATATTTCTCAAAGAGTATCTGTTGTGCATATGAACCCTAGCGCCGACTTTATTTGTTGCCCACTTATGCCTTGTTTTCTCAGTTTCTCGAGTCTGAACTGAATCAAAACCAGCAAAAGAGCTGCACAAGTCTCAGTCATTCAGCGGTAGTCACACTTCAGCAGTATCAAACTAATAATCCTAACTGTTCTTGTGCACTTGATTCAAACCTGCAAACTAAATACATGATTCTCATTGATGTATGTTTCCAAGAAACTGTATTCTTTTGAATTTCAAACATGTAATTAGTAGGAGTACTGGGAATTTTGGGTATAAAATGTAATTTCACCCCATAGCACATCCTGTAAAAGTGGTCATCAGTCAGATTTGAATGTAAAAATTTGATCTGTAATCTTGTACCACTAAAAAGTTTTGGAGGGTTTACATCAAAATCAATAATACACATTGAATCGTAGTTTGCTTTAACTTATTACATACAGCATTGACATTTACTGATTGCACACTTACATGGTGCATGAAATAAATTGAACATTTAAAGTATTGTACAAACAAGAATGGGTGAAAAGAAATAATATTGTGAATTATGTACAGTGTGCACTTCCTCTTTGTTCTGTTCCTGATAGACCCCTTTACTGAGTTTAGCAAGCATTTAAACTGACTAAGGCATGCCATCTCTCCTGTGGGATGGGGTGGTACACTGGTGCTGGCACTTTCCTGTTTCTGATTTGTGAACCACAGTACATTGTGGTTGTCATGTTTCAGCCCACATTTTCCTCCTGGCTGTTGTTCACAGTTGTGTTTCCTGTCTGTTGTATTTAATTTTGTATCATTTAGCTGTATTAATGTTTCTTTCATTAATAATGTATATTTTTATATGTGTGTGCGCTGAGAAAGGTGTGTGGCCTAGGTTATGACCCTTGGGCAGTTGGCCCCACTCTTAGGGAGCCACCCACAAAACACCTCACCACCAGGAATGGCCCTTCATCCTATTTAAGGGAGGGCCTCCCATAGTTCCTGGCGGTTCACTGAATGTGCTGGGAGTGGAGTGTTATTGTGCCTTTTGCTATTGTTGTGTGATTTCCTGGATTTTTAAACCTGTGCTCTGTTTTTGACCTCACCCCTGGAAACTGTAGGAAACAATGTTAATTGACCGTTTTGACCACTGCCTTGGGATGCTGTTTTGGGACTTGTTTGAGGTGACTGCCTTGCCTCTTCTGGCATCTCCTTTGTGCTTGCACAGGCAATTTGTGAAAATAAACCTATTATTTTAATCCAAATTTAACACAGCCCTTTGGGTTTCTAGTCGGGGTATTTTGACAGTGTTTTCCTCCATCTAGTGGGCAACCTTGGAAGTATTTTATAACTGCTTTTGGGACTCTCCAGATCACGATAGTTGTGACCTCCAATGGGACAGCCCAGTTCTCCACAATACTGCATGCACTTCACCACCAAGGGATCCAGGCCAAAGCCCACCATCCCCTTCAAATTTGTATGCATTTCATTCCACATCATGAGGAGTAAGAAGCTGACAGATTAGGAAGTACTGCGTGTGCCCTCCACTTAGCTTCTGGTAGTGGCCTTCATTTGCAGCAACTGCATTCTTTGCATAATTCCAGACTCAGTGCTCAGCCCAAAAAAGGATGTGGGGCTTTACAATCACATTATTATCAACAAAAATAGACAAATACAAAAAAATGTGTTGGCTGATTTTCTTTTTTTAATAATGTCACCAAATTTCATTCAAATTACTCAAAGCACTTTTGAGATTTTGGGGTATGTACAGTAGTTCTTCTGTGGGTTACTTCTAAATATTCACATATTGAAATGTCTTTTCTTAGTGGATACATACTGTCCTAGCTGTACAATCCTGGCAAATTCCTGCTTTTTAACTAAATGACAAATAGTGTTTTTGTTGATGAAAGAATAAGTCATTCAACTTTGCACGCACACACACACACACACACACACACACTCATGTACTGCACAAAAAATTAAGGGAACACTTAATCATTACAGTCTAGCCAGTCCAAGTCAATTAAGGTTCATTAACATTCACACGTGCCATCACAAGAAGGTTTGCTATGTCTCCCAGCACAGTCTCAAGAGCATGGAGGAGATACCAGGAGACAGGCCAATACATGAGGAGAGCTGGACAAGGCTGTAGAAGGGCTTCAGCCCAGCTACTTTATGTGAGGAGGAGCACTGCCAGAGCTCTACAAAATGACCTCCAGCTGGCTAGTGGTGTGCACGTTTCTGACCAAACTGTCAGAAACAGACTCCATAAAGATGGGATAAGGGCTCATCATCCTCTAGTGGGACCTATGCTCACAGCCCAGCACTATGCAGTTCGATTGGCATTTGGCAGAGAATACCATAATTGGCAACCCTACCATTGGTACGCTGTTATATTCATAAATGACAGCAGGCTCACACTGAGCACATGTGACAGATGTGAAAGATTCTGGAGATGCCATGGTGAAAGTTATGCAGCCTGCAATATCATCCATTGGTGGTGGGTCTGTATAGCAGGGCATACCTTGAAGGATCGCACGGACCTCAACATGCTAAATAACGGTACCCTATCTGCTGTTAGGAGCTCGCTGATGCCCTGATCCAGGTCTGGGAGGAGATCCCCCAGGACACCATCTGCTGTCTCATCAGGAGTATGGCTAGATGTTGTTGGGAGTGCATACAGGTATGTGAGGGCCCTACACACTACTGAGTCACATTATGAGTCACCTTGCTGAAATTCACACAAGTTGGATCAGACTATGATTTGAATTTTTGACTTTGATTTTCAGTGTGAGATTGAATCCAGCCTTCAGTGGGTTGGTGATTTTGGTTTTCATTGACCACTGTTACATAATTTTGTTCTCATTGAATTACACAGTATTACTCAGTACAGATTCTCCACTTGAATATTTTGTTAATTGAGATCCAATGTGTAATTTAGGTGTTCCCTTAATTTTTTGGGCAGTGTTGTATATATTATCATACACGTGCTCATAGGAGGCATTCAATGGGCTTAACTAAAGATGTAACAATGGGTCAGGGGTTGACGAAGTGCACTAATGTCTTTTCTTCCCCTCTTTGCAGATCATCTAATGGGAAAACCACCCCGAAGCCAACCCCCAGGTTACACTTCCATCTACGGACCACACCCTCTTACTAACCTCATTCCTGCCTGTTCCCGTTGGACCCTCCTCTTCCTTCCCACTGACTATAAAGCCAACCACCTGCCGTTCCCTCGCAGTTCTGTTCTGGACTCAATCCTCAGAGACTACTCGAAAGAAAAGCACACAATATATGGGGTGGATCCCCCAACCCTTTTCTGGCTATCTTGTTTTTTTTTTTTCTTTTTTTACAGTGGCATATTTGGCAGGATTACTGTTTCAGGATGTCAGAGGAGCAGGACCTGAATGTGATCCTCACAAACCTGGCTACATTTGGCGAAATTGGAAGCAAGAACAGACGTACATCTAACCTTGCAACAGGGCCAGCCCTGGGCTTCCCCTCAGGTACTTGTGCCACTAACTGATGGTGACGATATTAACACTTAATTCCTTATCTTAGTTTTAACACTAGAATTACCAGGGCCTACGAAAAAACTCGTAGATCCGTCCCACCTTAAATCGCTTCTTAAAACCGTTCTCACCTCTCCGCCAGCGTCTTTTGTTAATCTAAATGTGCTGATAAAGAAAAGTTGCAAGTAGCCGGCTATTCCATCCCCCCATCGACTTAAAGTGCACAAACTTCTCCCAGCTCATGCCTTGATTGATTATCTGGGAGTGAAGTGGAGTTTTAGAGTGGAAATAATAGATCATTATTTGGAATACACGTATTTCACAGTAATCAGTGTAAACACATTTTTAAAACAAACGTTTTTCATATTGTAGTAGTAAATGACAAAATGTAGGTATAAACTATATAATGTATGAAGCCTGAAGTCCAAATATCAAATTAACAGCTTCGCAAATGGTACAAATATAACAGAACAAGTATGCTTTTATTCAAAAATATAACTGCAGGGAAAAAAGCCGCATTAGCATGCCACATTGACACATATGTATCTCAACTGCCATGGTAGTGTAATGGTATCAGCTGCTGATTAGTAATCAAAAGGTCATGAGTTCGATCCTGCACGATTCTCTTTTGAAAAGTAAACTGCTCTTATTCTTACTATTTTAAAATAAAAACATACATTTGATTTCAGTGTGCAACAGCCAGTGTAATTTAATTTTTTATTCACTTTTCATTCTCTCAGTCGTGTTCAAGATCCTTCCCTACCGCCCCCCCCCCCAATCTGAAGACGCGCTGTAGCTCTGCAGCGTACTTGTGACTGCATTCTCGTACCAATGCTTTATAGCTCAAATGTGATTTATTTGGAGACGCGCTATAGCTCGAATGTTATTTATATAGGGAAGAAAGTACAGTGTCAGGTGCTCATTCAGTGTAATAGGAACCATAGAAAAGAGAGGTGTGTACACTGCAACAAGGACACATGTCGTAAATGTTGGAAGGGTGTGAGGGAATTGTTAATATTTGAATGGGATGATTTTATATAGCACGGATCGGAAATCAGCAGTTCTTAGCATTGCCCCACGCAAGCTGTCGTATCAACCGCCTACTGTAACTTGCTTTATTTTTTCTTCACTTATAGTCTAGAATAAAAGTGCACTTGTTTTGTTATACTTGTACACCAACAGATGTTCTTGTGTTTGAGCGACACGGGTATGCTAAAAAAAAATAGACATGTAATACCACGAAAAGTGCACGCAGACACTGCAGTTCGCAAAAGCATTGGTACGAGAATGCAGCCACAAGTACGCTGCAGAGCTACAGCGTAGGATCTTGAACACGACTGAGAGAATGAAAAGTGAATAAAAAAAAAAAAAAACTAACCTTTACAAGTATCATAAATTACACTGGCTGTTACACACTGAAATGAAATGTATGTTTTTATTTTAAAATAGTAAGAATAAGAGCAGTTTACTTTTCAAAAGAGAATCGTGCAGGATCGAACTCATGACCTCAATCAAGGCATGATCTAGGAGAAGTTTGTGCACTTTCTAAGTCGGTGGGGGGATGGAATAGCCGGCTACTTGCAACTTTTCTTTATCAGCACATTTAGATTAACAAAAGACGCTGGCGGAGAGGTGAGAACGGTTTTAAGAAGCGATTTAAGGTGGGAGGGATCTACGAGTTTTTTCGTAGGCTCTGGTAATTCTAGTGTTAAAGGTGTTTTGACCCTGATCGGTCGACTCGCTTCCAAACCTTTGAGATCTGGTGGAAAACTGGGAACTGACTAAGGCCAGAGATTAAAGACGCCTGGACGATTGTCGAGCAGTTGGCCTGTGATGCTCTGGTGACCGCCCTGCATGACTATCCTGCCCCTTCCCAGTTCATAGGCAGCCATTAAAAAAACATGGAGGCCCTCATTGAGGTCATTGAGTGGCATAGGGCAGTGGCCCAGACCAAGAGGTCCGAAAGGCCCACTCATCTAGCCCAGCAGGGACGAGGCACACCTCTGAACCCCAATGCCGCAATGTGAACCCGGCCATAACATCCAAGGAGAAGATCACAGTGATCCCCCTTTGTTTCAAGTGCAAGGTCCCTGAATGCACTGTGCCTGCCTCCCCATTCCTCGGTGAACTGATGGATTGCAGTTGGCCCCAGGGAGAGAGGTATTGTGCACTAGTTAAGCCTCTGTCTTTTCCCCATAGAGAAGTGGCTATAATTAATAGGCAGAGGGTTACCACTCTAATCAACTAAAGGAATAAAATTTCCATTGTTGCTTATCATTTCGTGTTGCCGTGACCAGCATAACCTGTATTCACGGGGAAATGTGGAAGTATAGCACAGCCTGCCTCGTGTGCAGTCGGCTTCGGGAATAAGTTACAAAGCCTCACGATGGCTGTTACATTGGATCCACCGTACCCTTTGATCCTGCATTGAGTCTGGTCTGAAATGCAAAAGCGGTCACAAGATTGCTACTCTGCCTGCACAGTTAGGCCTACTTATGGACAGCAAGAGCAGGTCCCAGGCTGCCTCCTCGCCGTGTTTACTACTGGCACCTACAGCCGCCAAGTGTGATGTGGTAAACAATGTGATGGCGCTGCTGTCCACGCCGATAGACAGGGAAGTGGTGTTGTGGCCCAAAATCATGCACCTATCCTCTAGCAACCTTACAATTCCAGTTTAAACAAACACTTTGCTCCTTTAAACGGGAGCAGTGGATCAATGATTTTTTAAAGAATGCTATTAATGCAGTCTTCCTGGTAAGTGGCCAATCCATGCACCATCCCATGCCACAGCAACTGCACTTTGTAATCAACAACGACCTTCTCTATTGGGTTGCAGAATACGAAGGTGACACAGTCACGGTTCCTAGTCCTACAGACTTTCTGGCAGTGGGTCTGTGAGCTAGTGCACAGCCATCTCTTGGATGCCCATCTGTGAACCGAGAAAACTTTAGAGTGCATTAACCTTCGCTTTTACTGGCCAGGGATCAATGAGGAGGTCCATCACTTTTGTAGCTGATGGCCTGAGTGTTAATTGCAACAGATTTCCAGGAGGGACTGTGCTGCTCTTGTCTCCCTTACCTTGATTGACATTCCCTTTGAGTGTATCGGGGTTGACTTTGTAGTACTCCTTAAACCCTCAGCAAGAAGACGCAAATATATTTTGGTCCTCGTTGATTATGCTATCCTATTCAAGAAGGCTGATCCTCTGCATTCAGCCAATTCAAAAACTATTGCACAGGAATTAGTAGGGGTCTTTGCATGAAACAGCTCCCCTAAGGAAGTCCTGATGGACCAGGGGACACCTTTTCCTTTGTAAACATTCCAGGAGGTGGCCAAATAACTCAAGATAAAGCATCTAAAAAACATGGTTTGTCATCCCCACGCTGACAGCTTGGTAGAGTGATTCAACCTGATTCTCAAACAGATGCAACGTAAGGTGATCAGTGAGGATGGGGGGGAACTGGGACCAGTTACTCCCCGTCATACTGTTTGCCTACTGGGATGTTCTCCAGGCCTCCACAGGCTTGTTTGAACTTTTGCTTGGATGACAGCCCCAAGGGATATTGGATACCCTAAATGAAGGCCGGGTTGGAGGAAGCCCTCCCGTCTACTAATATCTTGGAATATATCATGCAATTACGTGATAGATTGAAGAAAATATGGCATATACTAAAAGAGCACATGGAAAAGACTCCAGCAGCACTGGCCCATTGTTACGACCATGGCATGACATTTAAGGTGTTCCGCCTGTGAGACCGAGTCATGTTCCTTGTTCCCACTTCCCACTCCAAATTGCTGGCACATTGGCAAGGCCCTTATGAAGTTAAGGAGAGGAAGGGGCTCGTCGACTGTTTGGTTAAGCAACCTAATTGTCAGCTGAGTGAACAGATACACCATATAAGCTTTCTGAAAGTGTGGAAGGATAGGGATCCTGATCTCCCCTCTGGTCAGCACCATACACTCTTTGCTCAGAAATTAAACCTTAGCTTTGGCCCCAATTTGACAACCTCTCAGTGACAGGAGCTCAAAGCAACTATCCTGTCTGTCCCTGAAGTGGTGATCAAAACACCTGGAAAGACCTCTCTGGTTGAGCACGACATTGTGATGGAACCCGGGGTAGTCATCAGGGAGTGCCCCTACCAACTTCCTGAGGCAAACAGCACAGAAGTAGAACTTGAGATCAAGAGTATGCTGGACCTAGGGGTAATTGAAGAAAGCCACAGCCCTTGGTCTAGTCCTTTCATCTTGGTCCCTAAGCCGGATGGAAACTTGAGGTTCTGCACTGACGTCCACTGACTTAATCAAATCTCCCATTGTGATGTCTACCTGATGCCGTGAGTGAACAACTTCATCAAACAGCTCGGCAAGGCACAATTCTTGACCACACTTGACATGATGAAAGGGTACTGGCAAATTCCTTTAACGGAAACCGCGCAAATAAAGACCACATTCAGCACCCCTAGTAGACACTAGCAGTATTGTATTCTCCCATTTAGCTTGCATGGGGCCCCCATGACTTTCCAGCATCTGGTGGATAAAGTGTTCAAGCCCCACAGTGCCTACAGTGCTGCCTACCTAGATGACGTAGGAAATAGGGGAAATAGGACTATTGATCTACTGTATAGAAACATTAAAGATGCATACAGCGCCACCCCGCTGCCTGTACGTGGGAAAGCAGATCATAACCTGGTTCTGCTTCAGCCTCACTACAAACCAAGAGTGAGGGAGCTACCTACAACCACACGCTCATTCAGGAAGTGGTCCCCTGAGGCAGAGCAGGCTCTGAGAGACTGCTTTAGAACTACGGACTGGGATATCCTGCAGGGATCATATAGTGTGAACACTGAGGAGGTTGTTGACTGCACTACTGACTACATCAACTTCTGTATGGACATTTTAGTTCCAGTAAGAACAGTACGCTGCTATGCTAACAACAAGCCATGGATTACAACTGACATCAAGGACCTTTTGAATAAGAAAAGGGCTTTTAAAGGCGGTGATCAGCATGAGCTCAAGCGCGTGCAGAAGGAACTCCGAGTCAAGCTCAGGGAGGTGAAGGAGCAGTACAGGAGAAAGCTGGAGCAGAAGTTGCAGAATCACAGCATGAAGGAAGTGTGGGATGGAATGAAGATCATCACTGGCTGCAGCTCGAAGCGGAGTGCCACCATTGAGAGAGACGTGGAGAGAGCAAACCTGATGAACAACTTCTTTAACAGGTTTGACCACCCTAACCCACTCTCACCTCAGAGTACTGCATCCTCCACCCATCCTTCTGCTCATACCAGCATAGGAGAGAGTTTCCCCACACCCACAATTACAGCAGCCCAGGTAAGCCGAGAGCTGAGGAGACTTTGTGCCAGCAAAGCAGCGGGTCCAGATGGAGTATCGCCACAACTGCTGAAGGCCTGTGCATTGGAGCTGGGGGGTCCTCTACAGCATATCTTCAACCTGAGATTCCCGAGGCTTTAGAAAACATCTTGCATCACCCCAGCCCCAAAGGTATCACGCCTAGTGAGCTGAACGACTTCCGGCCTGTCGCTCTGATGTCACATGTGATGAAGACCATGGAGAGGCTGCTGCTTCACCACCTGAGGCCACAGGTCCGCCACGCCCGTGACCCTCTGCAGTTCGCATACCAGGAGAAGGTGGGAGCGGCGGATGCCATCATCTATATGCTACACCAATCCCTCTCCCACTTGGACAGAGGTAGTGGTGCTGCAAGAATTATGTTTCTGGACTTCTCTAGTGCCTTCAACACCGTTCAACCTCTGCTCCTTAGGGACAAGCTGACAGAGATGGGAGTAGATTCATACCTGGTTCCATAGATCGTGGACTATTTTACAGATAGACCTCAGTATGTGCGTCTTGGGAACTGCAGGTCTGACATTGTGGTCAGCAGCACAGGAGCGCCGCATGGGGTGGGCAGGAGAAGGAGAATAGGAACCTAATCAAGGACTTTGTTAAATGGTGTGACTCAAACCACCTCCACCTGAATGCCAGCAAAACGAAGGAGCTGGTGGTGGATTTTAGGAGGCCAAGGCCCCTTCTGGACCCTGTGATTATCAGAGGTGACTGTGTGCAGACGGTACAGACCTATAAATACCTGGGAGTGCAGCTGGATGATAAATTGGACTAGACTGCCAATACTGATGCTCTATGCAAGAGAGGACAGAGCCAACTATACTTCCTTAGAAGGCTGGCGTCCTTCAACATCTGCAATAAGATCTGTGGCGAGTGCTCCCTTCTATGCGGTGCTGTGCTGGGGAGGCAGCATAAAGAAGAGGGACACTTCACTCCTGGATAAACTGGTGAGGAAGGCAGGCTCTATTGTAGGCATGGAGCTGGACAGTTTGACATCTGTGGCAGAGTGACGGGCGCTGAGCAGGCTCCTGTCAATCATGAAGAATCCAATGCATCCACTGAACAGTATCATCACCAAACAGAGGAGCAGTTTCAGCAACAGATTGCTTTCACTGTCCTGCTCCACTGTCAGACTGAGGAGATTGTTCCTCCCCCACACTATGCGACTCTTCAACTCCACCCGGGTGGTAAATGTTAACACTACACAAGATTATAGACTGTTACACCTGCCTCACATTCTCCACCTTGCATTTTTTAACTTGCACTGCGTTTTTATTGCTCTTTAATTAATATTGTTTTTATCAGTATGCTGCTGCTGGAGTATGTGAATTTCCCCATGGGGATTAATAATGTATCTGTCTATCTTATCTGTCTGTCTGTCTATTCCAGCACGTGGGAGGAAGAACCTATAGCACATCAAAGAGGTGCTTCAAGCAGTAGCGGAAGTGGCCCTCTGAGTCAACCTGAAGATATGTTTTTTCAGGCCGATGGTAATCAAATATTTAGGCTACCTGGTGGGCAGGGACACTGTCAGACCACAGTGTTCTAAAGTTGATGCCATACTAAATTGGCCCTGTCTGAAAACCAAGCACCAAATTCAAGCCTTCCTTGGTTGAGTGAGTTACTACTACCATTTTGTACCTTGCTTCTCAGAGACGGCAGCGCCCTTGCCAGACCTTACAAAGGAGCAGGCCCCTAACTGTGGCATGGGATGACAAAGCGGACACTGAATTTCGTGACCTTAAGCAGGCCCTTATGTCGGCACCAATGCTGAGATCATCAGACTTCTCTCTACCTTTTTTCTTCCAGATGGATGCTTCTGACACTGGACTTGGAGCTGTGCCGAGCCAAAGTGTCGATGGTGCTGAACACCCTGTGATGTTCCTAAGCAGGAAACCACTGGACCGGAAGACAAGGTATGCGGTGTTTGAGAGGAAAGCCTTGTGATCAAATGGGCAGTAATGTAATTGAGGTATTACCTCCTAGGCCGTAAGTTCGCCCTTTTCATGGACCATGCAGCCCTACAGTGGATGGCCCTGCACAAGGAGTCGAACCCACATGTCAGAAGGTGGTTTCACTGTCATTTATCATAATGGCTCTCTCCAGGCTAATGTTGGTGCTCATTTCGCATGTTGGCTGGGAGGCATTTCATACAGGTCAGGGATTCACGAAGTACACTAATGTCTTTTCTTCCCCCCTCTGATGGGAAAACCACCTGAAGCCAACCAGGTTCCACTTCCATCTCCAGATCACACCCTCTTACTGACCTCATTTCCGCCTGTTCCTTTTGGACCCTCCTCTTCCTTCCCACTGACTATAAAGCCAACTACCTGCTTTTCCCTTGCAGTCCTGTTCTGGATTGAGCCCTCATAGACTACTCAGTGGCAAATCAACCACTCTTGAAAGAAAAGCACACAATATATTGGGTGATTTCTGAAACCTTTTTCTGGCGATCTTGTGTTTCTTTTACTATATATACAGTATACACACACTTGTACACAAACAAAAACACATGCTGTATTTGCAAGTGAAAATTTAGTGTACTGTGTACACAACAATAACCTTGATCTTGACCCTGAATTATTAATTTCTTTGTCAAAAGGACAATGGTCCAAAACAGACTTTAATGCCGTGTGACAGCTATTTGGCAAATAAAGAGAGTGATGGTGTGCTGCTGCAAATGACCAAGCCTTCACAATCACTGGATTTAAACCAAATGGAAATGGTTTGGGACCACCTTCAAGACTATAGGAGGGAGTTTTCATTTAACACATTTTTCCTTACATACTGTAATTCCAGATGTGTTACTTCATACAGTAGCTTTGATGTCCTCAATATTATTCTAAAATGTAGAAATAGTAATACAAAATATTAAAATAACCTTTCTGTGACTACAGTAGATGTGTCTAAACAACTGACTGGCATTTTATACACTTTGTCTATGTTTTGGTTTTTAGAATATCACATTCTTTCTCATTAGTCTTTTGTTTAGTTTTAATTTCTCTTTTGAGTCACATCTGATCCCCAACTGTTAGTTTTCTCAAATGAAACACTGAACAGGGATGAAGTTATTATACCAAGAGCAGTTACATAGTTTTATAAAGTACAAATATGTTGATACAAAGGTGCTTTTAAAAATGTAACATGCAAAACACTTACTTATTTCAAGTTCCATGGTGTTTGGCTGTTCTGGAGAGCTGATGTAGAAGTCGACAACGCTGGGCAGCCTGATTTCTTTCATATCTAAGCCAGACTGGTCTGGAGATGGTTGACGTGTCTGTGAAGGGCAGTAACGGCTCCTGATGCCTTCTGTCTTTCCTTTTCCTTCTTTTGCAAACAACTCTTCTTTTTCCAGACAAGTTTGGCTGCTGGACACAGGTGAAGATGAGGTTCCTGTAGGCCCATAGCCTAAAACTGAAGTCTGGGCCTCATTTGGAGAACAAGGCAAACATGTCAAACCTTCACTACCATAAGCTGAAACTTCAGAATCAACAGGGTCACTGGAAATTCCTTTGAAAGAATAGGTCAGAGCAGCAGTTTCACTGTGTTGGCTCTGCCCATTGCAAAGCTCCTTGCTAGGGTAGGTGATCACAGCCTCTGCCTCTCCTGGGCTGTGCTGGTGCTGCTGCTGTTTCTGTTGCTGCTTGTGTTTTTCTACTTCTGCAAACAAGCTGTCTCGCTGTCGCTTAGACATACGGCCAAACTTCACAGCTGCAATACAGCACCAAAAATACATTTACAAGAAAATCAGCGGGTGATTTAACTAGTCAAAAAATTGGGGACTCGTATGAACTACATGCTGTTTCTGTTTTAAACAGATTATATTTGTAAACATGTATAATCCTCTGAGACAGTGTAACAGGAAGCAGGCTACACAAAAATAATTGGAAATTGAACTGTTCATTGCAAACCCTGCCTAGTCTTCATTTGAAATAAGGCCTGCTGTTATTTCTATACAACTAATCATAGCTTTGCTCAGGAAAGCTCCCACTTTAGTTGTTCTGTATCATAAAAGAAATATGCAAAATGTGCAGAAGCCCATCATGTACAGACTTCTATACATGATAAACACCAATAACCTGCAGCCTTCTGTGTTTGTAGTACATTTGCAAAATCTCCTGCTAGGCTACCTTCACAGTTGCACTGAGTGGACTCCACCACTTTCTTTACTATATTTGTCCCTGTATCGTGTATGTTTCAATTTAATTTTGATTATTTTATTTATTTTTTGTTTGTAATTATAATTTTTCTTTAACTTCTGAAGCACTTTGAGCTTTATTTCTTCTCACATTATTCGTGGCATCACAGCTCTAAAACAGACTGTGAAAAAGTTGGAAAAGCCCAGGAAAAACTGAAAAGCCGTTCTTTTGAATGTGAAACTAGAAGTGATAAAGTATAAGTAAAGTGCTTTATTAAACATTATTTAATGATGAGTAATGCCTTATTAGGGTTTTTTTGGTGACTGTTATTATTAAACTAATTAGGTCAATTTTCATGTTGTTTAGTGCTATTTCAACAAAAATGGAGGTAATCCGGGGTGCCAGGGAATACTTAAAAATGATTTTCATTTAAATTAAATGTAATTAAGTGTTCTTCTTCTTAAAGGGGGTACCTGTACACCTCTCCTACTTGCCCCTACCCCACTGAATTAGGATAAAATCATAAAGATATCTGTTCACCCTGATGTAACTGCTTCAAATTACATTTACTTGGACTTCAGTGATTGTAATACAACTTTGTATATAAAAAGAAGGTAGTCTCAATTATTTTAAGTCTATAAGAACTTTTTTTTTGACAAACTGTATAAAACAAAGAGAATTACTATATTTACTTGTACTTTTAGAACATCCACTGAGGTAGATTTATCATGGGAAGTTTTTCTGTTACTTTTCTAGAAAGGTAGCTTTACTTTTACTCAAGTGCGGCTGTTGAAAACAGCACTACCTCCAGCTTGTGGCTGACAGGCTTGTTTTAATCTTTTTGCATTGCAAACGCTTGGGTGTCTCTCCGTGGTTTGCCGGCACCAGTCTGAAGTGAAATATCTTGTGCTTGATAGAAAGGTAACTCTGAGCAAGTAAGAAGACAGTGGACTAGAGGGTCTCGTTAAATGTGTTACTTGTGGGTGATGACGCAAACATTTTGCTTGCAAACATTCATAAGAATGATAACAGGTAGCCATCTTCCACTTCTGCATGTAGTAATATTATAGGTCTGGAATGAAGGAAAATTCAGAAGAGGATCAGGAAATCCACTGCTTGTGAAATTACTAATACTGAAAGATCACATTTTTATAAAACATCATTTCTTAACCCTATTTGGGGATGAAAATAAGAGCTGCAATTTGTTTTTAAAATATTTTAACAATGTCATGTCAAGCTGAATACTGCTTTTAAAACAGAAGATAGTACCAATAACTGAAATTTGGCAAGGGTACTGTTGAAACGTTGCTTTTTTACCACCGTTTGCAAGTATGAACTTGGTTCAAAATGCTGATTTTATAATTTTTGACCAAGTACTGTGCCACTCATCAGACAAGTGGTTGCAGATGCACATGCAGATTGTTACTTTACAGTGCACTACTAACCCTTCTAAAAAAAAAAAAAAAACAAACATTTTAGAAATGCTTTTACTAAGTGGTGAAATCTGAAACACTGCATAGATTGTATATTTTGTGCTAGTGGTTTGGGTGGGTATTTGAGAGAACATCCCACCTTTAAATTTCAACAGTGTGGCCATGAGGTTGGGGTTTATTTAGTCTTCTAAACAAGGACATTGCTTGTCTAGTTCCCTTTGCTTGTCATCTCTTCTCACAGGCAAACCCCATTCTTACAGGTGCTCCCATTCCATCAAAAATAAAAAGGGCATGGCAAACAAGATATTAAAATTGCTTTTTATTTTTTTTATTCCTTTTTATTTTTATATATGGTGCTACTTGGATTGAACAACACTATATCCATTTTTTTTTCAACCTACAATCTGCTCAGGATGACACAGTGGTGCAGTTGTTAAAGCTGCCATCTCGCAGCTTTGGGAAGCTGGATTGTCCATGTGACAGCTATTTAATAGCCCAGAATTTGGAAACAAAGTTTAAATCGGGCAATATTATTGAAAAATATAAGAATATGTATATATATATTTTTCTTTTTTCAGCAATTGAAATCAAAAATGAAAACCTAAATCTCAGCAAAACTTTATGAAGTAAAATTTTTTTCTACTATACTAACTGCAAATTAACACTTTTTGCTAAAAACACAACACAAACTTGAATTGGGTCAGAAATCACTAAAAAGTACTTATAAACAATCCACAGAAAGACACAGTCTCCTCTAGAGGATATTGCCTTTTAAACAACCTCTAATGAAGGATAAAAATAAAGTGCAGACCATTTTAATGTCCAAGAAAACCTTGTGACTCACCATCTCTGGACATGCCCAGGGCCACACATTTTTGGAGGCGGCAGTGCTGACACCGGTTTCGGCTGGTCCTGTCAATTTGGCAATTCTTTTGCCTGGAACAGGAGTAAGAGACGCTGCTTTGCTGACTTCTGCGGAAGAAACCCTAATGGACGAAGCAAAGAAAAGTGAACTGCTGGCTTTAGATAGGTTTATATTAACACATTGTGGCTTGGAGCATGCACTGATAGTGTGTTGCTGCACCCACCACACAATGAACTACCTGGATTGGGACCCAAGTGCAGCAGGTGACCCCTCAGCACCACACCGGGACAGTGTGAGTTTTTTTTTACAGTGGCTGCAGTGCCAATCCTGCTACCAACCCCCAAGTTTTCCCTGTAAGTTGGAGGACCTGTTTGCAGAGCTGGATGCAGATTAATGTCATACCCAAGACAAAGAAATTGTAGGTTAAGGGCCCTGCTCAAGGGCCCAATGGAGTAGAGTCACTTCTGGCGTTCAAACTGGCAGCCTTCCGATTGCTCACGCAGATCCCTAGCCTCACAGCCATCACTCTACATATTTATAAAAGCCAAATCCTTCCATCCAGTTCTTTCATGACCCACTGATGTACAAAATCTTCCATTATTTACATACGTAAACATATATACAGTATGTAAGTGAACAAACTACTGAGAAAAAAAAATCTCAATGGTAAAATACAAACAAGGTCATGATGTGCAAACTCCGGTGAAAAATAAATTCTGAGATATGGTCAGTTGACAATGGAGGAGAGAAAACAAAAAAAGCAGCATTTCTAAAGAAAATATACCTTTGGAGAGAGCCTGCTGTTGTCTGTAAGGGCAAAATCATAGTTTTCCTAATTTAGGCCATTACAACCATCCTTTCTCACTACCCAAGCATCTATTCACATGCACATGCTTATGAACAATTGGTGTTGTGACAATAACTGTTAATCCCAAAAGTTTCCAGTCGCTCTAATTCCACTGACTGAAGCAGTGACTTGAAAGAGGAGTCTGTGGTACAAACCACCATAGCAGGATACCAAAGTAAAGAAATAGAATTTAAGTGGCTCAGTAAGACGGGAGCTCCCAGTTATTGCTAAGGTTTTAGCAAATAACTGACAGGCTAGTCACAATATGAAGAGCCTAACCAGTATGTTAAGCTGGAGGAGGGAGTCTTCAACCTTAGTTTAAATGTAGGCAGACAACTGGCCCTGTGGCTAAACACTGAGCTTCCTTTACCAGTGCCATTTATCTCTGGAGTTTTTAGACCGGAATCTTCCTTTTATGATAAATTCTCTTACATGTAAACGTTATTAATAATAATTTGTATTAGGTAAATAACAGCAATGTCATTTAAATCTGTGCATTTCACCATGAGGAATTTTGAAGTTGGCTAAACTAAACTAGAAACTAAAACAGTAGTAAACAGTAGAAACTAAAACTACTAAAAAAGTAGTAGTTGTATTTTTATAATTCCTAGACATGGCTGTAATCCTTGCGGTGAAACAGTTACCTGAAACATGGAAAAATAAATGAAATGCATTAAACAGAATGTCAAAAAGCCCTGCAATACTCAGTTCTGCTTGAAATAAACAAATGCACTAACCTCTCTGCATCTTGCTTATTAAATAACCCCCTGATCTTCCTACAGTGTGTTTCTTAGCAAAAATAAAGGCTTTACATAAAGCACGATAGATTAGCATCAAATAGAATGCCAACATTGCATGTGGATTCAGCACAACTAATATAAATAAAACACATTATTATTATTATTATGGACTTCAAACTTAAAAAGCGACTGTAGTTTGATATTTTCTATAGTATTCCCATTAACTATAATATTTTATTTTATTCCATATGTAAAGACAAGTAGTTATTTTTAATGATTTTTTTTTCAGTTACTGAAGTAATTAAAGAAGCAATAGGATAAATGTCATTAGGCCTGAAAAAAATGATGCAGCCAAGTGCCATCTGCTTAATTGAAAAATTCATTTTCAAACTGCATCTAGCTATGTAACGTGAAAATACGTTAACTGCCTTAGTACTAAGCCATGAGCAAAACCAAAGCCAACGTCAGAATGTAACAATGGAATACTTACATCACTGAAATTAAATTAGTAAATATAAACTAAACCATGCAAGAATGGAGGTCGAGGAACCAACATACTGTATCATACTGTACAGTAGTGTGGTCAATGGCGTCCAAAACCTCACGTCCTGTAAATATAATAGCATAACAACTTTGCCATTTCTTCGATCAGAAGACATACAGTAAGAATGCCAATGGCATACGTAGAAGAACTGGACACACCACTGAGGCTCACTGCAATTCAAAAGCCTATAAATTCCTTGCAAAGCTCAGGGTCATCCGGTGAAATCTCACTAAATAATATGTACTAAGTTAATCCTGTTAATTGAGAAATGTAGAAATACAGTATTTCTGCCATAGTTGTACGTTCTTAACTCTCCTTTGTTGTTTTCCTATTAATTCACCTTTTTCTGTGGAGTTTGCTCCTTCAATTGCACCCCAAATATCCCAATTAACAACGGACAATGTAGACATTTAGGCAGGCATCAAAGAATGAGGAAAAGCTTGATATCGGACATTTGTGAACTGGGTTTGCTAAAGTTTTACTGGAATGTAGAGAGCATTTATGAGTGTTACATGGAGATAATTTAGCTCTATGATCTATAATCTGCCTTTCCTGGTTATTTAATCCATTATTTTTTAATGCCTACACTAGTGGGTGTGACATGGAAGTAACTGAAGCCTTCTAGCAACTACTGTAGTGTCATTTGCATTGCTGTCTGCAGTCTGCTTCATTAATTATTAATTACAGAATACAAAATGTCTGCATGCTGCTATTGGTACACGAAGCTACTGGGTTTAGGATAAACTGTAACAGCTCTAATCTTTAATTTCAAACGCCATTCTGATGCAGAATACTGGATTCATTAGGCATTTGTTTAAGTGTCTTCCTCCCATTAATGTTCATCTGGTAAGTGTATAAACAACAATTAAATAAATCCATGAAAAATACATGTGAATAAGTTAAACAAGGCTATTTTTTGTTAATCTATAAGGTATATTGTAAGTGCTGTCTTTCCCCATCCAGACACGTACACACGGACATATCTAAAGATCTCTGAATGCCAATGCTGTGTGGGTGCTTTTTGTTTTTACTGGGCTGGGTAATCCATAGAAAATGTGCATGCAGTGCTCCCAACCTACTTGACCATAAAAATTAATGAAGGTTCACATTATAGGTGTTTTTACCTAATTTTACATAATTTCAGGTAGATAAAACAAAGCACAGTAAACTAACATTAGGCCTCAAACATCAAACTTCTGTAACACAAGCTCAGCAATGGGGTCATCCTGATTCTCCTCTCATTCTTCTTGGTCAAGTCCCATCTCACTCTTGTATACTGACACACTGTGGATATCTCTATTAATGAAGCACCACCTGCTGGTGGCTGATGGTAGATTCAGAAACTGTAATGTATTTAGCGGGACATAGTAAATTGTCAATTTTGACACTAAACAATTAAGCTGATTATTTCCACTTACAAATTTTGGTGTGACTAGCTAGCTAACTGCATACTTGTTCGATTTGCACTGTGCAGGACATTTTCCTAGGCTTTTAATGGCACACGATGCCTTATAATATAGTAGATTTAACAGGGAATCATTCAGGAAACCACATGCACCCTCACCGGCACTCCTGAGTGAACACTAAAATTAACAACTGCACTTTGGTCAGCTCTGTACTTCACCTGAAAACAAAGATATGAACCAGAGTTTAGCCGACATGTCTGCAGAAATGCCTTCAGAAAAAATGGTACCTGGCTTGTAACCTCAAACTGGAATCTGCCTCACACTGATGGCCAAAATAAGGCACCTATAAGCTATAAGCTACTGGTTTTGTAACTAGAAACCGTCAGCAAAGGTTACATTTTCCTTTAAAATCTGGTGCATGCATCATATCTGTCTTTTCAAAATAGGAAGCCAGACCTCTCTGTGGAACAAAAAGCTCACAAACATTTTTTAGCATGGCAATTCCTCTTCCATGCAGCCTTGGAGCTGGACACACTGAACTAGCTCCATGATACATTCCTCCAAGCCGGTGACAGAGCCCAGGCTGAGACGAAGCCTTACATCAAGAAGGGAGATTCAGCACCTAAACTCTTGTGCTAGAAAGAATAACGCATTTCTCGGTAAAGTTGCAGAGGACACGGCAAAGTGCCCAACAGAGAGCTGAGAAAAGCAAAACTGGACCACAGACACAAGACAATGTGGCAAAGACAAACAGTGCCCTCCAGCACAAAGGGAATTCTTCATTTGAATCTGGACCAGTGACAGACAGCACAACACACTGTCGGACATCGTCCTTAAAGGCTTAGTGCTGTAAAACTGTCTTATCTGTGCCAAGGTAAATTATAACTCCAAATACCCAGTAAACAGCAAGCTAAAGACTTCCCTACTTGTGTTTGAATGTTACTGTGTAATAACTCAGGACTGTATCAGATAAAATTACAGTTCTTACAAGCTTTGAACTATACTGGAGACTAAAGCCTTGAACTGCAATGTAATGGATTAGTCGTCTCCCACCCAAGTCTGTACATCAGAGCAAGGGTGTGCCAACTGTGATGTCATGCTAAAAAGTGAAACACCAAATAAAAAAGACTGTAAAACTAAAAAGATATACAAAGACCTGTAAACAAACTAAGACTAGCCCTCCGTCTCATCTTATGTGTGTCTGTAAGCAGTTATCTGTCACATGTCTATAATTCTTCTGGTAATCAGTACATTCAAGTCCTCTGGTTCTTAAAGCTACCATGATAGACGTCTAATGGCCAGAAACCTCACCTGAATCTTTCAAAAGATGTTTCATATACTTCTTGGGATAATTTTTACCCTCTTGAAAAATGGGGCAACAGTTTAAACCTTCTGAATGTAACGTATTTGCCAAGGACAGTGTACTTGTCAAAAGAAAAATAAAAGTTTGTACAACTGCAGTAAGAGTTTAGTAGGAGATCCTGTCAACTTGTATGGGAAAATGTTCACTTGTCATGTCTGAATGTGGAAGGAGAACACCAAGATATGGCAGACTGAAAGTCAAATATTGTAATGTATTAATATAATTACAGATTACAGTATAAATGAATATAAAACACACCCTTCTTTACAAAGTATTTTGGAACTTCTCAGGATGTCTGCCCTTCTACTCTCCTTGATTTACAGCATCACAGCCTAGTCAACCAGATGAGAGTTTGCAATGCTGTTACAGTTTGTCTTGTCACCTGCTTTAAAATGTACATCTTGTTTGCTTGCTAATCTTGGGAAAGGTATCTGGTATATGAATATTAATAAATGATGATGAATTATTTACAGATTATTACAGAATACAACATTAAACAAATTTAATTGTTCATTTGTAAAAAAGGGAGACTGCCAGTGACATATGTTCTAGCCTCAGGGACTCAGAAAGAGAAAAGAATACTCGTGACTAACAATAACTGTGTATGACACTCCTGTGCCTCTACAGGGCTTTGTTTGACCCAAAATTACAAGATGAACAAGACCCTCTGCACAAAGTGAGTGCGCCTCCACTGTGTCATTGGTTATGGGAGTTTTTGCACATGGAGAATATGAGGTTTACTTCTGCATGAGGAGGTAAATAAACATTTAAGTACCACCTTCTTTGTGCCATGGAGTTCAAAACATCACAGGCCCATATATCAGGTGGCTGTAAGGAAACATAAAGCCAAAGCATCCTCAGACTCTCAAAGTGGCTGTCATTTGAAAAGGGTGCTTTTTATCACTAGACATAATGCTATCCATTTAATTATTAACAATAGTAGCTAAACCCATACATTAGTAGAATGTTCCTTGATGTGATGTGTGAATACATGATGACAGTCTGAAAAATGTCACATAGTGAATTCCGGAGTTGCACAAAACTGACTGGAGGCATGCACATTTTGCAATTTAATTTCAAACAACAGCAAATAAACAACATTTCACTTTATAAAGACTTCTACAGAAAATGCTATCTCAAGACATTTTGCAAGCACAGATAGACTACATGACTGTTTACATGTGTTTTTTTAGTAGATGGAGCACAGCAAGATTAAATTATTTGCTCAGGGTCACACAAGTGGATCGGAAGTAGGAGCTAAACCTGAAACGTTGTGGTTTGCATTTCCTCATCCACTATGTTACAGAATGTGTGATACAAATTTGAAAGTATTTTAACATTTTAATATGAAGGTGACAGACCTGCTCTACACACATTCTGTTAATCAAACCAAATTGGCTTGTGTCTGTCCCAGAGATCCTTGCAGCTGACTTGTCTGACTTCATCTGCTTCTTGTACGGTTACCTTCACAAAATCAGTTACAGCACAAATGCCATCCAACTGATCAATCTAAAATAAATTGTGTGATTGTACTTACACTGTATTGCATATTATGTGAAAGCAGGCCTGGGGACAGCATTTACCAGCATGTGTTTGGTGGCCTGTGCTGCACTACCGGGATCAGCCAGAAGTAGCAATGTGGGCTCAACTGCCACAACCAATGCACTCATCTGGATGGCTACAGCTTTTCACAACACCCAAGACATATACCCAAAATAAGTGACAATCAATTTTAATACTATGGGGCTTCGCCCACTGCTCGCTTCACTCACCAACCCCCGTGTTTGGTTTTCCGGATACACACTTGTAAGATTTTTTTCTCTTTGAATTGTTGCTATTTCATTAGTTTCACTTTTATTTCAGAACTTCTGTAAAAACAATATTTGGAATCTTCCGTGTCCCAATATGCTGAATCTTTTAAATGAGGTCAGTGAGATATGTGCTTAATGACTTTGTACCATAATTCAGGATAGGTTTCTCTGTTTGGAATTTCAGCCCAGACAAAACGATCCATATCATCAGCAGTTAATATTTTTTTTTGCAAAGTAACCAATAAATGCATGTGAGTTAAACCCCGTGTTTGAAATTCTCTGACTTAAACTAATTTCCTTTTGTTTGCATCAATGCGATCTATACTATCTTTTTTTTGATACTGTAGCGACTGACTTAATAAAGTGTCACAAAAGTTCTGCTTTAACAATCGCCGACTGCGTAACCCCAAACACAACTTTCTAACACCCTCTCCAACCCCTCCTCCCACGGGTCTCATCTCCCCCTTACCGCATCAATCAGTACCCCGCTATCAGTCAACCGTGCTGCACCTAACAGTCACTTAGCTTGGCTGGGATGCGACAATACTTTCGACTGTTACTGCTTTCATATTCTGTACCTTTCTCTGCATATGTATTGCACTTTGGGTCTCTTTTCTCCGTGTTGCTCTTTCTTCTTTGCTGAGAGCACAGGATCTGTGTGTGCCATGTGACTTCACATGACTGAATGTTTTGCTGGCTGTCCGTGGTCTTATTTGATAAGAAGGACGTGCAAGAATCTTATGTTCCACGTTCCTGTCTTGCGGTTCTTTAAAATGTCTTTCAAGAACTTCTGAGAAGATCATGTATTGTCACCTTGCTTTTCCATTTCAGGATTTTTTTTTATTTATAGAGAGATGGCCTGTTCAGTAATAGTTGTTTTTATTTAGATTATACACAAATAGTACAAGTGATAGGGAATGAAAAGTCACATGTTTATTATTTGTCAACCAAATCCTGTGAAACAGACAGCGCATTTTTAATGACAGCAGGTGACAAAAAGAGGCAAACTAGTGGCAGGTAACAGAGTCGCTCACCTTGCAGCCTTCACATGTGATCACCCCATAGTGCACTCCTGAAGACTTGTCACCGCAGATTTTACAAGGGATCACCTCAATTTGTGCTGCAAACACAAAAATGCAAGTTAAAAGAGGCAACTGTTGCTAGTCACTGTTCACTTCAAAAATCTCTACTAGTACATTATAAGTGCGGGTTTACATAGCTTCATCAGAAAAACAAATGCAACATTTTTTGAACAGCTACTAACATTGGCAACAAGTCAGGTTAGGTTGAGAAGTTGTAAAATGTGTTTCAAAGGTACAGAAATCTTCTCAAAAGGTGCTTCATTTTTAAAAATGAAATAAAACCACACATCACTTTCTAAAGCTGCAGTTTCACATATAACGCAAATTGAGAAGTCCATTACTGTATTTCAGTTCTCCACAATACTGACAGCCTTAGAGATGGAAGCAAACAAGTAAACTGTAAATGCAAGATATGACCAGAAGATGGAGCTGTGCCATTATAGCTGAACTACAGGATGACATTCTTTGAGGCAGGTTTGGCGGTACATTGCTAAGATGTTACATCACACTCTGTAGTAATATATCAGTTTATATTAAGAAAAATGTATGCTCCACATGGAGGGTAAGGTGGAGAAAACCTGGGATATGCTGCCATGCCACTGCAAACACAGCCACGCTTACTCATCAACCTACTCTTTATGTCTTTTGAATGTGGGAGAAAAAAACAATGCGGACAAGAGGACAATGCGCAAGCTTCTCCCCCAGGATTGTACCTGTACTGTATTTTCTATATTGGGACAAGCTAGTTGAAACGTCCTGGCTACAGCATGTTGATTTCTGCATCAGTGTTGTGTAACACACTTAAGAGATAATCCGCTGAGCTCTACAAATAGATGGTAATCTGATTTTCTACTGGAGAGAGTGAAAGAGAGCAGGTGGGATGAATGAAAAATACTGAATAACAAATGTAATAGGAAAAGCACAAGATGTGGCCTAAATCTTTAGGACAAACAATTTCAATTAGTAATTCAACAGCTAAACAAAGAAAGCAATGGTTGCATTTTCAGTTTCTAAAATATGGTTTTAAAAAAGACCTACCTGAGCAAAATAAGTACTTAAAATATGAATTTAGTATAATGCATTTTTAAAATGCATGTCATGTTATACCTTTGACTACAGTCTGCATAAAAATCAGAAAAAATAGAAAAACCGAAACATTTATGGTGCTGAGGACCTGTCATAAATCCCAATGTTCAGACACACATGATTTGAACATTTTAAGTTGAAATACATTAATATAGTGGGTTGGATAATGGATGGATGGGATGGACATTAAAACAACTTGGCATAATGTTAACATGTAAATGTGACTTCTTATAAAGTAATATATAAATAAATTAACAAAAAATTCATAAAGCGGCTGTGTTACCCGGCTTCACCAATGAAATTTCACAAGACAATGGGCGTCAGTTACAGCATGGTCAGTTAATCGGGTGTATCAGAAGTGCTACGTAACTAACAAAGTGCTTTTTTACATACATATTTGTAGATTTACAGGCTGGTGGCAGGCAGTGTGGCGTGGTTGTTAAGGCTTTGGACAGAGGATGGCGAACCCTGAGGTTCAAGATGTGTTACTGACACATCATGAGCAAGTCACTTCACCTGCCTGTTCTACAATCAAAAAAAAACAAAAGAAATCTAACCAATTTCATCTCATATGTTGTAAGTTGTTTTGGATAATTGTCATGAGTAAAACATTCCTGCACTTGATCAATTCTCAATTTTTTTTCTGCTTTTCCTAGTGACACAGTTTTGGAGATGGTCATTAAAAAGCACAGTTTTTCAGGAAAATATATTCTTTTGAATTGAAATGGGTAATCAGTAGGAACAATGCAAAATCTAAGTAGACATCATCATCATTATTATTAGATGTCTACAACTTCCTTTGTTTCTGTGTCATTTTGTGTTTTTCGTCGGTTGTAGTAGTTCCCATGTAAAACCTGAAGATGCGAATGTGTGTACAAAGCAGTGCTTTAAGTAAATATATACAAGTGCTGATACCCCATGGGTTGCACTCATGTATCATCTTGAAAACTGAGGAGAATTTCGTCATTAGAAATTCAATCACCACTATTTAAGACTGATGTTTTCTCAGCTGCAGTTTGTGCTTCTCACTTAGCGTTTTAAGTGCTATGATTGAAAAGTGGTTCAATTTTCAGTGCTGTGACAGGGGGCTGGAGGTCGACAGAGCAAAATGGATAACCTAGATGAGTGGCAGCAGTCAAGAGCAAAATCAGCGCTTGATAACCTCTGAACTTTACATCTTCTATGCGTTTTGCCAAACATTCACTTTTCATTTTACACCGTTATCACGGCTCTTTTTCATTTCCTGGCCATCTCCCCTTCTTCAGTGGTCCATCCACCATATCTGTGCCCTTTACCTGGTATCTCAATCACTTTTGCTCTGTCCTTCATTTGCCTAAAGCATATTCTCAGCACAGTGAAGTGCACATAAGATATTAATAAATATTGACAAATAAAAAATAATTTTCTTTTTTCTCTAACATCACCACATTTCAGTCAAATCCTTCAAAGCATTTTTTAGATGTTGGTGTATTTTGTTTTTCTATTGTAAATACGGACAAATCAAAATCTCCTTTCTTAGCATATACCTAGTGCCCTAAATGTACCACCCTGCCAAATTAACTAAATGGGATCTTTCCCATTGTTTTTGTTGATGCATGAGAAAGTCAGTGAGTTTGTCATCTTTGCATTACATATATATAGTACTAGGGTGTTGTACCGTGTTAGCCATTATGAATGTAGAGAAAAGCCAAGCAAAATGACACCTTTTGGCAATATACTAATAACTTAATTGTGCTTCACTCACTTAGAATATGGAACCAATGTAGAAAGCATTTTAAGACGGAGAAGCTTCTATCTGTGGCACCTCTGCAAGAGAACCACCTCTTTCAACCTTCACAAACATATGCAGTTTTTAATATCTGGAAAAATTTGGAATTAACTTGCTTAGAGATCTTTATATAGACAACATCTTTGCATCCTATGAACAATTATATTCCAAATTTAACATTCCAGCTACACATTTCTTTCACTATCTTCAAATTAGGAACTTTGTTAAACAGAACCTTCCCGATTTTCCTCATCTTCCACCCTCATCCATGCTGGAAAAATATTGCTCAATCTCAAGGATTTAGACACAATCTCTACAATATATAAAATCATTTTACAGTCCCTCCCTTTCAAAGATCCAAGAGGACACTGGGAAAAAGATCTCTCAATTAATATATCAGAAAAAGAGTGGAAAGTAGCAATGCAAAGAATTCACTCGAGCTCCATATGCGCAAAGCATACAATTATACAACTCAAAATTATATAGCGAGCACATCTGTCTCGTCTAAAACTCTCCAAAATGTTCCCAGGGCATGATCCAACCTGCGAACGTTGTAACCAAGTCCCAGCCTCACTGGGTCACATGTTCTGGTCCTGCACCAAATGAACATTATTCTGGACCAAAATTTTTAGTTACCTTTCAGACAGCCTTGGACTCACAATCCCTCCTAACCCATTAACAGCTGTGTTTGGGGTTCTTCCAGATGAGTTTAAAGTGGAGAAAGACAAACAAATTGTGATTGCATTCACTACACTTCTGGCACACAGACTTGTTCTGATAAACTGGAAGAACCCAAACTCTCCTCTTTCAAGTCAGTGGGAAACCGATGTGTTATACTATTTGAAATTGGAAAAAATCAAATACTCAGTTAGAGGATCCGTACAACATGGCAGGATCTAATCAGTAATATTTTAAAATAAGCTCATAAAGCACAGAGAATTTATTAATTTAGGTATGTTTACAAGCCTTAAATTTCACACCGTTTGCCTTGCTCTCTCTCTCAGGGGTGGGGATCGATTTGTCCTTAACTCAATTTTTCTTTTTGTAAAAACTTGATTGATTTGTATGGATTGCAATAAAATTAATAAAAATATAATAATAAAAAAATGACACCTTTTACTGGGTAACTTAAAAGATTACAATATGCAAGCATTCGCCTGAAGAAGGGGCCTGAGTTGCCTCGAAAGCTTGCATATTGTAATCTTTTTAGTTAGCCAATAAAAGGTGTCATTTTGCTTGGCTTTTCTCTACATTGCATATATATAAATGGAAACTGGAGAATTTAGAAATTTGATGAAATGTTCATTGTATAATAATATTTATCAAACTAAACCCAGATAAAACTGCAATACTAAGGTACTTTTCTAGGTAAACGCAAGGGGGCTTTGTGTCTATGCCCTGGTTTTGTAAATGATCACACAGCTGGACGCATCATCTAGGCAAGACTAAAAAACAGAAGCTTCTGCACAAGCCCAGTGTCCTGCGTATGAATCCTGTCACAGAATTTGCATTGATATCCTTCCTTCAAGTACTCAAACCTCCTCTCAAGTTCAATGAAATTCTGAAAAACGAACAAAAAAAAGTCAATTGTGCGACTATCTATGATTTATCATGAACTACAGCACGGCACAAACAAGTTTGAAAGGATAGAAAACACAGAGAACATCAAAAGGAATAACAGAAAGAGCTGCCGCTTGTGTCGAGTGTCTATGGGATCTCTTTGGAAATGCCATGTTGATATCTACAGGAACAGACTGTTCATTTGCACAGCACTATTGTATGATAAAGGCTGTGTCTTAAAAAGTGGGAAGACGAAGCATGTGAAAATAATTTATTTCCTGTGGCTTAGAAAATTTTAGTACAGTATATAATTTGTGGCACATACAAAATATGAATTAATAAGGACAAAATACTCCTTTACCCCGGATAGCTCAGAGAAGTGTTAAAAGACTTCTGAAGCCTTTAGAATTTATGCTCTATCACATTATTTGTAAGTTTTCCACAGACAGCTTTTTACGCTAACTGTTGCCTTTATAGTCACATGGCAACTACAGTACATTTCTGAACTGCTCTGGTGGTCAGTTCATCTGAATTCCTACAGAGAATTCAATGGGTGTGATCTTCATTTTAATTTGCACTGTCAAAGATGAAGATTGAATTACAGCATTGAGACAAAAACAAAAATCAAGGTATAACTGGTAAGATTAGCTATCAAATACTGTATTCCTTGACAGGCTTACGTAAAATTTGAATACAAGTCGCTGTTAAGTCATTTTTGAATAGCAAACATGAGAAAGTATGTGACTGATGGAATTGCTTATGAGTAGATAGTCTTTTATTGATTTTATGTAAAAATGCAACCTGAGCGCACAGGAGATGCTCTTCTCATAAAGTGACATTACAGGCAGGTAACATCTTTTGTCTGGCACACTTGGTTTTTCTCAGATTTGCCCTGCCTCACCATTGCTGAAAGTCTCTCTCAAAAATGAAATTATCCATTCAAAAGTGCCTCGTGAGAACTGTGCAATGAAGAACTATATGCACGGTAAAGAAATAACTATTTGCAGAAACCTGCATAACACAAGGAGACTATATGTTTTAGTTTTCAGAAATTTATTACGAATACATAATTTGCAGGAATGTTTCATTTAAAATGTTTGTAAAATACAGAGTTATTATGAATAGCCCCAACTGTAGAAGAATGCACTTCTGTATACCCAAGTGATGAACATTGTTTTATTGTGTAGGTTCTCTGGGACCAAAGCCGACTACCCCAGTCTAGCAGAAATGGCAAATTTGCTGAAGGCAGAGATTCCGAATCAAGATGTGGTTGGCAGTATTTCTTTAGACCAAACCCGTCAAAATGTACAGAATCACATTTAGGGTTACTACTTGCTCACTATCTTAATCTAAGTTAATGCATTTAACCTAGACTCAAAACATGAGTGTAATTTCAGCTATTTTTAAAATAATATCTATGATTTATTATACCATACTTTTGCGGATATAGCTCCAGGTACAGTCTTACTAGTCACTGAACCCTAAGATGCCAGTAAATCACGGTCTGTAATAAAAATAGACTTTCAAATGGTAGGAGTTTTCAGATTATCCTATTATATAATAAAATATCATGTATACTTTTGTAATGAAAAGATGGTGTTCATATCAATCCACTGAGCAAAGACTCACATTAAATGATATTCAGTCAATATCAAAAGTGGAGTTTTAAAAGCAGAAGACATCTAGTTTAATGACTTCACTTTTGATCAGACTGAGACTGCCAGTTCTATAGCCAAACATTAAAAGAAGTTACTAGATCACTAAAAACTCATTTACTTCTTATTTTGTTGCAGCAGTGACAAGATAAAGAAAAAAAAAGAGCATTGAAAGCACAGCAACACTGTAAACGCATTCTCTCGTTGATCTTCCAGGCCTCAAGTAAGTGAAGTGGACGCTCTTGTCTAATTGTTTTTTTTTTCCAGTGAAAAAAAGCTTACAAAATCTGATCTTTATCATTAGTTTTCTAAACATTGCACTATTTGGAACAATCTTTGATGCATTTCAGACTGGAAGATGTTTTTGAACAACGATACAGTAAAAAATTACAAAAACATACAGATATACTAAGCCTACGGTTATGCCACTGAAAAAAGGTCAGAGCCATTTTATTTAATGACTGCCCTTCAAGTACTGATCCACAGGAACCACAGAAAGTTAAAGACTACAGGGGATGTTCTGGTGGGTGGGTAGAACAAGACCTCCAAGCTGACAGGTGCAAGCACAGAGTTCCTGGAGGGGACACGCTTATTCAGAATGTCGCTCAGGTAGATTAATATTGCGTTCATGTGCTACAGAACAGAAAGAAATACAAGTTTCCCAGTTGTAACTTTTTTGTGGCTACCCTTCAAAGTGGGAGTTCCCGGTGTGCCAGTTTAAAGGAAAAATGCTACCTGAATGAGCCAAGTTGTGACATTATGCTGACCTTTCTGTTCAATCAACAACCTAAAATAAGAAAAAATATCCTCGTCAACCAGAAATAGCATTTTTATGGCTGAACTGCATCAGGAACAATGCAACACACTTTTAATGAGTTTATATTTTCTGTTTATTTTCACAAAAAAGGATGTTTATCTTCAATTGTTTTTATACAGTAGCAAATCAACAGCAACCAAAATTTGAATGGAAATTCACATGAAGCAACAAAGTGGGAAAGTGAGATAAAACAAGTTTGAAAGTGGGGAAAAAATCCAATATTAAATGAATGAATCATAAGTAATTTATGATTGTGGGGTACCTGACCCCCTTAAATAGGTATGTTACCAGAGGTTTTTGACCCTGGAAGTTACATCCAGGATTGTCTGCAAGATAACTCTGGGGTGGGTAAAAAGACCACTTCCTACTAGTTGCCCAATAGAGTTAGGACATGAGCTGGACAAGTTCTGACTGGAAAGAGGAAGAAAGGAAAACACGTGAAAGAGAGCTATGAGGAGGTACATTAGGCACTAAAATATGGGACTGGAAAAGGCGGGGAAGCAGGTCAGGCATCCGCCTGGAGCATTAGGTCCAAAACCTGCACACATAGACCCAGAAAGACACTAAAGTTCTTTCTTTGCTTGTATTGTTTGTGTATTTGTATTCTCTTTGTGGTCATCCCTGTCTTGTAATCCTTTTGTTTAATACCAACTCCATGAAAGACAATCAAAAACACTGTCAGCCATTTTGTGGCATTTGGCTGCACCCCAATTAAATAACAATGAAAATCGACCCAGAGGATAAGACCAATGGTCCATTCTTATGTTTCTCAGTATTCTGCTTGTCTACCAAATGTAGCATCATCAATGACAGCTGACTTCTGGTTAAATCTCTTTTAATGTAGGTCTCAGGGTGGCAGGTATTGGGGACAGAGTTGAGGGGCCAGAATTCACATCGCTGTTTGTCCCAAACGTCGTCCTCTGCTCTGAGGAAAAACAAAGGTTGTTAATTAAGGATGGTGTAACACGTTTTAAAGTCAAGCAGCCACGCCTTTTATTACAAAAACGTGTACTTTTACAATCTTTACTCTAATGCAATTTGATAAATTCATTTTAAAGACATGCAGGTGTGGACAGCATCCCATTGCCTAAGTTCTGAAGAGTAAAAACAGATCATAGCTAAGGCAGCAGAATCTTTGGCACACATGTACTTGTCCCTCTTCACACTTATCATGAGTATACAGTACAAAGATGTAGAGGGAAATATGGCCAGTGTCTCTTATTCACTGTGCATAACATCCTGAGTGACATTTAGAAGCGCTGTAGGCATACTAAGTTGCAATTTAAAAACATGTGACTCAAGGCTCAGGAAATAATGTTTCTGCTTCTCTCCTTGTGGAGAACTAACGCAACTAACACTGAAATGGTTTCTTTCACTGATGAGTGATAGCAGCAGCTAACTTAAAAGTTTAAATTTCAAAACTTGATCTATCTTCTCTTATATGGGTTTTATTTCATCTATATCCTTTATAGCATGTAACTGTAAATAATTATAATTAATATGGACTTCCAACACTATCCAGGGAAATTACTATACAAACATCAGTTAATGGAGTAAGACCCATATTATCATTAAGGGATGGCTTCATTTTATTGTGAAACCTAAAGGCTCACCCTAGCCTAGCTGCAACATAACTTTTAATACATTTTTATTATGTTGACAAAAGGACATTACCATTACTGAATTTAAACCTCAGTTTGTTTCCTTTCTGTACCAGTAAAAATCATACTGCTGCTCTTTGAGTGAATTTCATAAAACTACAAAAGCAAAGGTGTAGGGAACAAATGGCTGCTTTTTGTTGCTTTATGTGAAAATGGAACAATATCTTTCATTATTGTTTCTAAATTATTTCCTGTTCTAAAGAGGCACTGCTTTCATTTTAATGTTATACTTTTGCCTGATGGCTGTGTTAACTTCTGTAGAATGTCAGAATATGGACGTCACTGAAGAACTGACATCTGTTTTCTCAAGCCCACCTTACTGGAGTATGTGAATTTCCCCTTGGGATTAATAAAGTATCTATCTATCTACAGTGCATCCGGAAAGTATTCACAGCACATCACTTTTTCCACATTTTGTTATGTTACAGCCTTATTCCAAAATGGATTAAATTCATTTTTTTCCTCAGAATTCTACACACAACACCCCATAATGACAACGTGAAAAAAGTTTACTTGAGGTTTTTGCAAATTTATTAAAAATAAAAAAACTGAGAAATCACATGTACATAAGTATTCACAGTCTTTGCCATGAAGCTCAAAATTGAGCTCAGGTGCATCCTGTTTCCCCTGATCATCCTTGAGATGTTTCTGCAGCTTAATTGGAGTCCACCTGTGGTAAATTCAGTTGATTGGACATGATTTG
>JANRMT010062813.1:99314851-99347176 GCA_026402145.1 Polypterus bichir lapradei
AAATTTATTAAAAATAAAAAAATTGAGAAAGCACATGTACATAAGTATTCACAGCCTTTGCCATGAAGCTCAAAATTGAGCTCAGGTGCATCCTGTTTCCCCTGATCATCCTTGAGATGTTTCTGCAGCTTAATTGGAGTCCACCTGTGGTAAATTCAGTTGATTGGACATGATTTGGAAAGGCACACACCTGTCTATATAAAGTCCCACAGTTGACAGTTCATGTCAGAGCACAAACCAAGTATGAAGTCAAAGGAATAGTCTGTAGACCTCCGAGACAGGATTGTTTCGAGGCACAAATCTGGGGAAGGTTACAGAAAAATTTCTGCTGCTTTGAAGGTCCCAATGAGCACAGTGGCCTCCATCATCCATAAGTGGAAGAAGTTCGAAACCACCAGGACTCTTTCTAGAGCTGGCCGGCCATCTAAACTGAGCGATCAGGGGAGAAGGGCCTTAGTCAGGGAGGTGACCAAGAACCCGATGGTCACTCTGTCAGAGCTCCAGAGGTCCTCTGTGCAGAGAGGAGAACCTTCCAGAAGGACAACCATCTCTGCAGCAATCCACCAATCAGGCCTGTATGGTAGAGTGGCCAGACGGAAGCCACTCCTTAGTAAAAGGCACATGGCAGCCCGCCTGGAGTTTGCCAAAAGGCACCTGATGGACTCTCAGACCATGAGAAACAAAATTCTCTGGTCTGATGAGACAAAGATTGAACTCTTTGGTGTGAATGCCAGGCGTCACGTTTGGAGAAAACCAGGCACTGCTCATCACCAGGCCAATACCATTCCTACAGTGAAGCATGGTGGTGGCAGCATCATGCTGTGGGGATGTTTTTCAGTGGCAGGAACTGGGAGGCTAGTCAGGATAAAGGGAAAGATGACTGCAGCAATGTACAGAGACATCCTGGATGAAAACCTGCTCCAGAGCGCTCTTGACCTCAGACTGGGGCGACGGTTCATCTTTCAGCAGGACAACGACCCTAAGCACACAGCCAAGATATCAAAGGAGTGGCTTCAGGACATCTCTGTGAATGTCCATGAGTGGCCCAGCCAGAGCCCAGACTTGAATCCGATTGAACATCTCTGGAGAGATCTTAAAATGGCTGTGCACCGATGCTTCCCATCCAACCTGATGGAGCTTGAGAGGTGCTGCAAAGAGAAGTGGGCAAAACTGGCCAAGGATAGGTGTGCCAAGCTTGTGGCATCATATTCAAAAAGACTTGAGGCTGTAATTGCTGCCAAAGGTGCATCGACAAAGTATTGAGCAAAGGCTGTGAATACTTATGTACATGTGATTTCTCAGTTTTTTTATTTTTAATAAATTTGCAAAAACCTCAAGTAAACTTTTTTCACGTTGTCATTATGGGGTGTTGTGTGTAGAATTCTGAGGAAAAAAATGAATTGAATCCATTTTGGAATAAGATTGTAACATAACAAAATGTGAAAAAAGTGATGCGCTGTGAATGCTTTCCGGATGCACTGTATCTATCTATCGATCTACTTTGGATAATAAAGCCCCTCTCAATCACATTGTAAATGTTCTGGTATAAGTTAATGTGCCAAACTCCAGAACATAAAACCTTAGGAATAGCAGGTAAACTATAATGCAACAGTGAATTAGTAGATATTCAATATAAAAAAAAAATATTTTTAGAGTTCTGTTTTTAGTTATCCAAGGCTATATTATAGAATTACCAAATGAAACAGGTGATATTTTATGGGAAAAGTCTGCTCCAGACTTCCCTGATTCAAAAGGCCATTCAGACAAGTCTGTTAACAGTGAACCTGTCAAAATAGAGGGGATTTAAAATAAAATTAGAATGAACTGAACATTTTTGTATTTATTGATTAATTGATTAACAAGTATATTAAAATATAGACATTTTCTGTGCCGTTTTCTTTCAAATACATTTTCTTAAATCAAATGTGAATACTGAAAGCAAAGCCATCTTAGACTTCTAGGAGTACAGTATTTAAGATGCACAAAGTAAAGATCTTACAGAATCTTTATAAATATTAAAGCATGTTAGCAAAGTGTAAGAAAAGTGAAAATCCAGGATAAGTAAACCAACAAACAGCAAGTATGATAAGCAAGAGAGTAGATCTACATTTCTCTCTAAGTACAGGTTTATATATATATTTATATATATATATATATATTTTTTTGGTACATATAAAACATCTCAGAAATGCATAAGGGAAGCAATATGCAGAGTTGGACGTATTTCACCTTTTCATTTGCTGACAGGGCTAGTGATGGGGTTTCTTCTTACACATTTTGAAGCGACAATGTCAGTGGGAGGAAGATAAAAGAGACATCACTCATTGACATGATTAGATCAAGATCAAAGGTTTGGATATTCATTTTTTATTACATAATTGAATTTTATAGTTGGAAAATAAATATGTAGTAGTGTAGTCATACAGCTTAAAAACAGCCATACACATGTGCCAAAAAATGTACTGGGCACTGAATAATAAAATCTGACATTCTGACAATTTTGTTCACTTCATGTAAAGCAAATTAATTTAATAGTACCACCTTTTACATACGCAAAGTATCCCAGAAATGTACTGGTATATTAACCTTTAAGAACACGTGAGAATAAAAAAGCTGCAGTAAAAACGCTTGAAAAAAAAATAATCCCTGCAACTTCCCAAGACCAAGACATGGCAGAATTGCAGGGTCTGCCAATGTGTGAACATAACATAGTGCTGGGTCAACTGTGTAAAATGTACTGATGACTTCATGTTTGATGTACTGTACAGGATACAAGTAAAGCAAACTAAGTGACATGGGTGAGGATGTACATAGATAAATCTACAACTACTTAACCAGTTTTCAGAATGGATTAGCTGTCTGAAAAGTGTCTGGTAATTAGACACGCTGTATTCTGGAATAAGCACTTGTTCTCCATTATAACAAAGAAGAAACTGTTAAGTTTTGATACCGTATAAGCAGCAGGCAGTTTACATCAATTTTCTGTTCATAGTTTTTTTTAAATTTTTTATTATGAATGAGTCTTTGAAATTTGGGTACACTGTGACTGCAAAAACCACCCTGTTACAGTAATTTGTGAATATTCAGCTCCTACTAAATTCCTATGAAGTTGAGAATTGCACAAGTGATGCCACGAGAATGACATAACGCACTTCCATGTCTACAACACCAGTATAGATAATAGGGCTGCAACAGCTAATTGTCATGGAATATAACTGATGATGAAAGTAATTGTTAATAAACTGTATTATCAGTTAGTTGCTTTGTTATGTATTAAGTATATCATTTTATTGATCAGGAGATATGGCAGAGATGAAGAGCATAAATATGGTTTGGAGCAAATAACTTATATGTTTGGAGGTATTTCAGCTTCATGTCTAGTAAGAAATCAGTGTTTTGCAAGATCTTTAAAAATAACTTCACTCAGTATGGGAGCAAAACTGTGATATGGAAGCTCCTGAATAGGAGGCACATCTATTTAGTGGGGATCCCCCTCTTACTCTTGCAGCTCTAAGAGTAAAAAGAATAAACTCTTTTGCAGTGTATTCCATTTGATGACAGCACCGAGTGGTATCTGATGCACTCCTGTAAGGAAAAGACAGGCTGCATTTTTTAAATCCTTGATTAATCAAAATCATAATTGACCAACTAAGGGAATAGCAAAATAGTTCTTAGTTGCAGCCCAGTAGGTAGACAAATGGCCACTCGAGTATTTATGCAAAGACAATAAGTTAGTCCACTGTTCCACATTCAGAATGAGATCCACATTGTACTTCCTAGACACAAAACTTACTAATCGTCTCTAACCTAGTACAGCAACAAACAATCTCATGGAAAGGCCGTGAAATCTAATTGCTCAGTAACTGGAATACATCAATTTGCCTCCATTTAAAAAAATGTATATCACCACTGGAATTGTCAGTCTGAATGTACTGTCCCTGCCTGACAACCAAACGGTTCGTACATAAATAGTGTTTTCAGAGTTTGTGGCTGGATCACAATCATTATTTACGCTTGCCTGCCATTGCTGAGCACCGCTGTAAGCTCAACCACAGTTGCAGACATGATTGCGTCAATGCTGCCCAATATTTCAGCACCTGCTCTCTCTGTAAAGATTTTAGAAGTTTTTCAAGTGTTTTTGAACCTCTCTTCAATATTCCAGTCAAAATAAACATAGTTTAACTGTTCCTAAGGCCTACTTGGATAACATTGTGCCTTGCACTTTTTCTCTGCTTTACTACTCCGACGCAAGACCCTTAGATTCCAACCCCAGTGCAGCTGCTGTATTGTTGGTTAGCCCCAACCTTTTCGGACGGCCTCTTTTGTGACAGTATCTGTTACTGTTGACATCCAACACCAGGTACCTGGGTGACAGGCATCAGCCATGTTTCAGCCGCAGCTCTTTGAGGTCCCATTCATTAATGAGATCATAAACTGTGTCCACTCAGATTTCTTATTCTAAGCCACCCCTAAGATTCAGAAGAAGCTCTTCTAAAAATGAACATTACACCCAGCTTAAAAAGAGATATCCAAGTGTTTCCAGCATACTCTCACTAGTCACAGAATCTTTCCTTTTTTCAAGTGGTACTGTCAATGACTCTGACCATGGCAGAGTTGTTTACGTATCCGAGTGATCCATGGCGGTATGCTCTGCGCTCTTAGTTCTACTCTTGTCAAATTTGCTTTAGGTAAGAGCCCAGGCAAACAGCAACGGACAAATGAACTAGGGACCAAACACAACCACGTCAGGGAAGTTAGGCCTTGGGGTTATCTTTGCTAGTAAATGATAGTGATCTGATGGCACAGGTCCAGTTTGTCTCAAGATGATTAAAGCTACATTTAACTATTGTGTAATGTCAGCATTATGACACACATGAAAAGGACAGATTAGTTTGTTTTCTTCTACAACAGCTGTTTCAATTATTGGAATGAAAGAAGGAATATTGGAGAATGCATCCATTTATTTATTCATTTATTTCTGAACCTACAATGCAGCAAGCAATCCAGTATCAGTTAATTGCATGTTACATCCACAAATACCCATATGATATTGTCAAATAAGCCGGCAGTATGATTTTCAGTAAATTAATTGGTAATACAGAGGAACAAGTCACAGAACTGAAGCAGTGCTAAGGATATAAAAATGAATATCATACAAACACAGATTACATGACAAACTATGAGCAACATTTACCTGTGCTGGTCAAATAGGGTATCACTGTTCAATATAAACTGAGGCAAAATAAGCCAAAGTCACTTGCACACAAACCTTTAAAAAAATAATTTCTTGGAATCTTAGATTTTGAAATATTACTAAACATCATGAGTGAGTTTATTTGCTCTACTGAAATATTCTGGTAAAAAAAGTTTTCATTATAAGCATTATACCATATCACAAACAATTCTTATTTATTTGCAAACCATATTTTATCAAAATATGAGAAAGAATAATATAAAATTTAATCAAAGCAACAAAAAAAGCCTTTCATTGGTAATTTTGGAATAACATACTGCAGCACTGAAAAATCATCAAGTAGTTTAAATGGTACCGTATATGGCTATTTAAGAAAAAAAATGACAAACCATTTAAAATGATTAAAATTCATTAGTGTTTTTATTACTTTATTTATTAGTAAATGCACCAGTATGTTTGTTTGATTTATTTATCTTTCTATTTCTTTATATTACATACTTAGTTAGAAACCTATAAAAGCCCAAAAGGACAGAAGCCAAAAACAATTCGACAGAACAAATTCACACCCATTTATTTGTATTGAGCTCTTTAAATGTTAAACGTTTAATGCATCCCATGACCCTGCTCCAAACAATATTAGGATGAAGATTTACATAAACTGTCTTTTTTTTAAAAATTTGCAATCAATTCTAATTATCGTATTTAAAACTGATGCCACAGCATGTCAACTACCAAGGCTTTCTGACAAGCCTGGGTCCTTCAGTGTACCTCTAGGCTGACATATATTATGGGGTGTGAGAGGTTTCATTCAGCATTCATGTGTGTTACCTTGAGGAACTCCAGTTGATTCCAACATTCCTGTGGAAGGTTTTAGAACAACTGGTAACGATAACTCTATGTGACTCTACGATATTATGAATGCTTAGTGTCAGTGCTCATGTACGCCATGCAAGACATAATTTGAATGTGCATTGGCACACGTTTACCTAAAGATAACAATACAAATAAAAGTTAAGCCACTGAAATATTATAGAACTCAACAAAAAAGATAAATCCTACAATGTACAGCATAAGAAAACACAAACCAAAAGGATACCAAACCTAATATTAAACATACACAGAATTATAGGACTACTGACAAGAGTAGTCTAAAATGCATTAATATAATTAAGATTATTTAATGAAAGAAAAATGAGAGAAAAAAAAACTAAATGTGTGAAATGTACAAAAGAGGGAAAAACTTTGTGTTAACCTCAACCCACCCCGGTCTCACCACAAAAAGTAAAGAATGGGGAAAATCAGTTTCACAGTGACTCAAGGTTTCAAGCTGTTACAAAGGACCAAACATTAGTCAAAAAAAAGAGAGCTGCCAGTAACTTCAGCTTTCATCTAATTTCTAGGTGCCAGTAAATGCTGCTCTTTACCAAATGTCACGAAAATGCGCACTAATATAAGCAACAAATGCATCTTTATGGCTTTCAGAAACCTGTGATCAGGATAGGGAAACAAAGGAGTGAATGAGCAAGAAAGTACCAAAATTAGGAGCAAAGATCAGAATTAATGTTAGCTGAGATCTGAAATTGAACAGAAAGTTAAGCTTCCTAATTCCCAGACAAAAGGTGATGGTAACAGTCTTAAACAAAGTTAATGGCTGTCATGTACCCTAGTTAAACAATTATTAAGTAGAGATTGAACTGCTGAATTACACTTTTGCCTTATGAAATGTTGATTTAAGCAGTCATTTAAGAATACTAGGATGTTAATTAGTATTCTGAAAAAGGATCATTGATATTTGGAGAATAAGGAAATAAAAGAGCTGTTCACGGTTAACAAGACTCAGACATCTGTGAAAAAGATTTCTTCTTCCTTCTTATACATCCTTTGACTTTTCAAATACAATTTTGAAGACTATTTAAATGTTAATCAACACACATTTCAACCTTAGTTCTATTCACTTTACAACACAATAGATAATCTGGTGTTTAATACTAATACATTTTATTTAAAGAATGCCTTCCCATGCTCAAAGCCCTCAACAAGTTAAGAATGCATTTTTGAAAACGGTTGTACTAGAAAGTTAAGTGACTTTCTAAGGGTCACACAGGGACTTGGCAGGAAATAAACCAATAACATTGTGGTCCAGTGTTTCTGAGATAACACCATGCTGCTTTATAAGTATTGCAAGACCTGGCATAAGCTGATGTTGAAGAAAAGAGGATATCAATAAAATAAAGTTTAATATGTACAGCAGAGGCCACTGTATTTTACAGTTGTTCAAACACAAGTTTTTTACATTCATTAGTGAGGAAAAACAGAGAACCAAAAATGACACAGGCTTCATCGTGAAAAACATAATTCAAGAAAAACTGGTAAAAATATTATTTTCTTTGCTTTCTGATGAAAAGAAAAAACATACAGACAAAGATCATTGCTTCACATTCTGCTACTAAATACACTACTGGTCAAAAGTTTTACAGCACCTCAGTTTTTCCAGTTCAAATACTTCAAATTTTATCAGCTGAAATGCAATGAATGACCTAAAATGGTGAAAAGGTACGCAGTAAATTGCCAAAGGTTTAAATTTAAAGTTTGGGTTAGAAAAAATGAAATAAAAGGAATTTTCAGAATAGTAAAAAGTTGGCCTACTTCAGGGAGCACCTAATAGGTTACAACCTACAGATGTTCTGCAGCAATTACAGTTAATTAAGCCTTGCAATTGGAAGCAAACAATTTGCACCGGTGTCCCAACCTCTGTTGATTACTTCAAAACTGTCTGACTGTCTTAAAGCAGAGTTGGAACTGGCTGTGTTACTACACCCTCTGAAGGACTACTTGGACAATATTACACTGTAGGAAGTTGTAAATTCCAGTGCTAATGGCAATTAACAAATGAAATGAGATGTTATTACACTTAGAAGTGTTGGCCTTTCAACTAGCGAAACTGCAAAAAATCAAAGTTTCAGTGAGTACAGTTTCTTACACAATCCAAAGGCAATTGGAAACTAGAAGAAACTCTGATAGGAAGAGATCTGGCAGACCCAAAGTCACAACCCAATCAGAAGACAAGCTTCTCAGGGTCGCCAGCTTGCATGAAAGGCACCTCACAGCACAGCAGCTTCAAGTACAGCTTAACAGTGGTTGAAAAAAAACTGTGAAGAGGAGACTTTGTGCTGCAGGTTTGACAGGGAGAGTGGCAGTAAGAAAGCCATTCCTTAAAGGACAAAATAAGGCCTTGAAATACTAGTTGTGGACTACTGCTGACTGAAAGAAAATCTTATGGACCAATGAATCAAAATTTGAAATCTTTTGCTCATCACGCAGGGTTGTTTGAACACCGTCAAGTTGGTGAAAGAATGGTTCCTTAGTGTGTGACATTAACTGTCAAACATGAAGGAGGAAGTGTGATGGTCTGGGGTTCTTTTGCTGGAGGAAGAGTTGGCAACTTGCATAGAGTGCCTGGCATCATGAATCAAAAGGGGTACCACAGTTTGGCTTGTTATATCAGCAAAAGGTGGCTACTTTGACGGATCAAAAATGTGAATAAAATTTTATATACTTAATAATTCCTTGACTTATTTTTTATTTGCCATTGTTTATTTGTTCTATGCCTTGATTTCAAGAAACATTAAACTACATGCATTCCATAAAAACTGAAAAAACTGAGGTTTTCTAAAACGTTTGACCAGTAGAGTAGAAGTTGATGTCCATCTAGTATGCAACTGACATTTGTGCTTTTTTCACTCATACAGCATATATAAATAAGTGTGCATATTTGTACATGCATTATTCATTCTTAATTACATTCTATCTGTTTAGATTATGTGGATAATATTAAGATATTAGGCGATGGATGTCATATTTATATATTTTTAATAAAATGACTTAGCATACCAGTATAGATGGCAACAACATCCTGCAACTTTGACAGATGTATTTTTCAAGCATGTCACATACAGCACAAAAGGAAAAACACTAAGAAATCGCATGAACAGACTTGAAAATGCAGCCTCCTTATAGATCTATCAAAAAAGACAGAGCTTGAAAAAATCTTAAAATAAACCAAAAAAATGGAGATGCACATTCAGCAATGTGAGAAAAAAAAAAAAAAACATGAGGCACACTGGGTTGAAACATTTAGACGCACACTACTGCAATGGCCTGTTATCAATGCATTTATCTTGAAACATTTGGCATGAAAGTGTTACGTAACTAAAACATGTTACGCAATTACAAAAACAAAAAAGAATATATATTTTTGATACAATTACATACATTATTTAAACAAAACAATAATGACAATAATGGCTCTTTACACCTATAAACTTATGAATAGTAAATATTTATCTGAAACCTAACAGCTAAGCTTTTTCATTCTTGCTCAAAAGCAATGCTAATTATTTTAAGGGAATGAAGAATGTCAAAGAACAGTCCATGCAATAATTGCACACAAATTGCCATAAAGGTTGTAACTTAAAGCAAAACATATATTTGCTTTCAGAACCCATTTGTGTTTTTGAAAATTTCAAGAAAAAATAATTTAAGTGATTTCTAAATAACGTTGACTGAAGGCCTGTGTCAAACACATGTGTAGTTATTTTTCATAACTTCAATAGTATAGTGTTCTTTTTTTGGAGTTAAATACCAGTCTTTTCCTTTATTAACTTTAAAATAATGAAGTTATCATGTTAACATTAAAATAGTTTTCATATCAGAAACTGGTAAATAATTAAAAGTAAGACTATATTAAAATAAGAGGCACTCGCATCACAAAGGGATTGTTATCAAGTTGTCTAAAAGTAACTTGTTACAAAACCACATTTTCTTTAAACTCATATGAAAACTAGATTTAATCACAACTTTTTACAGAGGAAAAGAAAACACAGATTTTTACAGCAAAAAACTCTATGTTCACATACTTCTTCTTTTTCCCCCTTCTTTCTTTCATTTGACTGTTTTTGCCCTTGCTTTAAAGATTAAATCTAGCCTTGGTCGAAAATAGAAACAGTTATCAGACATTAAAATTCAATTCTATAGCTGATGAAATTATAATAAATAGAACACTACAGAATTAGCTCAGTTTAATAATAAAACATGTCAGACAACCCAATTAAAACTGTAAAATTTGTTTAATCTACAGTATATTACAAAAGCAGGGATACTTGGGGACAAAAATTACTTGAAACCTGAAAAAGAAGCTAAAGACGACATGATACGTAAAACAGTAACAGACTTTCTTATTTTGCTATTGCAAATCAAAATGTTTTCCATGCTCTTCTTTCTCCACACACATTGATCACTTTCAATTGTTTTTTAAAAACAGCTGATGTGTTAATATTTAAAGTAAAACAGCTAGTGTGTTTATCATTAAATGTATTATTATTCAGTTTTTTCCAAAGTAATTGGTATACTTAAGATACAGTATTTAATGCATGATAATGTATGTGTCTTTATAAAGGAGGAGCAGAACAAGTACAACCAAATAAAGTATTCACTATAGTGTATACCTGACACCCAGTAAGCATCAGGTAATGAGAGTTAAATGGGGTCAGGAAGTATAATATTCTACACAGAACCACTGAACCTACTCAAATAACTATAGTAAGCTTTGGGAGTCTGTTTACTTCGGAATATTCGTTATTTACACATATTTTTGTTCCAGTATTAAAATTAATTATCTGTTTATTCTGATATTTTCTGTACCGGGGTGTCTGCTTACGATCCTGGAGGACCACAATCGCTGCAGGTCTTCATTCTAAACATTTTCTTAGTGGCCAGTTTTTGCTGTTAATTAACTGCTTTTGCTTTAATTTTAAGTGACTTGCTATTTAAGATTCAGACCCCCTTGCCTATTTCTTTTTTTTTCTTTAATTAGCAGCTAAACAATAATGAGATACAGAATAAGCCAAGACATATCCATGTAACCTGTGTCAATCGTACAATATCTGAAAACAAGGACAGGTGAAGGTCTCAGTAATGTTGATCTGCTCAAGTCCATAAAACATTGATAGTGCTCTTAGAAAAAAGAAAATCAACAACGTTGAAATTTTCTGCTGTGACAGAATGAGAGCAACAACAAGCCATGGAATTAAATAACATGGTTGATTAAAAACAAGAACTGGCTCCTAACTATGAAACTGGAGTGGAATTGATTGGAGTTTGAGGCCCTGACATACTCAAAGCCGATCATCTATGGGCTCTCTCCACATCTCATTTTTGCTTGGCTGCCATTTAGGGAGTATATATTAATATATACTAGTCTTACATTTTGATTAAGATATCTTACAGATTATGAACTGTGGGATCACAAAAAACCTGGGGAAAAGCCTTAGCTGTTTACTGTTTTCATCACAGGCAGGTAAGCATATGGACAAATACCACATTTCTTATTGCTTAAAATAAAATCAACACGTTATTGGAACCAAAGAAAGACCAAAGCAAATGACAAAAGCCATACTGTACATCTTGGCTTATATTGTATAGCAAAATGCCAAAATCCCATAACAAATTATTATCGTGTTTCTAATGCTGGGATTTTCACCATTTCAAATGATTAAAAGGATGAAGAGCTTTGTGCCATGTATTTCACTCTTTGCCTGTCTGGTAATAAGTGTCCCTGTCAATGTTAAAAGTTCAAACCCAAACTGAAGTTTCACTGTTTGGTAATGTATTCAAATTCTCATATTCTCATTTTCACTCTGTTGTATACTATACAGTCTACTGATTTTGCATTAGCCTAACTTAATATGGTCTCAGTGTTTTCAGTGCTGTCTTTATTCACTTTTTTTTGCATGTCAAAGATAAGGCCATTAACACTGCTGTGACATAACCTAAAGTGAAAGGTATCACTAAAAATAAATACTTCACTGATGTTTTACAACTATTACGTCTCATTTTACTAGTGAACATAAAATAACTTGTAATAAATAAGAAGCACTGGAATTTAATTCCACTGCATACTTTGCATTTTCACTTGTTTAAAAGGCCAATCTATGTATTAGGTATGCTGTAGATCTGTTACATTCATAGTGTCTTTTACTGCACAAAGCATGACAGAAAGGAGAGTGGGGACGAGTTTGTCCACTTACTGCTGCATTGTATCCTCAACATTTCTAGGATTTTAAAAGATAAGTGTGACCAAAGACAAGCTGTGTGTATGATTAGAAATGTTGTTGAGTTAGACTGTTTAGCATCCTTCATGTACCTTTTATAGGCAGCAGCAAAATAAAATTGTTAGAATGGTACCTGGACTTAAGTAGTCAACATTAAACAACATACAATTACCTTAAATTTAGCTTAAGTAATTAAAGAGGGAAATTAATAGTCTACCACTTTCCTGGAAAACTATGCTATCACTTCAGTTATAAAGTCACATTTACTTTTGGTTATTACGTTTAAATACTTTTAATAATAATATCAGAAATATTAGAAACAGTTATGGTTACCCTAAAATTGCTAAAAGCAACACCATGATTTCTAGATACTAGAGATAAAAAATCAATTCTGCTAAAAATATGTTGGAGTTCTTATAAATGTTTTGGATCTTGCTTCCATACCCCCATTCAAATCAAATCAAAGTAAAACAGCTATATACTATATATATATATGAGTTAACCAAACAAAGAAATATGGTTTGAAAATTCAGATTTAAAATAAGAAAATATTCAAATAATTTTTTTATACTTTATTATTATGATAATGGCCACACTGGCAACCACAGCAAGAAAAAATGGGCAAAGTGAAAAACCAGACAAGGAGCAGGCAGTTTGGAGGCAGACTTGTTTTATTATTTTGGAAGTGTCCAACAGGCAGCAGCAGGGCACAATTTATATAGCAGCATTAAGAATAAAATGTCATTCAGCACCTGTGGACTAATTTAGAAAAACTGGATGATCATAGTATCAAGTCACACTCCGCATGATATGCCTATTTATTTCTCTTTTGCAGATCCAGCAATATTTTGATAAAGTTGGCGTGAATAGTTTTAGTTACACCTGATATAAGCTGACTTATTGTGGCTTTCCTACCAGCAATAAAATAATACATTATTCAGGAATAAAAACATCAGCTGATTATTAGTTTTACTTGCTGTCAATCACTACCTAGAACTATTGTCACTCTAAAGAGCAAACCTACTGGTAAATTCAAATTTGTTCTTTGCTTATTTTCACTGGGTTTATACTTACCATGCAAGCTTCCCCTGCATTACAAACAAATGCTTTACAAATACTTCAGTACACAAAGAAAGTAACTTAACTTCCATTTTTCTTTTTAGGAACCTAAAAAGGTGCCGTCGCGCTGCTATCAGTCTTCCATGCTGTACTCCACCCTCCCTGAATCGGACCTAACAGTCACTTAAAAGAAAAAAGGCTTAAACCTGGCTGGGACGCTGTAATGCTTTTGAATTTTATTGCTTTCATATCCTTTACCTTTCTCTGCATGTGTATCGCGCCATCGTTTGTTTGAGCCTTTCGAATTCCACTGCTTTCATAATCTCTTATCTGCCTTTTTTCTCTCCAACGCTTTTGGGTCTGTTTTCTCTGCACTGGTCTTTCTTCTTCTTTCGTTGACGTTTCATCTACAACGCATTGTCCTTATACGCTTTATATGCGCTGAGAGCACAGGATCTGTGTGTGCTACGTGCCTTTATACGACTGAGTGTTATTTGATATTGTTTGCGTCTCGCGGGTCTTTTAAGTGTCTTCCGAGAACTTCCGAGAAGATCACGTATCGTTGCCCTGCTTTTCCCTTTCCAGGATTTTTTTTTATAATAGGGAGACAACATAAAGGTTACAATTCTGAGGGAGTCTGGAAGGATTTTCAGATGCATGCTGCTAGTTATAAATCTGATCATCTTCACTGTCACTCCAAGTACACCTTGCTGCAGACTGCAAAAATGAGCATGGCTGGATGTTTTGGGTGGGGCTACATGTTGGTGGCAGGCAAACACAGTCTCACAGCTCATGTTGCATTCAGACAGTGAATCAACAGCCTGCAGTGAGGTGTATTTATGTATTCAAATCCAGTGGCTGCCTCAACATATATATCATATGTATGTTTGTTGCTTACAGCGTCCTCCATAATTTTTGGGACAAAGACACATTTTTACTTGAGGTACCCTATTACTCCATGATTTAGAATTACAAATCAAACAATTTAGATTAAAGATTGTGATTAAAGTGCATAATGCAGATATTAATGGAAGGGTGTTTGCAAAAATTTTGGTCACACCATGTAGAAATGTCTCTGATGGTTTTATTCTCTTTATCACCCTCATAATGGCATCTCGCTCTTGCTCTCATATTGAACACTGGCAACTAGAAGCAAGCCTAGGCATCTTATGCCTGCACTAATGAAGTAATGAAACACAACTGAGTAATCATAAACATCAGTGATGCCAATTGTCCCAAACATTATGGTGCTCTGAAATGGGAGGTCTTTGTGTAAAAAGTGCTGTAATTTCTACATGGTATGACCAAAATGATTCAAATACCCTTAAATTAAAGTCTGCAATGTTCCATTTAATCACATTTAAATAATTGATTTTTAATTTTAAACTGCGAAGAAGAAGCTGGGAGCATGCACACCCACAACATCACTGTAGAGCAGTGGGATAAATCAAGAAAAAATGTGTCTTTGTCCCAAATATTATGAAGGGCACTGTACATGTTGTCTCATTTTATCTTTAGCATCATGGCTACAAAAGAAGACCATGAAAACTTTGCAAAAGCACCCAAAAAGATCAAAAAGCTATTCTTTTGAATGTTAAATGTGATAAAAACATACCATAGATGGATAGATTGAATAAAAATGGTGAAGGATCATGTTTGGGGCATGAGAATGTTTAAAAATATTTTCTATTTAAAATAAAGGTACTTTGGTGATTGGCATATGAAAACTAACTTTATGGAGTTTTTAGAAACAGATTAGCTTTGTAAAGTGGGGAAGTCTATATTTTCTTTTGAAACACTAGTGCGAAAGGTGATACATCTAAAAATAGGAATAATAGTCTTATCCATGGATACTGACAGTATGGGCCAAGTGATAAAGAGGCATGTGGCTTAATTTCCTCTTAACTACAGTTTGTTGGAGCTCTAATGCTGATTATCATACTCCAAGCAGGTTCCTGCACTAAATATTTAAATCCAAATTTACATCCACCATTAGACCCAATAGGCCCACCTCAAGTCTGAAAATAAAAACTTGGGGGGTGAGCTCTGAAAAAAATAAAAAAATGTTATTGTGTTATGAATTGCTTACTTTTCACAAATAAGTAGTACAATGCAGAAGGCTCTTCACAGTGCCTTACAGGATGGACAGGGCTAGACACTTAAGTGGTAGCATATATTAGGAAAGGAAGAAGAGAGCCTTCTTTAAATCAACAGAATTAGAGACATAGGGCAGAGACTTTCATAAAAACAAACTGGAACCCTATAAAGATGTCAGTGCTTGCCAATGTGGAGCATCACCTCATTGATGATAGCGTGACAGCAATTACCGATGCCATAAAACTAACAGTGTTTAGGCTGGAAACTGTGTGACATAGGCATATCTTTTTTCTGGTTTGTAAGATGGTAAAAGAAAAGATTAAGGCAATTTGAAAATTACACAGTAACCACAATGGATAGAAGTTGGCGTAATACAAATAAATTGGTAATGGCTTATGGGTAGTTCGACATGCACAGGACAGCGCTCTGCCGTTATTGTAAGTGAAGCCAAGGCTAAATGAAAATTGATGCTCCGCTGTGGGATTGCACCATTATTGAACAATGCGCTGTAGTGAGATTTCTTTTAGCAAAGGGAGTGAAAACTGCTAAAAGTCACCGAAGGATGTTGGCTCAGTACAGAACTGAAAACAATATGTCTCAATGAAAAGTTTATGAATGGGTAGAACGGTTTAAAGCAGGAAGAACAAGTGAAACCAACGAAGTTCGATCTCTTCGACCATCAACATCTCACATTGACTTGGTGAATGCCTTCATAAGAAAAGATGGGCAGCTTATGTTGTCTGCCATTGCTGCACATTCAGATATCAGCTATTTAATTGTACATGCTGTAGAGCATGATGACTTCGGGTATCATAAAGTTTGTGCAAGATTTGTACCCAAACATCTTACTGACCTGTACAAGCCAATATCCTGCAGTGAATTTCAGTGGGTTTCATCCCCTATGCCGAAAGGAATCTCACTACTGTGTGTTATTCAACAGTGGCTGTAATCCCGCTGCAGTGTGTCCATGTTCATTTGACTTTGGCTTCAACTAGATTAAGAATGCTGCGCTGTGCACGTTCAAACTACTCATAAGCCATCATGAACTTGTATTGCCTGAGCTCTTGTTCATTGCCATTACCATGTCATTTTCAAATTGTTTTTACTTTTCAATTTACCCTCGTACTTGTTTTTTTCTGTGACACATATAAATGGGAGTAATATCATTAGTCTTGTTAGGTTTCTAGGGTACAGGGTTGCTCTTTATTGTTGCTCTCTTAACAAGTCCATCATTGGGATTTACCTGTGGCCATGCAACTAAGCAGTCAACAGGAGTGTGCAGGGGGCAGGTGGAAGGATGCGTTCATCAGCACGCACTCTTAAAGTAATCAGTATTCAGAGGAAAGAGTTTGAAACAGGACTGCAGCAGTTTTTACACAAACGGTGTCTAAGTGCGTATGTGTCACAAAAACTGACTGTTTTACATGATGCTGGCCAGAAGTATAAGGTGGTGTTTGCCAGCAGAGTATGTATCTGTGTGTAATGTGATTTGTCTAACTAAGTTAGGTACTGTTTATTTTAAATTGTTGAATTCTCCATAATAAAATGATCATATATTGTAAAGTACAAAAATAACATTTCAGTGTCCAGTCAACAGTGGAGCACTAATGGCACCCTTAATAACCATGGGGAATTTCACACACTTGATTCAGGGTGTCACAAAAAGCAGTGATCCTCTTCTGGAATTTAATTGTTAAAAGTATTTACACTTTCCCCATCACTGGGTAGCATGACAATATCTCTGTCAAGGACAAGGCACAGCTATATGATTTCTGGGGACTGATTCTACAATCACTGGATGCCATCTCCCCTCATTGTATTGACTCTTCTTTTCTAGTGAAAAATGTAAAGCTTATCAGGCTAACAGTACTCCTCACCCACTCACTCTCCTTCGGTATTTTAAATGAAAAATATCTATAGATTCAAGAGTAGGACTATAAGGCAGCAGTACTTATCTTAGTTCTGTGATGCATGAATACAACATATTGACTTTAGTCTACTGATATGATCTGACATATCTGCACAGTTGTGTCTACTTTGAGAGCTGCTGTGAAAGACTCTGCTCCCTGTGATTCTGTAGTTGATAAAATTGGTCTGAGGATATTATGTTTTTGTTAATTCATCTTGCTAGTTGTTTTTGTTAAACTAGTTGAGTGAGATGCTGGGAATGATGGTTTCTGTTGCCCCTTATGTGATAGGTACGTACTCTTACTTTATTGTAAGTTTTTTATCAACCCTGTCTCCATTATGGAACCAATTCCAAGCCCAGACAAATGGGGTGGCTGGCATCATGGAAGGCATCCGGCTGTAAAAATCATGGCAAAACTTATAAAAGACTGACCCCATGCAGAAGTGGGAAAAGATGAAGACTGTAATTTTTTTTTTAACCATATCACATTCGATGCCAATGATTTTGTAGCAATAAGGTAGTATTTGTTATAGTAATTTAGTAACTCAGTCATTCTCCAACCCGCTATATCCTAATACAGGGTCACGGGGGTCTGCTGGAGCCAATCCCAGCCAGCACAGGGCACAAAGCAGGAACAAATCCCACACAGTGCACCAGCCCACTGCAGAGCACACACACACACACTCACACCCACACCAACCACACACTAGGGACAATTTAGGATCGCCAATGCACTTAACCTGCATGTCTTTGGACTGTGGGAGGAAACCGGAGCACCCAGAGGAAACCCACGCAGACATGGGGAGAACATGCAAACTCCATGCAGGGAGGACACGTGAAGCAAACCCAGGTCTCCTTACTGCGAGGCAGCAGCGCTACCACTGCGCCACCGTGCCACTCCTATAGTAATTTATACACACTATATTTTACATTGTACATACCGTAATGATCTGGTTGATTCTCTCTTTAATTGCTCGTTTGCTGTATGTCTAGCTAGCTAGTTAGCTTTTTTTGACACAATGTACTACTGTACCTTTATAGAAATTTAAATCAGTAATTGTCAATCCATCCATCTTCTTACCTTTTTACCCAGTTCACGGTCATAGGGAGACAATACGGTGAGGACAGACACTGTCTGTGGCTATTGATGTATACACATACAGTAGATTTTATCAGTCATTAAATGAGTTTCTCTGTCTTGCTATGAATCTGGTATACATACAAATAAAAATGAATGAATGTTATGTGCCACTGTACTTTTTGTTTTCATCTCTTTATTCAAATCAAATCCAAATTAAACACCTAGCCTTTGTTCATATCCAAACTAAAATATTTTAAACTGCAATTTGATGTAAAAGTTTAGAACATGAAAAACAGATACAAATCATAACATAACTTTTTCAAGCCCGCCTGATCCATTTCAGAATAGCTGGGGGACCACAGCCTTTCTCAGCATCAAGTGCAAGACAGAAACTAGTTCTTCTCATGATCTACTCATTCACAAACTTACAGGGGGCCAATTTAGAGGTACTAATTAATCTAACATGCATGCCTTTGTGGTTGTGGGACAGAAAGTAGGGTGCCTGGATGAAAAAACTCACACGGGGCCACCCTGCCACCTGATAAAGAATCAGACAAATGAAAATTTTAATTTCTGGAGCATATTTAAAATAAAATGGCCCTCAGGCTGATGTACATGTTAAAAACTACAATATACACACTAGAAAGATGTATTTTAAAAATAATGGAAGGGTTGTAATTAAGATGACTAAAAATATTTTAGAATAGTTTTTGATGTCTTTTAAAAACATATTTCTTAACCAGATGTTAACAACTCAGTTATTTGCAATTATTTGTAAAATAACTTTTTAAAAGGAAACCTCTCTGTTTGTAAAGAAACAATTCTCTGCCTTAGTAGTCTGAAACAGTACATTTCCCTTCATGTCACATTGCTTTATCAATAAATACACAAAGAATCAAGAAAGAAAATTGTAAGATAAACAGTTTTTTTGTATATTGTATTAATAAGGACAGGATACCAATCATGACATGAACTTAATACTTGAAAAAGGCCGAGAAATAGTAATATTTAAACATCAGGGAAAACCTCAAAAGAGGAGTACTTTGATTGTTTAATACTCCCACTGTAATTTCTCAAGGGACCAGGTCTGCATCTCACAGATTTATTCAAGTCAGAAATAGAAATTTCCTTTCTCGGTGGTTGGAAACCAGAAGTAAGAGACAGATACTAACACTTCCAATAAACATACACGTTGGTGTAGAGATAGTCACTTAATACAATAAATATGCATATATTTTTTCATTATATGAGAAACTTTACAGCAGTCTTTAAAATAAACTAACCAACTATATTTTAATTTAAAGACTCAAAAATCAAGAATAATATTATGAATAATTCAAAGTCTTCATATTAAGTAAGAAAAAGTAGCTGGGCAAAAATGTAAATTTTATCTCAACCACTAAACCAAAAATTTTGTTAGAACAGCAGAATAACTTGATCTGATCAAAAGCTACAAAGATAAGAGATGCTGTTATCTTCCCAATTATTCTTTTGAAGAGTGGGATAAGTTATCATATGATCTTATCTCTTTGTACATTTAAATGATCAGAATGACACTAAATTAACACAGTACTTACACAGTAAAAATGTGGAAAATTTCTGTAAAGAGTATACTGGAAAGAATCAAACAATTAATGAGTAAATATTTATTAATTTTTGAGCCTGCTTTTTCCATTGCAGGGCAAAATAAATAAGAAAAAAATACACTACTAATGAATTATCTACATTAAAATAAAAATAAATATCAGCTTACTGTACAATAAAAGAGTCTGCAGTTTCAGCTAAGCCAAATACAGTCAAAGCCACTACTGAAACAAAACTGATAATGTTGAATCTACAATTTAATGCATCACAGTCCCTATTGTTTTCTCTAAAAGAGATTAAAGACATTGTGCCCAAATTGCCTATAACACAGGTGACATGAAACAAAAGCCACTTTTTCAATCGGCTATGTTAAAGTTAAAATGCTTTTGTGGACAACTTTACTCGTTGGTTAGTGCTACCATTTGTCCAACCAGTGTTTTTTTCTGAAGAAAACAGGAGAGAACCAATATTATTCCTCACTTATACCTTCCTTACTGCCAGAAGGGATCCCACTCCATTGGGCCTTTCAGCAAGGCCCTTAACAAAAAAAAATACTCCAGGATCGCTCTATAATGGCTGACTATGCACTTTGAACCCCAAAGGTCATGCGGAAAAAACATTTTCCTATCACGGATTAACAAAGTATATCAAATCAAAATCAAAAAGTGTAATTGCTCTGCAACTTTTAAATGCTCTATAAAAGGTAAACAAAGCATGCTTTTGCAGAATACATTTTCTTTCCAAAATTTGTTAAAGTTAAGGTTGGATTAATGCCCAAAATCATTAATTTTTTTTTTTTTTTAAACATGCAGGTTTTGTAAATATCATTAACACACTTGGAAGTTTGAAATACTGGAAAAGATCCACAGCTTCTGATTGGGTTTACAAAGCTGGCATAACTGTTTTGTTTTAGTGAAAACCATTACCACCTTCAAGATCACCTACATCACTTCCCTGCAGACTAGATTTGTGTTTTACTGACCAAACACAGTCTTATCCAGCTCCAGCACTGTACCTGATATTGTCATGATGGGCTCTTGCTCCCCAAAGCCTTGAAAATAAATTAATTTTGTTAAGTGAATGCATTCAGATACCACTTTTAGAAATAATGACAATGCAAAATATTTAAAGGGCAATTCAGAAATGGTTTTATTAGATATTTGAAATTACAAGCAGGGCAGACCTTTCTTACTTGATTCACTTACATTTAAATTTAATTATCCTTGGAGGTGGAGACAGCAGAGCAGCATTAAATGCATTCATTGACTGTCTGACTGACTTAATTCATTTACTGTAATAGATATGATCAAACACGTTAAGTAAATTGACAAATGCATAACCACAATCTTACATAACATAACATAAAATAAAATTCTAGAAGCTTTTAATCCAATTCAGGATAGTGGGGACCAGAGACTAACCTGGCAGCAATGGGTGTCAGTCTATTGCTGGGCTCACGCATACACTCACAGTCACACACAAACATAAAATTGGACTTACAAGACCTTTCAATTGTTAGAAATATTAGACACACTGTATTACAGATACAGACCATTATGGACACCAGGGCACTGTGGTGCTTTGCAATAAAAAAAGCACCAAAAAATTATTGAAGCATTAGAATCTGTGGATAATGAAGTTGTGAAAATGTTTCTAATATAATGTAAATAATGACAACATGAATATTCATTCTATTCATACAGCTTTACAAAGCCACAATTTGGAAATTACTTTATTCTCTCATTTATTCCCAGTTTTTATTGCTTGCACTTTGTGCTTTATACTTACTAAGCTCATTCAGCTTACCTGGTATGATTTCACGCTACTGAAGAAGAGAGTTGCTGCTGGAAAGGTTCATACAAGCTGGTGCCACGACGGTGAGTTACCATGAGCATGTGACTCTGCTGGTGTTTCAATAACTTATATTAGGGATCTATTTTGCCATCAGAAATGGCTATTGGATGTGTTAAAAAAGGAAAATATACAAGTTGAAATAACATCTCTCAAAGGAAATTTGAAAAAGTAAATTAATAAGTAATTAAGGTCTCATAGAATGTTTCTTTGTTGATTGATTGATTTTAAAAATTTGCTAATTTTTACATGGAAGTTTTTAAGATTTCAAAAATAGGTGCAGCGCTTTCTTTTTAGGTTATCTCAGCAGAAATTGGACCTTCCGAACCAATTTAATTGAAGACTAGGTGTATCAAATTTCAACAATCCAGTGGGGGGCCGAGTTGTTCCATTTGGACAGACCATGATGTTGAAGACAAAAGGTACCTTTTTTGCATTTTATGCAAGCATACCTAAAAATACAACAGCACTATCATAAAGTTCATCCAGCTACTGTTTTGCTATATCTATTGTGGCAGACAGCCAGGACGCCCCTTTGTCACTAGATCCGGGGGAGCAGCCATGGGAGCCACGCTATGTCCCTCAGAACCTTTGTTGGCAGCCCCCTGGGTGGCGTCAGGGCCACTTTCTTGGAACACTGGAGCTCATCTTGGTTGGGCTCCGTGGCCTCCGCCAGGGGGAGCTGCATAGAGCTGTACGGCTTATCGAGCCCGCCTGGGCAGGAGCGCAGCCACACCCGGAAGTGCAGCCAGAAGTAGGTCAATGAGCACCTGCAGCACTTCTGGGTGGGCTATAAGAGGAGCCTGCAGCCACTACTCAGGGTGCCAGAGTCTGGAGGAGGAGGATGAAGCTGCCCTGGGAGGAGTGGAAGACAAAAAGTGTGGTTTGGGGTGATTTTTCTTTGTTTGTATTTTGGGACTGTGTTGTGCCTGTGGGGTTCACAGGGAAGACTTGCCCCACAGGTGAAGAAATTAAAAGTCTTTTTGTTTATTTTACACGTGCCTCCGTTGTCAGTCTGTGTCGGGTCGGCGCCAACCAAGTGCTAATATCGCATTATTTAATTCACTTCTGGATAGGTTATAGTTGAAGATAGAGTACAAATGCTCACTTATATCAGGATAGTTTAGATTAAAAAGTTTAAGCTAACACAACCATTTGTGATAAGGAATACTGGGGTAACTGTATGCTTTTATTCTTGATGCAAGTCTTCTCTGATACTGGGTTTTTGCTTCAGCCAATTACATGCTACAGTCTCAGTTTCTAGACAAAACCATATCTTAAGAATGCATGTACGATGCTAGAAAGCAAATCTCCTGTTCTTGGTATTTCCTTGTTGCTAGGTGGGTTTCATTGTGCATCACATGTCAGTGTCTCCAGGTTATTCATAGGCTCAAACACCAGCTTTTCAATATACCCTGTCAGGTTTTGCCTCTCTTGCTTTTTACCTGAACTCAAGATGGTGACTTACCTTAACCTTACAGTTATCTTTTCATTATTATTTCAATTCTTGACCTTGGCTCTACTAAAACCTAGCTGCCCCCAAATAACAATTTCAAAGTAGGATGGGATTTTGTTGCTGTTCTTTTCTTCCTGTCACTTTCACCATACATGCTAATGGCTGAACTTTACCAACAGATCAACTAATTGCATTAGATATTTTTTTTTCTTTAGAAGACCTCATCTCTGTGGCAACTACTCTCATAATTTGTGGCACCAAAATTTTGTATTCACTTTATATGATTATACTCTGATTAATATTGTGCAAATAACAAAGTTACCATTTTTCTCACACATAAAGGATATTTAATTCCTGGTAAATGTATCACCCATTTCTGTTTTTTCAATGAGTCACTATTCTTGAACACAGCTTTGTCCAGGTGTGATACAATAAGGAAAATGGAGAAAAGGGATGCATATTTCTTAATTAATCCTTACAGTACAGCTAAACTTTCAACAGTCTGAATAATTAAAAAAATCCTTTATTTAATATTTTTGATTTTACCTATTACATCACATCACTGCATAATATGTGCACTTCTATTGTTTCATTTATATTTAGTTACTAAGCATCCTGAACAAGATATTACAGTTTTTAAAATATTTTTGCACTAAAACAACATAATTGCTATTTACCTGCTGTTAAAACCAGATCAAACCACTAGACTCTTTCCAATGTAATGAACAGTATAAGCAATACGTATTGACATTATATCAAATAAAATATGCTGCAAGGTAGCAAAGACAAGGAAAATATCATTTTTTATAAGTCTGTGACAAAACATATTTTCTAATTCTGACTTGACAAAGAAATGGTCAGAGAAATTTTATATAAAATCAAATGAAACTTAAGATTAAAACCCAGACTTACTGGAAGAGGCACTGTTTTTTTACAGTGTGTATGCTTTGTCATGATGCCATATCTTTTTAAAACAGAGTTGATTCAAAGCTGCATTGATTACAAAGTAAGCATATGCTGTAAACTAATAATAAAAACTTATAAAGTAACACTATTTGGCAGTTTCACAAACCTGTGACCCTATTTGATTTTACTTGGTTATGAGCTCTGTGTATTTTATTTTGATCTATAACTGCCATTCTCTCTTTATAGGTGTTAATTTTTTTATAAAAATGTATATCCTGTTGAATTCCCCTACTTTTCAAGGTGCATACAGCAGAAATTTCTCACCAGGATTAACAATGTTTCCTTTTGTGACTCAACAAAGCTTAATACATTTGCCTTTGATGATTATTTTACTATTATCATTATTAGAATTATTGTATATTTGGTGAATGCCTTTATCCAAGGCAAACTACACAAGATCAGAATATGTCACAACTGTTCACAGATTTTTTTTTTTCCTATTTCCGATAGGATGTTACATATAACTTGTTCACGGTCATACACAGAGGCAGAGGTGCGAACTGAAACAGCTAACCGTTGCTACAGACATAAAATGATTGCCACGTACAACAAAGCAAATTAAACTTTTTCTTTTAAACGTGTTGTGCCCTGTCAGTTTAGTGCATTTCTGTAAACAAAACAGCTTTTTTATAATTGATAGTAAAGAACAAGTACAAAAAAAAAGTAACTGCCATTTATTGTCAAAGAACCTGACAAATATTTAAAGAAATGTTTCTTTTGAGCTCTCAGTCCACAATGTCCTCTGCAGAGATATGGTATGTGTAACTGGACAGGGCTTTGTCACTCTGGCTACAGTATAACCCAAACTGGTTAACACACCTCACCCCCTCTTAACACCACAAACCCTGAAGCTACTTGACAGCTTGACTACTCTAACCCACAATAATCAAACTGAGACAAGACTGTCGGCAAAGAAACTTTGACTCACAACTCTCAGACTGCAACACCTTCATTACATAACTGTGCACAAATTTACTTCAAAGCACTGTGTCAGTGCAAAACATAAAGAGAACACTGAGTCTGAATTAACAAGACTGTGAAATATCTACTGATTTAGAAAAGCAAAAGATGTCTGAAATATAAAAAACTTTGCTAAAAGATGAGCAAAGGAGCAAAAAATAAATAAAAAATAAAAAACACAACATCTTAGTGCAAACATACCTGACTTTTCAAAACATCTTAAAAAAGTTTAGCCTTAGAAGAATTTGAAATACTTAATATAGTAAAAGACGCGCTTTTTATGCATCAAAGAGTATTATTAAAATGGCATGAATAGTAGGATTTTTTTTGATGGTTTATTTTTTTGATTGAATTGAAAATTAGGTGGCATGGTGGCTCTTAGGCTAACAATATGCACTGGTATCTAGAAAGTTGCTGGTTCAGATCTCATCACTGCCAGAAGGGATTTTCTTCTGTTGGACCCTTGAGCAAGGATGTTAACCTGAAAATTGGTCCAGGGGCACTGTACAATTGCTGACCCTGCATGCTGACCTCTAAAGGTTATGTGAAAAGACAATTTCCTCTTGGGGATTAATACAGGATATCAAAATCAAAAAAATAAAAACAAAAACAAAATTACATAGCGGGTTAGAAGCACACATTATTGTTTAGTAATTTGCTGGCAGAAACTATATCCTGCACATTAGAATAACCTAAACACACATCCATCCAAGGCTAAATTGTGTGCCTAGGTATCACCTACAGTAAATCTTTAACTTACCTAATGTGCGCAAAGGCAAAGCTTTCACAGGCTATCTCAATAATTAAAAAAATAAGAAAGAATAATTTTAAATACGTACTTCTGACTGTAAAACAAAAATAAGAATATAGTGCATAATTCAGTAAAATAATTTCCAAATCACATGATACATTCTATTCCCTTATTTGAATAATACAAATAAGTAAACATCACTGAAAGTTTATTATTATAATGAAAATAATTAACTCATTTTCTTTGGGTGAAATGCAGAGATCCACACTTATTAAGGTAAAATGTATTAAGCAAAATACAGTGCTTCATTCACTGCCATGCTTACCTCTCATTACCAAATAATGTCACACATGTCCTAAAAAGATTGTTGTTTGTATCTTGCCAGCATCAGAACTGATTTTACAGGAGATAATCAAGCTGCTAATTTGTAACATGTCATCACAATTGTGAAATCAGGTCAAATTAAAGACAAATGAGCTCGGCACAAAGGGCACTTAAATGTTCTTAAATATTTTTTATTCATTTTACAAAGTGCCTTTTTGCATCAAAAAATAGAAGTAAGTGTTTTATAGTTTCCACATTTACTTCACAAATTTACTTCACTTTAGTCAAGGCTGATATTATGCTCTGAATTAGGCTACGTGTCAAAAGAATGAAAAGAATCAGCATGTTTAGGTTAAACTTTAGAATTTGTTGTCTTTTATGGATTTAGTGAGTTAAATCATCTTAATAATACTTGACATGTGTTATCTAAATGGATTCTGTAATCACAAATATTTGACTTTATGTACCACTATCAAAAACAGATATTGCAAAAAATCATTTGAAAGACAAAGTGCAATCCCAAGAGAACACTTAATGAGCTTAGATATGTCTGGATATTGCTGTGGTTGGCTCTGAAAAGGTATTTAATGAATCACTCCACACCATTGAGAGACTCATTTGTAAACACTGCTGACTATAAAATTGAGTAATATCAAAAAACTTCTTTTCTGATGCACATTTGCTAGAAGCAGACACAAGGTAAAGAAACTATAATTGTTGTACCTAACTGTAGGACTCTTCAGAGAACTGAAATTCTATTGTTTATTTTGACCATGGCGAATTGGTTTGCAAAGTCTATGATGTAAGCACAAAAAATGAATAGTAATGTTTATCAGTGCCACTAGATATCCTAAAAAAATTCCATGCATTTAATAAAAATTGAAGCCGTGGTGTATATGTTTAATACATATGTATATTCTATACACATAGGTTTTTTTCTTACATAACAGTGCTATGTCTAGTATTTCCCTTTAAAACTTAATTAATTATAAAGTTTTACAATAGTGAAAAATTACTTTTAACCATCTAAACTTACAATTAAGGACAATCAATATTTAATACAATATACAGTATATTGTATTAATCCAGTATTGTCACAAATGTTGTAACCAAAGGTTTCTACACAATTCTAACATTAGCAAACTATGGTCTTGCTCGCTTAGTTTTTGATATATTATTTCCTAAAAACATTCAAGGAAACAATAGGAGTGTTTACTTTTTTCCAGAAGTTCTGCTTTTGACTCGCCAGACGTTTTAACGTAACAATAAATAACACTAGAAAAAATATCTGGGTTCCAAGCAGAGCTGTAAAATAACTTTGTTACTTCACTTAAGTACATTTTTCAGCTATTGGTACTTGAATAAATTTAATTTGGGCTACATTTTCTCTACTATTTGTTTTTTTATTCAAATAGCATACTTTTTACTTTAATACATTCTCCAGCAAGTATTACAGACCAAATTCATAAAAGAGACCCATCAGGTATGTTGATCCCTTAGCTATAAAAGTCAAAGTGGAGGTAAAGAATTTAGATATAATTGTGGGCTCTGAACTAAACTTTAAATTGCACATTAACCAGATTAGTAGGATTACTTTTCACATAAAGAATATTACAAAAGTTTGCCCTCTTATAACATTACAAGATGCTGAGGAATTAATTCACCCATTTATTTTTAGTCAAATAGATTACTGTAATGCACTCCTAACAGGACTACCTTAGAAAGACATTATTCCGTTGCAATTACTGAGGAATGTAGCTGCAAGAATCTTAAATAGAAAAAAAAAATCTCTCCAGTTTTAACATCATTACATTGGTTACCCATGTCATTTAGAATTGATTTTAAAATGCTACTAATGGTATATAAAACCTTAAATAATCTTGCTCTGTCCTATATTTTGGAGTCCTTGTCTTATTCGTTAATACAGTATTTTGCCTAATTTTATTTGTTTTTCTTTTTTCTTGTAAAGCACTTTGAGCTACATTTTTTTGTATGAAAATGTTCTATAAAAAAATAATGTTGTTAACTCAGCATTACTCAGACACAGCCAATAGCATACAGCATGTCATTCTAAAACAAAACCACAATAGCACGGCTTCCACTGCTCATTTGGTAGGTCATTTCCATGCTTCCTACTCACAGTTGAGACATGGAAACTGAATGTGCACTTTTCCCCACAGTCATATTTGAAAATAGCACCTAAAGTAATCTCTGCTTTCAAGAATTTGCCTTTAAATTTAAAGAAGCGTGTTAAAGAAACTGATTCATTCCTCATTTTAATCTTATATGGAACCAGTGAAGTCCCAAAAAAACAGAGTTTTTATAATCTTTTTCAAACAAGATTTTATGGACGCAAGTAATATACTATCCGAACAACATCCTGTTGTTTATATAAGACTAGGGGGCTCCGCCCCCTGCTTGCTTCGCTCGCACACCCCCGGGTTTGGTTTACCGGATATACAATTTAAAGAGATTATTTTCATGGGAATTGTTACATACGCATTATTTTCATATTTACTTTAAAACTTTTGTAAAAACAATACTTGTCCTTTATTTCTGGCCCCGGGCGTGGTTACATCTCCTTCTCGCAGGACATATAACGCTGCTCGTGTTGAGAAGGCGGGTCGGCTGAATGCACGCTAAGGAGATGCTATCGGATCATCTGCTGTCTTTCTGCTGCTGGCGAGCTGCCTGTTCTGCTTGTTTCGCCGCCCAATCATTTCAAAGCCTGTACAGCAGATGTCCTTTTGCCACTTTGTGTCTCTGCCAATTGCATTGTGAAGGGGGGGTTAGGGTGGCTGAACGCACACTAAGGAGAAGCATTCGGATCATCTGCTGGTGAGCTGCGTGTTTTGCTTGTCGTTGTTTTAAGAGCTGGGAGCACATGAAGCGTGTCTGCCAAAAGCAATCCAACAACTGCTAGGTTAGATGTCCGTGGACTTGTTTTAAATGATGTCTCACTGTCTTGTCTCGCATGACATTGTAAAAACAATACTTGTCTTTTATTCTTTTATTTCCGGCCCCGGGTGTGGTTAAATCTCTTTCTTGCAGGACATATAATGCTGCTCGCGTTGTGAAGGGGGAGGGGCGGCTGAATGCATGCTAAGGAGATGCCGTTGGATCATCTGCTGTCTTTCTGCTGCCTGTACAGCCGCTGTCCTTTTTGCCACTTCATGTCTCTCCCGCTCGAGTTGTGAATTCGGGGGGGGGTAGGGTTTCTACTGCTGGCGAGGTGCGTGTTTTGCCTGTCATTGTTTTAAGAGCTGGGAGCAAGTTAAAGTGTCTCTCGCGGGACTTCAAATTGTCTTCCGAGAAGATCACGTCTTGTCTCCCTGTCTCCCTCCCCAAGATAAAATTTTTATAATAGAGAGATATTTGGCTGGATATTTATGATCCCAATTACTGAAACACTGGAATGAGACTGGCTGTAAAAGTTGCTGGTTAAATGGAGAAGATAGGGGTTCAGACAAGATCTGTGAGGGGTGAAAGGAGTAACAGAAAGGTCTTGCTGTTTCTTGTTGTTTAACAGCTAATAAGAGGCATGTCAACTTTCCTTGAAGCAGAAACAAGTATTTTTGTTTCTACCTTATGGAATTTGAGCTCAGTGAAAGCTAACAGAACCCTGCACTGTTGACCAGAATCAACTAAAGTCACAAGGGCTATATTCTTATTAAGTGAATATTTTAGTTTTGTGTTCAAGTTTGAACTTTGAGTAGCAACATAATTTGTCTTGGTAAATTACTGGATAATTACTGCACATTTGTTATTCTGTCTTTCCCTGAACAGGTAAAATGTGTGACTTTTATTTTCCCTCTAAGCTGTCCTTTTTATTAGTCCTTTAGGCAATTCAGAAGATTTAGATTAAAAAAGAATTGATCGTGTCCAGAGCATTCTTCAGTAGAACACTGACCCTCAGATTTGTAATTGCCATTTTATCATGTTGCACTGAAGTTAAATTACTGTAGTATCATTTTAATGCAAGTTGGTTTAATGCTTAAATGTATGGGAAAACGCTATTCTGTACAATGTACATTGTCTATAGGAGTGCATTAAAATTATGAATATATATTATGAGACAACCAACTATACATCTGGTTATGCTGGAGAGTTAACAATATGCTTTGAGTTTAACTGTGATTAATTCTATAGTTTACATGTGTGCTTGAGCAAGTAATTTAAAGATAAAACTGGGTACCTAACTGAGCAAAGGAAACCACAGCATTCTTGATAGAATTCATGTTAAAAATAAACAACAATTCTGAAATTGTTGCATTACTACTTAATGTGATAATTGCCTTCTAAAAAATCCACCTCTACTTCAGCTAAGTATAATAAAACCAATCTGTGTTGATTTTCACTTAGTTTTTAATATTGTGTATCTATTCAAATGATATGATTGTGAGCAGTTTACTTAATTGCAGTTATGTACTGATAAAAGACATTATTGCATTTGCTTTTTAAAAATAAAATAAATGCATTGTGTTCAATAGACAAAGCTCTGCACATTCTTATCATAAAATGTGCCTTTACATCTGGTATTTTAAGATTTTTTGAAAGCAGATACTTTTTTTTCACTTTTATTCAAAGCATTTTTTTTACTGAAATATTTTTTACTTCAGTGAAAGTAAAAATTTCCTGAAGTACTTCAACGTTTACTCAAGGATCATTTCTGAATACTTTTTACAATTCTGGTCCAGGTTTTAGAAACTGATGTGTAATTTAGCAATATAATGTAAAGTAGTTGGTCCTGTCACACAAACAGGTGCCATGTCACAGCATTTTACAGCATTCATTGTTAGTACCTAATTGAAAAAAAGGTCAAAGGCAGAGAAGACTGCATAAAAATTTTGTGATGTTTCAAGAGGTAAGAGTGGCTGACTAAAAATAAGGGTTGTGAGTCTATCAGCTACTTAATTTGACGACATATTCAAAAACTACTGTAAAGATGATAATAAGGATTAAAATTAGGAATTGCAAAGTCTAGTCTAATAAGTCTTATGAAATTATTGTGAGACATAAGTTTATGACCTATTGGAAGAAGGGTTTTCATTGAAACAGAATGCAGAAAGGCAAGTGTGTGGCAATACTGATTTTAAGTATAAATGCCTTTACATAAGAAGAGCAGGATAACCATAAATATCACTGCAAACATATTCAAATTAACTACCTCCTTTCTGGAAAAGACATGAGTTTTAACTTTTAGGGTCATGTTTCCTTCTAAATACTTTGATATGGGAGTAAAGAGACTGCATGATTTTCTTAAAAGAAGAAGCAGCTAATACAGGAAATCACATGAAGAAATGGCCTCTATTAAAACTCTGGGGTTAGGCCTCATTTGAGAATCACATTGACAACATAAGCAAGTGTTATCTCAAAGAGAATATCACTGAACCTAAAGCACTGTTTAAATCATTCAGATTTAGATATGCTGGCTCAGCTATTCTTTCACACTATTTCTAGCTCTGCCTCACCCACAGCTTGACTTCCTTTCTTTTTAAGCCTGCACAGCTAGCCCCAATTTGAAGGTGAGATGAGTAGTAAATGTGGAGCACTAGGTAGTGTTTGAGGACGTGAGTGCAACTAACTATAAATTCTAAAATTGAATTTTGTGGAGCTGGATTGAACCAGCTTCTGAAAATGTAGATATATTAGAAAACTGGATCAGTAGTCAATAGTCAGATCTAAAAATAAACTAATAGTATAAAGTAGCATGTATAATCAAAACACACAATGTAGTTCAAAATGAGACCAAATAATCAAAGACAAAAATCAGTATGCAGGACCTTAAATTGGTGAACAAAAAGCAAACCTTATTTTATATATAGCGCTGGATGTTTCATTTGACTCCAGAGCTGTAAGTTCTTTTTGTAATCAAATTGTTTTTCAAATGGCTTTCATGAGGGTGAATAATTAAGTATTTCAATATATGCCTGTTTTGCAGAAATGGTGGCACGTACTTGTGATGAAAATCTTTGCACTTGGGG
>JANRMT010062813.1:99357176-99426084 GCA_026402145.1 Polypterus bichir lapradei
TCTGCGCACTGCGTCAGTTCACGTGAGCTGCTGAATATGGTTTTATATATATGTCACTCGCTCGCTTCTAATTGTTTCGCTGCCTTCTTAATTATATAATGCATGTTTTCTAAAGCGCGTTTTGTAGCTCTTCCTGGCTTTCTACGTAATGCGTGATTACGTGAGAGGCGTGATGATGTCATACGAACTCCGCCCCTCCAGCTGAACTCCATTACAGTAAATGGAGAAAAACAGCTTCCAGTTATGACCATTACGCGTAGAATTTCGAAATGAAACCTGCCCAACTTTTGTAAGGAAGCTGTAAGGAATAAGCCTGCCAAATTTCAGCCTTCTACCTACACGGGAAGTTGGAGAATTAGTGATGAGTCAGTCAGTCAGTCAGTCAGTCAGTCAGTGAGTGAGTGAGTGAGGGCTTTGCCGTTTATTAGTATAGATTCGTATAACAAGCCCTGGAATGAAGGACAAGATTAATTGGATTTTTGCAGATTTGCCAATGGAAACTATTTTTTGTCTTCACCTGGAACCCAAGCCTCATCTGCTCATACTCCCAAGTGCAGAGCCACAAGAAATACCACCAAAACAAACTTATACAATTTCTGCATTTTTTTTATTTACCAGTATAATGGATTGCTCAATGCAATGTTTTGCCATTTCTTCTGTTTGCCCACCAAAAAGTGTTTGCTCCTAGTTTGTTGCACTCGATTTTAAAACTTCCTGCTCATAGGCATGCATTGTGTGCCCATATTAACCAGGCTTTTCACTCACATATGTCATCTGCAGTGCTGTGTTGAACTGTCTATCTGTTGTGCAACTCCTCTTGAGCATCAAGTTGAGTTAGCATGTAACTCTTTTTAAGTGAAGCATTGTTTATACTGCTTTTTTAAAATTATTCTTTCCATTTACAAGATCTTGTACCAGAGTTACAGATAAACTATATTTGTATAATGAACAAAAAAATCTATTTGATCCTTGTGGTTGAGCAGCCTAAAGTAGAAAGGCTGATTATGTCACAATTTTTGCTTACAAATCCTTTGCAAATATTGTATGCACAGAAGAAACCTGCAACTGTTACTAACATTATACATATGTAGCATAAGGAGCTCAATTATTACTGGGCTTAACCATGGGTTTATGTGTTTGTTCTATTGAAATTTAACATTGCTGAAGAACAAAAGCAGCAAGGGGTGGAATCATGATGTTTTAAATGACAGAAAATGGCACTAGAAGAAATGAAACAGCAGACATGTAATGATGCTGATCATTCCAGTGCTTGGAATGATTTCTGTCCTGAATGTTTAGTTAACAGGATTGGAAAAAGATTTAGGGAGGAATACCCTCTCAAGGCAGGCTGTTTAAAACCCTTTTACACTCAACCTACTATTTTACAAAGTCTGATAACAATGGAACATCCAAGCACGATAGGATAAATTTGCAGAATAGATGCGAATTTGAGGTGGCATGGTGGTGCAGTGGTAAGCTCTGTTGCCTCGCAACAAGGAGACCAAGGTTTGCATGTTCCCCCTGTGTCTGTGTGGGTTTCCCCTGGGTGCTCTGGTTTCCTCCCACAGTCCAAAGGCATGCAGCTTAGGTGTATTGATATTTCTAAATTGACCCTAGTGTGTATGTGTGTGTTTGTGTTCACTGTGCAATGGACTGGCACCTACAGTGTATCTGGAAAGTATTCACAGCGCATCACTTTTTCCACATTTTGTTATGTTACAGCCTTATTCCAAAATGGATTAAATTCATTTCTACCCTCAAAATTCTACACACAACACCCCATACTGACAACGTGAAAAAAGTTTATCGAGGTTTTTGCAAATGTATTAAAAATAAATTTCTGGATGCACTGTATAAAGTATCTATCTATCTATCTATCTACTTGTTCCTGACTTGCACTCAGTGCTTATTAGGATAGACTCCAACTTCTCTATGGCCCTGCTCAGGATAAGTGGGTTTGGAAATTAGATGGAAAGCAAATTCTACTAATGCATTCTACATATTTTACCTTGTAAATACAACTAAAAAAAAGTTTAAAATAGTATCTGACAGACAAAATAAAAGTTTTACTTGTAAGTTCACTGGGTTATATTAGGTTTTGCTTCTTTCCCCTCTCTGTGAAGTTACAAATTCAGTCACACTATTGTACAGTATGTGGGCAGTATGCTTTATACTACAGTCTTCCTAAATGCTTACTTATCACTTCATTTCACACATGGGTGATTAGTACACTTTAAAAATATAAAATTAGATCAGGGAAATTAATCCTTGGGATTCTTTCAGCAAACACACTGGTACTAACTCCAGTGGAAAGCAGGTCACGCTGACAGAAAGCTTGCATGATGTTAACATGCTGGTTGCTCATATCAGGTGTTGCACCATGTGAGTAAAGACCTGAAAGTCTGTGGTAAAGAACTGCAGCATAAGCTTTACAATGTATCTTTATCTTCAAGGAGGTATGTTGCATGATAACAGTAAAACCAATCCTAAAGCATGGCTTAATCCTCTACTCTCACATAGTGACTTAAAAATACCTAATATTACCATGTACTCTCCAGGAATCAAGTAGTTTTTTTAAACTGTCAGTATAAAAACTTTAGACAGTAATTTAAAGTACTGTAAATAATAAAATATGCATATGCGCACACACACACAGATATACTGTATATACCACTACAATGATACTATTTTACTTTTGCACACAGAATGGCAATTAATTGAACTTTCACAAAACTAAGAGAAAAATAAAAATATTTTTATAAACAATTCAATGCAAAAGGTTCCAAAATATATTTTTAATAGTAAATGCTCTATCAATATTAGTGCTAATGTTAAAAGTAATGCTTTCCTACAAAACACACATGCTGTAATCTATTTCTTCTATTACATTGTTGTACATAAGTATGTGATCAGGTTCCTAACTTTTTTTTATTAGTTTGCTTGCTTGATGAAGTGAATTGCATGTTCTGCATAAAAAGATGCATTGAGTTAGACATTAACCAATATTGGTTAAAAACAAAACATACATACAGGTTTTGACTCAAATTGTTTTTTTTTTTTTTTTTTTTACTTAAAAATCCTGCCACAAAGATAGTTACTTATATAACATGACTTAAGATTTCTTATCTAAAAAAGATTAGTTTTAGAGAATAAAACTGTGGTTAAACTTCCGGTGAATGATTATCAGATATATTATTTAAGAAAGATATAACTGCAGAAAAACCCACACAGATAGCCCTTACTTTGGTCTTTTTTTCTCTTAATGAATTGTATTAATGCTTTAGTAGTTTTTTATGTTATTAATGGTTTAACATTGCTTGATAAAAAGTAAACTAATACACAAATCTGTGCATCCAAATTTTCTAAATTGGTTTAGGGTACAGCAAACAATCAATATTGATCATTCAACATTTTTTACCTTACATATTAAAGTGAAGTAGGAAATGTTTCATTATTATGTAAGAAGGTTGATTATTTTGAAGTAACTTTTCAAAAGTTCCAATTTGTTTATTTAGGGTCCCCTGTAGGTTTTAACTAAGTTAGTATATTAGACAGATAAAACATTATTTCACCATGTTTAGAAGTTGTGATACAGTATTAAACATATGTGCAGCTTTAGATTGTTTAATTTTTTCAGAAAACTGTCATTTGTCAATAACACATATTTGGCCAAAAGTATTTCATATTTAACGCATAGTATGGCAAGGATCTTCAATACAGTGCTAACACCGTAGTCCTTTACTATTTAAAAATATAACCACTTATTTTAACATATAAAAATATTGCAGTAATAAATCTATTCATATAAAATGTAACAAAAACACAAGAGAAAATGGAGATTAAAATTTTTTTTAAAAATATTACATTTTCACACTTTTTTTCTCAGAAGTGTATTTCTTTATTTGATTACAGAATTATTTATTCCCAAGCCCATAAAAAAACTAAGTACTTTAAGTAGAAAGCTTTGTAGAAAGCTTTTGCTCATGTTATTAAAAGTTTTTTTTTTTAGTAATGCCTGCATTCCTAAAAATACATTACAATAACTTAATTCATATTGCAGTAGAAAATGAAACATTTTATACATTGTAAATTATAATGTAAAATTAATAAACGTGAAGTATGCTGAATTCTATCTCATTAACAAACTGTACCATTCTCACTAAACTTCACATTATTTTCATAATCAGAAAATAGAATTATCCTTTTACCAGGCTTTCTGACAAAACTATCTTTTCTAAGACTCAAACATTTTTCTTTTAGGGATATACTTTATTGATCCAAAAATCAATACTATTATTATGACTGAATGTTAATTTATTAATTTCTAAAATACCAATTTCACACATATTTAGATAGCAAAAGGTACTTGCCACAACATTTCCTCAAAGGTGATGAACATCAAGTTAAAAATAATAAAATACTTTAAATCACTGTTTCAGAATTTAAAAACATGTGTGATTGGCATTAGAAAGATGAAAATATTGCAGAGACACATGGACTCATAAAATGAAACTTGTACTAAGATTTGCTGTTAATTGATCCTACACAAATCAAAACAAAGTACCTAGTGATTTAATTAATTCAAACGCTACACGTTCCCTTGAATGTGAAAAACTTTCTCCATGTACAGCCTTACAGATGTACATTCTTTAGGGACAGCAGACACTCTGAACCATATCTTTTTTACCTGCAGCAATCATTTTTACTCCATTCTTTCTTTAGGCTACAATGCAGAGAGATGGGTTCCATTATATCATGGTAACTATAAGCCATGAATTGAACCACAAAAATGATGATTTTTCCCTAATCACCTTTTATAAGCAGTGGAAACACTAGATTACATAGAAGTACACACTATACAATATCAGCCAATGTAAAACAACACAGCACAACATACAATGTAAAACTGATGGATTAAAAAAGAAAAAGTGAGCCTTTTATAATTGGGTTAAAAAATTAAATTCACAAACTAATCACAAGTTTTTAACTGCAACTGACAATGATTATGTTTAAATTGACACCAGCAGTCACATTTATTATTTCCACAGAGGGCCATATTCTGCTAGGATAAGATCTGGACCCCTTGCATCACTGAATTGGATTAAGCAGTTTGAGGAATGTTATATTTCATTTATGGAAGGGAAGTAAAATAAAATTTGTAACAAGAAATTAGTAATCTGTAATTTAATCTACATGGAGACCAACACTTTACAGAATGTAGTCTTAATTCCTGCCACATTTCTGTAAGAGCCAAACATTAATTTCTGCTGCAAAACAAAGTGACTGATACATTCTGCACTTAAAAATGTTAAGTAATATAAAAAGTTGGCAATCAATGAAACATTACTGCTTGTTCAGACAACAATCTTCCTAACTAGAGTAAGAAAACACAATACAAACAGCACACAACAAGATGTGGGAAAACATCAAAATTGTATACATATCTGTAATTTTACAAGTATCATTGCTAAATCTTTGTACAGGAAAATCTTAAAGTATACGGTCTACTATAGTCTGCATTATTGTATATCTGTGTCTTAGTAGAATAACACTTTATGCATTTTAGGAAACAGGTAGCGAATGGCAGTTTTGAACAGCAGCAAATAAAACTTGACAGAATTTAAGTAACACCAATTTAATAAGTTCCTTCTTTAAAGGAGGAAAAGACACATATTAGCTACACCAAAAGTTTTGCCTAAAGTAGTTTCTTACTGTCTGTAAAACTTAAGGAAAAAAGAAGTCTCTAAACCCAATGAATTATTAAATCTTACTACACCAGTTTATATTTCTTTACAGGACAATGGCGTGCTAACATTAACAATCATCGGTGGCACCTACCTAATGCAAAAAAGCATAATTCAAATTCTGAAAATCAAAAGGAAAAATGTAATAATGCTCAGTACAAGTTATAAAATGATTATGTGTTACTATTCTGTTTCTCCTTAAGCAGAGATATATAAATGTTTTTTTAGGCCAGAGACAATTACCAGTTTGCCTTAGTGATAAATAAATGGCTAAAAGTTCATTGAGACTAAAATGTTGATCCTCTTGTCATAAATGAGGAAAATACACAAAAGGGCTACATTAACTGAAGTGGAATCCAATATTTAGCAATGTTATCATACTCCTACCTCTCATTATTGCAGAAAATCCCCCAGTTCTCCCAGCTTGATTGGCTCCAGTGTTTGCTATATCAAATCTGGTGCACAGACTTAAGTAACTGTGTAACTCAGTATAGTGACTGGATCACAGTGAACCATACATTTCTTTAAACCACGATAGATCTCCTGTACTGAAGGGTTCCAAAACAACAGTGACAGGTGAGAGAAATAAGTGCCAATAACCTGGAGGCACTGAGAGGCAGGTGGGTGGGGACAACCAATCTTAAAAAGACAACCAATGCTGGCCTGGTGGAAAATTCCAAAATGAGATCAAAGCTAACCTGTAACTGTGTGAAATAATTAAAATAAGCAAAACCACAAGAAAGAAGTTTGAAGTTTGTGCAGTCTTTGGTGATTCACACAGAGAATGTACTTGCAGGGCACCAGATCAGTTTATGACCACCATCACAGAGTCATAGAACTACTTACTAAAGGACAAACCACCACATACGTGAAAAGATGCAAAACCTTTTAAACACCTGTGTATAATGAAGAGCAATAGACTTAAGTGCTTTCTGTTTAGGGTAAGTACAAATAGGAAACATCTCTTGTAATACTGTAGTAACTGAAGTAACTGAACTGTTACTAATTAGCACGGAAAATTTTCTATTAATAACAACTTTTACTGAACAGCATTGAAAGACGCATCAGTTATGCAACACTTTAACTCCAGAGTAATATGCATGCTGCTCTATCCTGATATTTCAAATGACCATTGGGAAAGACTATGTTTTGCCTTCTTTGAAATTAAAAAAACTAGACACACATCTTGAAGATGATGAAACAAGCAAATATTGTACAGGTTTCTTTTTTTTTTAAATATTTTTATTAATTTTATTGCAATCCATACAAATCAATCAAGTTTTTACAAAAAAAAATTGAGTTAAGGACAAATCGATCCCCACCCCTGAGAGAGAGAGAGCAAGGCAAACGTTGTGAAATTTAAGGCTTGTAAACATACCTAAATGAATAAATTCTCTGTGCTTTATGAGCTTATTTTAAAATATTGCTGATTAGATCCTGCCATGTTTTGAAAAAAGTCAAATATTGTACAGGTTTCTATTTTCAGTTGGAACTTAATGACTGAAAATTGCATATGACAGACTGCAGATGTAAATATTAATAAATTAAAATATTTTCAAAATGATCATACTGCACAATCAAATGAGCACAGTACAACCACAAGAGAATTTTTGTGTTTTTCTTTTTGATATAGATCCCAAGATTCCCTTATAATTATGCTGTGCTTGGATAAGTCCCCTAGCTTTACCAAAACAAAATCTTTTTAGAAAAATTCCAAACATTGTGTTTTTAAAGTTTACATTTTTATTTAATTTGTTGAAAATGTTTGCCTTTTTAAGAATCCATTCTTTGCATTCTTTGCTGTTTTGCATACTTTCCAGTGTCTGTATCATGAACTGTGAAATTAGAAATGATGATGGAAAAGAAGAAATATATTTGGCTTGTATCTGGATCATCTTCTGACATGTCTAGGTACTATTAGCCATTTAACTTTAATCTTTGTACAACAAGGTCCTTATCTCCATCTTTTTTATTACCTTGCAAATGGCAGATGTGCCTCCTCTTACCCCCAACAAACCTGGTGCGGCAAACAGGCAACAGACACATGCACTCAACGTAGTGACAGTTTGAGAGGTGGAGACAGGTGGGACGCCCCTAAAAACCTCATTGGCCTTTCTCCCTTGTTTTAAGCTTCTTGCACATGTATCAAAAGTGTTAACCACAGACTGACAGTGCCAAGCTGATATCTTTACCACAGACTCCAACATCACTCTCCTGATCTACGTATCAGCATGCAATGTGCATCCTCCACTGTAAGCAGCAAAAGCAATCAACAGCAATCCCCTATTTAAGACTGACTTCATTATTTTTTAATCATTCCTTTACTTCATTCACAGTATGCCATACACAATTTATTAGACCTTAGATGTTTCATTGCATTTTTACCACTTAAAACATATTTCCATATCAGTTGATGTACATCTAATTAATCTTCTGCTTTTCCAACATGCTGTTCAGCGAAATGTTTTATGAAATAATTAGAAAGCAAACAGTTAAAGATGCTTTTATTGTATAAAACTGGAAAGAACAGCAGCAAATACAAACCCATATTTCTTTCCAAACAATATACAATACTGTACAATAACCCAAGTTAATTTTTCAAGAAAACAAGAAATGCAATAACCAGAGTAAGTGTAAAATTATTAGTGTAGATAAATGTCCTCAAAATACAAGAAATCCTTAAGTTTGAGTAAAGGATGAGCCTTTGTTAAAAATAAGAAACAAATGTAATTTAAACAGATTTACTTTTGTTACTTTTCACTTTATTGTTGATTTTAAAATTGCCTAAGTAGTTGAGTTGATAACAATAATGAGTTAATAACAATGCATTGAACAAGTCAGAGTAACATTTTAATTTTTAAAAGAGCATCATAATAGTGCAAAATAGAACATTTTGGTAACAGAAACACATTATAATATGAAACCAGGATGACTTGCAGTATCTATATATATAATTCACTAAGGCAAGACACCCATGGAAAGCACGCCGGAAGGGGCATGGATTCACTAAGCCGCCAACAAGTAAGACGCCCATGGTGCATGCAGGAAGGAGCCACACCCACCAACTCTAAGACCATTGGATACGACAACAACTCGCAGAACCACGCCCACCAACTCGGACGCGATGACACAGGAAAAACGGTGTCATTTATGTTCGTCTGTCATAGAGTCCACATGCACCTCTGAGCCACGTTGACTGTTCATAGAGGCATGTTTCTCACGGAAGTGAATCGCTATATGCAGCGTGTAAAACAGTTTGCGAGGGGTATCCCATGGGATCCTTAAAACAATCATTTAAAACTGAGGTTAAAACACAATGAAGGAAGCAGTCTTTAAAAACCAATAAGCCCTGTGCCTCTGTTTCATTACCGTCTCACCTGCTTCACCAATGCAGGCCCTGCAACAGTCGAGACGCTCTCTCAGCAGCTGACCTTCTCTGTGCCTAACCGATTCACACAGAGGCAGCGCGAGAGAAAGCCGCGCACACACACAGGCAGCGACAGAGACAGACAGAGGCACACACACAGGCAGCTGGTGGGCGGGTCTCCGTGAGTTTCTCTTGCGAGCAGGCACATGAAAAGGTGGTGTGTATGCTTCGAGAACGAGGGTGGACGCGGCAGGACTATCTAAGAACAGGCATTTTTGTCATGGATGTAAATCGCTGTATGCGGCATGTAAAACAGTTTCCGAGAGGTTTCCCATGGTCTTACAGTTGGTGGGCAGGTCTCTGTCAGTTGCTCTTGCGACCGGGCACATGACCAGGTAGTGTATATGCTTCGAGTGCGAGGGTGGACACGACAGGACCATCTAGGAAAAATCATGTCGCGGATGTGAATCGCTGTATGCAGTGTGTAAAACAGTTTGTCGTGAATTTGAATCGCTGTATGCAGCGTGTAAAACGCTGTATTGTATGTTGCCCTCTCCAGAGTTACATCTTTTCATTCACCTACAGTCGTATCCTCAAAACCAACCCCATTTGGACAACTGTGTCTTTCAGGAAGTGTTCACCCATCAATACATAATTATGCGGCATATGCTACGCCGCGGGTTGGCTAGTCATAAATAAAGTCATAAATTACCAAACAAAATCTGCCAAAGATATATTTTAGACTAATAATGCATCACATATAAATAAAACAGGGGAGAAATAGACTTTGGGTATTACTGATAGAAATAACAATTACCTTTTTTAACAATGATGTTCAGGAAATAAAATGTGAATAATGAAGTCTCTCACTCACAAAACACTAAGGTAGTATATATAAAAAAAAGTTTGTGTTTGGTGGAATGAAAGTTTTAATGTTAACATCTTGGATGTTATTAACAAGGTACGTCACCCATAAATCTTGATATCCTTAATTTAGCTGCAAAATTATCAAGTACTTTGCTATTAAATATTCACTCATCTAGCTGTACATAGATATCTCAGAAAAGAATAGTTTCGTTTTACCCTGTAATCATACATAAGATTAAACAAGTAAATGAAACTAATTAATTAATTAATTAATTAATTAAAAATTAGAAAAGGTGAAATAAATCCATTTGCAATCTTTTATTTATACAGAGTTTAATTGTCATTGTTTCAGATGAATAGACAATGGGGTAAGTATAAGGTTTATATTAAAATGTGTATACCACTGGGCATCCATACAGTGTTTAGGTACTCACAATTATCAGCAGAACAGCTTATTTGTCTCCTGACTGTTAAAACTGTCAGGTGGAATATAATGTATGGTAATGGTCATGTGCTCTTGTAAGAGTAAAAGAAAATGAAAAAGAAAACCTAGAAGATATAAATGGAAAACAATAATAAGCAATCTTGTGTAATGTTTTAAATTGCTACCTTAAAAAGTACAGGGTGCTAAAGGTTTTGAAGGGCTCTGAAATCCGGCCAATTTCAAAAAATAACTTTCCAATTGAATTAAATGATTATCATCCAGTGGCCCTTACATCACTCTTGTCAAAATGTCTGGCCAGGTGGTTCCTGTTCACCTTACTTTACAGGGTGTCCCATCTTTGTATCCATTGCAGTTTTAATACAGACAGAATCATTCAATGGAGGATCCGGTTATGACTGTTCTTCACACCAGTAATAGAAATTTGGATAAACCACACTGCTTTGTGAGAATACTGTTTATTGACTTTAATTCAGCCTTTAACTGAATGAAGTCTGATATTATCTGCAATAAATTACAGGTGTTACAGGTGGATACCTATCTCACCCTATGTATTATGGACTTTCTCCTTAATAGGTAGCAGTTTGTTAAAATTGGCAATTACATTTCTGCAATCCATTATACATTGTGGAAGAATAATGTTAGGGTAAAATGGCATTCATCTTAAAGAAACAGCAAAAAGGGTAACAAATGTCATAAACCTGTTCAGGTTTTTGACCAGATAAAGGTCAAGTGAACAGTGACAAAGATGTAATAAACAAAATATACCGATTACTAAGACATCAGCAGATGTCCTGTAAACAACCAATTGGGCAGTTGTTATATACACAGAAAATTCAAGGGTGGTGGCTAAACCCAAAAGGTATAAGAATAACCAGAATATAATATAATAGACTTTTATTTTATATAAGTCATTTGGATATAAACCAATGAACCAACCAGAGTAAATGCATACATTGACTGACACTGTTATATAAATTCAGTTGCTTATAAAATAAGCCTCTACCCTTAATATTTGACCATTCTGATCATGCTGTAGAAGAATGCTCCCTGTTCAAGCATTAGCTGAAGAGTAATAAATGAAGCAGATTGACAAGCTTTTCTCCTGCCTGACTCAAAGGTTTTACCTTATTTGTCCTGTTAGAGCATACATTTCTTTCTTTAATTAAGATGTTGATTTCTCCCACAAAATCAATAGGAGCTAAACAAGGCACAGCAATTCACCCTATACTCTTCTGTATCTATACTAACAGCATGAGAGGATCTGACAGCATTTGTTTAGCTGTCAGGTTTGCAGATGATACGGCTTTGATTGACACCTCTAACTGAGTCCTGAGTCAGGAGCAAAACCTCCTCTTAAATATGAGGAAGAAAAAAAAGGAGCTGATCATTTATATATAGCCACTGGCCCTCAAGGGAGAACAAGTTGAGAGAGTTACAAGCTTTTAAGTATTTTGGAAACCATATTGGGCAATAGCTTGAACTTTAATGAAGACATGCAATACTGTATATTTTAAAAAAATGCCAACAATGTAGCTATCTATTAAGACGGCTGAAGAAAATGAACCTTTCAATTAGCATGACACAGAACTATTGTACATGCCATATTGAGAGTGTACTGACTTTTTCATTAATGGTCTGGTATGGGTGTCTGTCTATGACTAAAAAAATAAATGTATATTTATCTTTGATTATTTTTCCATCCATTGATTATCCAACCCACTATATCCTAACTACAGGGTCATGGGGGTCTGCCGAAGGCAATCCCAGCCAACACAGGGCGCAAGGCAGGAAACAAACCCCGGACAGGGCGCCAACCCACCGCAGGGTACACACACACACACCAAGCACACACTAGGGACAATTCAGGATCACCTAACCTGCATGTGTTTGGACTGTGGGAGGAAACCGGAGTACCTGGAGGAATCCCACGCAGACACAGGAAGAACATGCAAACTCCACGCAGGGAGGACCCAGGAAGCGAACCCGGGTCTCCTAACTGTGAGGTGGCAGTGCTACCCACTGCACCACCGTGCCGCCTCTTTGATTATTTTTGCTTAAAAAAATTATATTACTAATCTGTCTTTTAATAGCCCAGATGTCGGGATAGTTTAAACCTTGACAACAAAGTCGATGTAAGTTAAGTCATTCATTTATTGAGTCATATTCAGTACAGAAGCTGGTCAGGGAATCCATAATACAATATTATCCTGATATTTGGGTTAGAGTATGATAACATTATGATTTGTTAAGTGTTTTCTTCTTGGTATAGCAGCAGTATACAGTATCACAATGAGAAATACTGCAATATGCAAAAAATCAATAAATCAGCTCTACTGGATTGAATACCATTTCACAGCATGATGTACTCATGTATAGTACATACCAAAAATCATTCACACCAGGCCAGGTCAGAGTTTCCAAAGATCTTAATAGCATTTCTTCTATCTGAGAAAGCAAAACCAGATTTCCCAGAAAAAAACAATGCAAACACTCTCAAAAATGTATGGTAATTGAGAATTAAACTGAGGTTCAAGTACTGTGACAAAGAAACAAATCATTCTTAAATGGAAATAGGCTTTCTTTACATATTTTTTTTAAATACTTTGCTTTAAAATTGAATATTATTGGACAAAAGACATCAATGCAAGTAAAAAAGGTACGTTAAAGTGGAACTCTTGCCTAGTATCTGTATTCTCATCAGCAGGTTACATAATACCAACCAAGAAAAATTATCATTTCAATCTTTTATCATCTATATCTATAACAAAACAAAAACATTTTTACTGAATTCCATCAAATAGTAAAATGACAGTATGAAGTGTCTGCATTTAAAAAAAAAAACTAAATAAAATGATGTTCACTTAATTTTGTACTTACCAACTAATTAATAAATTTCTGCAAAAAAAAAACAAAAAAAAAAACACACACACACACACAAAGGTACTCCAGCACCAAGCTGAAGGAATTCTCAACCTATCCTAGAAGGATCAAATGCATGAATGGAATTAATCTTGAAAATGACAGCAGTTTATTGTAGGATATACTATATAGGGTAGATTTAAAGTCATCAGTTAATTTAACATGCCTGCATTTTTGGATATGAGGAATAAATCTAGAGTATACTATTCCACATAGACAAAGAGAAAAAGTGTGAATTAGCAAAAGCCTCCCTAACTCTGGATGTTCATAAGAAATGTAATAATTTACTTAATGAGGCAGATGTACATAATAAACAAGAATGGTTGCCCTAATATTTGTGCTTCAGTTAAAATGTTTGAAGTCTAAGTATTCTCGACTGTACTAGAAATTGGTCATTTTTAAACACTAACAAAGGTTCATACAGTGCCATATTCCTAGTAAAGGATCACAAATAACATCACATTCATAATGACTGACCTTGAAAAAGTTTAAAATGATACCCTACATTGCTTAGATTTTTAAACTTCTGTGAGTGGCTTACCACAAATAAAGAATAAAATTGCAAAAATATTATCATATTTGTGATCAGCAACCTTGAAAACAGCATTAAATATCACTCTACAGGCCTATATTTTTTCCAAATTTTATTAAATTAGTTACTTTCACCCCTTGTATCCTATTAGGAAATTGACCTCTAGGGTCAGCATGTACAACTTCAAGTCCTTCTGTTATTTTTGCTGGAAACACCTATTCTGTTGGCTTACAGCTTATCAAAAGGGTGTAATTTTCTACACAAAATACGGTTCAAAAATGATAAAAATTTGTTTTTCTGGTCTAGAGGGACAAAAATTGTGTGCAACCCCAAAACGCTTGATGACTTACAACAAGCTGACGTGTCGAATGATATACGATATGTGGTGGTTTTCTTGTACCGTTGAGTCAGGAGGCGCTAGAAGAAAAAGTCAAGAGCCATACCAAGATATCTCATGACACTCACAGCAACCCACTTAGCCAAAATGGCTGTAATCCGTACTTTTTCCAAGCTAGCTAAATCATGTATACACTACAACTAGCAAAAATATTTTTATATACCATACAGAAGTTCTTTACTTACACATATGTGTCTTCTTGACCTGAACACTGCCTGCAAAAACAGAAAAAAACAAGGAGTTAAACTACAACTAAAACAGTGCAAGAAGCAATTACAGGTTTATATACAAATCAATACTTTTATTCCCCTTTTTTAAATGTATCTTAAGTAATAATGATTAATGATGCTGAGTTTTGGTTGGTACTACAACAATATCTAAAATTATGCAATCACAACACCAACAACTTTCATGTTAATGAGAAGCCAAGTCAAACCCGCAGATCTTATTCTGAGAAGGTATAATGTAACTCAGCAAATAAAACACCCTACCATAAAACTGATACTTTAAAAAAGTCTCAACTTGTATTTATCTTTTGTGGTATCATGTCAAGGCCAGATTTTTCCAGCTTGTCTATTGCTGGATTGGTTTCAACAACACCTGGATCTGAATTGCATAGATAATGTAAAAAATGAAAAAGATATAGTTGTCCATAACTGAAAAAGCATAATGTGATGTGGGTAATATCCTCTAACATCTAGATAAGCTTGCGGCTACAAATGGCTTGGATTTAGTTGTTACTATACAGTATATATTAAGATGAATGAGAAATTTAGGACTTTATTCGTTTGGAAAAATTATAAAAGACTACTTTAAAATTTAAGGGCATAAAGGAAGCACATTCACTTGTATACAGTAGGTGCCTCGCAGCTCTAAAGTCATGAGTTCAGATCCAGGGTTGGAATGGTGGATGTGTGAAGTTTACAGATTCTTCATGTGTATTCAAGGCTTTTTATGTCTGGACCCTCCAGTTTTTGTTCCACACCGGAAATGCATGTGGCTTAAGTTAAATGAAAGCTCTAAACTGGCCATAGAGTCGTCCGGTATGTCAAACACTGTTGTCTCATCCAGGAAGATGCCTACGTCAAAATGAGTTTTGCCAAGATAGGCTCCAGGTCCCTGTGAACTTGAGAAGAACTTTGCTGGTTTAGAAAATGGTTAGATATTTTGAAAATATTTAGTTAAATCAGACAAGATGAACTCCACTGCTGCCTGTGCTTCAGAGCTTAAATATGCCACCTAAATTTATTTATTGTGGCTCTGTTTAGAATAATTAAGACTTGTACTGCTGATTTAATACACTGGGAAGGCAAATGCATTGGATTGTTCCATGACGTAAACATCACATGCTCTCCTGTTAATATTCACAGCTGATTAAATTTAACTACAGTCCCATAATTAGCCTAGGATTTAATAGCACTCAATGTGTTGCTTAACAAATCTGTTACATTAAGTTTTAGGTGCAATTTTTCTCCAATATCTCTTTGCAAAGTGGGTTGTTTAATCTAAATTTAGATGACTGGAAATAAAGACAACCCCAAAAATTGTCTTCTTTCCAACATAAAGATAAAAAAAATATACGTTTAGAGATGAAAACAATTATAGATTTAGAAAAAAATGTTCTTCAATTGGAACTGTAATCGTTTTACAGAGTGGACACAGCTTAGCATTAATCTAGATAATACTTCTTTATATGAGCATTTTTAAATTACAAAACAAATCATTAATACAAAGAAACTGGGAAATGCAGACAATACTGAAAAAAATTAATTATCCACAGAATACATTTGGTAGAAAATAAGAAAGATAGAAAGAAATTTCAAACAAAGACAGAGAGAAGAGACTTTAATACACTACAATAAGCTGTGATGCTTTTATTGCATTTAATTATCAACGGTTTTGTCATGATTTTTCCTCTTGCCTCTTGTTTTTCCCACAATGAGACAAGCAGGTTGCCATGTCAAGTAATCCACTTCTGTACTTCCCCTTGACCAATAAAGGACACTACTAGATCACAACCAAAGCAAAGTAGCAGTCGCCTAACTATGCAGGCCACTCTCACAACAGTGTAGGAGAGACAAATTGCTATTTTGTGATTGATAACAATATGCATAAAACTACAATGAACTTGCTTTTGCTTTTCGCATTTTTCAAATAAGCTTCAGCGACCTGTGATTGAAGTGTGACATTTGAGCTACAAATTTGAACTGCTATTCACAGATGTTTCTTGTTTGGGACTCTACATTTTTAATTTGATTTATACTTCTATGTAAAAAAAGAACTAATCACCTGAGGCTAAGAAGTAGGAAACTCATTCATCTGAATGTCATCTGTCCAGGCACCAGTCTCACTTTTGAATTGGGACAAGCCGCCTGAAGACACTCTCTCTCTCGTTTACAGATGCATCCATTATGGACATCCTCAGCTTCCATATCCTTACTGAAAATATCATCATATACTGTATCACTCCTCTCCACATTGGCTCCCTGTAGCAGCACACACTAAGCTCAAATCCCTGATGCTTGCCTACAGAGTAGTCAATGGGTTAGCAATTGAGCATATGGAGACACTGGTGAAGCCCTATGCTCCTTTTCGCCTACTCAAGTCTGCCAGTGAACAGCATCTGGTGATGCTGCCTCTGCGTGGTATCAAGTCTCAATCCAGACTCTTTTCCTGTGTAGTTCCTAGTTGGTGGAATGAGCTACCCAACTCCATCCGTACTGCTGACTCCCTCATTGAATTCAAGTAGCAATTGTAAAGCCATCTGTTCTGTGAATATCTGTCTAATTGATTGGAAAAAAACTTTATTCAGTGATATATTGTTGGTTAATTTGTTGTTAGATTAATTTTAATTACTGTATTGATTGTAACCTACGATTGTAAATTTACTAGCTATTTATTGGGGATAAAGTTCATATATCACCTGGAGTTCTAAGATAAAGCAATCAAAAGATTACATCAAATTACTGTTTATGTATGATTACGTGGACTGTTAAAAAATATTTTATAATGCTGCATTTACTTTGCACAAAGGAAACCCTTCTTTTTTTTGCTTTGGATTAATTCTTTTGTCAGTCATATTATAACAACAGTTGCTTGTGACCTAAATTTCACTTCTTTGTTCACTCAGGTAAATGTTTGAAATGATAGACATGCAGAAATGAACCACAGTCTAACTTATAAACAAGTAAAGGCTGGTGCATACAAGTGAATTTTTCCCGCTTTTCATTTGTGAGATCTGATCATTTGGAATAAGTTCTGGGGTAATAATTATTATAGAAGGTGCAAAGACCTGCTATCTTATTTGCAGGTGCTGAACCTTGTTGATGTGTTTGAGGAATCAAGTGGTAGTATGGTGATAGGTATTTTAACCAGTTTTCATGGCTTGCTCTTAAGACTTCTAATTTTGAGCAAGTATCACATAAAAGTTTCTTTATTGCCATGTGCCCAGCCTACAGTGAAATTCTTGTTGGCCTGTTTAAGCCATTTCAATAAACATTTTACCTTGTTAGCATCCACAGATCTGGTTTACAAAGTTGCAGTCACCACTGCTAAAGTAAGCAAAACACTGGCATGCATTTTTAAAGACTTGTTGAATAATTTTTCCTTTACAATAAATGCCCCACTTGACAGTGTTAATCATTTAAGTTCACACAAGCAATAACATGTAATAAGATAATTTCAGTCAGTCAGTCAGTTAGTACTTTCAGTAATTCTCTGAGAAGATGAAAAACGCACAAAAGTTACTAGACGCACCTGCATCAGTCACTGCTTTTGTGAATAATTTTACCAGAAATGTGGTAATCATGGGTCCACATGCTTATATCATTACACAATCACAAAGTTTTATTTCAAGTCTATTGCAAGACTTTAAGAAAATTAAACAGGTGGCAATCCAAAAAAATCACCTGTAACTAAAGACTTCTGTAATGTTTATTAGTACAAATAAACTCAAATATTAGTAAAACAAGCATTAACAGAATGAGTGTCAAGCTAAAGAGAAGTTAGAAGAGAAAAGACTGTAGGGGGACAGATGCTTAGTTAAAAGTTTGACAAGCCACAAGAATTAAGGAGATAAACTGGAGAAAAAATATCCTAAATATCTCTAAATGTAGACACATCAGTGTTTGATTTTAAAAAAATGTAGCACATAAGAGCTCTTATACTGTTCATTAACAGGGGCTGCTGGTAACTGAAGACCCCTGTGCTAGTTTAGATCTTGTTCACATCATACGCCATGAACACCCCCACGGGAATCACTGAATGAGACAACATTGACATAATTTAGTAATTCTACCATTATTTACAGATGAATACATAAATGTAACATGTCTCTTATTTGTGCTGCATAAAACATAAGTCAGTTTAAAAGGTCAATCCCATTTGAACATGATCTCCAACCGTTCACAAGAGGATTTTCTCAAGAGTGGTTTATTTAACAGTATTTTAAACAAAAAAGTGACTAAAACATTGTGACAATGAGAAATTCTGAGCATATGCTGAATATCTGACATAATGATTATGCCATATGAGTAAACTGAGATTTTTTAAATTATGGATATTTTGATATTACTTGCTGTTTGTTCAGTGTTGGTCCCCACAGAAGCCTATTATGTAAGGAATTTTGTTATCTTTTCTTCATAAAAACAAGATTAAAAATTTGACTTGGCTAGTACTACAAACAGCACAGAATAAGTAATAAATAAAAAAAAATGACCATTTCAAGTAAAGTTACCCCATGACTCACACTCTACACCGGGGTCCCGAGTTCTAGTCCTAGAAGGCTGCAGTTGCTGCAGGTTTTTATTCTAACCCTTTTCTTAATTAGTGACCTATTTTTGCTGTTAATTAACTTATTTTAAATTAATTTTAATTGACTTGCTCTTGAAGACTCAGACCACTTTAATTGTTTATTTTTCCTTAATTTGCAGCTAAACAATTATGAGATACAAAATGAGCTAAAACATGATCAGCAAACTGTCTCCATCATACAATATCTGAAAATAAAGAAAGGTGAAGGTCTCAGGAATGTTGATCTGCTCAGGACCACAGAACATTTTCAGGGTGCTCTTAAAAAAAGAAAATCAATAGTTCAACGGGTTTAATTAACAAGAAGGAACAAGATGGAGTGAAATTGGTTGTAGTTTAAGGCATGACTTATTTGGTCTTCTGTTGGCTCACTCACTTCACGTTTCAACTCTTTTTGGGTGCCATTTAAGAAAAGAAATGAAGCAATTCAGAGGAATGATGAAGAAATTCAGGGAAACACATCTTAAAAAAACACATTAAAATGAAGGAAAAGGAGTTAATTAGCAGCAAAAACTGGACACCAATTAAGAAAAGGGTTAGAATGAAAACCTGCAGAAACTGTGGCCCTCCAGAACCAGAGCTGGAGAACACTGCTCTACACGTAGTGCTATATAAACAAAGTTCTTATTGGATCCTGTACACAGTCTGAATGTAGACAGTGACAAGTCCACTGTGACTCCTAGGTTCTTATCAAAAGTTGTACAAAAAAAAATTTAGTTAAAATTAAATGAAACAAATTAACACCTTTAATTCCTGTGGGTAAAACTTTACATTTACTTGTGTTATATTTCATCTGCCACAAATCTACCCATGCCTGTATTTTGTCCAGATCTCTCTGTCACAGAATTAGACAATCAGATAAAAGTCATGGATAGCTGGCCTAGGTCAGCCATACTTTAAATTTGCTTATTTATAATTTTCTTGTTAAAGTTCTTATTTCATCTGTTGCATTTATTGTTAAAACTTGTTTTACTACATCCACAAAGCTGTTGTAAAATGCTTTTTGCAGTGTTACTGTCCTTAGCACTAAGGTATATGAAAATGTCTGTTGTGTCAAATGTCATGTGATGGTGTGCTCTGTGAATGGTGCTATAAAAAATAAAGACTGGCTGAATTAAAATGTTATTAGGGAGAGTTACTCAGCAAGTGTAAAACAAATAGTTACTTTAAATTGTGCTACCTGGCTTTGCCCTGGAAATGTTGTAAGGCAATGAGCCTCAGTTATAGTGCTGTCAGTTAAACAGATGTATCAGAAGTACTATGTAACTAACAAAGTACTTTTCTGTTCACAATGTTTATAGGTTTCTTTGTTTTTACCAGGGGCTAATATTATTGGCAGATAGTATGGTGTAGTGGTTAAGGCTTTGAACCTAGGACTTCAAAATCCTGCTCCTGACACTTTGTGACAATGAGCATGGCATTTCACCTGCCCGTGTTGCAATTGAAAAAGCAAATTAAACGTAACTAATTGTATCTGAATTGTATCACAAATGTTTTAAGTTGATTTAGATAAAGGCATCGGCCAAATAATAAGTAATAATAATATTATCGGCATGGTGGCGCAGTGGGTAGCGCTGCTGCCTCGCAGTTAGGTGACCTGGGTTTGCTTCCCGGGTCCTCCCTGCGTGGAGTTTGCATGTTCTCCCCGTGTCTCCATGAGTTTCCTCTGGGTTCTACGGTTTCCTCCCACAGTCCAAAGACATGCAGATTAGGTGCATTGGCGATTCTAAAATTGTCCCTAGTTTGTGCTTGGGGTGTGTGTGTGTGTGTGTGCACCCTGTGGTGGGCTGGCGCCCTGCCCGGGGTTTGTTTCCTGCCTTGCGCCCTGTGTTGGCTGGCATTGGCTCCAGCAGATCCCCGTGACCCTGTGGTTAGGATATAGCGGGTTGGATAATGGATGGATGGAAAATAATATTATTAGGTCACTGGAGTTGCTTACTCTTGAACATAATTGTCCATATGTAAAGCATTTTTGCACTAGATTGATTCTTGCTTTTCCTAGTGACACCTAGTGAGATGTTTACAACCTTCATTTGTTTACATCGTTCGCTCAAGTACAGTAATTCTTTTCGTCTTTTTCATCAACTGTATGTGGTCCCTCCTTTAAAGTCTGCAGATGCAAAAGTATTTGCAAAGCAGTGCTTGAAATGGATATACATAAGTGCTGATGGTTTGCCAAATTCATTCCCCCTACCTAAAACAGCCTGTTTAACAGCCATGTTATTTCAGGGTAGAATCAACAGGTCAGTAGATGATAGCAGATGACATTTGAAGTGATTCTGACCTGCCAGTATGGCGTTAAAGGGGATTTCAGCAAGGCTGACTAACATTCCAAAATCCTTTTGCATGTACAGTTGAATAATATTGCCTACTAGCCGAAGCCCGCCGTAGCATATGGCAGTGTAAGAACAGGAACAGAAAATGGTGAGAAAGGAATTCGGAAATCAAGAAGAAATAAATACTTCTTGAAAGACGCAGTTGTGAATAGGTGTTTTGGTGGTAACGACAGATGAGTCGAAAGATCTAACCCTAGAAAAAGCCACGTACAACTGACCGTGGCTGAAGACTGGTTGTTAGAATTATTGTGAAGATTAAACAGCATGTGGGTATGAGGAAGGCCGCATTTCTGAAATTTGATTACGTAAATATAAGCAATAACAACCTCAAAAAGATGTTGTTGTAGAATGTCTCTAAGTAATTCCTACAGCTTAATCCAAAAGACTCGTACTACAATATCAGGTCTGTGCTCCGGTCTTTGGGTATCCGACAGTGCATGTAGAATTTCTGGCCAAGCTGGATTACATGTGAAAGTGATAAATAAATGAGGCTGTCCGAATTTACATACTATGGCCATGGCATCCTGCTAGTTTTTTTGCATGTATCTTGGACTTCCTGGAAATGTGGACGGTAATATGATCATTTTGCCTACACGTACGTTGTTATTTTCAGTGTTTGCTTGCAGTGTGTCTGATAGTCCTTTGTATTGTTCCACGTGCAAATTTTGTTGATCTAATCTGAGATAGTTGAGACGAGCGCCCTCTGTTTTAACATACGCATCTACGACGTACTGTTGTAATAGTTCGCCGCTGGAGTGCAAAATACTAAATGTATTCCTCATTGCTAATCTGTACGCATAAAATTAGCATTGAGCAAGCCTTATTCGCTTGACGGTTCTTTTATTGGGAACATGTTGTAAATCTTTTGCCAGCCAATGTCTCCGTAAGGGAATAAAAGTGGGCAAACCATAAGATCGCAATTCATATTGAGCGTGGAAATCTGTTTACAGGAGTTGACTATGGGACAGATGCAAATGTCCCTTTCGGTGGGCGGTTCGCCATCTTCTCCGCCGAAAATCTCTGTAACGTTGGTGTGACATGTCGGGGCACTGTATCGTCGTAAATCCTGCCTAGGGTTTTCCTCAAAAAGCATTCGTACAGATGCCGTTGAATTGGACAGAGCGATTTCATGCATGTGTTTGTATGATTTAGCGAAGGGTTTGATGGTTCTGAGAATGGAATCTAGCTGAAAAGTAAATTTTAGCTGCATGCAGAGTTTGCTTTATTTTGTAAGCATACTTCAGAAGCTTGGTGAGAAATGCCATGTCAGCTGCATGTGGGCGGGACCGGTTTTGAGGTGGAAGCAGGATGAACCAGAAAAGAAATATATATAAGAGATCACTGAATGCAGTAACTTGCAATACATAAATAAATATGATCTTATGATTGCTATAGGCTCAACTAATATATAAGTATGGGTTGGGGGCTGGTTGGGTCAGGGAGTGCATTCGGCACAATTGTGGTGCCCTATGTGTTACATTACTATATTAATGTGAAGTTGAAGGAGGAGTGTGGAGAAGTAGCTTCAAACGTCACAAAGCAATTTCTGTGGCTTCCCCTTTCGAAATTCAAGCACCACAATCTAAGACCAGCAATGGGGTATTATGAGATTTAAGCATTGTGATCTAAGAGTCTAGTCCCCTGTCATCAACTTGAGATTAGGTTTGCTGAGAAGGAGGAGGAGGCCTGTGTTACAATAATTAATAATTGAACCTCACTCAGGCATTTATTAGATAGATGATGTTTAGTATGGTAGGAGACTCTGCTACAGAAAGGTATAGAAAAAAGGGGTATAGAAGGTATAGAAAAGTGGGTCGCTATTGGATACAAGCGTGTAGTTGGCAATGAACACTCGCGAAGCATCAACCCCAGAGTCTGAGGTGTCCAAAACATCATACACAGGTAGGTCTCATGAAAAACTGAACCACATCCCAAAGAAGGGGAAGTTGTAATATTAAAGATATACAAACAGGTTTGTACCAGTGAAAGGAAGCTTTGTACTGTGTTTTATCTTCCTGGTGAATATTCTGGAGCCTACCTGGGCATGTGGATAAAATACTGGCCAAAGTAATGTGCACGTCTGAGTCAATAAAATACATAAGAGTAGTTTGAAGGTTTAAAATAATACAAACAACTAGGAACACTGAGGAAAATCAAATAGTCTAACAGGGTTCTCCAATTTTGGTCATGGAGGGCTGCAGCGGCAGCAGGTTTTCATTCTAATCATTTTCTTAACTAGTGACCAGCTTTTGCCTTAATTTTAAGTGACATGCTATTTAAGACTCAGACCCCTAATTGTTTCTATTTTCCCCGAATTAGCAGCCAAAAAATATTAAGATACAAAACATGCCAACACATGGCCAGCCAACCTGTGTCCATCTTACAAAGTCTGAAAATAAAGAAAGGTGAAGGTCTCAGTAATGTTGATCTGCTCATTTCCACTGAAAATTTTCATGGTGCTCTTACAAAAAAGAAAATCAACAGTTCGGGAAATGTTTGCTGTCACAGACTGACAGCATCAACAAGCCATGGAATTAAAGTATGGGTTTAATTAACAACAAGAATCGGCACCTAATTAAGGAACTAGTTAGAATACAATTAGTTGGAATATGAGGCCCTGTCTTAGCTAGTCATTTGTGGGATAACTTCACATCTTAGTTGTGTTTGGCTGCCATTTAAGGAATAAAAAAGCAATTCAGTCCTGCAACATACAAGAATGTTGGTACTCTGGAAAATCAGGCTATGTTTGCTTCACAATCTTATTAATAAAAGGCAGTAATAAGTCAGCAGCAAAATCAAAAGAATGCATTGCTCGTCAGAGACATGTAAGAGTTATATCAAAAGATAAGCACATCCAAATACTGCAGATTTCTTAATGGCTGACTGGGAACCACAGTATTGATTTAAAAGACATTCTGGAACCGAAAGCACCAAGCTTTCTGTCATGATTCACTTAAGTCCTTTAAAGTCACTTATTTTAAAATGTGATGAAAGAACTTAGAAAGCCTGTTGAAGGCAATGATAGTTCTTATCAATTACTTATAAATGTGATATGTCTTAATGAATCATTGTAATATATAAAAATTGACACATCACACTGCATTTAAGCATATGGTATTAAAGATAACAAAATCTTTTTTAAACTGACTTTTACCATAGGATGGTTTAATTCACTGGTAACAGCTGGTTGAGCAGTAGAAATGTGTACAGATGTAAAGAACTACAAAGCAGAATGCACATCCTTTAGTGAATAAAGTGAGATGCCACATAAAACTCTCCCCTTTACAAAACCAGTTGGACTTTTACATATGAGCAGGTGATAAAAGAAGGAATATATATATATATATATATATATATATATATATATATATATATATATATATATATACTATATATATATATATATATATATATACTGTAAAAGTAACCAATAGTATAAAAAAATAAAAACCTCTGAATACATTTCTCTAGTATTTGTCAAATAGATGCATGGAAAAACAGCTTTTAAACTTTCAGCCTCAAAGGGTAAGATTTTATCTGTCAGCGAGAAGAGGCTTGATTATTGATAAGAAAGTTCAAAAGAAGTCCTAGTAGTTTTAGAGTGGGAAGTTGTATGGTATCATAATAACTGAAAGAGAATTTGTTGTAGTTTTTTTCGTCTTTCGCCTTTCTTCTGCAATGCGTCATATGAAAGTAAAATAAAAAGATGCAAATTTCAGACATGGTCGTGAGCGACGGGCTCCCACACTGCTCATCTAAGAGCTTTATGCTTTAATGTGAACAGAAATGAAGCACTTCTAACATGTGAGACATTTTTAGACAAATCAAGAAGGGAAAAAAAGGCAGAAAAGAAACAGTTGACTGTAAGGTTTACTGTGGCTGGTGTCCTGAGAGCCACAAGTACGAGAGTTCTCGGAAGAACAGACTATGAGAAAATCTACTAATTATTAATAGCTATCCACTGCATATGGGTGAGGCTGCAGATTAAAGAGACACTAAAATATCTTTAAGTGGGGCAGAGGTTATATAATATACAATGATATCAGAAATAGTTAAAGAGTTAATTTTTATTTGCATGTTTTTGTCCCTGAGCAGAAAATAATTTAATGGATAAAAAAAACATTATTAATATAACAATATTTCAATATGGAAAATTGTGTATTATTATAGTGTATTTTGCTGTATTTTTTAGTGTTGTGCATATGTTATTTTAATGTTAAATACACTGCATTATGTTTCAGATGGCCAGTAGGAGGCACCTGGAAGACCAACAGCAATTTTTCTACATTACATCAAATATGGTACCTTACAAAGTGAATAAGGAAAGTAAATATGGATGTGCTTTTTGGCCCATTTATCTATACTTACCATGCTAAAAGTATTAATATTTACATATCTTAATATAAAGAAATATGTCTTAAGTATTTATTATAGTGTTTTTACCTAGAGTTTCATATGTTTTTATAAGTTTGAAAGATGGCTGATTTATTTCCATTGATATTTTTTTCTCGTACTAAATATAATACCTTTTTAAAACTTTTTACAGAAATGAAGCATTTCAAAATTTCTAACTATATTTTGTAAATGCTATCTTATCCCAAGGCAAAAAAAATGGAGGGGGAAAAAACAACTCTTGTATCACCAAACAAATATAAACGAACCTCTGTAGAGGGAGGGATAAGGGAACTAACTTCTGGATCAAAGCATTTGATGCCCGTGTGACTTGTATGGTCTTGAAAAAGCCCTGTGAAGTGAACATGTGATCCCACCACTGACAAGATGAAGGGGTATGCGCAGATAGGTGCCTGATGAGTAAAAGGAGAAACTGATGAAAGTTTTTGACTTACTAGACCGTTGCATTGGAAACTGGCTCTTACATCTCTGCCAGGGAAAGAGCTGGAGTTAATGCAGTAGGATGAAAAATACTAGCATCAAAGCAAAGCACTGGCTCAAGAGTGCCTACTCTGGAGTTAACTCTCACAAGAGACCCTGAGAAGGTGTGTAAATTTTCACAAGCTTCCACCTGGGTACTGTAGTTTGTATTGGTGGTCAGAAGTCAAAAACATATGACAGTTGCTCACATGTATATGTGCATTAAAGGATATACCTAAATTTCAGCCACCAAAAATAGCAAATAATGGCACTATTAGAAATTGGACATGAGTAAAAATGGCAAATTATTTAGTCAAATGAGTGATGCTATTTCCTCTGCTGTTCTGCTCTGATGTTATAGATAATGCTTTCAAACAGCACTTCCTCTTCTACAAGGGATCAAGAATTTGTCACATCACACTGCATTGTGGAGTATGGATACCGTCAATGGGGATTGAACCATTTGCTTAAAATGAAGAACACCAATAGTAGTGACATAATGTGGGAAGTTGCAAATATTTTATGAAAGCAACAAAGGAAGGAGTAAGGATAAAGGATCTCATCTAGAAAAATGTAATTTGGACAAAAACCAGTGCTATTTGGACAAGTTGTAATTAATAAACAATGCAGATCTGATGGAATCAGTGCATACATTATGTGAAGGTTTAAAAGTTATAAATCATTGGAAGAACACGAACAATTTATTCATGACTGGGTGCAAGATATTCAAAATTACAAGCCTGCAAACTTTTACAAAAGTAAATTGTCCAAGCCGTTTCTACTTTTTCACTCACTCTTTTATGCTAGTTTAAGCATTTTTTTCTATTTTTCAGTGTGAGAACCCAGCCATAGGGGATGCATAAACCAGTGTGTTTCTTCATGCCAGTCCCAAACCTGGATAAATGGGGAGGGTAATGTCAGGAAGGGCAGATTTTGTCAGATTAATATGTGGGCAACAACACAGATTTTCATACTGGATCGGTCGAGGCCTGGGTTAACAACGGCTACGACCAGTACTGTTAGCCAACAGGGTGCTGGCAGAAATTGGGCTACTGTTGGCCAAAGAAGGAGAAGAAGAGGGAGGAGGTGTGTCCAGAGGCAGGAGAAGAGGACGAATATAAAGAGGGTGTAAGTGAGGGTATGAACTTTGAATGCTGGCAGTATAACTGATAAGGGGAGAGAGTTAGCTGATGTGATGGAGAGAAGGAAGGTTGATATATTATGCATGCAAGAGACTAAATGGAGGGAAAGTAAGCCAAGGTAGATCGGAGGTGGGTTCAAATTGTTCTATCATGATGTCGATGGGAGAAGAAATGAGGTAGTGGTTACCCTGAAGGAACAGTATGTCAAGAATGTTTTGTAGGGGAAAATAGTTTCAGAGTGATGATTATGAAGCTGGAAATTGAAGGTATGATGATGAATGTTTTTAAAAAGAACATTTCTGGCGTGAGTTGTATGAAGTGGTGGAGAGTGTACCCAAGGGAGAGAGAGTGGTGATTGAAGCAGATTTCACTGGACATGTTGGTGAAGGGAACAGAATAGATGAGGAGATGCTGGGTAGATATGGTGTCAAGAAAAGGAATGCAGAAAGTCAGATGGTAGTGAATTTTGCGAAAAGGATGGGCATGGCCATGGTTAATACATATTTTAAGAAGAGGGAGGACCATAGGGTGATGTACAAGAGTGGAACAAGATGCACAAAGGTAGATTATATTCTATACTGGAGGGTGTCTAAAGTAGATTGTAAACTGCAAAGTGGTAGCAGGACAAAGCATAGTTACGCAGCATAGGATGGTGGTCTGTAGGATGACGTTGGTGATCAAGAAGAGGAGGATAGTGAGGGCAGAGTCAAAGATCAAATGGTGGAAGTTGGAAAAGGAAGACTGTAAGGTTGAGTTCAGGGAGTAGGTAAGGCAGGCATTAGGTGGCAGTGAAGAGTTACCAGACAGCTGGGCAACTACAGCAGAAGTAGTAAGGGTGACAACAAGAAGGGTGTTTGGCATGACATCTGGACAGAGGAAGGAGGAAAAGGAAACCTGGTGGTGGAATGGGGAAGTACAAGAGAGTATACAGAAAGATGCAGAAAGTAGACAGGAGTACAAGAAGATAAGGCGTAAGGTGAAGAGAGAGGTGGTGAAGGCTAAAGAAAAAGAGTATGATGAGTTGTACGAGAGGCTGGACACTAAAGAGGAAGAAAAGGACCTGTACCAACTGGCTAGACATAGGGACTGAGATGGGAAAGAGGTGCAGCAGGTTAGGGTGATAAAGAAAACAGATGGAAACATACTCTCAAGCGAGAAAAGTGTGTTGAGCAGATGGAAAGAGAACTTTGAAATGCTGATGAATGAAGAGAATGAGAAAGAAGGAGAAGGCTGAATGATGTGTAGATAGTGAATCAGGAAGTGAAACAGATTAGCAATGATGAAGTAAGGGCAGCTATGAAGAGGATGAAGAATGGAAAGACTGTTGGTCCAGATGACATACAGTACCTGTGGAAGCATAGAGGTGTTTAGGAGAGATGGCAGTGGAGTTTTTAACCAGATTGTATAATGCAATCTTGGAAAGTAAGAAGATGCCTGAGGAGTGGAGAAGAAGCATACTGGTATCGATTTGTAACAATAAAGGGCATGTGCAGAGCTGTAGTAACTACAGAGGGATAAAATTGATGAGCCACAGCATGAACTTATGGGAAGGAGTAGGAAGCTAGGTTAAGAAGGGAAATGATGATTAGTGAGTTGCAGTATGGTTTAATGCCAGGAAAGAGTACCACAGATGTGATGTTTGTTCTGAGGGTATTGATGGAGAAGACCAGAGAGAGCTGCAGGTCTTTGTGGACCTGGAGAAAGCATATGACAGGGTGTCTAGAAAGGAGTTGTGGTACTGTATGAGGAAGTCAGGTGTGGCAAAGAAATATGTAAAAACTGTATAGGATATGTACAAGGTAAGTGTGACAGTGGTGAGGTTTCCTGTAGCTGGAGTGATGGGTGCATTCAAAGTGGAGGTGGGATTACATCATGGATCGGCCCTGAGCCCTTTCTTATTTGCAAAGGTTGTGGAAAAGCTGACAGATGAGATTAGACAGGAGATTGCGTTGGTTTGGACATGTGCAGAGGAGAGATGCTAGATATATTGGGAAAACAATGTTAAGAATAGAACTTGCAGGTAAGAGGAAAAGAGGAAGGCCTAAAAGGAGGTTTATGGATGTGGTGGGTGCAACAGAGCAAGATGCAAAGGACAGGAGAATATGGAAAAAGTTCATCCACTGTGGTGACCCCTAATGGGAGCAAACAAAAGAAGAATCATGAAAGCAAAAGAGTGACTCGACAATTGCGCGATAGACATATGAGCGCCGACAAAATAGCGCCCATTAAAATGCGGTGTCAAAATCGCACCGACAAAATCGCGAAAGTTTCATTAAATATGAATTACTAGTTTAAAGCATATATAATAATGTTTATTTTAGAAGTCAATATTATGAGACACGGCACGCAGATAGTCCTTAAGATCACGCCCTGCATATGTAGGAAAAATTGCAGCAAGACGTCTTGATAGTTGAGCGTATTTAGACTTGCTGGCTGCCTGACTGCTGGTAATTCCGCTTTGTATATGACGCGTTATGCCAACCCTCGACTAAGTTATTTGTTCGCGGCATGCCATCAGCAACACATTCTTGCATGTTCCACATGGTGATAGGAAACAACGGGTTGGCTCGTCGATTGCGTCTCAATCGACCAACGTAATTGTCCTCCCAATGATCATAAACATTCTGAAGATTGTCGGGTCTACTCTTGCTCAGTTCATCGAAAGTGGACCCAACATCTTCTGGAGGAACGAAATTCAGTGCAGTTAGCATCTTTGAATACAGTTATAACCTAGCACATAATGTGTACATAATGCGCACGTACGCGTCCCACTCTCTTGGCCTCTCTCCCGATTTTGTCGTGGCGATTTTGTCGGCGCGCATTTGTCGAAAACCAGTTAGCGGTTTTGTTGGCGCTCATATGTCTATCGCGCTTTTGTCAGTGAACCAAGAAAAAGTGTATGTACATTGCTTGATGGACATATATATTGTAACCCATCATTTATTATTTATAAAACTTTGATGTAGATTTTATGTATTTTTTCAATTACATATTTTCAACTTTTTTTTTTAAATATGTCCTCTTTGAAAAGACTGACTTAAATACTAGAAATATTCTTCACCAACTTGCAGTTTTATAATTCCATTTCAAAGAATAGCATAAATGAAAAGTGAAATTGATTAAATTTAGCTCTTATGCATTGAGCAAAAAATAAATGTTAAAGAGTTATGCAGCATTCTGCCCAGTGTTTTCTGAAAATCAGCTTCAGCCAAGAATTTTCAAACAGATGATGCTGAACACATTCATTGATCAATTTAAAAATCACCTCTGCCCTCACTCATGAACAAGACCCCAAGGTACTTGAACTACACCACTTGGAGCAGCCGCACACCCCTTACCTGCTAGGATTAAACCACTCTATTCTGGAACAACTTGTGAAAGGCAGAAAACAGCTCTGGACAAAACACAACCCAAACTCAAGGCCCACTCACCCACAACTCAAACAGTAGCACTTGTTATTATTAATTAAGATTAGAAGCTAAGTGTCTGCCTTTCATAAATCCGTTTTGGTTTTGTGATATTACAGAAGGAAGCGTTTTCTCAGTCCTTCTAGCTAGAACTTTGGATTGTATTTTAACATCATTATTCAGAAGTAAGATTGGTCTGTATGATGCACATTATAATAAGTCCTTATTTTTCTTAGGAAGGATGGTAATAAATGCTTGGTGAAACGTTTGAGGCAGAATTTTGTTGCCTGTAGCTCCTATAAACACTGCTAATAATTGTGGAGCTAAATTATTTGATTTTTTTTTTATAAAACTCTACTGGGTAGCCATTGGGGTCTGCTGCTTTCCCACTCTGAAGTGAGTGTATAGTATGCAGTAATTCTGAGAGTGTCAGAGGTTTATCCTGTTCCTCTGTACTAAGAGTATCTAGCTGTGGTATCTGTAATACATCAAAAAACTCTTTAGATTGTCTTATCTTTAAACTGGGTAGAATACAAGGACTTTAGTACTCTCTAAATGTATGGGTAATAATTTTATGGTCAATGATTTTATCTTTGTGTTTGTTAGTGATTACTGTTATTGCATTACAGACTTCCTGCTTGTGGATTTGTTGAGCTACGATCTTATTAGCCTTCCCTCTGTGTTCATAGTACTGATGTTGAACTTTAAAGATGAGTTGTTCCATTTCTTCAGTTGTCAAGAGGTTAAATTCTGATTGTAAAACCTGTCTTTTCTATAAAGTGCCTAATTTGCAGACCTGGCACATTCTTTACCTATTCTGGTAATTTTTACTGATTCACTCTGACGTCTTCTTGGTTTCCAATTTATTTTTGTGAGGAAATACAAAATAATGTCTTTAGAGTTTCCCTGAGTATTTCTACAGAGACCATTGAGGATGCACTTGTCTCTAAAAAATAATCAATTTGCTTGTACAGTATATAAATTCTGTACAATTCTCATCAGCTAACGACGGGGTTATGACGCCAGCTAAGAGATGAGTATTGTGGCGGACAGCCAGCAGCTCATCCTGGCGAGGATGCCTCTGAGATGGAAGGATGGGAGAAGGCAGCTTTTCCAGGACACTGCCTCCCCCAAAACACTAGATGGCAGCTCCCCTGGAGTGTAACAGTGCCCCGATTCCCGCAGGGCATCCTGATACTTGGAGTGTGGTTTCTCAGCCCTGTTGGGTACTGAGGGTGCCACCAGGAGGAGCCCTGAAATATTTCTAGGCTTAAGAAAAAGCCAATTCTCGATCTGACCTGGAAGTGTGAGCAAGTCACGCGGGCAGAAGGACAGAAGCACTTCCGGGTCAAGGACTATAGAAAGAATTGGAGACCCAGCAAGGGAGCCGGAGATGGGAGGAGAAGGACAGAGCTTGCTGGGAGGTGTAGAGGACAGAATTGTGATTGATCGTAGTAGTATTATTATTATTGAGAATATTGTGTGCATTTGTTGCCTATGTATTGTAGCAGAAGTGCTTTGGGCACTGTAGAAGAACGAAGAAGAAAATTAAAAATCTTCTTAGTGCTTTTAACCTGTGTGCTGCGTCTGTCTTTTGGGAAAAAGGTGGGCAACAGTGCCACCTAGCGTCCACTTTCTCACAGTGTGCAAGGCACAATGAATTAAGCTACATGATCAAAGGAGCATAGGTGAAGATAACAATAGCATTGTACTTTCAAGATTTGATGGTGGGCAGGGCAAAAAATTATTATCTATGAAGAAATAATCAATTCTTGAGTAACAATGATGTACTGGTGAGATGAGGGAATATGCTCTTAAAATTGGATTTAGCGCTAGAATCCCTGAAGCCTACGAAAAAACTCAGAATCCTGGCCCACCTTAAATTCCTTCGCACCTCTCCATCAGCATCTTTTGTTTTGTAAATGTGTTGATCAGCTCAAACAGCAAGCAGCTATCCCATCGCCCAATTGACGGAGTTCAACTCGGGCAAAAAGTTCTCCCAGCTCAAGCCAAGGCTCCAGAGTAAGAACTGCTGCCTTATAACCCAAAGATACTGGGTTTGAGTCTCGGTGCTCCGAGTAGTGAGATGCTGTTATTATTATTACTATAATATAATAACAACATACATCTGATTTGAGTCTGTAACACCCGGTGTAAATTTTGGCTACTTGTAAAACTTAGCGTTTGTTTTTTTATTAATCATTTTAATTCTGTCTCTCTGAGTTGACGGAATTTTTCTCCATTCTTTTCACAAGAGCAGCTGTGGCTGACATCTGCTCAGAGCTATTTGTTGTACCAGCAATCAAAGATACGATGTCCCATGACCACTATCAGACTACCATGTGGCATTTGTGCTTTGACAACAAAGACACTCGTGCAGAACGTGTGAAAAACAACAGATTTGCTGCGATTTCGGCAACGTTTTGTTGAGAACTGTGTTTTGAGTTACAACCCAAGGGAAAGACTTTCCGAGTCTGTGGTCATAAAGCTTATGGAGCCGTTTCTGGACAAAGGCAGAACAGTAATAACAGACAGCTTCTTCACAGCGCTTCCGCTATCCAATTGACTGCTGCACCATGACATAACTCTGCTTGGCACCATAAGTAAAATGGGACTTCCACCTGCAGCTAAAGTTACTTTAGTACACAAGCAATTTGCCAGGCTAGTGTTTAGATCTGACAGTGCCATGCTGATAGTACATATGCCCAAAAAGAAGAAGACTTTGATTTCAGTCTGTAACAGGCGGTGTAATGTTTTGCTACCTGTAAAAAATATCACTGTAGGGGTATAAGCAGACACACAAAAGCTGGTGAATCATGTCTTCCTGGTATCTTGCTGTCACTTGATTTTTTGTTATTCAGTTTTATTCTTGAATAAAGGCACACTTGTTTTGTTATACCTTTGCAAAAGCGTTTATTTTATGTTTTACCACTTCAATGAGATCTAATCTGTTTCTGCTTCTATCACGCACACACACACACACACACTCATGGATGAAAATGTCACTATTTGAAAACACTATGCCATTTGAGCATGAGTTGTCATCTGAACATGTTTTTTTTTATCTTGCCTGTACTCTGCTCTGTCTGCATTTTCAGTATCATACACCATAACGCAGAGTACAGGCAAGATCGAAAAGAAAACATGTTCAAATGACAACTCATGTTCATCCATGGAACACACATGAAATGCATGTATTCCAAATAACAATATACTGTATTATTTAACCTATACAACTCCAGGCACCTCACATGCAAATTATGGAGCCTTGGCTTGTGCTGGGAAAACTTTTTGTCCGAGTTGAGCTCCGTCAAGGAGGGTGATGGGATAGCAGGCTGCTTGCTGCTTGTGCTGATCAACACATTTACAAACCAAAAGACGCAGATGGAGAAGTGCGAAGGGATTTAAGGCGGGACAGGATTCCATGTTTTTTCGTAGGCTTCAGGGATTCTTATGTTAAAAATCTCCATGGGTCTGATAAGTTATAATTCATTACAAACTGTGTAATTATTTTGCAATATTAAATGTTATTGCCACTGTAGCTGAAGACCTATCCAGGTCTGAATTTAAAACACAAAGTCTACAGCCATTATAATTTTATGAGTGTTCACATCAGGAATAGATGCAAATACATTTTGGATGAATTAGGTGCATAAATATTTATCAAAATCAATTTAGTATTAAATAAATTACCCATCCCCATGAAATATTGCCATTCAGGGTCAGATGCTACGTGTGATACTGCAAATGGAACTGTTTTATGTATTAACCTCCATAGTGTTATATTTTTTCTTGGAAAAAACATGTAAAAAGTGTTGCATTTTTTGGCTTGATGCTTGAAAAGTGATATATTTATTAAATCTCATCTTTCTACTGTAGAACATGCAAAACACTGAAAGTACAAAGTCAGAAAAGTAGAAAGTATAACAATGGTACAAATGATAATAATAATGAAGAATAATAATAGTAAAAATAATGCTAATACCATTGTAACAAAAGGCGCTGTATTGGCGCCTGACCCGACACAGACTCATACCGGAGGCACTAATAAAACCAAGAAACTTTTATTTCCCTTCACCTGTCGGGCACGTCTTTCCCGTGACCCACAGGCAAAACACAGTCCCAAGCACCAAAACACCACACTCCTCTTTGCACCACCACTCTTCCCGGCAAGCATAGTCCTCCTCCTCCTGACTCTGGCTCCACGAGTGGTGGTTGCTGGCTCCTTTTATAGTCCACCTGGAAGTGCTCCAGGTGGTTGATTGCCGAGTTCCGGCTGCACTTCCGGGTGTGACGAAAACACTGCCCCCATAAGAGCTCCGGAGTCCCAGCTGTAGCACCCCCTGGCGGTGCCTGCAGGACCCAACAGGGCTGCACCGCTCCAACCCAGGGAGGTTGCCATCCAGCATCTGGGGGAGGTATTGCAAAGTCCATGGCTGCTCCCACCTGAACATACACTGAAGGGATGTCCCGGCCGGGCATGAGCCCCCACTGTCTGCCACACCATATATACTGTCAAAAGGTGTCATTGAAGCACGGTAAAATACACAATACAGCGTCACAGTCAGGACCATAGTAGCATAATTCCTTGTGGATTTTCTTTCCAGACTGATCAGCTTTTGAACAGCACATTGCACATGTGCGATTGACACGAGCATTACTTTCGGATTTGTCAGAATCACTTTTGATTTCACTGACGATTTCAATTTCACTGTTTGAAGACAGATTCACTTCATCATCACTACTCGAATCACTGTCAAGAGCTTACAACACCTGGGCTGCTGAAAAACATTTCTTATGAGACACCATTATGAGGCTAGGACAAGATGCGTCTGCACTGGTGAACGGTTAACACTCAGGCCTGTTGCTTACACAAGACACACCTGTATTATTGCCAGGTGTTATGGCTATGGAGCCTATTGTTATGTTGGCACTTACAGTTATTGGAGTAGAAAGGAGAAATAAGAAGTAACATTGCTATCTTATAACAGTACAGTCTGAATACAATAAGCCTAGGATATGATCTTAATTAGTCCCAATGCAATAAACCTAGGGAATGATGTTAGCAGTTCTCTTGGAGACTAAGATAATGTATGATAGTACATTCCTGATACAATAAACCAAGGGTACGATGTGAAAGAAAGAAAAAAAAAAATCACATATACTGTAAATAACTAGATACTTTGTGGTTGCCAAAATCTACACATATTCAGTGGAACAAATTTCAATTTAATAATTGTAATAAAAAAAGTGTCCGAAAAGGAAATAGAATGTATAGTTATGGCAAATGTTGCATTACAAATGGACCAAGTTTCAAGCAGAATCTTCTTTGCCTGGCCAGGACACAATATGACTCATGTTAAAAAAGAATGTTGTGATCACTCTTCTTAGCTTTTTATCTGCTTCACTTGGAGAACTAAAAATGTAAAACTGGCCTTCAATAACCACTTTCAATTTGGCAGGAAACAAGAGGCTGTATCTGATTTCGGCTTTGCATAAGCACTGTTTAATGCTGTAGAATGTGGTACATTTAGCAGCTGCTGAAGGGGAGAAATCTGTGAAAATATGAATGCAGCTATTTTCAAATATAATATCCTATTTCTGTCTGAGAAGTGACATCGTTTTCTTTAAACTGTAGTTTGTCAAAATGGACAATCAGACTTCTCAGTTTTGAGGCATCCTATCCACATATACAGTAAGCTGCTGAGATCTGTGTCTGATTTGAAGTCCTCTCCAATTATTTTAGCGAATAGTTTAGCTATGAATTTCACAGGGTTTGGACTTTCATGGTTTTCAGTGAGACCTTTGAATCTGATGTTGTTATTTATTTATCTTTCAGCGCAGCTAGTTTGTCACCAAGCACTTTGAATTCTAATTTTTTTAGCCATCTGCTTTGTTAGCAGCAGATTTCGATTGTACAAGTTGTAAACATTTGCTTAACCTCCTTAGCATTGCATTTTTTTCTCAAAAAAACGTAAAAAAGTTGCATTTTTTGGCTTGAAAAATTACATTTTTTATTAAGTATTATCTTTCTACCGTAGAATGTGCAAAGCACTAATAGTACAAAGTCAGAAGTGTATAAAGTATTATGATAAAAAAATTTAAAATGAACAATAATAACAATAATAATAACAATAATAATAATTATCTCCTCCTTGAACCGCCACCTTATCGTGGTGGAGGGGTTTGAGTGTCCCAATGATCCTAGGAGCTCTGTTGTCCGGTAGGGTCACCCAAGGCAAACTGGTCCTAGGTGAGGGATAAGAGCGGTTCAAACAAACCTTCTATGAAGAACAAAAACCTTGGACGACGTTTTCCCTTGGCCGGACGCGGGTAACCGGGGTCTACCTCTGGAGCCAGGCCTGGAGTTGGGGCTCGATGGCGACCGTCTGGAGGCCAGGCCTTCTCACCCATGGGGCTCGGCCGGGCACAGCCCGAAGAGGCAACGTGGGTCCCCCTTCCCATGAGCTCACCACCTGTAGGAGGGGCCAAGGAGGTCGGGTGCAGTGTGAGTTGGGTGGTGGCCGAAGGCGGGGACCTTGGCAGTCCGATCCTTGGCTACAGAAGCTGGCTCTTGGGATGTGGAATGTCACCTCTTTGAAGGGGAAGGAGAATGAGCTAGTGTGTGAGGTCGAGAGGTTCCGGCTAGATATAGTTGGGCTCACCTCGACGCACAGCTTGGACTCTGGAACCAATCTCCTTGAGAGGGGCTGGACTCTCTACCGCTATGGAGTTGCCCCCGGTGAGAGGCGCCAAGCGGGTGTGGGCATACTTATTGCCCCCCTACTTGGAGCCTGTTCATTGGGGTTTACCCCAGTGGACGAGAGGGTAGCCTCCCTCCGCCTTCGGGTGGGGGGACGGGTCCTAACTGTTGTTTATGCATATGCACCGAACAGAAGTTTGGAGTACCCACCCTTTTTGGAGTCCCTGGAGGGGGTGCTAGAGGGCATACCTTCTGGGGACTCCCTCGTACTGCTGGGAGACTTCATTGCTCACGTGGGCAATGACAGTGAGATCTGGAAGGGCGTGATTGGGAGGAATGGCCCCCCCCAATCTGAACCCAAGCGGTGTTTTGTTATTGGACTTCTGTGCTCGTCATGGATTGTCCATAACAAACACTATGTTCAAGCATAGGGGTGTTCATATGTGCACTTGGTACCAGGACACCCTAGGCCTCAGTTCGATGATCGACTATGTGGTCGTGTCATCGGACTTGCGGCCACATGTTTTGGACATTTGGATGAAGAGAGGGGCGGAGCTGTCAACTGATCACCACCTGGTGGTGAGTTGGCTTTGATGGTGGGGGATGATGCCGGTCAGGCCCGGAGGGCCAAACGTGTTGTGAGGGTCTGCTGGGAACTTCTGGCAGAGTCCCCCGTTGGAAGTAGCTTCAACTCACACCTCCAGCAGAACTTCGACCACGTCCCGAGGGAGGTGGGGGACATCGAGTCCGAATGGGCCATGTTCCATGGCTCTATTGTTGAGGCGGCTGACTGGAGCTGTGGTCTTAAGGTGGTCGGTGCCTGTCGTGGTGGCAATCCCCGAACCTGTTGGTGGACACCGGCGGTGAGGGATGCCGTTGTTGAAGAAGGAGTCCTACCGGACCCTTTTGTCCAGTGGGACTCTAGAGGCAGCTAATAGTTAGTACTGGCAGGCGGAATGCGGCTTTGGTGGTTGCTTAGGCAAAAACTTGGGCGTGGGAGGAGTTTGGGGAGGCCATGGAGAACGACTTTCAGACGGCTTCAAGGAGATTCTGGTCCACCGTCCGGCGTCTCAGGAGGGGGAAGCAGTGCAGTGTCAACACTGTATATGGTGGGGATGGTGTGCTGCTGACCTCGACTTGGGACGTTGTGGGTCGGTGGGGGGAGTACCTCGAAGACCTCCTCAATCCCACTAACATGCCCTCCAATGAGGAAGCAGAGCATGGGGACTCGGAGGTGGGCTCCCCCATCTCTGGGACGGAGGTCACTGAGGTGGTCAAAAAACTCCTTGGTGGCAGGGCCCCGGGGGTGGATCAGATATGCCCGGAGTTCTTCAAGGCTCTGGATGTTGTAGGACTGTCTTGGTTGACACGTCTCTGCAACATCGCATGGACATTGGGGACAGTGCCTCTGGATTGGCAGACCGGGGTGGTGGTCCCCCTCTTTAAGAAGGGGGACCGGAGGGTGTGTTCCAACTACAGAGGGATCACACTCCTCAGCCTCTCTGGAAAAGTCTATTCGGGGGTTCTGGAGAGGAGGGTCCGTTGGATAGTCAAACCTCAGATTCAGGAGGAATAGTGTGGTTTTCGTCCTGGTTGCGGAACAGTGGACCAGCTCTACACCCTTAGCAGGGTCCTGGAGGGTGCATGGGAGTTTGCCCAACCAGTCTACATGTGTTTTGTGGACTTGGAAAAGGCGTTTGATCGTGTCCCTCGGGGAATCCTGTGGGGGGTGCTCCGTGAGTATGGGGTAACAGACCCCCTGATAAGGGCTGTTCGGTCCCTGTACAATCGGTGTCAGAGCTTGGTCCGCATTGCCGGCAGTAAGTCAAACCCGTTTCCGGTGAGAGTTGGACTCTGCTAGGGCTGCCCTTTGTCAACGATTCTGTTCATAACTTTTATGGACAGAATTTCTAGGCGTAGCTAGGGTGTTGAGGGGGTCTGGTTTGGTGGACTCAGGATTGGGTCACTGCTTTTTGCAGATGATGTTGTCCTGTTTGCTTCATCAGGCCGTGATCTTCAGCTCTCTCTGAATCGGTTTGCATCTGAGTGTGAAGCAGCTGGGATGGGAATCAGCACCTCCAAATCCAAGACCATGGTCCTCAGCCGGAAAAGAGTGGAGTGCCCTCTTAGGGTTGGGAGCGAGATCCTGCCCCAAGTGGAGGAGTTCAAGTATCTCGGGGCCTTGTTCACGAGTGAAGGAAGAATGGAGCGTGAGATCGGCAGGCGGATCGGTGCAGCATCCGCAGTGATGCAGGCTCTGCATCGGTCTGTTGTGGTGAAAAAGGAGCTGAGCCGTAAGGCAAAGCTCTCAATTTACTGGAAAATCTATGTTCCTACCCTCACCTATGGTCATGAACTATGGGTAGTGACCGAAAGAAAGAGTTTGCGAATACAAGCAGCTGAAATGAGTTTCCTCCGCAGGGTTTCTGGGCTTTCCCTTAAAGATAGGATGAGAAGCTCAGTCATCTGGGAGGGGCTCAGAGTACAGCTGCTGCTCCTCCGCATCGAGAGGAGTCAGATGAGGTGGCTCGGGCATCTGATCAGGATGCCTCCTGGACGCCTCCCTGGCGAGGTGTTCTGGGCATGTCCAACTGGGAGGAGGCCCCGGGGAAGACCCAGGACACGCTGGAAGGACTATGTCTCCCGGCTGGCCTGGGAATGCCTCAGAATTCCCCCGGAAGTGCAAGAAGTGGTGGCCGGGGAGAGGGAAGTCTGGGCATCTCTGCTCAAGCTGCTGCCCCCGCGACCCAACCTCGGATAAGAGGAAGAGGATGGATGGATGGATAATAATAATGTGAAATGTACACTGCACATGTGCGAGTGGCATAAGTATTAATTTCAGAATCACCAGAATCACTTTCGTTTCACTGACTGTTTCAATTTCTCTGCCTGAATACAGATGCACTTCGTCATCACTGCTGATGAGAGGTGTTTCTTATGAGAGGCCATTATGAGGCTAGAAGATGCATCTACACAGTTGTTCAGGAAACACTGTGGCCTGACATGCAAGGCACACCTATACCATTGCCCAAGTGACACTCAGCACTATTGCTACAGGCATTTTTACAGCCTAAGTAATCCTGAGGTTTTACACAAGATGCATCTGTCCGAGTGACACTCGGGATTAATGTTTTTAGGACTGTTTGTACAGCCCAAGTGATGCTCGCGTCTAACGCTAAGGAGGTTATCATCTTCAAGCTGAGCACCATGTACTCTAATTTTATTCTCAAACTTACTCATATTTTCCTGCATTTTTTTCATCAATTCATTTACTTTACTAGGTTGCAGTAAAGTTAGTACTTAAAAATTTGTCAAAGTCCTTTATATCCTGAAACTGTTTCTCATTTTTTCTTGTTTGTATCCTTTTAATCCTTCTTTATATTGCTTACATCTTTATTTATATCACTATTTATATTATTTATACCCCCACCCACCCACTTGGACAGTTTGTTTTTGTCTTCTCCATTCTCCGTAGACGGAGTTGTGAGTCCAGTTACAGTTGATGCTGCTGACTCACAGCGGGTGGTATTAGCTGTAGTTGACAGCGGGGGAAAAAGAGGTTATGCTCAGTTCCAATAATCCTACTGGAATCGACGAATTCTCCTTGCTTACCTCACCCACAGTTTCACTTCCACTTTCGCTCTCAGCTGAAGCCGATGCTGCAGCGTCAGGTCTTGGCAGATCTGGTTCTTCGTCTATCGTCTTGGACTTTGATGAAGCTTTAGCTGCCTTTTCCTTTTCTTTTTGAGCCCTTTGTTTGCCACACAAGCTTATATATACTTCATATAACATAATTAAATCCTCTTGGGTTGAGTAAATACAGGATACCTCATGGTGATAGTTTTTTAATTTAAGATAGCATACCTTCCGTGTCTGAGGGATCATTGTAATAAGGAAAGGAAACAATAAATAATTATTTCATTACAAATTCAGACTATTTTTCTTGAGGTAAAAAATATATATTTTCTGTTTGCTTGTCTGCTCACAGCCTATGACAAACCCAAAAAGCCTCCAAGCTATATTCTGCTTATAATCCTACTTCTGCAATTTTGTTTCTTCAGCGCTTATGTTCTTCCAGGACGTGGGTATTCAAATCATATAAATATTTTTTTCTAAATGGCAGACTTTTCACCCATTACATTCTGTGTTGTTATTGTACATAGTCTACTGGGGGTGATGCACTCTAAGAGCCAACATAGTTAAGAGTTTCATTGTACTTTGTACTGTTTGAATCTCTCTATTATAAAAAAAATCCTGGGAGAGAAAGACAGGAGACAAGACGTGATCTTCATGTTAAGATCACAGAAGACACTTAAAAGACCCACAAGACAAAAGAGAATGGCCACAGAGCGTCTCGCGGGGACCTTAAACATGAGACTCTGTGCCAAGAGATTGACCCAGGACCGTCTCGCAATGACATAGAATATGAGATTCTTGCAAGACAAACCCTACTTACAACGAATATCAAATAAGACAACGGGCAGCAAAACACTCAGTCGTGTGAGTGTAAGGATTTGAGTACACCCAGTTCCAGGGCTCTCAGCGCATATAAAGCGTATAAGGACAATACGTTATAAATGAAACATCAACAACTAAGTGAAGAAGAAAGCAGCACGGAGAAAAGAGACTCAAAAGCGTTGGAGAGAAAAAAAAAGCAAAAAAGAAAAAGAACAATCTAGGTTTAAATTCAGAAAATAAGGAAAGTAATTATCAGCCCGGAACAAGTGGAACTGAAAAAAAGCACGTCCAATCGGGCTCAGAATTAAAATACAGAGAGTAAAAGACAAAGTAGAACTTCATAAAGACGTTCACAAACGTTGGCGCTATACACTTGCAGAGAAGGGTAGAGATTATGAAAGCAGTGGAATTCAAGAGGCTCAAAAAAAAAAACGTTGGCGTGATACACATGTGGAGAAAGTTAAAGAATATGAAAGTAGGAAAATTAGAAAGTATAAAAAAAAAAGTAAAGATTGCAGTAGCGCAAACAAACGGAAATTATTACTCGAAAAAGGGAAAATAATCACCACGGACCAGGTGTCACTGAAAAAAAAGCAGGACAAAGCGGGGTCAGACATAAAAGACTAGAGAGTAGAAAACAAAGTAAAACGTCATAAAGAGGTTAAAAAACAAGGGGGCCAAATATATGCAGAGCAGGTTAGAGATAATGAAAACTGGAATTCAAAAGACTCAAAAAAACATAGGTGCGAAACACATGCAGAGCAAGATGCAGAATATGAAAGCAGAAAAAAACGACAATGTCAAAACAAAGAAAGTAAACATTGCATTAGTGCAAAAAAAGAGAAATTATTATCGGAGAAATAACAAAAAGGCGAACAGAGATCGAATATATGGACATAGGTGATATGTCAGAAGTATGTAAATATTGTAAGGCTTTGAAATTTAAGTCACAGAATTTCAAAAATGTGGTTTGCCTCACATGCATTTATTGGTTACTTTGCAAAAAAAATTATTAACTGCTGATTATGTAGATCGTTTTGTCTGTGCTAAAATTCCAAACAGAGAAACCTATCCTGAATTATACAAAGTCATTAAACGCATGTCTCACTGACCTCAATTAAAATATTCAGCATATTGAGACTCCAAAGATTCCAAATATTGTTTTTACATAAGTTCTGAAATAAAAGTGAAACTAATAAAATAGCAATAATTCAAAGAAAAAAAAATCTTTAAGGTGTGTATCCAGAAAACCAAAAACAGGGGTTGGCGAGCGAAGCGAGCAGGGGGCAAAGACCCCTAGTGACAATAAATCTGAATTGAACTGATTACACTTCATTGTGTTTTTAATGAAAGCCCTAGATTTTTGAAAGAGCCAACTGACCTGCATGTCACAGTTTTCGTAGTGTGTAACTTGTACATGTGCACAATAAGAAAATACTAAGAAAATTAAAAATGCAGAGTGTGTGATAGATAGATAGCAGACTGAATCTCCCCAAAACAATTTATTGCTTTTTTCAATTCATGATGAGATGCTCTTGCTGAGATATTGTAATAAAAGAACTGAGAGCACTTTGGACACCTCTCCCAGCTGCTAAAATCCAACAGCTCTGATGCATGGCCACCACCTGTGAATTTCCAATGTGGACAGTGTCCTTGGGTTGGCTCATAGAGCTGGAGGAAAGAGTGGCATATGGGTTGCCACTGGCCCAATGTGAGAGTCGTGAAGCACAGTCGGACTGCGTGCATGAGTGGGCAAAGGATTAAGGTAGCTGGGAGTGCATGGAGCTGCCAGTCTCCTTAGCAGCATGGTGCTCAGGGCCACCACACCAGCAGTTGACATAAAGTGGATAATTCCATTCCTCCATCTCTCGTAACCCTCTAGTCGTTACAAATGTTTCTCATGTACACTATTAGTTCAGCAGCAGCAGAGGAAATATCTTTGTGAAATAATCATTAAGTATTCATACAGTCAACACTCAAAAATGTCAATATCACTACTTGGCAATGACTCTCCGAGGTGAATCGACACCCATGGCAGGAAAAAGCCATTGCAGAGGAAAATGCGCATTGGAGTTAAGAGCACAGCTGGCTTACTTTTAAAAATGGCTAAATATCATTACAATGTTTTCCTTTCTTACTTTAGAAAATGACATGAATCCGCTGTTTTCAATATATATGTAACCTCAAGCTGTCGATCAATACTCGGTTAACATTTTTGGCATGAACAATGGGCGAATTAAGTTTAAAGGCTTTTTTAAATAATGGAATTCTGGTACCCTTCACCTAAATTATCAAAAGCAAGAGAGCAAAAGTTATTTTTTATAATCTAGAAAATACACTTCACTTTAGAATGCTATTTCAAGTGGCAAATTAATAGGATTGAGCAGGGAAATGGGAAATTTTGGATCCAAGTGTTGGCGACCCTGGGGCGGCGGCAGTTGTTTGGGACCAATGCAACCTCGTTTAGAACCCCTTGCAATTAGTTATAATGGAGCAGTGGAGTGGTGCTCAATGGGCGTTTGCTGTGAAAGCCTTTTATAAGAATGGTGATAGTGTGACTGTTGTGCAAAGGGAATTTCAGTGTCATTACCAGTTAGGACGTCATGATAGCGTCCCGTCTGCACATGCAATTACAACATGGGTGCATAATATCAAAGATATTGGTTCAGCCTTAAAAAAGAGGTCCCCAGGTGGAGGCATTTCGCATACTGCCTGACAATCGATGTAAGCTATTCAATGATTGTTTGGAAGGTGTGTCATTTTACGTACAGGTGACATTCCATGGCCTCTGAGATTCCCAGATCTCAGTGTTTGTGATTTTTTTCTGTGGGAACATCTTAAAAGCCAAGTGTACCGCACACATCCTGCAACTATTGCTGAACTAAAAAGAAGGCTTGAAGAGGAAATCGCTGGCATTCCTCTTGACATGTTACATCGAGCAATGCAGAATTTCCACAACAGGCCGTCAGAATGTGTATGGAGAAATGGACAATGCCTTCATGATTTTTTCTTCAAACCATAAAATGAATAATTGGATGAATATTGATTACCATCATTAATTGCACATCCTGTACAATATATTTTATCATTAAATGTATTTTGTAATGTATTTATTCGTGCATTGAACGTCAATTGAACATTTTCTGTTTCCCTATGCCACCCTGTACATATCATGATTGTAAAGAAAAAAAACTTAAACTTGAAAAATACTGAACTTACCCTTTAGGGCTGTGTTCATACTGCAGCTAAAAGCAACTCTACTCTGATGTTCTGGAGAAAGTTGTTTGGAATAGGTCTTCAGGAGCAGCCAGGGTATACAATTAAATTCTACTGCCCTCCAAACTTGTATTATGCTATGCTCCATCAAACAAATGTAGCATTTCTCCACAGCGTCCACCAAGACTGTGAACAGGATCAATTAGGTTTGAAAATATTATGTCACCTCTGCCTCTGTATGTCATTATTTGGACACTTAAGTCAACAACCTTAAATTCTGGGAAAAAAAAAAGACTTTAATTTCTTGGTAAAGAACTCTGGATTCATGTTTGATAGAAAGAGCACTTATTTATTAATGTCTTATGTAAGTTTTCAGACCTGTAAAGATAGGATTTGGATCAATATAATAAATCACTCAATTTTTTTTGGTTGTTTTCTGAAATAGTTGATCCTTCTCAGCACCACTGTTCTAGAGGTGGTTTCTCTAAAAGAATTACTTTAATGCAGATTTTTAAATTCATAGTTTGCTATCTGCGAACACCTTGGTAGTCTTCTCTTCAAAGGTATCACACACGTGCGACTAGGAGGGAGCTGAGTGGACCAAGTGGAGGTAATTACCCGCCAGGCCAGAGGGTGGCAAGGTACACTAAACCTACCTCTGTTATCTCTGCAGGCCAAATACGGGAAAACCTGCCTGATTCAATGTCACTTTCGGTTCTGGTGCCCAGACTGACATCACTTCTACTTTTGGCTTATAAAGACACCATCTTTTCCTAACGAGATCAGTTCAATTTTGGAACTCAACCGAAGCACATCATTGCTATTCTCTTTGCCCTTTTGCAGCCAGGGACAACACATGGGTGGCTGCCCTAAACCTTTATCGTGTGTTGAGACTACTTCTTTTACAAAGGTCATTAACTCACAGGAACTTGTGTACTTAGTGATCATGCAGATGTTGGATTGACCCAGTCAACACAGGAGAAATACTGTTGTGCCTCTTCTATAATGTTGCTGCACCAGTTCCTTATTTTTGTTATGTCTGATTCCTCCTGTTTCTTTTCTTTTTTGTAATCATGGTCAGCTGCTAAAGACATTTCCATAGCATATTATTACATCTTTCTACTTTAGGAAACAGTGAAGAGGTGGAACTATATAGTATATTAGATAATTTGGTAGTTCTGGCCACAGTTACTGTTACTTAATCCTTCTCAAACAACATGCTCTGTGCCTGTTTGTATCTCTCTAAATGTGCTCCTGAAATAACACTTAAAGCAACACTTAGCCACTGAACGCATATTCTGATAGCCAATTCATTCCACAGTAACTGCAAAGTATTTATACAAGAAAATAGCATCACAGGTGTTCCAGTCAAGAGATGTTTCTTGTTTTTTTTTTAACTACATCTTACACATCTCTATGTATCTGTCATCTTTAACATACAATAAACAACCATTAATTTATATACAGCTATGCACGCATTCACTTAAAAATGTATATTCATTCATTCATTCATACACAACATGACCAGCTGCCAACAATCACATATTGACCTCTGTTAGGAAAAAAGGCAGTTCACCCATACACAGTTGTCGGAGTTTGGTCTATATAAAAAAAATATATAGATAAATATATAAAAAAGATTAAAGAAATGATAAATTATAAAGGTTAAAATATCTTCCAGTTATTTAGGGAAAATAACACATTCCATCACACCCATGCATTTCAAACCAAACTGAGCAGGTTGAAGTTTAGAATGCTGGTGGCCCTCCACCCCAGCCCACATTACCCCAAAGCAAGCGTTTCAGAAAATAGCTTTAGAAGTTTCCTCCACCTGCACCTAGCTGCCACAATGAAGCCTGATATCTGGCCTCTAACCACAAGCATTCATTTGCAGCAGCTCCATAAAGCTGCAACGCTCCCTTTGTTACTAATGTGCAGTGCAGATATACAAGACTAGCTAAGTTAGTCGGAGAAGGATCAGGCTTAGACTTCACACTGGACTCTCTACTAGAGACCTGAGAAAATCAGGAATATAGGAAACAAACACTGAAAACTATTTAGCCTTTCTGAAACTTTATTGAAAATTGGCGGGGGCTGGCGTTCACAGTAACACAGTAGCTAGCCCTATTGCCTCACAGATCCTACACTGAAGTGCTCTTGTGTGGAAGCCTAGGGTTCTTCTTGGACCTGTGTTATTTTCTCTGTCTTTGAGAATGTGAGAGGAATTTTAACCAGACAGATTACTCAAAGAATGACTGATGACTCTAAGTTGGTCCTATAAGACTGAATGTGGATGAATGAGTGAGTGTGTCCCATGACAAACTTAAGTCCTAATAAGGCGTGCTCAATGGGCCTTATGTCCAAGGTGGCGGGATACTCACTGCACTGTGTTAACTGATGCTATTTAGGAGATTATGGAGTTAGGAAACTGGATAGATAAGTAAGGGTTTAGAAGACATGAACAGATTAGTAAAAGGAGAGAAATATAAATTAACATGATTTTTTGAACATTACTCTTTCTAATATTTTTCCAATATATTTAAAGTTTATTCATCACAAGAAATATTTTGATATTTTTTAATTTTTTAATCATGGGATCACCCTTAACCTGAAAGTAAATCCCTTGGTCCTTAAACAATAGCATGTATCACGGTTCAAACTGCTCATTAAAACCTAGCTGCATGCCATTTATGTGTAGCACTGGCCTTACTCACGCTAACGTGGATTATTTATTTATTTTGATGTGAGGAAACACAGTGTAATTAATACTTTTATTTCTCTGGTGAGAACACTGCATTAGCTGACACACTGTGTGAGTATAACTCTAGTGTTAATAAGGGCTCTCAAAAGATTTGATAAGGCACAGTGCTATACAGTTCTGTGTATTAGCAACTGGTAATCAAGACCTTTCTTCCCAGTGATAAACTGCAAATGCACACTACTAGTGGATAATACCAGGCTCATGGTTAGGACGTATTATGATTATACTGGCTACTTAGTTCCAAAGGTAGCATATGTAGGGATATTACCTCAAAAACATATATTTAGATTTGCTTCAAAAGAGGATGCTAACAAGTGGTTCTGTACATTATTTTATATTAGGCAAACCCCTGTCTTCACTTAATACAGGAGACAAGATTGTCGGCAAGACAGAGCAACTTTAATTAATATGCTTGGTTCAGTGGTGTGCTTCTAAGATAAAAGCCTTTTAATATAGTTAAATAGTTTAATGTACCTTATTTCACAACATGTCTGAAGTGTCTTACATAAAATGATATATAAAAATGAACTAAAGGAAACATAGTTTTATCTATTTAGCATTTATAATTTGTTTACTTTGCAAAGTGACTCAACATGTAATGTGTCAGTGTGAAATTATTTACAGTTTGATAATTATTGGTTTAATTTAGAAATATAATGTTTCAAGTTAAACATCTGAAAGGAAGTGTATATTTTACACAGAACTGTAAATGTTTTACATTCTAAGTCAAACATTTTGTGCATTTTTACATGGTTTTGTGTCCTAAGTTATACATTTCATGCACTATTGCAAAGTTTTTCTGAGGTCTTTTGTTTTGTAATTTGAAGCCAGTAATTATAAAAGAAGAACATAAGCTTGCTACAAGTTCCTCCACACTCAAAAGGTATTAGTATTTGGAACAAATAAAAAGAACAGCTTTGCAACTTTGGAGGTTTATAATGTTGCAGAAACATGGATATCTACATATTAATGTCTTTGCTCAAGCCTGCTGAAAAATACTGCTGATTGTTGCACTTGTTAAAAAGCTCTGCTGGGTGCCAGGAGGTAGACAATAATACAACATCTGGATACTGCCTGAAACATAACTACATGCCTGCCAAATGTTCTTTTGATAACTTCCTGAAGCCTGTTTTGCTGAAAACATCTGTGAATGCTAATGTGACCCCAAATCATGTTACCAAGATCTTTAACTCAAAACAATGAATACTTGATTCTAGAGTTTGAACCTAAAACATTTATAACTTGACAGGCACCAATCTTAAAGAGTTCATAGAATAAGCACTATCTCCTATACACCAGGGTTTCACATTTGTTGTGCTCACAATCTGATATGTCTGTTGCTTTTTATTACTGGCTGTCTAACAATTCAATCCATCCATCCATCAATCCATTATCCAACCCGCTATATCCTAACTACAGGGTCATGGGGGTCTGCTGGAGCCAATCCCAGCCAACACAGGGCACAAGGCAGGAAACAAACCCAGGGCAGAGTGCCAGCCCACTGCAGGGCGCAGACACACACACACACATGCCCACACGCCAAGCACACACTAGGGCCAATTTAGAATCGCCAGTGCACGTAACCTGCATGTCTTTGGACTGTGGGAGGAAACCGGAGCACCCGGAGGAAACCCACGCAGACACTGGGAGAACATGCAAACTCCACGCAGGGAGGACCTGGGAAGTGAACCCGGATCTCCTAACTGTGAGGCATAACAATTCAGTAAGAAATAAAAATAAAATAGTCAAAGAACAGATCATCTTTGAAGGTAAATGGGCATTAAGTCAAACTGGTGTGGTTTAAGAAGCTGACAGCATACAGACTAACATGTGACCCAATGTGCAATTGTGTCAGGTGGGATTTTTCTTCTGTTCAGCTGCAATAAGAATTATGCTATAATGTATATTGTGATTGTTTTAGCGCTTACCAATTAATACTCTTTTTTTGCTTAGTGATTTTTTGAACTCTTTCAATCATATAAAAATAAGAAGTCATAATTATATTTATAAATGTTACGTAATCAAAAAATGTACAGACATAAACTTGAACTGAACTCGTGAAGGCTTTTGTGGCCTCAAGGAGTACTACTGCACATATTAAACTCTTGCAGCATGGAAAGGGAAAAAATAAACTGCATAAATAAATTCTGTGTTCTACTGTAAAGACAGATGTCACCATTTACACAGACTTGAATATACATTATCATGTTGCTTGATGTTTCATACAATAAAACTGAAACTTATTTCTGAATACTACAAAGACACATCTTAATTTTAAATGACAGAATTACAGAGTAAATGAGAGTTCAGCTGCAATGAAAACAAGTCCACAGTGAGGACTTTACAGTATGAAAATTCTGCACAGTATATGTTGTGATTAGCACCCATCAAAAATTATTTTAAAAACACCTTTCCATAACAAGACAGAAAAAACAGTACTTGCAAAGAATAAATTTAATAACAAATTAAATCAGTAAGAAAAAACTCACAAAAGATAGATCTTCTTCTTTCAGCTGCTCCCGTTAGGGGTCGCCACAGCGAATCATCTTTTTCCATATCTTTCTGTCCTCTGCCTCTTATTCTGTTACACCATCACCTGCATGTCCTCTCTCACCACATCCATAAATCTCCTCTTAGGCATTCCTCTTTTCCTCCTTCCTGCCAGCTCTATCCTTAGCATCCTTCTCCCAATATACCCAGCACCTCTTCTCTGCACATGTCCAAACCAGCACAATCTCACCTCTCTGACTTTGTCTCCCAACCGTCCAACTTGAGCTGACCCTCTAATGTACTCATTTCTAATCCTATCCACACTTTTCACACCCAATGCAAATCTTAGCATCTTTAACTCTGCTACCTCCAGCTCTGTCTCCTGCTTTCTGGTTAGTGCCACCATCTCCAACCCATATAACATACAGTAGCTGGTCTCACTACCGTCCTGTATACCTTCCCTTTCACTCTTGCTGATATCCGTCTGTCACAAATCACTCCTGACACTCTTCTCCACCCATTCCACCCTGCCTGCATTCTCTTTTACACCTGTCTTCCACAATCCCCATTACTCTGTACTGTTGATCCCAAGTATTTAAACAAATCCACCTTCGCCAACTCTATTCCTTGCATCCTCACCATTCCACTGACCTCCCTTTCATTTACACACATGTATTCTGTCTTGTTTCTACTGTCCTTTATTCCTCTCCTCTCTAGACCATATCTCCACCTCTCCACGGTCTCCTCAACCTTCTCCCTACTATCGCTATAGATCACAATGTCATCAGCAAACATCATAGATCATGGGGACTCCTGTCTAATCTCGTCTGTCAACCTGTCCATCACCACTGCAAATAAGAAAGGGCTCAGAGCCGATCCCTGATGTAATCCCACCTCCACTTTGAATGCATCCATCACTCCTACCGCAGACCTCGCCACTGTCACACTTCCCTCGTACATATCCTGTACAACTCTTAGGTACTTCTCTGCCACTCCCGACTTCCTCATACAATACCACAACTCCTCTTGAGGCACCCTGTCATATACTTTCTCCAGGTCCACAAAAACGCAATGCAACTCCTTCTGGCCTTCTCTATACTTCTTCATCAACACCCTCAGAGCAAACATTGCATCTGTGGTGCTCTTCCTTGGCATGAAACCATACTGCTGCTCACTAATCATCACCTCACTTCTTAAACTAGCTTCCACTACTCTTTCCCATAACTTCATGCTGTGGCTCATCAACTGTATCCCCCTGTAGCTACTACAGTCCTGCACATCCCCCTTATTCTTAAATATCGGCACCAGTACACTTCTTCTCCACTCCACAAAAGATAGATAAAAATCACTAATTAACCCATCAATTAAAAGAATAAGTAACTAGCTAAATCCGGGTTTATAGTTGAAGCATCTGTGCTGGGATGAGGAACATATGGACAAAATGATGTCAGACTTGGATAAATGTTCCTGGGCACACTGTGCTTGAATATTTTTCTAAGTGGTGAATTTCCAGGGTACTTGGGTACCAGGATGATGAGCGAAGAACTGAATTTGATGCAACAGGTAATTAAAACAAAAAACATTTTGTTTTTTTGTTCTCCACTCAGGAGAACATTATACTTGCATTTCCTTCACCATTTTTGGTCAATGGGTCTGACACTCCACCTTTTCCTTTTCTTCCTCTTAAAGTCAGTAATAGCAAGAACAACCCTTTTTCATCAGCAGAGTCTCACATCCTCTGGTGTGACATTGTTAGCTATACAACCATGATCGAGCAATGTCAATGACTAGGAGACTACTAACAAGCCAATGAAGCAGACCGCTGCAAATATAAAAGTGTTTTGGTCGCTCACCATGATAAGTGATAAGTATAAACCAGACTTAGAAAATACAGGAAATTTTATAAAATTAATTGGAGTGTGGGGTATTTTGTCTTAATTAATATTTTCCAACCATTTCCCCAGAAATTTTGGTGATGATATTTGTTTTTCACTTTAGGGTTTAGTATTACCATAACAAATCATGCCATGTTCTGAGCCCACTTAATCCTGAGCGGGGTGGGGGTGGGGGGACGGTACTGGAGCCTATTCCAGCAAGCACAGGGCGCAAGGCAGGAACATTCCCTAGACAAGGTGCCAGTCCAGGGCAGAATGAACACACTCACATAGAAACACTCTCAGGTCAATTTAGTATTACCAGTTCTCTTACTGTAATGTTTTTGGACCTGGACACAAGGATACCAAGAGAACATGTAAAACCTGGTATTCTTACTGTGACACAGAAGTGCTACCACTGAGCCAGCAGGCAGGCCAGGCTTAGTTTCATTTATGCAAATTATTTCGTAACATTTCTGTACCATTTTTGAGGTCCCATTTCAGATGAGTGTCCTCTGCGGTTGTGAACCAGCAATCACAACGTAATGGTCATATCCATATCTGAGTTAACAGATTCAAAAAACATTATTACATCTGTTAGCAATCTTTTGGCTAAATACATTAATTTTTTTATATTTTCAACTCTTGTCTCATGTTTTGGTTTTGGTTGCTGTATTCTTGATTTCTCGATATTGGACCAGTTTCTGTCTTTTGACCACATAGGTTATTCTGGTAACTTTTAAAAATCTTTTGCAATTTCAAGAAAAGCATGATAAGAAGGCAACAAACAAAACAATACTTCAAAAAGCAAAAGCTGAAATGAAAGCAAAAGTCAAAATAGTAAAACAAATTCTAAACTGTAAATCTCAAAGAGGAAAAGATGACCTACAATATATGTAAACTAGGTTTGGGTGATAATAATGATAATTATTTAATTTTTAAAAACAACCTGAATAATGATTATTGTGTGGTGGGTGACTGTTTGATAGTGTTTTGTTTTTTGTCTAGTGGGCTGCAGGGGACTTTTTTTTAAATCACTTTCACATATGTTATAAAGCTTTCATTCCATCTGCTTAAACACTTAATTTCCCTGCATACCTAGAAAGTTTTATCTCATCTCCCTCCATGAGTCATGAAGGTGGGTTGTGCAGGACCCACTGGATTTCATCCAGGATACTTGCATCTAAAAGTAAATTAGGTGCTGCACACATTCAGTCAAACGCTTTGTCATTAACAGTTAAATGTTGAAATACCGTGACAAATTTGATCCATAAAATTATTTTTTATTATACAATTTAGTTCACTTCTAATTTTTGTGTTTATTGTAAATTTCAGCTTAGTTTGTTCTTTTGCAGTTGCAAACAAATAATGTAGCTTATCTTTGGCTTGCTGCTCACTAAAACTTAAAACATATCACAGCAAGTGAAAGGCAGCTGGTTTCTTTCACTTATCAAAAGCAGTAACCATTTACTGCCACATATCAATTTTAAGAACCTTTTCAATATTATAAGTACTTGTTTAGCTGTCTTTGGCAACACAAAACAATTCCTAATCCAGTTACAACTGCTGGCATGTCCTATTATCTTCATTATAACTGGATGAAGTATTCCTAGAGTATGTCCAACACAGCAAGGTATAGCTTAAAATCAAAGTTTAAGGTTTTATCAATCCAGTGGGTGGGGGGAAACTTGAATTAGTTTAATCTAAAACTTTCATTGTCATTTGCATTCAGAAAAGTGTATTATTGTTAGATCTAAATTTAAAAGAAATTAATAAATATTTATACAATTGCCATAGGATGCTTAACTGTGCCATTTTCATTTTAATCATTTTAAAGTGAAGTTTCTCTCTTAATTGTATCCAAATACTATCAATTAATCAATCGAAGCAGACACTAGAGCAAATGACACCAACACTAAAGGGCTGCTATTGTGTGCTTATGTTACACAGGATGTAATATTTTATTCCAGCACAGAACTGTAAATGAAAAATAATTTTGTTGTTCACTATGTGAGACTAATATGCTGTATTGCTTTTATTGATTACAGTGAATTTAAATTAATATTTTCTGTTTTAGCTGACCAAGATAAAGTTGTTACCTTGACCTTTGAAAATTGTAACATGTTTACATTCATACATCTGTTGGTTGTTGCCAAAAGGTCTTCAAAATCTAAATTTTTATTTATTTTATTTATACTCACTAATGTTCAGTTTTTATAATCATTTTTGGTCCTATATATTAAATCATAATAATAAGCCTTTTTGGTTTCTAGATTCAAACCATAAACTACTCACACTTAAAACTGAGCATCAGGAAAGGAATATAAAAATTGCTGATAATGAATGATATGGAAAAATATAAAATGTTTTTGCCGTATCTCCCAGCCCTAATATAAATATTAAAGGTCATGTGATTCTGTAGGCTCCAGGCTCCCCATGAGCCTGCTGAGAATAAGCAGGTTTGAAAATGGATGGATGGATGAATGGACAGAAATCATTTTATTTAAAAAATTATTTCACATAAAGATTGACATTGTGAATGTAAATAAAACAAACTACCGGTATTTAACAAAGGCAAAATTAAAACCCATTGAGAAATCAAACATAAAGCAACAGAAGAAAGTGTGAAATGCTTCTAAGCAGAATGTGCACAACAATAATGGAGAGATAGATAGATAGATACATTAGCAAATAAGTATAAAATAAACAATACAGATAATTAGCAATATTTTATGCAAAAAACTGTAAAGTACTAAATTCAAACCAAATGTTAATAAATTTGACACAATACCCTATGAATCCATTATTGTTCAGAAATATCTGGTGAAATAAACTAAGCTGAAAACTTTGTGATTCACACTGAAGTTTACACTTACATTACTTAGCAGATGCTTTTATCCAAAGCAATTTAGACAAGAAGTTAACATAATCAAGGAAACATTACTCTAGGGGACTGTTTTTGAACTACTGTTACAGGACAAGGTTACAAAATTGATCATCACAAGTGTGGAGCTCAGAACAAAATGCAAGCAAGTTGAATTTCCTTGGTTACAAGAACCTAACAAAGTCATTATGAAAAATTCACTGAATGAAGAGTCCTCAAAAGTTTCTTAAACACATTGAGGGAGTCAGCAGTTTGAATGGAGGTGGGCTGCTTGTTCCATCAGCTAGAAGCTACACATGAAAGAGTCTGGATTGAGATTTGAAGCCATGCAGAGTTGGAATCACCAGACTTCATTTATATACCCACATACACACACACACTCACACACTACCAGTCAAAAGTTTTAGAACACCACAGTTTTTTCAATTTTTATGGAAATGCATGCAGTTTAGATCTTAATGTTTCATGAAATCAAGACATATAACAAATTAAGAATGGCAAATAAAAAATAAGTCAATGAATCATTAAGTGTACAAAATATTATTAAAAATTTTGATTCATCAAAGTATCCACCTTTTGCTGATATAACAGCCAATCACACACGTGGCATTCTTCGATAATAGAAATCAAATATTGGTCAGAAACATCTTCCCAACCCTGTTGCAGGAGTTCGAACAAATGGATTGCACTTGTATGTTGCTTTACCTTTCATCCTTCTGTCCAGTTCATCCCAAACTAACTCAATGCTGTTTAATCTGGAGACTGTGCTGGCCATTCCATGTTCTGAAGTGTACCTTCTTTTTCTTTTCATTTAACGTATAGTTCTATAGTTCTATTAGTAAGTTATAGTTCTGACATAGCCTGGAGGTATGTTTTGGGTCATTATCTTGCTAAAGGATGAACCCCTGACCTACTAGATACAGACTGGAAGGTATTGTGTGGAGCTGCAAAATGTTGTGATAAACCTTTTAATTCAGAATGCCAGTCACTCTGTGCAAGTCACCAACTCTGCCTCCAACAAAAGAATCCCAGACTATCACACTTCCTCCTTCATGTTTGACAGTTGGTGTCACACACTTAGAAACCATCCTTTCACCAACTCAACAGTGTACAGACTCCCTGCATGATGAACCGAAGATTTAAAATTTTGATTCATCGGCCCATAAGACTTTCTTCCAGTTAGCAGTAGTCAACAGCTGGTATTTCATGGTCCAGGCAAGCTTCGCTTTCTTATTTTGTCCTTTAAGGAATGGCTTTCTTACTGCCACTCACCTTGTCAAACCTGCAGCACAAAGTCTTTTCTTCACAGCAGAAACTGAGACTTGCTGTGCTTGAAGTTATTGTGCTGTGAGGTATCTATCATGTAAGCTGATGACCTGTAGAAACTTGCCTTCTGATGGGGTTGTGATTTATGGTCTTCCATATCTCTCCGCCTATGGATTTTGTGGGACACCATACTCACTGACATTTTGATTGTTTTGCAATTTCTTTAAATGAAAGGCCTGCACTTCTAAGGGTAATAACCCTCTGTCACATCGCGTTTGTTAATTTCCATTTTCTTGCTTTTACCACTGGAATTTACAAATTGTAATATAATCCAAGTATTACATCAGAGGGTGTAGTAATACAGTCTGTTCCCACTCAGCTTTAAGATAGACAGAGTTTTGAAGTAATCAACAGAAGATGCAAGTTTAAATTAACTTTAATTGCTGCAGAACATCTGTAGGTTGTAACCTATTAATTGCTCCCTGAAGAAGACCCATTTGTAATATTCTGAAATTTCCAATTTTTTTTTTTTTACATTTTTTGCTAACCTAAACTTTAAATTTAAACCTCTGGCTGCTTATGGCTTACCTTTGACAATTTTAGTTCATTCATTGCACTTCAACTGATTAACTATGAAGTAAAACTGGAAAAACTGATTATATATATTCCCGGGGGGGAACAACAGGAAGAGCTGAAAATATATCACTGAAATAGCATTGAAAAGAGAAACCATTGGACCGGATGATGGGACCTAGTGAGGAAGTGTACAGAGAGGAGGAGAGCACTCAGCACATATCCTTGAGGCAGCCAGCCCTATACTTGCCTGGTGCACCCTTGACATCTCTCCTCACCAGGACAAACAGTAGAATCTGCCCAGGAGGTGGCACTCTAACCACTTGGGGGCAGACCAAGCCAAGGTCATAAAGGGCAGCAAGGTGGATCTGAGAGTTGAGGATAAAATTGAAGATCGTATTATTATTATTATTTTTTTAAGCAAACCAAGTATAGTTAGGTTCCTTATCTACAGATGAGGTGTGAAAGTCATGTAATATGTGAATTTACAAGAAGTCTAAAAGACAAAACCAACAAATAGACCTTTAAGACTGTGTTTCTTCTTTTTGATGAAAGAATTTTTTTAGAAATTAAAATGGAAAATGTACTGAGGTCTCACTTATATTTTTTAACATGTGTTTTGCAAATAACAAGAGTATGGGTCTCTAAAACTAAACCACAGTTGGGTGAAAAACCTTTAAAATGTGAAGTTAAGCTACAAAAAGATCAACTTCATGCCCATAGGGGTGAATATCTCTACAGGTCAGGTGAGAGGTATTTCAGTTGTTTTTTATTGTCCTTGTTAGTACTTTTGCATTCACAGTGTTCCTTAATTTGTAATGTTGGTATGGTATTAGATAATAACCCATCACCAAGTATAAACCTATGGAGTGTATGAGTGCATGACTTAAGAAACAGGTGTTTAAGTTTTCTGTGGTAATATTCATAGAAACATACAAAAATGCAATTTAAACCATATTACGGTGGAGCCTTGGTTTGCGAGCATAATTCGTTCTGGAAACGTGCTTGTAATCTAAAGCATTCGTATATCAAAGTGAATTTCCCCATAAGAAATAATGGAAATTCATATGATTTGTTCCACAACCCAAAATATTCATATAAAAATGATTAATCCAAAATATAAAGTAAAAATACATAAAACAAATTAACCTGCACTTTACCTTTGAACCATGGCTGCTATGAGGGAAATGAAAGAGAGGAAAGGAAAAGGAGGGCAATTGTGTAGGATGACTTTCACTATAACTAACGTAATCACTGCTAACTGTTGGCTCACTGGAATCTTTTTCTTTTTTTTTTGCGACTTTAACAAGGAACCTCTCCAATGACAGTTAATTTCGCCTCCTTTTGAGGATTTCACGGAAATGTGACATTGTATTGTTGTTAAACAGATTCATCACTTGCACTGCTACAGCCTTATTCAGGTGGTGCTTTTCTAAAAAATTTTGCACATTTTCCTACATTTTACACATCTCCCTAATCTAGTACCTTTACTAAAGAACAGTCACTACACTTGGACACAAAATAAAAAAATTATTTACGCACACACGTGGTCACAATGATATAGTAAGCAGTATATACTTGTACAGATGTTGACTATACGAGTGAGGCACACCAACTGAAATCAAGCATGGGAGACGATTACCCACAATCCCGTAGTGAGAGAGAGAGAGAGAACAATCGGCTCAGTTGTGATCACGTGACACTCGGCAGACAAAGCGTATACAGACTACTCGCATTGCAAGACCTCGCTCACTTATCAATTTAATATTTATTACAAATTTTTGCTCGTCCTGCAAAACACTTGCAGACCAAGTTACTTGTAACCCAAGGTACTTATAAGGAGGTGATTGTTACATTGTGTTTTTTACAGTATGGCATTCAAGTTTTTAATATCAAGAATGAGTTATATGCTTCAGCAATTACTCTCATTCAACCATCCATCCATTTTCTAATCCATTTATATAATTCAGGGTTATTGGGAGCATTGGGTGTAATGAAAGAACTAACAATGGACAGGATGCCAGTCCATCACATGGCCTTCCCATGTTCTCATCCATTCTGGGGCAATTTAGACTCGTCAATTATGCTATTGGGATGAAGGAAAAAAATTGGAATATACATAGGAAAAAGCCACAGGAAAAAATTAGGGAGAATGTGTAAATGTCACAAGGTTAGCCCCCAGGCTATGCTTCAGATCTTTGGAGCACTAATAGCACTAACCACTCCTCTGCCCTAATCATTACTTTACTGAAAAGTTTCCCCAAAAAGTAAGAAACATTACTTAATATTATAACATACTATAAATGATTGCAGTATTAAATATCAAAGGCAAAAGTTTACCTAACACTATTACAAGTAGTTGATTAAAAAGTATTAAATATGTGGCATTTGTGGTGTCAGAAGTATGGAATAAACTGAAATGTTACAATTAAATTATTAAATATAAAAATTTACAATTAAATTCAAGACAAAAGTCTGAAGTTTAGTTGCACTTTAAAAGGCATTTACTTCATTTAACTTCTGAAAACCCTACTGTGTACCTATGACTCTATGATTTACAGCATGAACAAAGTATATTCTAAGTAAATTATTTTTTAGCATTACATTCAAGACTGCATTCATTCTGTTTCCCACAACATGAAAACACTGCATCATTTTGTACTAAGGTTCTATTGTTATAAACAGTCACATTTCTGAAGATCTCTACACATTAAGCTGATGACTAAAGATGTACAGTGTTTAAAGATGTGAATCTGCAGAAGTCTCTGGCTTTACAACCTTTCACAAGAAGATGGTACCAAGCCAGATAAAACACCACGGGAAACATTGTTACAGGATAAGGAAAAGAAAAAATATTCATTAACCAACTCAAATATTTTTCATGTGGTAGTGTTTCTCTTCACAATGCTGTGGGATATGAATCTTTGAGCACAATAATTGATCAGAATAGTATATACCATATAACTGCCAAATTTAACTCTATTGCCAATTTAAATATTTTTTTTAATTTAATGTAAGTAATTAATTAATTTTAAGGAATCTCCTAAATAAAGCATGTTGGTGCTATACTGTAGAAAAAGAATTTAAGACAGCATTATGTTTAATACTTGGCTCACAAATTAAATGTCTCAAGAAACATCAATTTCATATATTAAAAATGATAAATCAAATGCTGATTACTATTATCCATTACACAAAGCCACTTCAAACAGTTATCCATTATCACATTAAAAATGTCAATCAAATGCAAAACTGCAATGCTAAACAGAAAAGCTACAATTACAGAACATAAGAGTCATGAGTGTATCTTTATTCCACAGTGTATGTTTAGCGCTGGGGAAAGTTAACTTTCAAGCACAGAACTGTCTGGAATAGCCACATACTGTATAATATCATTACCTGCCCTACCACATTATAATCTGTTGTGTAACTATCTGAGAGCTGAACTGTACCAAGCCACTTCTAGTAACTCAGCCCTTAGCTGTCCAGACAAAAGGCACTCCCATGACCATATTCATTATGTTTGACTCCCTATATGAATCAAGTTTTATACTGATACTTTAATTTTCTGTTAATCTGCAGATATATCAAACTTGAATTACAAGGATACAGTGTTTGATGTTTTAGTTATTCAAAGTTAAATATATTTTTGATTTTGAATATACAAGATTATTTTTGTTCATGTACAATAGGTCTACTTCTTAATTATTAATTGTTTCTTAAGACAGTATTCCTTGTTATGAAGGTTAATGGGAATAATAGTGGAAGCCAATAAAATGGAAGATTGTTTTGCAACATGGCATGGAAGCACAAGGCTTTCTGTGCTGGGCTGGTAGCATCACTTCAACAGAGACCCAACAAATCAACAAGCTAATTAAAAAGGCAAACTTGGTTATGGGATGCACTCTTGACTCAGTTGAGTAGCACAGGAGAGAATGAGTGCCGCTTTGAACAATGCTGCACATCTTCTCTCTGACACATTAACACTAAGTACTTTCAGCCAACAAATCATTCAGCACAGATGTGTGAAGAAACTATTGGGGCTCCTTAAAACCAATAGCAATAAGCTTTTATAATACCTCACGGTGATTACTCTTATTTATCTTTAGCTCAGTCAGAAATTTTCTTTCTTTTTAGTAATTCTTGTGTGTATTTGTTAAAATATTTATGTATGTATTGTCACACATGAGCGCATCGGGAGCAGTTGAAAGACCCGACGGGCGCCACGATAAACCCGGCCGGGGGACAAAGACAGCGTACTAACCTCTCTCTCCTTTCTTCCGTAGAAAAGATGAAGCGATGTCGCCGTAAAACCCGGAATACACAACGGTCTCTACTTCCGGGTTCCTTTCTTCCCTCTGGTCCCCCAAAGATGACGTCAACCTCCCAAAATCCATCATGCCTTCCCAGCAACCATCACATCTGATTTCCGGTCCATCCCTTTATATTGTCCCCCCAAACCCACCATCTTTGTCTTATGATTTTTGATATTTTTATGTCTGAAAGAAAAAGACCTGATTTTTGTTACAGTATACGGGGCAAAACCTCAAACCTTTATGTTATTGTCTTGTGCTTCTTTTACAGTGGCATAGTTGGCAGGATACAAAAGTCCGAGAAAAATGACCGCAGGACAGGACCTGAACTCAGTGCTGAACACCCTGGCCACGGAGTTGCAGGCGCTGAAAGTGGAACACACTACCACGAGGGCGGAGCTGACAGATACAAGGAGACGACTGGCTGTGGCAGAGATGGTAAAGCCGGAGCCCTCGCGGCCGCCGCCTCCTCCGATTTTGACACTATCTGAGGCTGACGACATTGAGTCGTACCTCTCAATTTTTGAGCGGACGGCCACCCGTAATCAGTGGCCACGTGCGGAGTGGGCCACTATATTTGCCCCGTACCTAAAAGGCCCGGCGCAGCGGGCTTATCACGATCTCCCTGAGGAGGAAGCTTCCCAGTACTCTCTCCAGAAGGCCGAGATCTTTAAACGCTACGGCGTAACCTCCGACCAGCAGGCGAGGGAGTGGCGGCACTGGCGATTCGACCCCAACGGTCCCCGTAGGACACAAGCCTTTGAGTTCTCTGGTAAGATCGGGCGCTGGCTACGGCCAGATGTCAACCAGGCTCGGCAAGTGGTGGAGTTGGTAGTTTGTGAAGCGTTCTTATACGCAATGCCGGAATATCTCACCCAGCAGGTCCGGAGATATCCATTTAAGACCATGGACGGCCTTCTGGAGGTACTTGAGCGCCTGCTGGCGGTGAACCGACTTGGGGAGGCGGAGAGGTCAGCTCGCGGGGCCCGACAGGGATGTGTGGCCATTCCAGAGGCCACCCGCCGCGGTCTGGAGGCTCCGGCTAAGCCACGCGATCGACCCCCCTCCTTGCCGCGCTGTTTCAAGTGCGGTGAGTCAGGGCACATCGTCAGCTCTTGCCCTCTGAACCACGAGCCGATGGACTGCAGCTGGATCCGGGGTGAGAGGTACTGTGCACTGTCTAACCCCCTGGTGGTAAAGAATACGGGAGTGGTGTTACTTAATGGGCACTCGGTGGTCGCGTTATTTGATTCTGGGAGTAACATCACCATTGTTGCTCGCCGTTATGTCTTGCCGCGACAGTGGGCCGCTCCGAATACAAAAGTCACATGTATACATGGGAGGACCAAGTCTTATAGGTCCGCCTACTGTTGCATAACCTGGAAAGGCGAACCTAAATGAATGTTTGTTGCAGTGCTACCCGATCCCCCCTTTCCGGTTATACTGGGACATGACTGGTCGGAAAGTATACGCGGTAAGACAAGCGCCACTCCGGAAACCAGGTTGGGTCTGATCATGGAGGGACAGGGTCCCCTCCCAGCTGCTCCCACACCGTGCACTTCGGCGGCTGTTGATGACGTAGGGGAGACCTCCTCGCAGGCGGACCGCCCCCCCCCCCCACCCGATTTTAATAGAGGAGGAGACTCCGACACCTGAGAACGTGGCTCCCGATCCCCTCGCAGGCATGAAGTATCAATTTCGCTACACGCCCGCGTCATTTAAAAGAGAACAGTGGAACGATGATTCCCTTAAGTTTGCCCGGAATGCAATCGTATCCGCAAATGACATACCGTTAGCTGATTCCACGCCACCGGGACCCCACTTTGTCTTAGATAACGAATTGCTGTATCGAGTGGCAGAACACGAAGGTGAGGTTCGGAAGTTGTTGCTAGTCCCACGGACCTACCGGCGGCAAGTGTGTGAACTAGCACATGCCCACCTCCTAGACGCCCACTTAGGGGCCGAAAAAACGCTGGAGAGGATCAAACTCCGGTTTTATTGGCCTGGGATCAACGAAGAGGTCAGGCGCTTCTGTTAGTCCTGCCCGCTCTGCCAGCTGCGCCAGATTCCCAGAAGGGACCGTGCTCCTCTCATCCCTATTCCCCTTATCGACGTGCCATTTGAACGGATCAGGATCGATCTAGTAGGACCCCTGGAACATTCAAAACGAGGCCATAAGCACATTTTAGTTATGGTCGATTATGCCACTCGATACCCGGAAGCGGTTCCCTTGCGAGCTGCCAATTAGAAAAACATCGCGCGGGAACTAGTAGCCCTCTTTGCCGGGGTGGGTATACCCAAAGAAGTCCTCACGGATCAGGGTACCCCCTTTACTTCGGATATGTTCAGGGAGGTGGCTCAGTTGCTCCGCATTAAGCATCTCAAGACGTCTATATACCACCCCCAGATGGATTGGTTGGTGGAACGTTTCAATCAGACCTTAAAACAGATGCTCCGAAAGGTAGTCAGCGCGGACGGTTGGAACTGGGACCAACTTTTACCCTTAAGTGCTTTTCGCTTATCAGGAGGTGCCTCAGGCTTCCACCGGGTTTTCCCCTTTTGAACTTTTGTATGGACGTCAGCCCCAAGGTATTCTGGATGTCCTAAAAGAAGGATGGGAAGGAAAGGCGCTTCCCTCCGTTAGTATTCTAGAGCATATCGCGCAGTTACGCGATAGGCTAGAAAAAATTAGACCCATCCTAAAGGAACACATGTCCAAGGCTCAAGCAGCGCAGGCCCGCAATTATGACTGGAACACATCCCTACGTGAATTCCATCCAGGGGACCGTGCAATGGTGCTCGTGCCCACTTCCCACTCCAAATTGTTGGCCCATTGGCAGGGCCCATACGAGGTGAAAGAGAGAAAAGGGCTCGTGGACTATTTGGTGCTTCAGCCGAATCGTCAGCCGAGTGAGAAAGTATATCATGTGAACTTGCTGAAACCCTGGAGGGACAGGGAGGAACCGTCTCTCCCAGGACCGGCCCTCTCCCTTTTCTTGGAAAAAGATGACCTTAACCTCTGTCCCAATTTGAGTCCCCAACAACGACAGGAGCTACTGGGAGCAATCCGGTCGGTCCCGGAAGTGGTCAGTGAGACACCAGGGCGGACTGCGCTGATTAAGCACGACATAGTGACGGACCCGGGGGTGGTAGTCAGGGAAAGACCTTATCGCCTCCCAGAAGTGAAACGTACAGAGGTGGAGTTAGAGGTACAACGGATGTTGGATCTGGACATTATTGAGGAAACCCATAGCCCCGGTCCAGTCCGTTTGTACTCGTTTCCAAGCCGGACGGCTCCTGGAGATTCTGTAATGACTTCAGACGTCTCAATCAAGTCTCCAAGTTTGACGCCTACCCCATGCCCCGGATAGACGAGCTTCTTGAAAGGCTGGGGACGGCCCGTTATTTGACTACCCTGGATATGACAAAAGGGTACTGGCAAATTCCCTTAACGGCATCCGCAAAGGAGAAGACAGCCTTTAGTACCCCTAGTGGACACTGGCAATACAAGGTCCTCTCATTTGGGCTGCACGGGGCACCGGCAACCTTTCAGCGTCTGGTAGACAGAGTGCTACGGCCCCACCAGTCCTATTGTGCCGCCTACCTGGATAACATGGTCATTTTTTCCGGCACCTGGGAGGAACATGTATTACAGGTGTACACGGTTCTCCTGACACTAGCCTCGTAAATGTTATTTTGGTTTGAGCGAGGCCAAGTATTTAGGCTACCTGGTGGGGGGAGGACTCGTGAAACCCCAGTGTAACAAAGTCAAAGCCATTTTAGAATGGCCCTGCCCAATGGTCAAGAAACAGGTGCAAGCCTTCCTGGGACTCGCTGGGTATTATCGTCAGTTTGAACCTCGGTTCTCCGAGAGGGCAGCACCTTTGACGGAGTTAACAAAGAAGCGGGCCCCTTTCCAAGTGGTGTGGAATAATGATGCGGAACGAGCATTCAGTGACTTGAAAAAGGCCCTTAGCTCGGCACCGGTTTTGAGAACACCTGACTTTTCCCGTCCTTTTCTCCTCCAGACCGATGCTTCGGACACAGGTCTTGGCGCCGTGTTGAGCCAAAGCATCGATGGTGTCGAACACCTGAGCCGGAAACTGCTGGACCGGGAGACCAGATATGCAGCGGTCGAGCAGGAAGCCTTGGCCATAAAGTGGGCGGTTATGTATCTGAGGTATTACCTCCTGAGTCGGGAGTTCACCTTGGTAACGGACCATGCCGCTCTCCAGTGGATGGCTCTGCATCGGGAGTTGAATCCCCGGGTCACGAGGTGGTTTTTGGACCTGCAGCCCTACAAGTTTGCTGTCACTTATCGCCGAGGTAGCCTGCAGGCCAATGCTGATGCTCTCTCCAGGATACACGACCTCTCGGTTTGGTCCACCTGACCCGATGGGTCTGGGGTCATGTCACGCACGAGCGCATCGGGAGCAGTTGAAAGACCCACACCGCGATAAACCCGGCTGGGGGACAAAGACAGCGTACTAACCTCTCTCACCTTTCTTCCGTAGAAAAGACGAAGCAACGTCGCCGTAAAACCCGGAATACACAACGGTCTCTACTTCCGGGTTCCTTTCTTCCCTCTGGTCCCCCAAAGATGACGTCAACCTCCCACAATCCATCACGCCTTCCCAGCAATCATCACGTCTGATTTCCGGTCCATCCCTTTATATTGTCCCCCCAAACCCGCCATTTTTGTCTTAAGATTTTTGATATTTTTATGTCTGAAAGAAAAAGACCTGATTTTTGTTACAGTATACGGGGAAAAACCCCAAACCTTTATGCTATTGTCTTGTCCTTCTTTTATAGTATGTATGCATTTATTTATTTATTGAGCCAAATAGCCCTCTTCGGACAAATATCTATACAGTTTCCTATCCATTTACCTATCTTTTTTCCTTACGCATTTTTAAACTGGTAGTTGCAGGGTGTTTAATCCTATCCCAAGAGTAAACCAACACCATTTACACTTGCTGGGCCAGTTTGTCTAACATATCCATCCATACGGACATGAAGAGAATAAACAAACTACACAAAGATGGTGTCTGGGCTGGGAATCCAACCCAGGACACTGAAGTCATAAGGCAGTAATGCTAAAGCATTGGACCATGGCAAAAACTAACTTTTCATATAATCTTTCTCCACCATGTGCCCTATGATTTATTGGTTCTATACAGACCAAACAAATGTTTCTCTCATTCAAGTAACTTTATAAGACCTAATAATCTGGCGGGCTCACAGATCAAGTACCTGATGATGCTAAATCACTTCTACAATATTTTTTTTTTCTAAATGGAAGTGGGGCTGAGTTTTACTGATTTGATTACAACATCTACAACAGTCTAGGTGTATAGTAAAACTATCCTAATGCTATTTCTTAAGAGAAGACAAAAGTACACTGGACATGTCAATTATGCAAATGGAATGACATAAGAGAATAAAACAATGTGGCAGGTGTATGGGAGTGGCCACAATCCTCTCATCTCTGAGAACTGAGGGCATTTTCAGGATTTGTTAGTAATGAAGGATTCATAGGAAGATTTGCCATGACAGCAGCTCCAATGTCTTGAGTAGCAACTCAGACTAGAGGTAGCACTCTCTTAAGATCAAGAAGGTAAGCTAAGGCCCAACCTACTTTAACAGCTATAGTTTAAACCACAAGAAAGAAATATAGAACACTTAAATTCCTTCATGCTTGAAAGTCTTACAGAAATATTTTTAGAACTTGCTAGGGAGACCAATTTGTAATTTTCACAGACTACAATCCCTATAGTCACCTGTAAATAGCCAAGCTGGGGTTTTTAGAACAGTACTTAACTCAGGACAAAACAATAGTTTAGATGCCCTGTCAAAACAAAATTTTGAAATGTTGGTGCCATGGACAGCAGTGGCCTAAGCTTTAAAGAAGCTACTCAGTTCAAGTTAGAGAGTTGAATATCTGCTATGTAATCCATTTAAGCACCAAAAGTATTAAAAAACATTTTGACACATGATGAGTCATGTCTGTTAATCATTAATACATGTGTTATTTTTTTTAAAAATTGCACTTCAGTCTGAAAAAGTATATACAAATACATTATACCAGTACCTACCAAAACTGTTAGAATTTTTAATTACAGTATGATATGGATTTTTAGACATACCGCCCACTCCTTCTAGCAAATCAAGATATGTCCAGGTTATCAGTATTAGGTAATAAATAGATGGGTTTTGCATTTAGGCTTTCTGCGAGGGATTGCTCATAAAATGGTATTCCTAGATTACAAATTATTACAAATTGCACAGTATAGTTATCCTTTTATTTACAAAATTCTGAGGTTTCTCTTTATCTGTGTATGGTGTTTCTCTCCACATTATATACAGTATTTTATTTAGCCACATTTTTATATCATTTACACTTTCTTCATAAAAAAGTATACCTTTAAAATATATAACATTAACTCCAATGGTCATCTGCTAGCCGCACATGTTTTTCTTCTGGGCCTTTGTCACTGCATGCTTAACATTACATTATATAAAAATATGGCCACAGTGACAAAATGCAGAGAAAAAGATAAACATTTCTCTTTCTCAAAAAAGGAAAGAAAATTATTAAAAATCAAAATCTTTTCTAAAGGCAAGTTCAAATTGTATTACAATTTTTAGATAAAAAAAAATCCTATCAGGTACCACAGCGACTGAGTTAATACCACAATACACACATAACCAACACTTAAGCAGACTCTGACTTCTAACTATGAAACTGAAATTTCGGTCTGTGGCAGAGGTGTGAATTTTTTTCTAGATGCCAACTCTGTCATCTATACAAACATAAAAATACTGACCTCTAACTTTAGAAGGTGAAACTGATAGTGCTTTTTGAGCAAGGCATGGAATCCTCTTTAGCCATTGCTTTGAACTTGTAAGCTATTAACTGGTTACTGTCAGGAAATGTTAGTTACATGTAAGAATATGTCTCTTTTGGGCTTGGTTTTGTAAAATTGCATGTTTTATATTCAGATTTTTAATTATTATTCAGGTGAGGGCATTACACTTTGTAAGATGGTCTTTCTATGGGTGCCATTTTGTGTCTGTTCGCTATGAAGCTTCATTGTTGCTAGGCACATGATGTGCATACCTTGTGGCCCATGACATCATGGCAGCCATGATATAGAAGATGGCTGCTCAAAGCAGCAAGTATCCAAACATTAAGACCACTTAAAGTGATAGGTTCCAAAAGAGGAACAAAAAGAAAATTAAAAAAACATTTTAATTAAGAGCATTGAAAGGAATATAAGATCTACGGCTGCAGCGTCCTTTTAACCAGGGTGCAAAACGAGTTGCAAGTGGATGTAATAAGGCAGTAGTCTGGATGGAATCTGCTTTAGGGATTTGGATTGAAGACTGCCAGAAGAAGAACAACGGCAGTGCTACACAATCGCCTGAAGTGGCTCCTTTACAAGGGCTGTAACGCTCTCCTTTGTTGTGCATTAAAATTAAACTCATTGTTATCGGACAAGTCATCGTGTCATTGTTGGTGAGTAACCATAA
>JANRMT010062813.1:99426484-99444846 GCA_026402145.1 Polypterus bichir lapradei
AATAATGGTTCGGGGTATCAGTGTATTGTTACTCTTTGTTATTTGATATACCTAACAGTATCAATTGTGACGTGATGTAACAACAACAAAAACAAATTTCTGCTCTGTTGAGGAGGTTGTCGCTTTGCATTATATATCAGTGATGTTACATGATACGCCCGGTTACACTATTGTTAAGATGATGGTTGTGGGAGGAATTATTGGACTCAAGTCAAGTATACCAAGCAACAAAAATGTACAATCCAATTGGCTATCCAGCAGAGCTCCTAGATCACAGAGGTTTTGAACCCTCAAAGGGGCCCTCCACATCAGGTCCTCTGATCACAGGTCCCCAACACAGTGTGTGATCTGCAAGTAGGAAAGGGCAGCACTGCCTGAATGTGTCCTACCTATTGAAGAGGCAGTGCCAGAAGTACTGGTTGGGGTTGAGACCATTTTTGTAATAAGGTTGCCGGAGTGAAAAATCCTCTGTGCCAGTGGGGAATGAGATCCTACAGGAGATAACGATAGCATTGAAAACTGCAGAGGGAGATTCGCCCCACTTAGTGTTGTGTAGAAAATAGGCCAGTGGCTCAGAACCAGCAGACTAGATTGGTGAGATCTGTTCTTAAACAGAGGACAAAACGATGTATACCAATTGCCAAGGGAATACGCTACATAGCCTATGCCAGAGTACTAGAACATAAATCCTATCAGAGAAATGAATTTCCAGGAGGTGCAATACATACCTGTATTCTATTCTGATTGGAGATTAATGAAGAATGCATATTATGAACAAACAAGTTCCCCTCTTTGCCTAAATTATCAAAGGAATACACCACCCAAACATGACTTTTTATATGTTACATACCCCATAGAATCAAGGAAGGGTTAGCGTTAGGGCTCTCGAAAGACTGAGTGAGGAGTCTGAGTGTCTGGGCTTGCAAGTGTCCTGGATAAAAACCAAGATGCAGGCCTTTAATGACCTCTTAGGCACAGCCAACAGCAGTGTGTTTGTCTGCAGAGAGAGTGTCGACCTTTTTGAGAGGTTTACTTACCTCGGCAGGGGCATCTATGTCTCTGGTGACTCTTCCTATGAAGTCGGAAGACAGATTGAGAGAGCATGGGGAGTCATGAGGTCAATGAAAAGGGATGTGTGGTGCTCCCAATATGCAAAAAGGATGAAAGAACAGTCTTTAGAGCCCTGATGCTTCCTGTCATGCTATATATATGGTTGCGAGACATGGATGCTATCCAGTGACCTGAGACGAAGACTAGACTCCTTTGGTACTGTGTCTCTTTGAAGAATCCTTGGGTACCACTAGTTTGACTTTGTGTTGAATGAGCAGTTGCTCATGGAATCCTGAATGAGGCACATTACCTGCATTGTGAGGAAGCATCAGTTACGGCACTTATGGCATTGTGGCATGATTCCCCGAGTGTGATCCTGCTCGCAGGATCCTCATTGTTGAGGACCTGAGTGGCTGGACCAGGCCAAAGGGATGCCCACATAATACCTGGCTGCGGCAGACAGAGGGTCATTTCCAGAGGGTAGGGGGTTGCAAACCAGGATCCCAAGCTGTTTCGACGTGTGGTGTGTGCAGCAATGCACTGTACCAGTGTATGCTCCCCAACTTGACCAGACTTTATCTGTACCCCATGTAATTTGAAGGAGTGACTGAGAAAAATTTTTAATCTGATGTTTTCTCACAGAATAGAGAGAAAGAAATTCATGATATAATAGAAGGCAATAGTGACCAGTGTTGTACAATGGCAAATGATGTAAAAAACGTCCATGGAAAAGAGAAAATAAATCTCATGTTACTTGTGTTCCATAATTACAAGTCTACTATCCAGTCATTATGCTCAAAACATGCAAAACATAAAATAACATTTATTCATACAGCATATTTTCATACAACAATGTAACTCAAAGTGCTTAATAAGAAGACTGAGAAAATGATACAAGAAAAGAGAACTAAGTCAAGATCGGGGTTCCAAGGCCAAAAGACCGCTTAGCTACCACAAAACAACACACTTCTTTCTGCTGGGCCCATACAATACCACATTAAATGGAAACTAATATTGTTCTATGTAAATAGTTCACGATTTTTTAAGTTTACATGCATTCTCAGATATTTCACAGTATGTGAATAGAAAGTTGGCTAAATCAACATTCTGTATTACCAGTCAACACAGATTCCTGTAGTCTTGTGTGAACAGCTTTACACACCTTTACTCTGTTTTATTGCAGGTCCATGTTCTCATTTAACATTGTAGCTGAACTTTTTCTGTGGTTGCCACCTTGACTATCTCTTGAGTTGCCATTCACTATGGGATGGTAGTTTCTGTCTCACTGTAGTCATGATTCTGAACAGTGTTTCATGGAAAAGTGCTTGTATGGCATGAAAAGTGGTATGAAAATATTTTGGTGACAATCTTCTAGTGAAAGGCCCACTTAGTTAATCACCACAATTAAAGACCGTCTTTCCCTGTGTTTTGAGTATTATCTTTCTTCAAATATGCATTAGTGTTTAACATACAGTACATCAGAAGTGATCCAAAATCTGATGCCAATTTATTTATATACAGTTCTGGCACACTTACTGAATTACTGTATATATAGACACAATGATTAGGTGGCATATGGGCAAATAAATTATATTTGTTTTCTTAAATGGTGGCTTGAGTACAATGGCAGAGTTAGTCTTTCCAAATTCAGCTGTAGTACAATCTCAGACGTGTGCAGATATTCTGGTACAAATTCGGTACCAAAGTTCTAAAAAATATAAAAGCAAGAACTTTTTTACAGTACTGTATTGGTAGTACCAAGAAAGTCACGACTGCACTCAGGCATGATGGATTAGGAAGGCACAATAATACATGAGAAAAAAGTAAGTAAAATGAAAGACTGTGGAGTTGTTATACAAAACCTTTGACTCTGACTAAACTATGACTTTTCAATTTATTGTACCACTGACTCCTCCATATGTAATTCAAGCCAATAAGCTCTGAAAATATAGCCAAGGCATTACTAGTGTGTATAATGGCTATTACTACTTGAAATGCGCTGATATTGTGTTGCTGTGCCCACCACACAACAAACCACTTGGATTGGGACCAGAGTGCAGTGGTGACACCTAAGCACCACACTGAAGCATTGTGAGCTAGAAATAACTGATTTTCAATTTACTATTCACATATGGCTGCAAAGTCCCATTTTCAGCTGCAATTCCTTCAGTGTCCTAATGGTAAACTCCTTTAGCTTATCCATAATTAGAAAGGTTTCTTTAGCATTAACAGATGACTAACTGCATTAGCACCGCTGAAACCTGTTATCTAGCTCACTTGTTTTACTAGGTACTGGCATTCCTAAAGTTTAGTTCTAGGTTAAACAAGGTCAAACTGAGCCAGCTTTCTCAAAATGCAATTTTGTAGATTGAATGTTATTCCACGTGACAGATTACCAAGAAAATGAAGTTTAAGGAGTTCTGAAATAAGGAATTAATGTAAAACTGACGTTTCATTTTACAGATGAAGTTTTAAAGTTGGAAGATACAGATATGAAAAATTAAATCACCAGGAGTTTTCTGATGTTTTAATCAATTTAACTTATCCATTAAATTACTACTGTTTACTAGTTTTTTAACCAGCTAATGATGCAAATATAAAATGTTACAATAGCAAATGTTGCAAACTTAACAAGATTAGATCACTGAAAAACCAGACTTCAAAAGTACAGTACATTGTTATAAAAACAGCTTTAAAGAGTCTGTTTAAATGGAGACATCCAGAAATATCTTGTAATTCACTAATTCAGCTGTACATATACAGTATAATAATCTTAGAATTTTTATATTTAGTAGGGATTTGCCAGAAAATGTCCAATAACAAGTCTAGAATGTGCACATGCCTAAATAAACCAGGTAGTTCATGGTGCTATCATTCTTTATAATCCATATGCTGAAAACCCCCCAAGGTTATAAACCTCCTACTTGTTGTTACACTGGGGAGATCGCCCTCTCTGCCACACATTAACAGTTCTAAAAAAATATAAAACCTTCCATTAGGGCACGGGTGTCGAACTCCAGGCCTGGAGGGCCGCAGCGACTACAGGTTTTCATTCTAACCCTTTTCCTAATCAGTGACCTGTTTTCACTGCTAATTCACATTTTAATAGCCCTATTAGAAGGATTCGGTTCTCTGAATTGATTCGTTTCCTCATTAAAATGCAGCCAAACTGAAATGAGACGTGAAACGAGGCAACAGATGACCAGCTAGACTGGGGCTTCAAACTCCAACCAGTTTCTTAATGAGAAGCCAATTCTTGCTGTTAATTAAACTCATTATTTAATTCCACGGCTTGTTGTTGCTCTCGTTCTGCCAAAGCAGACATTTCCAAAACTGTTGATTTTCTGTTTTTCATAAGAACATCGTCAAAGTGTTTTGGTGAGTTGAGAGATCAACCTTACTGAGACCTTCACCTTTCTTTATTTTCAGATATTGTGTGATGTGGTGGCTTGTTTTGTGTCTCATTATTGTTTGGCTGCTAAGTAAGGAAAAAGAAACAACTAAAGGGCCTGAGTCAAGTGAATTAAAAGAAGTAATCAGCAGCAAAAACTGGTCACTGATTAAGAAGATGGTTAGAATGAAAACCTGCAGCCACTGCGGCCCTCCAGGACTGGAGTTTGACACCCCTGCATTAGGGGGTGCTCTAACATGCCTCGAGACCCCGGCCAATGGCACACCAGAGTTATTGTTTGCAAGTCCAGAGCTGAGCTTTTCCAGAATTTTCTACCAGAGTTTACGGTTTAGGTGTTCCAGTGCATCACTTTTTCTAGAAAGAGATCACCACCCTTTAGAGTTTGGAATGGGCATTTTTAGATGGTTTGATGTATCTGGATGGATTTCAATGATTAACATAATTCTTTGTATTGACTGTCGTGGTTTAAGTTTTCTTTTTGTTTGCTTATGGTGTGTTTATGTTTTTTGATTTTGGCTTGCCTTTGTGGCGAGTGGCTGGGGGTGGTACCCAGCTGGGACACCCAGTAGGACCAGAGGAGGACCAGAGGAGGGCTTGCGCCTCCTCCAGACCACCAGGGGGCACCCCAATGCCTGAGGAGCCCTGGGCCCTCAGCACTTCCGCCACACCCAGAAGTGCTGGGCGGAAGAAGGCCAGGGACACCCCAAGTGCTTCCGGGTGCATAGCCGGTACTTCCACCACGCTGGGGAGTGCCAGTGGAAGCTAATCGGGAGGCACCTGGAGCACGTCCGGGTGGGGATAAAAGGGGCCACCTCCCTTCATTTGATGGCTGGAGTCGGGAGGACGAGAGACGAGCTCTTGGTGGAAAGGAGTGGAGGCCTCAAGGAAGAAGAGGCATTGTGAGGCCTGGGCTTTTGGGGAGTTTGGAGGTGGTGTGCACTGTAAATAGGGACTATGTATAATAAATGTGTGTGGGTGTTTGAACCATCGGCGTCCGCCTGTCTGTGTCCGGGCCATCTGCCACACCTTTTAAATTTCTTTTTTTCTAGATTAGTGTTTCAAACATGGTCTTAGAACCCCTTGCTCTCAACTTTGTTTGCTGGGTGCAGTTTTACTTTGCATCACTTACACTATTTTATTGTTATTCTGGTGATGACATATTTTTTATTTTTGAGTAGTTTTAGGTAGTACTAAACAATTGCTATCATTATGTGATAAAAAAAATCCTAGAAATGAACTTTAAATATTTTGACATTAACCTAGCATTATTTAAAAAAAAAAAAATTATGATGAAAATGCATGGAACAAAATGGCAATATAATTTAATGTACAAACATGGATCAAGAAGTGACATTGTATAATACCTGTTAATCTATTCCAATAGTGTCTTTCACACCCCCAGAAGTGTGTCTTTACCTGAACTGAACTTATTGCCAGGCAAAACAGTTGCTAGGAATTTTGCTTGGTGTTGTATCAAAATACATAACAAGATACATAGAATTAAACAACACAATACACAATATACAATACACAACATCATATTATATGGTAGTTTAAAAAAAGAATAAGATACACTGTTGTAAAGTAAATTTGCACCCCCATCCAGTAAAATAGACTTGTGCTGACCAACTTTATGGTATCCTCTATCACCTGTTCAGTCTTTCCCTAAGGCTTCAGAAAGTGCCACTGCTGTGGGAGACATCTTGCATTGTTCCTGTTCCAAAGAAAGCATGATGCTCTTTATTTAATGACTACAGACCAGTGGCACTTACATCTCACATCAGATCTTTGAGAGACTGATCCTGGACTATATGAGTCTTCTTGTGGTAGACCACCTGGACCCACTGCAGTTTGTATATCAGACAAAGATTGGAGTGGACAATCCAATTATCTACTGTATCTGCTACACAAGGCTTATTTCTCACTTGAACAAAGCCAGCAGCAATTTGAGAATTATTTATTTTTTTTCAGCGCCTTAAATACCATCCAGCCATCCCTTTTAAAGGGTAAATTTAGAGTTGTAACAGGTGGATGAGCCTATTGTGTCCTGGATAATGGACTATTTGTTGGGCAGACTGCAGTTTGTGAGACTCCATGACTGTTTCTAATACATATGTGAGCAACACTGGAGCACCCAAAAAGAACAGTCCTGTCTTGTTTTCATTTTACATTTATAGTCTGAGGTGTACAGAGTAACACCAGATCGTGTCACTTGCAGAAATTCTCAGATGATTCTGCACTTATGGGGTGTATTGATAAAAAGGATGAGACAGAGTACAGAAGTCAGGTAGGGAACTTTGTTTCTTGGTGCAAAGAGAATTGCCTGCAACTTAACATCAGCAAAACCGAAGAACTGGTTATTGATTTTTGCTGCACCAAAGACCTTCTATATCTGGCCACTATTCAAGGAGTGGATATAGAGATGATCCACTCCTACAAGTACTTAGAGGTCCTCATTTATGATGGGTTGGAACTATGTAAGAAAGAGCAGAGCAGGCTCTTTTTCCTTAAGAAACTGCAATCTTTAATGTGGAAAGAGATATACTTCACATCTTCTATAACACTGTAATGTACAATGGGATGGTAACATAACTTCAAGAGAGGCCCACCGAATTGACAAGCTAATTAAAAGGGCAAGCTCAGTTATAGGACACACTCTGGGCCCCCTGGAGGTAGTAGAGAAGAATTAAAGGAGGAGAATTAAAAAAAAAACTGAGTGCCATTATGAACTATTCTGCACATCCTCTCTCTGACATACTGTATTTTTAGCCAAGGACTTATTCAGCAGAAGTATATCAAGAAATGCTACTGGGGCTCCTTTATACCAACAACAATACCTCTGCACAATGCCTCACTATGACTGTGACAGCCAAGTCAGAACTTTTCTTTCTTTTGAATTTTCTTGCTTTATAGTCATTCCAGGTGTGTCCAGACCAAAGTGTGTGTGTATATTTATTTATTTACTTACATATCTATGTATGTATGTATTTATTTATTAAGAGAGTATCTGTAAATAGCCACATTTTCCACTAGGGACAAATAAAGTTTGTTTGGTCATTCTGTCTGCCTATCTAATTTATATTGAATGGAGGAGTATTGAAATCAAGAAAACCAGGGATGAATCAGAGCCTGTGTTTAACCATAGTGACTGCGTTTGAAATTACAGTTTATATGTCTAATAGTTCTTGCCTTTAGCGACCAGAAGTACAGCACAGTAGACAGTTCAGGGTTCGCAGACTCAGTTGTTCACGGATTTTTCCTTAGAACCTAACTATTAATTGTTAGTGGAAAGCGCAAATATCCTTCGCGATTTTTTATGGCTTTTTTCGTGGCAATACTGTGCAGTAGAGAGAACAGGAAGCAACCGCTGAAGGAAACATGGTTTGGGATGGTGAAAGTAGCCAATCTGAGAGCGTTATTCAGTTCTCCTTGCTGCTGATTGACTGCTGCCCTGTGACGTGTCTCCAGCTGAGTGTCCTCGTGTTTTCCACCGCTGAGGGAAACACGGTTTGGGATAGTGAAAGTAGCCAATCCGAGAGCATTATTCAGTTCACCTTGCTGCTGATTAACTGCTGCCCCGTGACGCGTCTCCAGCTGAGTGTCCTCGTGTTTTCCATTTTGTTATTTTATTCATTTTGTTATTAAAAAACGCACAAGATGTCGCCGAAACGCCCTGCACCTTCTAAGGCTTCTGGCACTGAGCCTAAGCGCCAGAAAACGTTTAAAACACACCAGGAGAAGGTTGAACTACTGGATTTGCTCCGGGAACTAAAAAGTTAGGCTGCAGTAGCGCACCACTATGGCATTAATGAAAGCACCGTACGCTGCATAAAGAAGAACGAGACAGCAATCCGGAGTCTTATCTGTAACTTTCTGTGATAGTGCCAAAAAGGTAACGACCATAAGGAATAAAAATATCATCAGGATGGAATCACCATGAAGAAACAACAACAGCAACTTCCAATCACAATGTTCCTGAAACCTATAAAGAAAAGCCAGCACGAAACCCCACCAGAAGAAGACCTGTCCAAAGATACAACTCCTCCTGAAGTGCCTGAAGTAGAGGCGCCACCCGAGGAGTTGTAAATCCTCTGCATCATACTGCACAGCTGCTTCATCATCATCATCAATATCATCCATCTTTGGTGAGTACCTGTACATTTTACTGTATTTTAATTATATTAAATTATGACATATATACTTATAACAAAGAAAACGACAGCGCATACCAAAGAAAACGTGCTTGCATGAATTACAGTACATATAGTGGTAACATCTGTATTTTACATTCTAGCACCGCGGGAGACATAGCAGTACAGTACTGTACAGTATACAGGTTTACCTTTGCATTTTTTTTAGGTAATGAATTAAGGTAATTTTTTAGGTAATGTATTAATGTATTAAGCTGAGTTTGCAATGAAATTAAAGTGCTTTAGGGGTATATTTAGGGTTAAAACTATAAAAATAGGCATATAAAAGGCATTTTTTAACCACATCCAAACATCGCAGTGTGGTGTAGCAGGTCCACAGCTCATGTCAAAAGGCCACTTTTTAAAAATAAATAATCGTCGCACTCACGGCTTAGCGAGGAGACGTGGTGGTGTGTGGCTGAAGTGGTTCCTGGGGTGATTTGTGATGCAGACGGTCCTTGCTTAAGTGCACAGGTGAGGAGTCGTCCGCATCCGCAATTGTTCCTGGGAGCTGCTAACTGCCACATCTGATCCTCGTCCCCGTAATAAATGAAAGCACGAGGCGGCTAGCGGGGTTGGAAGAAAAAAGAAAAGAAAGAAACGGAGGTTGCAGGAGAAGTAGAAGGCAGGAAGCAGGGAGTGGAAAGCCGGTGCATGAGTGAGCGAATGTGCTCTCTGTGGAGAGAGATGCAGCTGGACAGTGTGCCCTCGTGGGGTGTTTGGCCAGCACCCGGGGCAGTCAGATGTGGTTGGTCCTGCTGAGCATTTTATGAAGAGCGGGAGTGACCAGAAGAAGGATGGCTGGCCGCATAAGGCCGAGAAGTCAGCAGGAGTCAGGACTTTGGACGTGGATTCCCCAGAGTGAGAGCCCTGGTCGCTGGGGAGCCCAAGTCGCGGTTTGGTGGAGCCTACCGGAGCCAGGGATCGGTGAGGTGAACAAACCAGCAGGAGAAGACTGAGAGAAATTCAGCTGCAGGTAGGGTGGCTCCCCTGGTGCATAGCCCGGACGGGAGAAGCATGGGAGTCACCAGCAGTAGAAAGGCACCGGGCTTTGTTTTAAAGAGACTGCTTCATGCCATTGTTTTAACCTCGTTGTTTTTAAAGGATGTTTTTTTTTTCTAATGGATTTTAACCTCCACCTTTCATTCATTTTATGGATTATTTATTTAAGGACTTATTTTGAAGCACTGCACTTTATTTTGAACACCTTGTTTTGTTTGTTGTTTTAATAAAAGCACTTGGCACTTTTGCACCATCCATTTGCTTCATTGTTTGTGCCTCACTGTACAGCTCATCGGTGACATTACCGACAGTGTCAGGTTCGAGGGCTCCCAGAAACAAGATGGGAGCATGGAGCGAACCCGCATCGTCACACGTGGTTTTTCATAATTCGTGGGTGCTCTAGGAACGTAACACCTATGAATTTTGGGGGTGTACTGTACTTCCTCAATGGTAAGAAGTGAAAAGAGTGACAGTAGTCCTTAAACACAAAGTCCAAAACTTGCAAGACATCTTACCAATTCAATATTTAATTATTAAGAATTCAAGAGAAATACTAAGTAAAAAAAGAAGTTAAAAAAAATTAAACCAAAAAAGTTTTTGACATTAAGAACAAATAAACAGAAAACAGATAAACAAAGAAAAAAAGGCACATAAAAAAGCAGTCAGGTAATTGCTGACTGAATCAAGGTAACACTTGGGAACCTTAAATGACAGGGATACACGTATGATAAAAAAACCAACTAAAGACAAAGTGTAAACCAGTTTCAAGCATGGAGATAAATGCAGACAACAACAAAAAAGAACTGCAATCCTGATAGGCAGAGGTCACTGCTTAAAATTTAGTTTTTATAAGATTTAACACAGTATTACAATAAGAAATAATCCAATCAAAAAAATCAATACAACATTCCAAACAAACAGAACTAAAATGCAATACTTCATAATAAAGACTTAAAGCCCCACCCCCTTCTCAGCTGTGATTAAGACACCCATTACAAGATAGTGAATCATATAGTGCATCTGGAAACTATTCATAGCGCATCACTTTTTCCACATTTTCTTATGTTACAGCCTTATTCCAAAATGGATTAAATTCATTTTTTTCCTCAGAATTCTACACACAACACCCCATAATGACAACGTGAAAAAAGTTTACTTGAGGTTTTTGCAAATTTATTAAAAATAAAAAAACTGAGAAAGCACATGTACATAAGTATTCACAGCCTTTGCCATGAAGCTCAAAATTGAGCTCAGGTACATCCTGTTTCCCCTGGTCATCCTTGAGATGTTTCTGCAGCTTAATTGGAGTCCACCTGTGGTAAATTCAGTTGATTGAACATGATTTGGAAAGGCACACACCTATCTATATAAGGTCCCACAGTTGACAGTTCATGTCAGAGCACAAACCAAGCATGGAGTCAAAGGAATTGTCTGTGGACCTCCGACACAGGATTGTCTCGAGGCACAGATCTGGGGAAGTTTACAGAAAAATTTCTGCTGCTTTGAAGGTCCCAATGAGCACAGTGGCCTCCATCATCTGTAAGTGGAAGAAGTTCGAAACAACCAGGACTCTTCCTAGAGCTGGCCAGCCATCTAAACCAAGAACCCGATGGTCACTCTGTCAGAGCTCCAGAGGTCCTCTGTGGAGAGAGGAGAAACTTCCAGAAGGACAACCATCTCTGCAGCAATCCACCATTCAGGCCTGTATGGTAGAGTGGCCAGACGGAAGCCACTCCTTAGTAAAAGGCACATGGCAGCCCGTCTGGAGTTTGCCAAAAGGCACCTGAAGGACTCTCAGACCATGAGAAACAAAATTCTCTGGTCTGATGAGACAAAGATTGAACTCTTTGGTGTGAATGCCAGGCGTCATGTTTGGAGGAAACCAGGCACCGCTCATCACCAGGCCAATACCATCCCTACAGTGAAGCATGGTGGTGGCAGCATCATGCTGTGGGGATGTTTTCCAGCGGCAGGAACTGGGAGACTAGTCAGGATAAAGGAAAAGATGACTGCAGCAATGTACAGAGACATACTGGATGAAAACCTGCTCCAGAGCACTCTTGACCTCAGACAGGGGCGACGGTCCATCTTTCAGCAGGACAACGACCCTAAGCACACAGCCAAGATATCAAAGGAGTGGCTTCAGGACAACTCTGTGAATGTCCTTGAGTGGCCCAGCCAGAGCCCAGACTTGAATCCGATTGAACATCTCTGGAGAGATCTTAAAATGGCTGTGCACCGACGCTTCCCATCCAACCTGATGGAGCTTGAGAGGTGCTGCAAAGAGGAATGGGCGAAACTGGCCAAGGATAGGTGTGCCAAGCTTGTGGCATCATATTCAAAAAGACTTGAGGCTGTAATTGCTGCCAAAGGTGCATCGACAAAGTATTGAGCAAAGGCTGTGAATACTTATGTACATGTGATTTCTCAGTTTTTTTATTTTTAATAAATTTGCAAAAACCTCAAGTTAACTTTTTTCCCGTTGTCATTATGGGGTGTTGTGTGTAGAATTCTGAGGAAAAAAATGAATTTAATCCATTTTGGAATAAGGCTGTAACATAACAAAATGTGGAAAAAGTGATGAGCTGTGAATACTTTCCGGATGCACTGTATATACAAAGAAATGTAAAGAAAAAAGATAGAGGCAGTAGCCTGGCAGGATTATTTAAGAACAACACTAATAAACCCTTGCCAACTATGGAGAAGCTTTATACTACTCTGTGGAAAGAAATTTGGATGCTTCCTTTTTTTTTTTTTTAGACGATGTGAGGTATCACTTTCCTTTGAGTTATAAAAGGATTCTTCGGCTGAGCAAGATAAACGGACACAAAAGTGTGAGAGTATAAGAAATTACAATAATTTATTTTTACATAATTTTATCTCATCTGGCTTATTCCAAACTATGCCACTATTGGATCAGGAATTCATAGTTAGTCCCATTTCTGATATATTTTGGGATAATTTTAATTTTGTAAAATTAGTATGATAGAGCTGTCATAGTGAGTTACGTACAACTTTTAAAATAAATTACCCCATTGTTTACACAAATCAATGAAGAGTGTTTGACAAAGCCACAGTAACCTAAGTTGTTTTTTTATATATTATTTATGTTATAATGGTTTTTGGGTGAAAGGGTTTGGCCTCAAATTGTTTCTGTTGTGAGGTGACGAATTGAACATCGAAAGTGGGTGTGAGGCCCACACAAAAAAAAAAAAAAAAAAAGCTGGGGGGTATTCCACGAAGCACGTTCAGCCAGTAAGCCTTGTTTAAATCAAGATACCAAGCTTATCAGAACTGGTTTTAGGTCCACCGGCACGTTGCCATATCTATTGTCAATTTTGCTGTGCTGCTCTCACAACCAGCACTGATACATTAAGCATTAACAAGGCTTTAGAAATTGGTTATGGCAGTCTGGCAAACTATAAAAAGATGTCTTTAAGAGCAACACAAAGTTAAGATTGTACATGTGTTTGTTTGCGATTAATAAAATACTGCATGGACCAAAGATTCAAAACATCTGGCAGACCGCAGGGCTTTGTTAGTCTGTAGTTCGGTTCCCCAGAATTAAATCTGGTGCTCCCGGCATCCAGACTACAGATTTGTCCATCCGTGGCACTGTTACAGTGGATTCTTGATAAGTATGCATATGAGAATGAATGTGAAGAGTACCTTTTAGAACACAATGTTATTTATTCTGCTGTATTTGATTTGTTAACTACAACTTGAGGAGGATATCATTTAAAAGCAATACATTAGCAATACATAGTGACACTGTTACAAAATGGAGTTTCCTCCAAGGCAAAATTAATTAGGCCTCAAAAACAAGATAGGGAGCAGACCAGAATCTTACCTGGTCAGCCTAGCTGAACCTCACCTTAACATAGCTAGGCCCCAGATACTACCTACTGGCTGCAACCAGAGCAGGCCAAAATGGGAAACTGGAAAAATAACTATAAACATCTCAAAATAAAGAGAACACCCCAGCAAGGAGTGTGAAAACAAAGAGAACACCCCAACAAGGTCAGAAAAGAATCTTTATTTCAAAAATATCAAAAAATACAAAGAAAGTCTGAAAAGAGCAAAAAACAGGCAAAATGTAGTTGCCTAAAATACAGTTCACAATAAACAAAGCCCAAATCACAGTCCAGTATTTAGAATCCTTAATATTAGGCAAAAATAATCAAACCTAAAAAATCCAACACCAGAGGCAGCAACACGTAATAGTAAATCCATCAAAAATGAATGATTCTCACTACTAGGTTTCTGCAGCTAATTTTAAATAGCCTGAAGGAGGGCATAGGAGTGGTGACATCAGGGTGGTACCACCATTTTGGGCCTAACCCACACAGAACATGGAACTTAACTACAATTAAAAGGACAGAACACTATTATAAAATCAACAGAAAATATGTTAACAATAAAACACATGACTCAGAAACAACATTAAAATACTTCAGCACTTGCAATGCCATAATAACCACAGTGAAATCATTTTAAGATTTTCATTTTATCAGAATTATCTCTTTATCTTTCACCTCTGTGGCTGATATTCTAAACAGAACAAAGACCACTTGAAACAGTTTAATGGACTATGTATTTTGAAGATAAACATACAATATCCGACTTAAAATTCACAAGATATAAAGTAAGACAGGACTCCACTAATGTAACATTTAAAGAAACATACCAGCTACTATTGTACAAATTTTAATACAGATTTAAAACGTGAACAAGGAACATTTTTCCTTTTTTATCGTTTAGGTAGGATGGGGTAGGGCTGACTTGTGAGAGCTTTGTCTCACCTTCTGTTTTGTGGCAAAAAGAACAGCATGGAGTAGGGACGCTACAATCAATTGGCTGCCAATCTAAATTGGCTAATTTTCACAAAAAAAGACCTGATCGATGACTGGTAAATTGGCGAATCACAAAGAAACAATCTTTTCAGCCCCTGCTTTTCTAAGTTTTACAGTAATTTAGTTACAGTGCTCCTTTATGTGAGGTATTACGGTAAATGAGCCAGCACGTGTCTTTTTTTTTGCCGCTAATGTCCTGCAGTGTAAACAAAGAGCAGGAAGTCCAGGCTTGTTTTGTGAGAGATGATTGGAATATTTAGCCTTTACATTACAAAAAACTGGAGTAATAAACGGAGAAAAAAAAAAAAAAAAAAAAAAAAAAAAAAAAAAAAAAAAAATCGGATGAGTCGTCCTGTGCAATTAGATACTTAGATGAAGAAATGCTACTTTTAGATAGCTAGAATTTAAAGACATTATGAAAAGGCACATAGTCACACGTTTACTGGCTGTCAATCATAAATAATAAAGTTGCAGCTGCTCCTAAAGTGTATATAACCTTATGTGTAAAAATATCAAGGTCAGATGTGCTTGCTCCCTAGCAACTGTTCTATATTTTTTGTATGTATGACCACTGAAACGAGCTTACTGGTATGCCATTAACCACTGGAATCATCATGCCAAAAAGTGGTATTAAATTTGTATAGTAAACAACACTTTATAGGTTTTGTTAATAGATATGAGTAAAGCAGAAAATTCCAAAAAGAAGGTATGATAGAATTATTGTTACATAATGTGCTATAACAGAATTTACTAGATAGAACTAAATAAATATAGTTTTATTGTATGAAGTGGTACTATCATTTTATAAATGACATGTAAAGTAAAAGTCATCTAGCAATAAGGCATAGTGAACAGCAAGTCAAACACGGAGACAAGTAACTGCTAAGATTTTATTTTTTATTTGGAAAAGAAAAGAAAAAACTAAAGCAGAAAGAGAATATGCATTGCACAAGGATAACAACATGTAGGAAATTTATCGTTGCCAATTAAAACTATCCAACATATGTTTGAATGTAAAAGCATTCTCCTTTCTAAGCCACCAACTAAAGCAATGTAAGGGGTCCTCAAACTTTTTAATCAAGAGACCAGCTTACTGCCCTTAACACTATCAGGGGGCCAGAGTTTTTTAAATACCAAATATATGGGCATAATTCCATAAATCTAGGTTGATTAGAGAGACAAATTGTTTTTCATGAAATTAAGCAAGTTCTTTGAAATGTAATGAAATTACAATATAGCTTGTAACCGCAACAGTATTTAATCTTAGTACTTAATCAATGTGAACTATGAGTCTTTTTTGGCTGACAAGTAAATCTATGTTAGGTTCCATGTTTGTCACTGCCAGTAGTAACAGGTGATGCAGGTGTGCATCAGTGAATTTGGATGTGGTCGGAGATTTGATGTGGTTGAATCTGGAAAAGGTCTGCTCAAAGATGTAGGAGTTCCCCAAAACAGCTCTCAATTTTATTACATGTTTTTTAAGATTAAGGTAAGTCTCAGATGTGAGAGAACAGAAATGATTTTGGCTGCTTGACTTGAATGTGTTGTTCAGACTGTTAAAGTTTTGCAATTTTGCCAGTTCCAGCTGGTAAACAAGATCAACAAAAGGGTTCTGAAACAATCAAATAGTGTTTTTTCAGCTGACTGTGTCTTGAGTATTGGGAAGATGGCTAAAGTATTCTTCACTTACTTGTTTAAGAGGGAGGCACAGTTTTACTTCAATCGCGTTTACATGTGAATGCATTTCACCGAGGAGTTTCCCCGCCTGTCGAAGGTGCATGTTAAGACCATTTAGTAGCCATATCTGTTAAAAAAGCAAGGTGCCATTTCCATTCTTGGTCACTGAACTCTTTAACTACCGTATATGCTCACGTATAAGTCGGGTCTTGAAACCCGAAAAATCGATCATAAAATCAGGCCCCGACTTATACGCCTGTTCAAAATATTACACTTCATTTTATTATTTTTTTTTACATCTTTTTGCCTCCACCAATCTTGCACCAGTTTCTCAGACACATCAAATTTTGTAGGAGCAGCGCAGCTACTTCAACAACGTTTAATTTAAAACCACTTTCATATTTTCTTCTGATCGAACGCTCCATCGTAGATAAGGGATGCTCTTACAATAAAGGTGTATGAGGGTGTGAGATACAAAAAACACAAAACAGTGCAAACGTCGCTTCAGAATAGTTTGGGTATTACTATGTGGTCACGAAGGCACAATACAGATAGAAAGAGAGAGAGAGAGAGGTTAGAAGCACACTCTGATGCATCGCATTGCAGCACCTACATAGAAAAAAAAGGCAGTGTGCTCCGTGGTTACTCTCTCCGGTGGGCATTAGCATAGCTTGTACCAATGGCATGAGTTTTACGCATTCGACTTATATGACAGACATTATAAAATACCAGAAATTATACTGTAAAATCAAGTCCTGACTTATCTTCAGGATAACTTAACTTCGAGTATATACGGTACTTTGTTTTTGACTGCAGAAATGTGTTGATTTCCAGGGGAAAGTCATAAAAACATTTCAGAACTTGCTCCTGGCTTATCCAACACACCTCTGTGTGGTACAGAACATTTCTGTATGCAGTATTCGTCTCTGGCAAAAAAAAATCCTGTAATTGTCTACGGTTGAGAGCATTTGCTCAAATGAAGTTAACACAAGACACCAGGATTTTCATGAAAGAGTCTCAGTTAACTGATTTGGAGCATACTGCTTGCTGGTGGATCAAGCAGTGTATTGCAATCCAGTGCGTGTGATTACATTCATCCATCTCTCTATTGAAGCAAGCAACCACTCCTCTCGTAGAACCTATCATGTTTGGTGTACCATCAGTTGTCACGCTGGTTAAATTAGACCAGTTCAGCCCCAAATTATCAACAGTTTGCTGGACTTTTTCACAGAAGTTCTCTCCTGTTGTCATGCTATAGATGCTCTGCAGTGCAGCAAGCTCTTCTGTGATTTTCAATTGCTCATTAGTTCCGCAAATGAAAATCAAAAGCTGTGCCATATCACAAACATCATTGCTTTCATCATTTGTCAGCAAAAAATAGTATGTCTTTAGATTTCCTTTGCAAATACATAAGCAAATTGCCACGCATTTCTTCCACCCTTTGAGCAATTGTTGGTGCAGAAAGACATACTGCACTGAATAAGTCTCCCTTGTCTGGACACATCTCCTTAATAACAGAAACCAGACATTCTTTCACAAACTCTCCGTAGGTGAACGGTGTACCGCTGGTAGCTATTAGATTGGCTACTTGAAAACTGTCACAAACTGAAAAAGTATTTTATCTGTTTTTGTTTCAAAAATGCATACTGCTTTATTGTCAATTCATTTTTTAATTTTGATATTTTTTTCTGTCCACACATGCCCCATCAGACAATTGTATTTTTCTTTATGTTTAGATTCATAGTGCAGACACAAGTTGCATTCTTTGAAGACAGCTATAGACTCTTGACATATGAGACAAACAGCTTTGTCCTTGCATTGAACAAAAAACAATTCACTGTTCACTGAATACCCTGCACTCAGAATCGATCTTTCTTTTTTTTAACACAAATAGTTCAGGATTCACGTCTTACATTCTAACTGTGTGGTTATGTGGACAAAGAGAAAAGTGGAACCTTCAGTCTGTATAGAGAGTGATCAATTTTACTTTTCTAATAAAAAAAAATTGATATTACCTATCACAATGAAAAACTTCTTCCATTAAAATTCTACAACATCAAACTAAGGCAGCCATTCACTTATTTATTTAAATACTTCAGCAGTAATGACCCAATGAGACCCATAACAGAACAGATAGATAGATAGATAGATAGATAGATAGATAGATAGATAGATAGA
>JANRMT010062813.1:99483012-99516769 GCA_026402145.1 Polypterus bichir lapradei
ATATAATATAATATAATATAATATAATATAATATAATATAATATAATGTGATTTATATGGGAGGAATAAGAAAAAAAGAAATCAAAAATGACACCAAGATTCCTTGCTTTAGAAGAAGACAAGACATTACATTGTCAAAAATGAATGAAAATAAGCTCATTTTCTTAAGTTGTACTTTAGTGCCAATTTGCAGCAGTCTAGTTTTGATGCAATTTAATTTTAAACAGTCATGCTCCACCCAGGTTTAATTTCACTGAGACATTGAAACACAGTTGAGTATCATCTGCATATCGAGGATTAATACAGTGTGCCAAACACCAAAAAATAAAAATGATAACCCATTGAACTTTCCATTCACAGCCCAGTGATGGCGGTGATGTGACCTGCGATGTAAATATTTTGGATGCCACACAATACCAGTGTCTTTTAGGACATTCCAATCTGGCTCTGGACAAACTGTTTAATATACAGGAGTTTATCTCACCATAGTATAAAACCAATGCTTATCTGATACTTAAGCATCAGGCAGCAGAGGGCAATCAAAAGAAAGTTTTGTCCAGTGAACCACAAAACAATTCACATCAGTTGTCCCTCAGGCTGCAAACTCAGTCAAGGCAAAGTCCATAAAAATAAATCCAAATTCAATACAAATCAATTGCATCCATAAACTATACATACAGTAAGAGAAAGTGAAAGAGAAAGTGAAAGAACTGCAAAAAGTGCAAAGTTAATGCAAATTATAATGAAAAGTGTTGTCAACAGGGAGGAGTAGCAGCAACATGCATGGGCAAGCATTCCCTCCCCATCCATTTGTTTCAGTGTTGAATTTAAGCATCCTTATAGGTCGTTAATCTGTGAGTGATTATGGATGGTTCTTAACCCCTCTATTCCTATCAACCTATAGACCCTTTTAATGCCCACTACTGAAAACAACTGCATTAGGGCATTCGCCATCTGGGTAGACTTAACCTTCTTCCAAAGGCAAGTTACTGGACATCTAGTATCATACTCACATAAAACCAGAATATACCGATGCCCACTCCTGCTGCTCGCTGGAGAATCTATAATGCCCATGGCCATTCTGTTGAAGGAGTAACCTATCATTGCCAATAGTATTAGCGGAGCCCTGTCTCAGTTTTTACTGGCCCTACCAAATGACATTCTGGATTGTTCTTACAATGATTTGCTACATCTTTGAACCAGCTTCGCCAATACAAATATTTGGCAACCTATTCACTTGTTTTAGATTGCCCTATATGACCTGCCCATAGTATATTTCATCCAATCAGCAAAACATTGTTCAAAAATCCAGGTCTTCATTTTGGGCTCCAGCACCTGTATAATTGCTCAAGGACAATAAAATCAATTATTTCCTCTGTGTTTTTTTTTTGTTGTGGGTTAAGCCACAAATCACACTAATATTTTAGGCATGCTTGTAGCTCCAGTGAGGTTTCGCCACCATTCTACAGAGCCGCTCATTATAAGAGTGTATAACTCTCTGGGCTAATCCAAATTTGCTCAGTATGACTTACTTGAGCAAGTCATAGTTCAACAACTCACTCTGATTTGGGCCAGAAGAAATTCGCTCAAATGTGGCAAATGTGTGATACACTTCTATATCCTCCTCTTCATCGAATTAGGACGCTCTCGACTGTCCACTTGCCTTGGTACGCGTGCCGTTGCACCAGATGGACTGTTGTCCACCATCCCTGTAACAGTCAGAGTTTCACTCCAATGCAAGAAACTCCTCTCACCTTATAACGCTGTATGCACTTCTTCTTATTAAAATAAATAGTATTTGAGATGGGAGTCATTATATAAAGGTAGATGATATTTCTACAACAATTTTTTAAAAGCAGTTCTGATGTTGACATTTTCAACAGAAGAGTTTGAATAAAAATATAAAAAAGCAATAGTTCTATGAGAACGATTTACAAAAATCAACATTGAAAAAAAAATCCCATACAAAAATAATAGGGCTCTTGAACTAATTAAAACAATTCTCAGTCCAAGGATAGACAGGTTCAGGTTAGGTTGGGGAGCATGCACTGGTACAGAGCATTGCCACACCCACCACACAACGAAATAATGCGCCCTTACAATGCACAACCAGTCAAACCAGCTGTACCTAAGGATTCTCTGAAGAGACACAGTACCAAAGGAGACCAGTCTTTGCCTCAGGTTATTGGATAGCATCCATGTCTAGCAACCATACAGCAAAAGCACCAGGACTGAAAAGACTTGGATCTTTATCTTTTTGCAAAGATATTGGGAGCGCCACGCACCCCTTTCCAGAGACCTCATGACCCCCCATGCTCTCCCAATTCATCTACTGACTTCATAGGAAGAGTCACCAGAGACATGAATGTCACTGCTGAGGTAAGTAAACCTCTCTCCGCAGACAGACACACTGTTGATGGCTGTGCCCAAGAAGTCATTAAAGGCCTGAATCCTGGCTTTTATTCAGGACATTTGTATGTCCAGCACTCAGACACTTTGCTCAGTCTCTCCAGAGCCCTGATCAGAGCCTCCATTGACTCCACAAAGCTCACGAATTCATTGGCAAAGTCAAGGTCAGTGAATCTTTCTCTATCAAACGATGCCCCACAGTCGCTAGTCCATGCAAGCATTGAACAGAGTAGAGGCAAGAACACACCCCTGACAAACCCCAAAATCAACTGGGAAAAACACGGAGGTTCTGCCTCCACTCTGCACAGCATTTACAGTACCAGTGTACAGGCTGGCCAAGATATCCAGCAACTTTGGGGGATCCAACAAAGCCTCAGGATGTCCCACAGGGCAGCTCGATCAACTGAGTTGAATGCCTTATGAAAATCAACAAAGGCTGCAAAGAAACTCTGCCGATATTCGCATTTGCGCTGCATGAGAACCCTCAGTGCCAGGGTGCGGTCGATGGTAGACTTCTTAGGTGTAAAACCAGACTGCTCCAGTCTCAGGTAGGTAAGCAAGTGATCACAGATCCTATTGAGGATGACACTAGCAAGGACCTTTCCCAGCACTGAGAACAGTGTTATCCCCCTGTAGGGGGAGTTGCAGCAATCCAGGTGATCACCCTTCCTTTTCCAGACAGGGACGACAAGTCCCATTTTCCAGTCAAGTGGGATGATGCCCATCTCCAAAATGGAAGCAAAGATTTCTTGCGAGGACACAGCCTTACCACTAGCCTATATAAGTTCATCCCGGATACCACCGATTCCTTCTTTACCCTCAGCTGGTACACCACCTGTGCAATCTTAGTGATACTGAGTGGTTCACAGCTAATTGGAGGATCAGCCTCAAGAATTGTGGACCCAGAGATGTCCAATGTCGTAGCTGGATGATCAGCTTTAAACAGCTGCTCAAAGTAGCCAGCCCAACGGATGACAATTGCGGCATTATCCGTAAGGACCATTCCCTCACATGCCCTAACTGCGACTCTCTGCGGAACAGATTTGAATATGCATAATGCTTCAATTCCTCTGTAAGCAGGACGTGTGTCACTAGACCATAGATGGTGTGTCATCCTGTTAACAGATTCCTCTAACAAACGCCTCCTTATCTGCCCTCAGAGCCCTTGCAGCCATCCTTCTCAGTTCCCAGTATAGACCATTAAGCCATGTGCTGCAACTCCTCTCAATGATATCCAGCATGCCATGCGAGATGAAATAGCTCCTTCTGGAAAAACTAGCAATAGATAGGAAAGGATAGACAGCAGCCTTAACATAACCACTAAAAGATGGCTCTGTGTCAGCCACAAACAAACACAGCTCCACAGAAGCTCTGAAAATCAAGAACTTATACCAGGTAAATAGAGGTTTAATAAACTCCTATGAGGCCGCTGTATACTGAGTCACCCAGCCCCTCTCCAGCTATAGTCATTACTATATAGTTGCACTCAGCTCTCACTCTTTCTCTCCCCTCGACTACTCTCACAAAGTCAAAACAAACAACCACTACAGGACAACTCCCCAAGACTTATAAAGGGAGCACTATTTCCCCCAACATCAAGTGAAACTAACCATGGGGTTGTTGTGGGAGTTCCCATGTGAAACTGCAAGGGGTAGTGTAACACAAGCATAGCAAACACGTTGTTCTCAAGTCAAAGCAGTGAATCAAAGACTTCATATTCTGTGTTGCTAGCATTATTTAAATTATTTAGGACTCCCTCAACCATATGTCTTCTTCTTAAAAAAAAAAGAAAACATTTCTCTAGTAAAAACTACAAATCTTATTTCATATCAATCAAAAAATCTACATGCAGTCTCACAGAAGTCTGGGCGTATTAATGTTTAAAAATGCGTAAAGATGGACCGATACTTAAGCAGTATATTTCTTGACTTTTACGTATGGCTGTTACATGTTGTACAATTGACCAATCATCGACATCACTGAAAAGGTCTGAAACTCAGTTATCCAATGGTAATGGATAAACGTTAACATTATACAAAGTTATTGTCTGTTATACCTGCATTTTTATCACTCTTTAATTTAATATTGTTTTTTATCAGTATGCTGCTGCTGAAGTATGTGAATTTCCTCTTGGGATTAATAAAGTATCTATCTAATGACACTTTCAATGTATATGGCGTGACATATGTGGGATCTTTGATAGCAGCAGATTCACTTAGCTCTAATGCGCTGCTCGAATTAATAAATGCGTGTGCAAATCTCATATTTTACTAATGAAGGAAAGCAGAAAGCATGAAAATGTATTTCTTGTTTATGGTATGTAAAATACCATTATTGCTTTTGATTGAGTTATTGGTTTATTGCAACATACACAAAAACTTTAAAATAAGACTGTGCAAAGGGGTGTGTACACTTCTCTTTTTTACAGCATTTAACCCAAAGATTTAAAATAGCTTTATTCTGTCAATCCAAAATATCGGCAGGTATAATGACTAAATGAACTGCACAAACAGCCTGTTTTAAAAATGACTAGATAACCATACTTACAGATTATTAAGGAGTTCAGAATTAGGGATGTTCTGAGGCTGATACTGATCACCGATACTTGATTACCTGATTTTGATATCGATTCAGATTTCTTTTCTTTACCCCTTTAAAAAAATTCCTGCGCCAATCTCCTGTATTACCAAACAAACAGAAGTTTTATGTCCTATATTAAAGTGTATTTTTATAATTAAACTATTGACCACAGGTGTTAACTGATCATTTTAAATTAACAAAATAAAATTCTGTAGGCTTATTGTTCAGTGACCATAAAACACTAAAATAAATAAAATTTCCTTAAAATACATACAAAAATATTTATCCATAATGCATATGGCATAAAAGAAAATAAAATACTTCTTATAGTTACAAGCTGTGATATTGTTTATTTTTTTTTGTACTGTACCTCTCTGAAACAAGGCTTAATTAAAAACAGTACTTTTCATTGTCTAACAAAAAAAATATATATACAGTATATATATATATATATATATATATATATATATATATATATATAAATATATATATATTATTGATATAGGAAATTAAACGCTGCTTAAATGTAAATATACATGCACTTGTATGTTTTAGTCATCTTAAATCATTAGTTTTTGCTTTTAAAATATACATTTACTATGATTATGCAGACATGTTTTTTCTTCAGTGTATCAATTAGACATTTGGAGTTCTTGAGGTGTAATTATAAAATATTAATTACCATTTTAATTAATTAGTACTTATAGTTCTTGAGGTGTAATTATAAAATATGAGTTACCATTTTAATTATGTAGTATTTGTTTCTTATCAAAACTTATGCTATGTGACACACACAACAAATTATAACCACAGTACGAATCTTTAAAAAAGGCTACTATTGTTTACTAAGCAGCAATTTCATAGTCGTCTTTATTTTTTCAGTTTTCCAATTAAAAGTCTAAGCTGCTGCATTTTAAGCAAGAACTCTGTCCAAACTCAAGTGGTGTCCAGTATAATTTAAAAGACAAAATAAAGGTCTGAATTTCTTAAAGTAGCTTTTCTTGCTATTATTCTAGTTGCACAGGGCAACTCTGATAAGTTTGCTTATTACTTCTCTTTCTGACAAAACAAGCTTCCACTTGCTGCTCTTTGTTTACACTGCAGGAAGTTTCATCCAAAGGCATGAGCTGGCTCAACTACCGTGATACTTTGCCTCAAAAGGAGCACTACAACTAAGTAAAGCTTAGAAAAGCAGGGGCATAAAATATTGTTTTTTGTGATCTGCCTTTTTACCAATCAAGTCTTTTTTTTGATCGATCTTAGCATCCCTACTCAGAATTTGTTTGACTTTCCATAGGTGGTCTAGTGAACCATTTGACAGTTTCTTGACTAGGAGAATTTTTTTTTTATTTAGGAGAAGCTTAGATGCATTTTTAGCTTGGCAAATATCATTTTTTTCTTTGTAAAGTAGTATTTCACATGGTGAAATGACCAATTAAAACTTGATATTGTTTCTCAAAAGCACCTATTGGAAGACAAAAAAGCTAAGAAGTAAGCCACTGAACATATCTAGAGTTTAATAGCTGGCATTGGGGGATTTTTCAGTAACTGAAAAGCAGATTAACATTTTCACGTGCCTCTTAATAGTATCATAACAGAATATCATAAGAGGAACTTGGCTATAATTCCTTGATATAAAAACCTCTGCAACCATACCTCTCTTTGCCTTCACATAACTAAACTAGAAATATGCAGCCAGAAAATGAAAAAAATAGTTTCCATTGAATATTTCGATATTCCATACATTTTGCAATTTTTATTATTAAAGATTCTCAGAATCATCAAATATGTGATGAAATGCAGGGAACACTTTGCTTTGCTTTGGTGAACATGAGACCCTGTTACTGCTGAAACATGGCGGAGGTCTTACACTGAGCAAGATGGCGCCTGTGTGTGTGGCATGCCGTTTTGCTTTGCCAGTTCTGGTTATGTTTGAGTTGCTTTTGACTTTTGCTGCCCTAGATGTTGATGCTCTCCTGGTGTATGATCGCCAAACTCTTACTGAGGAAAAGTTTTATGATGGTGCCCAGGAAACTTTGCCATCGCTTTTGTCAGAGATTCCCGATTTTCTCCGTCGTGCTAAACTGATGGTGAAGGACTTTCTAAGTCTAATTGACTCTTTTAGTTTTATGCAGTGGGTGTCTGGACCGACGCATGAACTTGGGCATATGGTGGATCTTGTCCTATCGCTCAGCTTTTCTGTGGCGAATTTGACAATTTTGGACGCAGTGTTTTCAGATCATAAGCCTGTAATATTTGACATCACCTTGCCTTGTAAAGCTGGTAAACCCCGTGCTTCTGCGCAGCGCTGTCATGTCATTAATCCATCCACTGCTGTACATTTTTCTGCTTTGTTTAGTCAATGTGATCTTCCTGAATCTGCGTCCTCCGATACGGAGGAGCTCTGCTCCTGGTTTCATTCCACCTGCCGAACTGTTTTAGATGCTGTGGCTCCATTAAAAACCAGACAGCCTAAAATGAAATCCGAGCCCTGGTTGAATGACACAACTCGTGCTGTCAGACGCGAGTGCCGAAAAGCTGAGCACAAATGGAGAAAGGACAATTTGCATGTATCGTTTCAAGTATTAAAAGACTGCTGGCATCGTTATCAGTTTATTGTGAAAGATGCCAAAAGAGCGTACATGTCAAATATTATTCTGTCAAACTGTCATAAGCCTCGTGTGTTATTTGATACTACAGATAGGGTTTTAAATGATCCACAGAATACCTGTATGGAACCCTCTTTTGAGACATGTGAGAAATTTTTGCACTTTTTTGTGGATAAGGTAAATACTGTTAGGGCTCATATACCTCTCACTGTTTATGACCCCTTAGCCGTTCTCCCCTGCTCTGCTGTTTTTTATCAGTTTGAGCCGGTGACTCTATCTTGTCTATATGAGATTGTTGGTCAATTGAAGCCCTCAGGTTCTCCTTTTGATGTTGTCCCACCTTCTCTTTTTAAAGAGATTATTTCTGTTTTAGGGCCATCTGTTCTTGCTATTATCAATACTAGCCTTTCCTCAGATGTAGTTCCTAATTTGTTTAAACATGCCATAGTGCAACCATTGATCAAAAAACCAAGCCTAGATCCCACTGTACTATCCAATTTTAGACCGATTTCCAAGCTTCCATTTCTCTCCAAAATTTTGGAGAGAAGTGTGTATATTCAATTGAAAGCCTTTTTAGATGAAAGTGATGTACTCGAAGTGTTTCAATCTGGTTTTAAGCCATTTCACAGTACTGAAACCGCATTACTGAAGGTTTTTAATGACATCCTTTTGGCAACAGACTCAGGGGATTATGTGATTTTAGTTCTGCTCGATTTAACAGCTGCCTTTGATACTATAGATCATAGTATTTTATTATCTCGTCTGGAGCACTGTGTGGGCATTCGTGGTACTGCCTTGGCGTGGTTTAAATCATACTTGACTCAGAGATCTTTTTCAGTGAGGCTAGATGAATTTAGATCTTCCTCTGCTTCACTATCGTGTGGGGTTCCGCAAGGCTCCATACTTGGTCCTTTGCTATTTTCTTTGTATCTCCTACCTCTTGGCTCTATTCTTAGAAAGCATAAAATTGCTTTCCATTGTTATGCAGACGATACTCAAGTTTATGTACCCCTCAAACGCAAGGATGCTTACTCTATAGAAACGTTGGTTATGTGAATAGAAGAGGTGAAAGTTTGGATGGCAGTGAACTTTTTAAGTTTTAATGAAAATAAGACAGAGGTTATAGTTTTTGGTCCTGGGGGCACCAGTGGGCCTATTTCTACTTCTGCTCCTGTGGATTTGGGTCCCCTTGCACAATATGGTACGCCTGTTATTACAAATTTGGGTTTTAGGATAGATGAGAATTTTAGACTGGACGGTCAGATCAGTGCGGTGGTGAAATCTGGTTTTTTTCAGCTAAGACGTTTGGCGAAGATAAAAATCATTCTTTCCAAAGATCAATTTATAACAGTAATCCACACCTTCATTACAACCCGATTGGATTATTGTAATTCGTTGTATGTTGGTGTTAGCCAGTCCACCCTGTCTCGGCTGCAGCTGGTGCAAAATGCTGCTGCACGCCTTTTAACTGGCACGCGAAAGAATGAGCACATCACACCTGTATTATCCTCACTGCACTGGCTGCCTGTTCAGTTTAGAGTTCATTTTAAGATTCTTTTATTTGTTTTTAAGTCCTTAAATGGGCTTGCTCCACCCTACCTCGCTGAGCTGCTGCATATGCACTCTCCTTCCCGCTCACTCAGATCAGCTGGTCAGCTGCTTCTGGATGTGCCTAGGACTCAGCGAAAGCTCAGGGGGGATAGGGCTTTTTCCGTTGTGGCTCCAAGGCTCTGGAATTCACTGGCGATCCACCTTAGACAGGCCTCTTCACTGCCCATTTTTAAGTCTGCTCTTAAGACTTACCTTTTTGGTTTGGCGTTTGATCCTGTGTGAGCAGTTGATTTTACTCTGTGTTAACTCTGTTTAGTTGTTTTTACTATGTTTTAATTTGTTTTATTTATTGTATTTTATCTACTTATTTATTAGTTTGTTTTGTTTAAAATTTATTTTAGCCTATATTCAGCACTTTGGTCAGCAGCTGTTGTAGGTAAAGTGCTTTATAAATAAAGTTGACTTGACTTGACTAATTATTTGCAGAGAAACACAACTGTAATTGTACTTGAACAGAAACCCTAATGATTGTAGGCTGGAAAGGCTCACTTCTAGATGTCTAATAAGAAAAACACATTTTTCCTCATATAATAAAATGTTTACAGGATAACAACACTGAAACTGGAATTTGCTTTACTCGGTTTATTATGTAATTATTTTATTTTGCAATATGAGTATGAGACACTAAGAGATTAAAGGTTTGCTATTTATGTTCATGATGGCCCTTCATCTCTGAAGCAAAAACTCTTCCCACATGATCTTAGCAACATAATCTCTGATGACGTGGCTCCCATTGTTCACATAATACACCTTCTGTCACAGATTAACTGAATCTAAATTAAGGTCAAAGTGCAAAAGTACTTGGACAGACCTTAAAATATTTTAAATAGCTCAACTGTTTTTAAATGAGAATGGCTCCATTATTAATGCATGCTTATATTCTCCCTTCTCTCAAAGCACTTTCCACCAAGAAAGCACATACCTTCAATATAAATCAAGGCTTCTGCTTTCTACCAGGAAGCAGTTTATTGTGCTCTGAGAAGATTTAACGAGCAGTGTGTGTTTAAACCAAAATAAAACCTAGACATGCTTATAAACAAAAAATAATAACCAAAAAAAACTCAAATTGATAATCCAAATCACAAAACACCTGGCAGGCAATCAATTAGAGTATATAATTTATTATGTGTGTATCAAACATGTATGTATATAATATGCATGGTCCATACAAATGCGCTATGTAAGACTAAAAAGAATTTACTGCTATCTACAGAGAGCTGTTTAAGGACAAGCCTATTGCAACCAATGCAATAGCTAAGATACTGACATGGTTATAACAGAATATTGAGTACTGGCAACAATAAACTATACAATACCACTATGACTAATAGCGTAGTTGTTGTTCTTCATTAGAGAATGTATATTCTGTAAAGAGAGAATGTAAACCTTTTTTTTTATTTAACCCTGCAAATAATGCAACACATTTTGGTAGGAATTATTTTAATAAACTACTAAAATGCACATCGAGAAATGACAAGCTGAAACAAAATTCAATAAAAAATTTAATTTATTTAGCTTCTAAATAAAATAAATTTGGTTACATGGATGTGGACACTTTCATGCTTCCTACCTCTCACAAGTGGCTAGTTGTGTTTTGGGAGAACAATGTCTTCTGGTGTCTGACTGGTAACTTGTGACCAGTAGAGTGACCTTAATCTTTAAGAATTTTTTAAACTATGCTTTTTCTTATTTTTTACTGTTTCACTTCTTCATCTTAGCTAGCACATTACTCTTATTATCTGAACTTTGGGCTTCCCCGATAATGGACTGGGAAGTCCAACTGCACTCATTTCCAATGACCCTAATCATCAGGCACAATAGGTATTCCTCTAAGTTCAGTCTTTAGCTTTGAAGTTGTTCTTTTAAAATCCTATGAAAATAAAACCCCTTAATCTGCACCAAAAGAGTGAGGCATGCAGGAGGATATTATCTTAATGTGATCGTTCTTCAGGCACAATGAAGACACTGGAGACACATTAACTTTGATACTATTAAGTGTTAATCCAAAATTCCAAAATGAATATCAATAACAAATCTTTACAGGACTAAACACAGTTGACATGTGATTTGTGATTAACTGAATAGAGGGTCAAGAACGTCTCTGAACACGTACAAATCGCGTAACAACCAAAAAGTTTGCCAAACTTTTGCATCTGTTCACGACCACACACTCGAACAAGCCAATTTCCCTTCCGGTTCGTACGCGCCAATGATTTCCGCACGTGTTCAGTTTCTCCCTGTACTGTACGTTGTTCTCGGTGCATCACGCAGAGAGAAGTTATGCAAAAGTTTTATGTCAAATCATTAAAATAAATGCCTAAAAAGACAGGAGATATTCAGTATCACTGCTTCCACAACACACATAAGCTCTATTATTGCCACTTTTACCCCAATATGGAATTAGGTCAGACTTGTGCATGCTCTGAGAGTGAAATAACAAAGATCAAATGAGTGTAATTGTTTAACTTGTATTGTTACGCATTTGTAAGAGAAGACAAAAAGATAATGAGATAAATCACTTTCAATTGTTTCCTCGACAGTCTCAATATATGAATGGAGGCTTTGCATTCATTCTCCAATTGTAATGAGCACTATACAGATCTCCATCAGTCCAAGTATCCATTGATTTTCAAACCAGCTCATGTCACGGAGTGAGGGGGACTTCACACGTATCCAAAGCTATGCATTTCGGACTGTGGGATAAGGGAGGATCGGCAATGCTAACAATAGGTGTAGCAAGAAAATATTAAGACAAGAATTGAAAGTGGCTATTTGGCTTTGTTACACCAGTGATGACACAAGTTGCTCTGTTTATTAATACCAAAATAAAATGTATTTAGTGTTCAATCCTTCAAAGAACAAGGGACATCTTAATGTTAACAGCAATATGTAATAGTACATAATTAGGAGGACAAGGAAAACAGAATACTTCCTTGCTAAATAAGAAATTGCAAATACTGAATTTGTGTAATTCATTTGGCTTTTGGAGGTAAACTACTGTTTATGAGTATAACCCCTAAATAAATGTACACTTGATATATCTGAATGGTATATTAAAGAATGTAATGCTACTTCACAGCTACAAATTTTTTGAATACATGTAACAGCCCAAGTAATTTTCTAGTTTCAGATTTGTACACAAACAAACAATAACAAAGTCTGATCATTCATGTAAGAAACTATGAAACAGCAAAATAAAAGCGGTTTAACATGAGTTCTAAAATAAAGGATTAATGTAAAGCTGTCACAGTAAGCTTTGAAAATGGGACAAATGTACGAAAAGGTGGGACAGATTTGGAAAATTTAAACACCACAAATTTCTGACATTTGAAATAATTTGACTTATTCATTAAATATTATTCTTTAGTGATATTTTTTTAACCAGCCATTGACGGAAATATAAAATGTTACAATAACACATTTTACAGACTTAAAGTGGTTCACCAACAAAACAGACATCAAAAGCATGTTGTTACAAAACCAGCGTTAACCTCCTTAGCATTATGTTTACCCCAGGATAAACAAGTCAAAAACATTTCATTTTTTTTCCAACAAGAAAACATGTATTATGTGTAACAGAAAAATGTAAATACCAAAATGTTAGCATATATTCGTTAGAAAAGTTATGTCTAGTGTCCACTGTTGTATTGATGCAGATTTAGTACAATTGGCAAGTAAAAGCTTTTTCTTTACACACTTTTCTTAAATTTTTTTCTGATACTTGCACAAGAGAGAATTATGTCACTGCCTGCACTGCATGATCAACACATCCATTGTGGTATTGTAGCCTACTACATCGTAAGGCTGAATTCCACATTTCCCCATGAACATTAATGGTTACCACATTGTGAACAGTGCTTAGGTGGCTAACGATGTGCTTGTTCTTGAATTCAATCACAATTATTTTGCCTTTTTGTCAAGCATCTATTGTCACGCCACACTGATGCTTTTGCAACCAAAATCACCATGCATATCACGGCGGTTTGGTCATGCTATGCAGTATCATTCATCATGCACTCTCTATAAACGTCTGATTACCAATTCACATCGTCGTTACTATTGATGGTGATTCAGTTTCAGCTCATTCTAAAATGGCCTTTACAGCTTTTTGTTTGTTATTGTGTTTTTTTTTTTTTAGTTGGAAGCTCTGCCTCACTCATAAATATTGATGTAGGGTAGCAAAACACAGAAATATTCACAATTTATTTGCAGTATTATGTTATTTTATCCACTAGATGGCAGCAGAGTACTGTCCCAAGATTTTTCAGGGTTAAAATGTCACATGTCTGCGGTAAACCACAATTGCATAGAATTGTGAGCCCGAGTCATGCTCGGGGGTTAACACCTAGGAGGTTAAACAGTTTGGGAAACTTAATTAATAGTTAATAATGGAATTCACTAATTCAACAGTACATATATAATATTTGGATTTTTATATTTAGTATGGATTTTAATCAGTATTTTTCAGGTACTGAACACAAAATGTCAGAATACATCTAGAATGTGGATATGCTACGATAAATCAGGTAGTACTGTATATGATGATACAATTCTTTAATAAACACTACACTGAAACACCCCAAGATTATAAACCCTCCATTTTTTTGTTATACTGGGGAATTCCTCAGCTCTCCCACACATGTCATGATCAGGGCTGAATTTTAGGGTTTTATGAGAGTGAGAAGTTGGGAGCATGCACTGACTTCAAATAGAATACTGCAAAGTTTTTTACAGTGGCTGGAGTGCCAATCCTGCCACCATCCCCCAAGTTCTTAAGGCCTTGTCTATATTAGATGCCATTTTCCATAACTGTCATTAGGGTTGCGTTTCAAGGGTCTTGGTCTCCGGGGTCATGACCTCGAGATCATTAGCACAACAGGATTAAAAGTCAGCATTTGCACTAAGCTTTATCTGATCTGTGGATAAGTCCTTTAAACACAAAAAGAAACACTCTTTGCTATTGATATTCGTGTCCTATTTTTCACTTTGACTCCTGCCTTTCATTTGGGTTTCAGTTGCTTTTTTCATATTTTGTTCGTTTTGTTTGCCTTTTGTGTGCATCTCCCAATTCATCCCAAAAAATTACTTGTCTATTTCCTGTTAAGCTAGGATAGATTATTCCTCTACTGTTGTATTACTATTGTAATAAAGGAGCAGCAAAGGGCTGAATAGCAGCAAATAAAACATTTCACATTTTTAAAAAAGTATATGATTAAAAACCTTTGTTTACACCAATATCAGCTACATAAAACACAAAAAGTTTAGCAGTTTCTCCCCCAAAAAACAAGATTTTACAGTATATAACCAAGACATTCTATGATGCACAACTCTGGAATACATTTTTTTTTGTGTTCCAAACTGTCAGCTATTATTGTACCAAGTTTAGATGTCATATTCCATAGCATTGTAAAGTTGTACTGTTTGGCATAAGGTGTCCCCTTATATGGAAAAATAGTATCCCTTTTTGGAAACATTTAGCCTGTTGAACCTAAACAATCTCACAAAACAAACATTGCAGTTGCAGTTATATTTAATTATTTTTCAGCAAAAATATACAGCAACAAGTAAACAATTTGTAACTAAACCTTTGCTTTCAAAATTATTATTTATGCCAGTCCTTGAAACAATTTCGCTTATCAACAGACACAGAGGAAGCTTACATTTTGTACATTAGATTGGGTTTTTTGTGCTGCAATAAACCCATCTTTGTTGGCATTCTGCCACAAGTGCCCTACAGAGGTTCAGTACATTATATTATTTTTCTCTTGTTGCTGCTGCTCTAAAATAAACTAAGTACATACATATATTTTCATACCAGCTTCTTCCAGTATTGGATTATGGGGTTGGGGACAATGTCATTGCTGGTAGCACTGGAGACAGGACAGGAAACAGGCAACACTAAGCACAGAGCTAGTCATACAGACCCATACACCTAAACCAGGGTTGCAGGAGGCTGTCAATGCCTTGTGGGCATATGAGACTCGTTTACAGCATAATCCAACCCCCCCCCCCCCCCTTTCTCCCTGTGATGCCATCGAAAGGAACAATACAATCTTGCAAAACTTTGTATCCAGTTTCTAATCGCACTTCCTTTAACCCAGCCGTTGTTCAATTTTATTTCCCTTTTGTAAAAACACGTGTTTCACTTTCCTTTCGTGTTAGTTATGGAACCGGGGATGAAGTCATCACGATTAGAAATGGGGTAAAAAAAATACTTCATGGTGCTGGTTATCCTTTCATATTATTATACCCGTTTTTTTCCCTTCATATGCAAGTGGCATGATACAGTGACATTCAATCGGGTATGGGGAGGGGGGGATGTCTACAAATTAAAGTTTGAGACGCATAAGTATTGCATACCAATTAGTCATCGGTACAATAATAAACATTGACGGTTTTAACTTATAAGTTAAAAATGAAAATGTAACGCCCAGAAAATCAACAGGGAGAATGGGCAGCTGATAGCCTCCAGGTATGGTAATTGAATCCATGATGCTTGAACTGTAAAAGTGCATACCATAATGCTTTAAAGTCACACTAAGCAGTACCTACAATTCAAGAGTAGTCTTGAATCCTTCAAATGTCACTTTTAAATAAAGTCAAAACTTTTTTCAGAATCTGACTCAAGCTTGGTGCATAACAATGCGCAACAGTGCGTAATAATGAGAGGTTACATAGGCATTATATTTTTTGCTGTTCATACTCAACTATACATTATTACAATTCTCTGAATCTCAGCTATGCAATGGTAATGAGCATTGTGGTATGTGGCTTAATGTAGGAGGGATATATAATAATAGCAGACTAACGCCGCTGTGATGCACTGCTCGCCTAGGCGTTTATGTATGTTAATGTCATGTTTCAATAAAGAAGGAACAGACGACATGGAAACTTATGAGTTAACTGAAGGAAGACCCCTTTGGCTATGGAAAAATACCACTATTGCTTTTGCTTCACTTGTGGGTTTATTGCATCATATGAAAACAAATTTGAAATATAGCGTGAATAAGTGGTTAAATGATAGTTGTGTAATTACTTGACAGATATATCAGTATTTTAAAGCTGTTCTTACTGTTATTGTTCATATATTTTATATAGTATTTTAGAAAAAAGGCACAATAAGAAAGAGAAAGAAAAAAGAAAGAGCTTTAATAAAAAGCCATCAAACGGGATTTCTGTTTTTGCTGTGGTAATGGAACAAGCATAGTAAAGTTTCACTGGCATTGGTTTTGAATAGAAAAATTCTGATATCGTGAAATCCTTATAAATGATATCATTACCGACATTGAAGAAATGTAGTCTTCCTAGAAAATAGGGGTCTGCTCTTCCCATCCTTATATAGTTTCTCTGTGTTAATTGTTGATGCTATAAAAATAAAACATGATTTCAATTGGATTTCAGTTAGACGTTTTTTCTTTTATTTTAGCTGTCTGTTTTCTTGAACTTCTTAATCCAGTATAAGGTTGCAAGGGGCAAAACCACCATTCCTTTACAGCCCATGCCTACACCCAATTTTTTTCTCCCAACAAACTTTTTTAAGTAAAATAAAGCTGATAAGTTTTTACAGATACCGTCATTTACAACACCAATGTGAAAAATGCAGGTGCAAATACCCCTTTAATTTTCTACATACGATAATCATTGTTAAACATCCTTAACTCGATTCAATATTATGGTGGGTTTTAGAGCCTATCCTTGACTTACCATGCATAAAATATAAAACAGCCTTGCATAGGGAACCAGTACATCATATGACTTACTCACACACATATACAGTCACAACTGGAACAATTTTATATCACCAACTAACCTAAGCTGCACTTTCTTGAGGATGAGAGAAAAAGACAACACAGACAGGGAAACATACAGACTCCACATAAGCAATGAAAGGATATAGGATTAAAACCCAGGACACTGGATCTGTGAGGCACCAACACACTAACCAATAATCTTCCATGTGTAACTAATTTGCATTATAATTAAAAAGCATTTTCTTCATGTCTTACATCTAAAGCATTAAATCCACATCTAAAATATAATATACATTATTATCTATCATAAAAATTAAAGTGTGAATAAAATCTTCATAAAAGAAACCATGTTTAATGCTACTTATTATGTTGCAAAATAAATTATAATTAGTATGCAAACACAGAAGTTTTAACTGATATTTTTGTAAACTTTTTTTTGTATTAAAAATAAAATAATCTTAAATATTGTAACAAACACAGAAATGGAAAGGCACAAGCAAAATAACAGTTAAGCCCAAAAATTCAGTGTGTTTACGTAACAGGGGTGGACAAATTGGTAGTCTGAACATCCGGGACTACCAGTTTTTAATTCCGTACAACCAAACTACAGATTTACAACGACCAGCAGACTACCAGATGTTTCAGATCTTTAGTCCATATATATATATTCCAGGTACAACACAACTGGATAAATAAACAAAAGACCTAATTCTTCATGTAACATCTTAACTTATGTCGCTTTTAAAGCTGCTTATAGGGTTGTCAGACTGCCATAACTCGTGTTTAAACCCTTATTTACACTTGACACATCCACACTGTTCGCGAGGGCTTCACATCAAAAAGGACATGCACTGGGTTTTTGCCACACCCAGCACACAGACTTTTTTCAAACTATACAGTGATGCAACAGGTCAACAAAGTTCCAGGAAGACATGCACATCATCCACTCACCAGATTATTATACTTGACCTCCCTTCGCCATTTTTGTTTTATATAAGTCTGCGCATATACACACACACAAGTGAGTAATAAAGGGAAACTGTTTATAGCAAGTGTATTAACCCTTGTGATGAACTGGTACCGTATCTACAGTTTGTTCCTGCCTTGCATCCTATGCTAGCTGGGGTAGGTTCCAGCATACCCCCCGACCCTGGTCTGGATTAAGCAGGTTAGAGAATGGCATGATAAGTCTATAAAGCAAGCAAGAGAAACAATAGCATTAGCTGTAAAGTACTGACGGCAAAAATGCCAAAAGTGAATTGTATCCACTCATTGTTTACTGATTTAAAAAAGGTTATATTTAGCACATACTTTGTTATTGATTTATAAAAATAAAAAAATACAAAAAGAGGAGAGGTAAAGAACAACAGTTCCATTACTGCTTCAAAAATAAAAATTACAAGACGCATCATAACAAAAATAAACACTGGAAGAAATCTTTTAACTGAGTAAATATGGAGAACATTGTGCAAAGTAGCAGTAACTGCAGGGAGGAGACAGTATCACAACCAAGTCAAAGAATTAAGAAAACGTACTAAGTAATTACAACACAAACACTGACTTAATCAGTTTTAATGCGAAAAGATGCTGACGAAAGAAGAGAAGCAGCGTGCCGCTAGAGTGGAGAAAACAAGAGCTGCTCACGAAGCAGCAAGAGAATCCACCTCTGAGCAAATGAATGCTAAACGTACAGAGAAAGAGTATGAAAACTATAAGTCAAGTGTATTCACTGTACATTATCGTGCAGTGCGCCGTTACTGGTATTGCATAAATGTGACTCTTTGTTTTCAGGGAAAACTAATGTTAGTATTGAAATGGCGAGAAAGCACAATAATACTGAACTGTTTACTTGTCACTCTGCAATATTTAACAAATGCTAATTCAGGACTGAGTCATTTCATGAAATGTACAAATTGGAAACAAAAACATACACTGATGCAGAAAGGTACGGTAACTCTAGCAGCCTGTTGATCACATGTAATGGCTTCAATGCTCCAACAATGTTTCTGTCACAAATTTTCAACTGTTCAGCTTCAGGAACTGATTTTAGAAGTCAGAGGGCTATATTCCATTACAAACAAATCTAATGTGGTCACGGAGAGCTGTCTCATAAAAAAATAAGATGCTCAACATTAACTGATATGTACTCTGCGCTCTTAACATGTATATTAGTGGTTGTGAAAATGCTCCTTATTATTAGCCCAAAAACTACAGAGTGCAAAAAAGCCTGTTCAGACATAAACCTCACCTTTACTAGCATAATGGTCCAAGGGTGACAGATTCTAATGCAGCTGTATACATACTGTAGATCAGTGGCTATAGTCAACTAAAGGTATACAACACTGCAAAGGACATATTCAGAATAACCCTAATAGTCAAGTTGATGATGTTTTTAACAGAGAAACTAATTGCCGGGGTCTAAATTAGGTCTGAAAACAAAAATGTGAGACTATATATTAATACAGTATTGCACTTAACTTTTGATAAAATATGTTGTTTACTGGGCGGCACAGTGGCACATGGGTAGCGCTGCTGCCTCGCATTTAGAAGACCCAGGTTGGCTTCCCGGGTCCGGGTGGGATGGATGGATATAAAAATTTCACTGTACATAGTTCATGTGACAATAATAACCCTCTATTGTAAAACTATAATAAAATTTTACTGCAGTGTGAAACCATCCAAATTTCAACTTATCTTTCTGTTTTTTGAGCTAACATCAAATATTACTCTAATAATGACTGCCCTTGTATGTACTTCTTGACTGCCTTACTGACCCGTTAGCTGTGGGTCCTGACTGGATCAATGAAGAACTTGTTATATTTACTTTTAAGAAAAATGAGAATGTCAACACTCTGCATGAAGCCAAAACCTCTCCACTGTGACAATATCCCCTACACTCACAGGCTACAAATGTATTGTTTGAGTATAAAAGAAAGCATTGGGAATTTAGCCGCTTCCTATCTCTGCCATGCTAGAGGAATGCTTGTTGAAATCCTACCAAGATTCAGTGCTGTATAATTCCTCCTTGCTGTAATGTACCTTTATTTGTGAATCAGTATCAGTGAAAGGAATATCTATTTCTCCAACATTTGTTGTTACCTCCACAGCTCGTGAGAAGAGCAGTAACTACCGTTTGCTGTTCCTAGCAGTGTCTGAGTATACCATGAGAAGTGCTCCAATACAACAATAAGTTTGTGCTTTGCCGGTCCCAATAGAGTTCATATTGAAAACAAGCCTGAGGATGCAGTGGTGCATTCATGAAACAATGCTGTAATTCGCTATACTTGTCTGAGGATGCAAATTGATAAATTAATTATGTGTGTTTAACATTTACCGGTGCTCCACATTCATGTACAGTGATGGCTATGTTACACACTAACCATTGTAACCTTCACATTATTATACAGACAGTGAAAAAATGATTCTGCCAAAGTGCACAAAGTTTCTGATTTAATACTTTAAGGAAAGCAAAAATGTCTTTCATCGAAATTAAAGTTTAATTTCAATCATGTGTTAATGTCATACAACATACAACGCTATATTTCAAATGAATAGTATTATGTCTCATGCCTACAACAAACAAAAAAAAAAAATTAAACAAATTTGTAACAAAATAATAATATATTTATACACACTAAATCCAATTTAGAGTCATGAGAGGTGAAACCTATTCCAGCACCAATGGTTAGAAGACAGAAGCCAGCTCTGGATAGAGTGCAAGTTCAGTATAGTGAAATCACCAAATGCAAATTTCAAAGCATTCAAGCCAACATATAGCTGTTGCAGAGTTATCAGTCTCTACTACTAGAGTGTTAATTAAGCAGACTGTAAACAAAATACAAGAGATGAGACTACTTGGTCACTTCAATGTTTTTAACTATGACATGATTTTTTCACAAATTTTTTAGATGCTAAGTTTGAAGTGACCCAATTGAGAAAACCCCATGCTTATCAGACTATTGGACAGGGAAATAAATCCATTATACAAGTTTTCATTAATGTTTCCCTGTATTGTATAGCCGCTCTCTCTGGCTTGGATAATGCATATATTTTTCGTTAGGTAATGGGGCTCCTGATGATCACGATCATAAAGAAAATGTTATATATATGTTATATGTAGTATCTGAGACTTTTGTTTACTGAATTATCACTTTAAATTCTTGGTAACAATTTGGTAATTGAATAAGAGTGCTGCAGAAAACAGTAGGAGTGGATACAGGAGGAGTACAATACTATAAGCAATATGTACACTTTAGCTTCCAAACAATGTTTGGACCATGTTTCTGAAGCCAGGAAAGTCCTAAAATAAGTTGAGGAAAGGTTGAAGGAATAAAAACAAATTGAGAGTTTCAATGCTCCTACTTCCGACTTAATGGACTTGTGATACTTTGAGAACGTCTCCAACTGATGGGCTTATTGTTTACTGACAGTAGGTGCTATAATTGAAAAACTTTTACCCCTAGTTCTTTAACTAGTGATAAACTAATTGCTACTCCTAAATCGATTAGAAGTTGACAGCGTTTTCCATATACATTAACAGGTACTATCAGTGTATTTTTAAAAAGGGCTTGACTAGAAGAACCCAACCAACCAACCAACCCCCATGAGAAGTTGGCATTCGTAGTTTTCCAGATTGTTATAGTTGCCAACCATATGACCAGATTCCCAACAGTGAAAACATAATTTCTTCGCTGCTTTTCACAGTCGTTTTTACTAGTTTCACAGGTTCTACCAGAGTTTTTTTTTTCTTTTTAAAATCAGGTATAGAGAGAGAAAATGCCCCGCATTCAGATTGGCACTCTAAATTACATTTGCTGTAACTTACATTTAGCTAGACACACAACTATACGCGGCAATAAATGTATTCATTTTTTCAGGGTGTTACAAACATTATGGCTGATAAATTCATCTTTAACTTCTGGTGTGAATAACTTTTTTACAAAGCCTAGCATTGGGAAGCCTACTGTATGTTCATTGACCAATTTACTACACTGCTTAAACTCTAATATATGATTCATAAAAATTTCAGATCTAACAGGGATATCGAAGATTTTTCGAAATTCCCCCACAAAACTGCCATCAAACACAGTGGATGTCCATTCTATGGCTTACTATCTGACAATGACACAAAACACAAAAATCTAGCCCTGTCAGTAGAATATGCATTAGGCTGCAGATCAAAAACTGTTTGTATTGATTTAAGAATCCTCTACATTTTTGAGAAAACCCATTTAATTGGAATTCAAAACTGGAGGTTTTTTTTTAGTTTATTAAGCAAAACTCATAATATTTGAGTGTTTAATTTAGATAATATGTAGCTTTTAAGTGACTAATGTGTGTGACTAAGGTTATAACTATGCTTAGAGCTCATAAAGGAAAACTAGCATTGTTTTTATTGTGTATTTAATCAAGAGTTTACTTAAAAAAAAACGTTGAGAAAAGCTGACAGGCAGACAATTACATGTGACAGTGGGGGCATGGAAGAAGCTAAATGAGGATAAGTGTTTGAAGAGTTAGACAGGAAAGTTAAAGTTTTAGAAGTAATTGTGGGCCAAGTTTCAGACCACTTTTTTTGGAAGCGCCTGTTGCGCCCTACGTAACTATGTTTGATCTTATTCAGGAAAAAATCTCAGTCGCCCCATGGGAGAAAGACTTTCCGAGACTAAGGTCATAAAGCTTATGAAACTGTTTCTGGACAAAGGCAGAACTGTAACAACAGTTTCATGGAGCTTCAATCTGCAGCTAAAGTCACTTCAGTACACATGTACTTTGTGAGTATGCCTGTGTCAATCAAACAGAAGAAGTTCTGCAGTCTACTTGTGACTTTACACTGTAGGAAGATAAAAAAATAAATCAAGGTAAATATCATTTGATCTGGCTTTTATATAAGTAACATACAAATTTTTTTATATAAAGACCATCACAAAACATAATCACAAACAGGACTTTGCATGATACCTTGGCGAGCTCTGTAAGCCCTACTTTTTCTTTGAAAGACAGGTGTGGGGCAGATTGACTGGCAGGATGACGCTCGACCTGTTGCTGCATCCAAATGGTGCCATCTTTCGCCTTTACGCCTGGTGCAGCTGTGTTGTTCTTATATATGAGTGGACGTTTCTTGCGGGGAGGGCTTCTGCTCTCTTTCTCCGATGTAGAACTCTCCTCCTCATCTGAGTTCACCTCTGCTATAGCATGTCTTTACTTGAAAACAGCAGTGTCAGATCGGGGCAAGCGTGGACGTGACTGAGAGAATAAAACTGAATTAAAAAAAGAAAAAAAAAACAAACACTAACCTTTACAAGTACCAAATATTTACACCAGCTGTTACAGACTCAAATCAAATGCATGTTCTTATTCTATAATAGTAAGAATAAGAGCAGCTCACTACTCAAAACGGAGGCATCTGGGATAGAACCATGAACGTCTTGATTATGAGTCAGCAGTTCTTACCACTGCGCCACCAAAGCAGTCGTATTAAAGGCGAGTCAACGTCACACCATAACGCAAGTTCTTTTTCTGCAGTTACATTCTTGAATAAAAGTGCACTTGTTTGTTATACCTGTACCTTTTGTGAAAGTGTTTATTTGATATTTGGACTTAAGGCTTCACACATTATACTCTTCATGTCTTCATTTTGTCAATTACTACTAAAACATGAAAAACATTTCTGTTTTAATGATGTGTTTACATAGATTACACGCATGAAATGCATGTATTCCAAATAACAATATATTATTTACCCTATACAACTCCAAGCAAATCACACGCAGGTAAACAGACTTGAGCTGAGAGAACTTTCATCACTTTCTGCGCTGGTGCGGGGATGGGATAGCAGGCTGCTTGCTGCTTTTGCTGATCGACACATTTACAACACAAAAGACGCTGATGGTGAGGTTGTGATGGGATTTAAGGTGGGCCGGGATTATACGTTTTTTCATAGGCTTTGGTAATTCTAGTGTTAATAGCCATCATAAAAGAAAATATAGCTATTTAGAGGTGAGCAGATGCTATCCAACCATTGGGAGCCGCAGACACAAAAGCATTTTGAGAGAAACAAACATGAGTAAATAATGGAGAGAGGGTGTTGCAGTTCTGAAGGAACACTGAACCTTCATTCTGTGAAAGTGTAGCGTCACATAAAATACACTCCAGCAAAGGAGAACACAATGTCATGGTGCAGCATACTTTTAAAGAATGGCTCAGTTGGAATTAATAAGATGAACTCTTTGAATAACATGGAAATCTCTCTCCTGGTTTTGCTTGCCTTTAAAGACACTGATTTGAATCGCTCAGGTAATATGTTTTTTTTTCTTTTGACTGCCAGGATTTAATGTCTCGTTTTACTGCAAATAAATATAAGTAATGATTAAAATTTTCATATTTCCTCACTGAAACTTGCCTTGTTTATTAATATCATCTGCCCCAGTGTGTTTTTTCAAATTACTTGTTTAGCTCTTACAAAGGTAGTGAGTGATCTGAACTTGTTGGATTATGTCTTTCATTTTGCTTGCATGCGACCCGTGCTCATTCTATTAGAATTGTGAAGCCCTTTCAGGGATAATGATGTGAGAGCTTAAGGATATGGGTGTCTCCCTGAACCCTGTTAAGGTACTGAAGTGGAGGCCACCAGCCTCAGCCATATTCCTCTGTTTCATTTGTGAAGCACTTTCAGAGGTAATTTATCTGGTAAGTCCTAGCAGGAGTACAACTTTTGAAGCTTCTCCTGTCCTTTGATAAGATATTCTGAATTGTAGGCCTTTCAGGGGAATTGCCAAGATACTACGATAGGCCCTTGGCCTCAGCAGCGTCATAACCCAGCAAGGGCAGCAGTAGGCCATTTGCCACTGTTGTGTTTGAAATATGAGTGATGAGTGAATGTCACATAGGTAAGTATTGCAGGGTGCACATATAAATAAAGGCTAAAAATCTACGCATTTGTATTAACACAATGTTTCAAATACCAAATAATCGTTTACCCCAAAATAAAAGAACCTTAAGAGGCTAAACTGCCTTTGGTGAACACTTGTGCACCACAAAAAAACCCCGAAAACAAACCAGGTGTGAAACAGATGTTTTTTTTTTTTTTATTTGAATCCAACTAGTAGCACAGGATGTAGTGGCTCCTTGATTAAGACATGCATTCAGATTAAACAAACTGGTCACCACCTGCTATAATGCTGTCTGTATGTCTGTTATTTGCATTTTCAAATCATCCTTTACTTCTCCCTCCAGGATGGAGAAACCTTTAAATAGCATCTCATTTCATGATTGCTCATTGTGTGGTTCTATTTTCTGTCATGCTAGAATGAAAGATATGACCAACAGAAAAATGGGAGGTAGATACCAAAGCCGATGTCAAAAAATTCTGATGTAAGTGTCAGTAGGCTTTACGCCCTAGGAACCAAGTTACCTGAAATATTCTATAACATTTAAGTAATTATTTACCGCTCTGTTGCTGAACTTTCTGATCATAAAATAGGTCATTAAAATAGGAACTGACAAGAACAATTAATAATTAATTGCAGAATTATGGTATTTGAGGGTTCTTCTAGAGTGCCTCTTTCTCTTGCACAATTTTGCTCAAAATCTAATTAGTATATCGTCATCTCATAACTGGCTTAAGTTTCGAATTTGGTATTTTTCCATCCAGCCGTTTTAGATCCAGATGGTCCCCAAGAAACTGTGACACACACACACACACACAAGACACACACCCATAATCGAGATATCAATGTTTTCGGTATCAGGGGACCCTAAACATCATGATCCATCAGAAACCAAAGAGTGACATTTTTGAAGAATCTAAAGCTTTTGCTCCTCCACCATAGACAATAGGTTATGGTGGGATGGTGGGGTGGTGGGGTGGTGGGGCACAAAGAAAAACATGTGATTAAAAAGAAAATCTAGCAACAAATCCAAACCGTGAGGCATAACTTGTAGTCAAAAAATCTGAAATGGGTCAGAACATTCTTAAGCTTAAACAAAAATGAATTGCGAACACACTTTGTATTTCTTTGTGTAATCCACAAAATCAGAAGAGCAAGTGACCGCAGAGAGTGACTTTTATAATTCATGATGCCTAAAATCTGTAACATCTGAAATCACAGGATTCATGACTGGTTGCATTGCTGTTAGTAACCATCAAACAAAGCTTTCAGAATAGCACCTCATGAAGAAAACAAGTTTTTGCCATTTTCTGATTTTAGTATTCAGTTCCATTTTTTTAGTTTTTTAGTTTTAGTGTTTTAGCAATTAAATTTTATTTTTGTTACATTTTATTGGTTTTGTATTATGCCCTGAAAATGTCCATACATGACACAATTCTGCAAGTGTAAAAACAGCTTTCTTTATAGTTATCAAATTGTACATTGTTCATGCTGTATCTATTAATTTAATAAATACAATTTCACTGCCTGTGAATAAACTCCATTTTCTTATGATAATGTGACAATTAAAAGCTTCCAGTAAACAACTAGTTTAAGCCAATGGTTATTTAATTTCAAAAACACTCTTTACTTTTGAAATTCCCTTTGTGAGCAGTAAGATCACCACACACATATACTCTTTATTTTAGGTTTATATTTTGATCTACTGATGCAGACTATATGTCAAACCCAATTTGAAACTTTGAAAGTGTACTTTTTCAGGGAATTCTCACTTTATTTTTTTAAACATTGTTAAAGTCACTATTTGAACTGTGTTAATAATAATAATAGCAGAAATAGAGATGAATGTTTTCCCATATATATATTGTATTTCTGTAGGCATACCATTTACATTAAATACTGAAAATCTGCTATAACAAAATCTCAGATCTTTCACTTAATAAGCAACTTGCAAAACGTGGGTAGTTCCCTGTTAGCCTAAACTGGAAGGATGTAATTTAGCAACATGTGTAGGATTACAAATATTTTGGCAACTGATAATGCTTAATGACACACTTGTATTATAATACACACACTCAGTCTATACTGTATACTCAAGGGAAGAATATGCAAATTCCACACAGACACTTTCCAGGCCAGCAATCAAACCTGAACAAATGGACCTGTGTAATAATAATATTAATAATTAACAATATAATAATACATTTTATTTATATAGCATCTTTCAAATTTTCACAGCGTTTCACCAATAGTCAAAGGAATACAAAATAAATTAAAACCAAAGATGACATTAATAACACAGGATATAAACTAATATCAAACATTAATAAATATTTGTAAATCAACAAATTAAATTAAATTAAGAAACTAAGAAAAAAAAGAAAGCCTTGAACAAGGCTTATATAAATATAGGAATATAAATACAGTTGTTAAAATCACTAACAGTGATAAGAAACAATGAATAGAATAAGAGTGGATTTCATTATAAGTTTCTAGCCAAACACTAGACTACATTGACCATTTAATGGCCAGTCATTTGCTGTTCAATTCAAATGTAACAATCCCAGGCAGACCTCCGTGCTACGCATAGTAAACACTCAGGCGAAATTGCCTCACTTAGAGAGTCAAATTTCCTAATTTTTTTCCATTTTTGCTTGACATATATCAAGTTTGAAGCCTACAATTAATCAGGTAGTTCTATTGCTTTACCATAGCAATGTTAGATAAAGAAAGTTAGCTGCACAAATATCTATTGCCAGAGTTTTTTTCAATATATAGAAGACTGGGTAAATTACTCCTAAACCTTAATATTTTTGAAGTCCATCCATTTGCTATCACTGAAGTATTTAGAGAAGTTCATCACAATAGTGTGAATGCAATGCACTCTGTGGCACTGCACGACCCATGTTGAAACATCAGTAGTAATAACCTGATTACAACGTGTATGTGTAACAGATTGCTCGTTTGATAACATTGACTGCATGCTATGTACATGCTTACTCTGTCACTGAAAAAGTACCATCAATAAACAAGGAATATCTGTGAGAAGTAAGGTTAAATGAGTGAAATTCCTACCTTCTTTAGAGTATAAAGAAAACATCTGTTTCAAGTCTAAATATTGACTGTATTTGAAGCATTGGGGTGGCTAATTGAGCTTGACAAATCTTCCATAGCTCTAATCTTCAAAGTACTTAGCTATATCTTTCAAAGTAAAGTATGGCATATTTTAATTTAAGTACCTTTCACTGAAGTTTATTGAATTTGCCTGCCATTCACTGACAACAAGGCATCTGTGTCTGACAGTCAGTTATGGCCAATGGAATCCACAGAAAAAGCCACTGACAAATAATGAGTTTTTGGTTTTTGCTCTCAGTTCTAGTAGGGAAAGTTGACTGATGGATGAAATGACCAATGAAATCCACAGATGCAGACACAAGCTTCAAAGGATACTTGCACATGTGCACAAATCAATGCTTGATCCTAATCAAACTTACACCAGCACCCTCACATGAACATTATGCACAGTGACAGTGTGGTGAAAATCAAAGTTAAAATTACAAAAGCTAGTTTTGTTTTCATTTTTATATTCTCATTTTTGTTCAGTTCTAGTTTTCAGACACTTTTTTCATTTTTATATTAATCTTGGTTAACGAAATAATCACCTTTTGTCAACATATTTTCATTTTTAGTTTTGTTAACGGCAATAACACTGCAAATAATACCTTATTTATAATCACAAGATATAAATTAACCCTAAATTAGTGAAATAATCATCCAAAATTATATTTTTTAAAATATGTATGGGAAAAGCACCCCACATCTTAACTTGTGTACAAAAGTAAAATAATGCTTCAGTACAAAAGCTATCTTAAATACAATTGACTAGTCTGTAAATGCACTTGCTAGCTTTGGGTATAGAGTTGCATATTTATTCTTTAACAGGTATTTATGAGAAGACTGGCAACTTGTAACCCTTTAACCCCATTATAAAATCATATATAAATACAGTGTATGACAGCTTTATTAAGTTGTTTTTTGGTATTGCTTCAGAGATTAAATTATAAATAAATCACATTCAATAACCAATCAGACTGATTCAGGAAGATGTATTTTTATATCTAGTGCAGTTTTCGCAGCTGATCCAAACTGAAAGTTAAGTTTGCAGCAGAGTGATAATACAGTTCTCCACTCGCGGGTGAGCCACTGCTGAAAAGTGGGATTTAAAAAAACACTTTATACTATAATTCTAATTGGATCAAGCAATCAGATCACATAGTTAAGTGAAATCCTGGTTCTCCAGTTAAAAATGTCTAAAAATCAGAAGTGAATAGGTCTGGCCACTTTTAGCTTTCTCTCTTATTAGGATATCTAGTAGGAGGGGTTTTCCAAAGAGAAAAACATTGTGACTAACATTAAGAATTTGAAGATGAATTAGGGGTGGGGATCGATTTGTTTTTAACTCAAATTTTCTTCATGTAAAACTTGATTGATTTGTATGGAATGCAATAAAATTAATAAAAAAAAAAAAAAAAATTGAAGATGAACAAACTAATTCATGCTCATATTGTCAGCCATTCTCATTTCCATTTTTATATTTATTATGTGACCAAACATTGTCAAATAGTAAGAAATTAAATATCAAGAACAGCTAAGCAAAAAACAATATAAACAAGTTACATTGAAACAGCTACAGTATACAGGCCTTAACAAATAAATACTTAAATCAGACATTGGCAGTAACACACTGGAACTTTAAATAATGCTTGCTGTCCACACACTACAAAAATTAACAGTTACAGAAAAGTTTATTTAATATACTGCAGCAAAAAAAGTATAGTATGTTAGTTTAGTCTCTTCAAGAGATAATGAGTTGCCATTCCCTGCAACTTAATTTGTTGGTATTTTTTACAAACCTTTATTAAGCTGCTTTATGAGGAACATACATAACTAAGTCATCTTTTCGATTAAAAAAAAAACAATCTTGCAGTTGTACTCCTGATATCTATCTGTAAGTATTCCTCAATTTAAGATGATTTTTTTTATAAAATACATATTTTATGAGAGAATTTGCATAATACGTAAATATGATCATGCATCCATCCATTATCCAACCTGCTATATCCTAACTACAGGGTCACAGGGGTCTGCTGGAGCCAGTCCCAGCCAACACAGGGTGCAAGACAGGAAACAAACCCCGGGCAGGGCGCCAGCCCACCGCAGGGCACACACACACACCAGGGACAATACAATCATTTATTTAAATTTATAATGATGAAAATAAATCAAAATAGTTTTGAGCAAAACTGTATTTCGGTCACCCTGCTAAAACTACTTTAGTTAACAGTGACCTGCTGGAGCTTCTCATCCCTGAGTACCACCTTAGAAGTACCAGTGTATCCATCCACGTTCACAAGGGCCTGAAAATGGTTTTACACATATGGCTGGGGCTGATGGTCCTGCAGCATGTGATCCCCTTACACGGCTGCTTGAAAGTATCTGAACCATACAGAGATGATCATTATTTTTTATGAAATACTAGAATAAAAGTATAAAATTAAACAGATCTCTCTATAAAAAAAAAAAAATCTTGGGGAGGGAGACAGGGAGACGAGACGTGATCTTCTCTGAAGACAATATGAAGTCCCACGGGAGGCGTTAACTTGCTCCCACCTCTTAAAACAATGACAAGCGACAAGCAGCTCGCCAGCAGTTGAAAGCCAGCAGAGGATCCGACTGCTTCTCCTTGCGTGTGTTCAGCCACCCTAACCACCCCCACAACGCAACCGCCAGAGACACGAAGTGGCAAAAAGACAGCTGCTGTACAGGCTTTGAAATGATCAGACAGCGCGACAAGCAGAACAGGCAGCTCGGCAGCAGATGATCCAACCACTTCTCCTTAGCGTGCGTTTAGGTACCCACACCCCCCCTTCACAACGCGAGCAGTGTTATACGTCCTGTGAGTAAGAGATTTAACCACGCCCGGGGCCGGAAATGAAGGACAAGTATTGTTTTTACAACATCACACAAGACAAGGTAGTGAGACATCATTTAAAACAAGTTCACGGACATCTTACCTAGCAGTTGCTGGATTTCTTTTGGCAGACATGCTTCATGCGCTCCCAGCGTTATACGTCCTGTGAGTAAGAGATTTAACCACGCCCAGGGCCGGAAATAAAGGACAAGTATTGTTTTTACAAAAGTTTTAAAGAAAAAGTGAAAATAATGCATGTGTCACAGTTCCCATGAAAATAATCTCTTTAAATTGCATCTCCGGTAAACCAAACCCAGGGGTGGGCGAGCGAAGTGAGCAGGGGGCGGAGCCCCCTAGTTTATAATAAAGATTTTGCAAATAAAAGACACAAACAATAGCAAAAGTACCCTTTTCACTTTCTACATAGTTTATTCTGTTTTTAAATTGGAGTTAAAAGGGCTCAAATGAGGGTAATTCCACATCAGACCAGGGGGTGGCATAGTTAAATGAACGGACAAATGCCACAAAAAGGTTTGGGGTAGCCAGCCCGTATATTGTAGATTGAGTTCGACAAATGCAAAAGATCCAAAACGTTGTGGTCACACTGAATTTAAAACAGAACTGACTTGTATGAAACAAAATGGCGGTTTTATGGTCAGGCAGATGAAGTGAGGTCAGCAGAGTCTGAACCGGAAATTTGGTCATCGGGCCCAGGACGGAAAGTGACATCATCGGGGCCAGATGGAATTTCCCTTAACTGGTCTGCAGAGGAAAGAGAGAAAGGTTTAGTGCACTCCACGACCCCATATATATACCTATATATACATGGCAGTGTATAAAAGGTCTCACAATTCACAATGTATGTCAAAACAAAAAAACAAGCCAAGAGGTCTTATATATCTCCACGATCAAACTGTAGTGAGGCATAGATCAGGGCAAGGGTATAAAACCATTTCTAAAACATTGACTGTTCCCAAAAGCACAGTGGCTTGAATAATTGTGAAATGGAATAAGTATGAAACTACCAGGACACTTCTTAGAGCTCACCATCTGGCCAAACTGAGTAACAAAGTAAAAAGGACCTTGATAACTCATGAGTCACTATAAGGGCCGATTTATACTTCTCGCTCAGAACGTGCCCGCATCATGGCTGCCACGCGTTCCCAGCGTTCATTTCACGCGTCCTCTGAGCAGGTCCTCAGAAATTAACGCGACACGTGCGCGAGTTGCAGTACCAGCAAAAAGTCGGGGGGCGCAGTGTGCTAAAAGTCGGAACGTGACATCAGAGTCTCTGTTTACTATCTACATGTGACAGCAAGCCTCTAAGGAGATCCTTCGAGGATCGATGTGCGCGCTTTGCTGTTTGATGAATCGTTCAAAGCGGTGAAGCAAAATGCCGACATACAGATGCATTCGTGGTGCTTTTATATTCAAGCGTCGCATATTCCCTATCGTAATGACACGATACATTTTAAAAGTCTCACATACCATCTTTTGTGCCGTCTATTTTTTATTTTTTTACTTTACCTGCTGTCAGGTCCAAGAAGCTCGTAGCGATTAAAAACTGGGATGACGTTTACGATGGTCTGCTTTAATAATAAAGTAAACTACGAGGTTAAAGTGGACATTTCGAGATTAAAGCCGAAATTTCCACTTTAATCACAAAATACACGTTTTCACCGTGTCTTTTATTTTTTTCTCAGTGGCTCAAATACAGCGCTATACATTATGTTGCCGATGTGAAGTTGCAAAAAAAAAAAAAAATAGACGCCACAAAAGATGGTATGTGAGACTTTTAAAACTGTATCGTGTCATTACGATCGGGAATATGTGACGCTTGAATATAAAAGCACCACGAATGCATCTGTATGTCGGCATTTTGTTTCACCACATCGAAGCATTAATCTCGTAGGATCTGCATAGAGGCTTTCTGTCACATGTAGATAGTTCCCGAACGTAATGACACGATACATTTTAAAAGTCTCACACACCATCTTTTGTGTCGTCTTTTTTATTTTTGCAACTTAACAACAGCAACATAATGTATCTATACTAATAAAAGGCAAAGCCCTCACTCACTCACTCACTCACTCACTCACTCACTCACTGACTCATCACTAATTCTCCAACTTCCCGTATAGGTAGAAGGCTGAAATTTGGCAGGCTCATTCCTTACAGCTTACTTACAAAAGTTAAGCAGGTTTCATTTCGAAATTCTACACGTAACGGTCATAACGGTCGATAACGGTCGACAACGTCCGCCATGTTGAACTTTCTTATTTATGGCCCTATCTTCACGAAATTTGGTAGGCGGCTTCCCTGCGCTAACCGAAACCGATGTACTTACTTATTTCGATGGTATGACGCCACTGTCGGCCGCCATATTGAACTGTCCAACATCAGCAATTTTCCAACTTCCCGTGTAGGTAGAAGAATGACCCCGTCTTCACGAAATTTGGTAGGTGGCTTCCCTGCGCTAACCAAAACCGATGTACGTACTTATTTCGGTGGTATGACGCCACTGTCGGCCGCCATATTGAATTTTCCAAACGTCACAAATTCTCCAACTTCCCGTGTAGGTAGAAGGCTGAAATTTGGCAGGCCCATTCCTTACAGCTTACTTACAAAAGTTAAGCAGGTTTCATTTCGAAATTCTACGCGTAATGGTCATAACGGTCAACGACGTCCGCCATATTGAACTTTCTTATTCATGGCCCCATCTTCACGAAATTTGGTAGGCGGCTTCCCTGCGCTAACCGAAACCAATGTACATACTTATTTCAGTGGTATGACGCCACTGTCGGCCGCCATATTGAACTTTCCAACGTCACTAATTCTCCAACTTCCCGTGTAGGTAGAAGGCTGAAATTTGGTACTTATTTCGGTGGTATTATGCCACTGTCAGCCGCCATATTAAACTTTTAACGGAAACCGATGTAC
>JANRMT010062813.1:99524486-99541062 GCA_026402145.1 Polypterus bichir lapradei
GTGCTAGAGGGAACTTGGAGTATGTGACCACAGGGCTTCTTTATATTTTCTAAGATCTTAGATGTACCGAATACCCAGTGGATATCCAGAAGCAGAGGTGGGTAGTAACGAGTTACATTTACTCCGCTACATTTACTTGAGTAACTTTTTAAAAAAAATTGTACTTGTAAGAGTAGTTTTACTGCACCATACTTTTTATTTTTACTTGAGTACATTTGTGAAGAAGAAACGCCACTCTAAGGGCCGATTTATACTTCACGCTCAGAACGTGTTCGCGCCCGCATCATGGCTGCCACGCGTTCCCAGCGTTCATTTCACGCATCCTCTGAGCAGGTCCTCAGAAATTAACGCGACGCGTGCGCGAGTTGCAGTACCAGCAAAAAGTCGGGGGGCGCAGTGTGCTAAAAGTCGGAACGTGATGTCAGAGTCTCTGTTTACTATCTACATGTGACAGCAAGCCTCTATGGAGATCCTTCGGGGATCGATGTGCGTGCTTTGCTGTTTGATGAATGGTTCAAAGCGGTGAAGCAAAATGCCGACATACAGATGCATTCGTGGTGCTTTTATATTCAAGCGTCGCATATTCCCGATCGTAATGACACATTACATTTTAAAAGTCTCACATACCATCTTTTGTGCCGTCTATTTTTTATTTTTTTACTTTACCTGCTGTCAGGTCCAAGAAGCTCGTAGCGATTAAAAACTGGGATGACGTTTATGATAGTCTGCTTTAATAATAAAGTAAACTACGAGGTTAAAGTGGACATTTCGAGATTAAAGCCGAAATTTCCACTTTAATCACAAAATACACGTTTTCACCGTGTCTTTTATTTTTTTCTCAGTGGCTCAAATACAGCGCTATACATTATGTTGCCGATGTGAAGTTACAAAAAAAATAAAAAAGTAAAAATAGACGGCACAAAAGATGGTATGTGAGACTTTTAAAATGTATCGTGTCATTACGATCGGGAATATGTGACGCTTGAATATAAAAGCACCACGAATGCATCTGTATGTCGGCATTTTGCTTCACCACATCGAAGCATTAATCCCTTAGGATCTGCAGAGAGGCTTTCTGTCACATGTAGATGTTCCTGAATGTAATGACACGATATAATATAATACATATAATTTCGTTTAAATAATGAATACTGTTAATTACACACATGGGGGAATAATTACACACATGGGGGTGTCACGGTGGTGGAGCGATAGCACTGCTGTCTCGCAGGGAGTTATGTTGCTGGTATTTCCTGCTTGTATTCCACACTGTGCTCCGGTTTCCTTCCAAAGATATGCAGATTTGGGGATTTGGTGCCGCTAAAATGACGCTAGTGTATGTGTGTGCTTATATTCACTTTGCGATGAGCTGAGGCCTCGTCAAGGGACTGTTTCTCACTCGTGCCCAATGCTTGCTGGAATGGACACATCCCTGGATTGATGGATTTAATCAATAAACATCCTTTTCAGAGATATTGCGGTAAGGTGTCATCAGAATTTAATAGGTTTTCTAGGCAATTCACAACACAGAGAAGCCGAACATGTTCTCACCGTGATAATATCTCGCACTGCCACCTGGTGGATTCCTCCAGATTTACGTAAAGTACGCGCGCAAGTATGAACACTACAACGCTTGCGTAGCAGGAGCGTCCGCTGTAGCATGCGTCGCGTCGCGTGAAGTATAACTCCGGCCTAACAGTGCTTGGGATGTCTGCTTCTGAGATGGGAGAACCTGTCAGGAGGATGGCAATCTTAGCAGCACTCCATCAATCAGGTATTTATGATAGAGTGGCCAGACAGAAGCCACTATTGAGTAAAAGGCATATGGCAGCTTACACAACTCTTGAGAGAACAAGGAAAAAGATTATCTGCTCTAATGACATACAAATTGAACATTTTGTGTAGAACTCAAAGCTTTATACCTGGCAAAAACAAGGCACTGCTCATCACCTTCCTAAAACCATTCCCACAGTAAAGGATAGTGATGGCAGCCTCATGCCACACAGGTGCTTTTCTGCAGAAGGGACAGGAAGACTGGTCAGAATTGAGGGAAGGATGAATGTAACCAAATAGAAAGAGAGGCCCAGAGAGAGGTTTCAGAGTCCATGTGACTTCAAACTGGGGGACACGGCAAAACCTTAAGCACAACAATTAGAATGACAGGAAGCATAAAGCCAAAATAATGTCGTAGAGGCATTGGGACAAGTTTCTGACGGCCTTTGAATGGCTCAGCCAAAGCCCAGGCTTAAACACTATAGAATAAACATGGAGGAACATGAAGATGGTGGTTTACAGGAACCTCCCAATCAATCTATTGAAGCTTGAGAGGTTCTGTCTGATAATTCAGTAGTGCAAAGCTTACAGAGACTTACCCAAGGAGACTCAAAGCTATAATTGCTGTCAAAGGGGCTTCCACAAAGTACTGAATTAAGGGTCTCAATACTTACATAAATGAGAAGTTTCAGTTTTTGATTTTTACTAAATTTGCAATTCTTTCTTAAAACATTTTGATTTTGCCATAATGGGTTACTGAGTTTTTATATTGTTTGCAGAAATTGCAAATGTATCTGCTTAAAATTAAATCTACAACATAATAAAGTGTGCAAAAAGTGAAGGGGTCTGAATACTTTCTGAATCCACTCTATATTGCCATTGTTTATTTAACAAAAGATGTTAATAAAAACCAATCAGATTTCATGTGTGTGGAAATATGTGCACTCCTTTAGTAAATAGCTTGAACAACTTCCTTCCTTTCTCCCACCCAAGCTCATTCCTTAAGGTATGTCCTTTGATTGGTTAATTCCTTTCTTAAAAGATTTGCCCATCTGATTCTATTTACCTACTTGGTTTAACCAATGCAACTCGGGGTTCAATTATTTTTATTACCCACACTAATTCCTTTTTAATACTGTGTTTCTGTTGCCTCTAAATCAAAATATGAAATTGGTAATTACACACCTAGCAGATGAAAAAGAATAGCTCTGAATGGATATTGTGTTAAAACTAAGGGAATCTGTAAAACACAAAGGGTCCACCTTCAACCTTAAAACACCTGTCTCTTCATCTCTAAATTACAGTTTCTTCTGGTACCACTTTAGGGAAACACACTCTGTCTCTTAAGGATACCTGGGCAGGTTCTCAAGTTTCTCTTTACAATAAATACTCAAAACTTCCTTCTTGAGTTTTGTGGTCCTGTGCTGCTTATGCAGGATTAGTTGGCCTCTCTCTCTCTTTTTTGTAGAGGCCTCCTGCATGTAGGCTTCTGAAAGCTTCTACATAAAACAAGACTGATCTAATTTCTACATTGGGTGAAACGGTCCAACTCTTTTTAAATTAGAAATTCAAATATACACCACTCCCCTGTTTTGAATGTACACTTTGCCCTTGTTCTCTGGCTGACACAAACACTCACTGGCTTGATAGCCATGTATCTTATTTATTATTCTTTCTATACAATATTTTTCATTTTAGAGTTTCAAGCTTACTTATTTAGTTTGGGGAACTACATCAGCAATACTATTTAACTTACTGCCCCACACCTACTCCTGCTGTGTATTCCCTTTAGCAATTCTCACTTATTTGGTCAATGTTGCTTTTATGTAGCTGAAAAAATACTTTCAAGGGTTAAAAAAATTTTAAAAGTACTGCATCTTAGTACCAGCCAAAAACAGTCTATGGAATGATGTCTGTTACTAAAAAATGCACACAGAAGCAATATGCACCAAAATGGTATGCCAACACATATCTACACCTTTCACCAACATTAACACTGCTTCCATATTCAACTCTACAAAATTCGAAAAAGAGCCCACACTTCTACTTAGTTTACAAAGGATAATTGGGGCACTGTAGATCATGACTAAAAAAATGTGCAAACCACTAACCATTGAGTCTAAACTTTTACACCAAAACCAGGCAGAAATGTAATTGTCAGCATCATTAACCACTGAGCTGTAATTCCCAAAAACAGAACATAAAAATTTCTTAGCTGGAGTTGCTGGACTCCTCCTTCTGTCTGTGAACTATATTTCACATGAAACAATTTCTTACAGGTGGCAGAGGATTCTGAATAGCATTGATGTCACAGGTAATCAAACAAGTTATAAGTATTGCTAATACACAGTTGTATACAAAAATGTAATTAGTGAAAAATCAGCGTAATTTGCTGAAATTAGAAATTAAGAATATGTGTGTACACAACTTCTCACTAAATGTTGGGATTTATGAAAGAAAACTTGATGGAGGAAGATGAATATAATTACAGAAACTCTGACCCACACGTAAGCAATATTTCAGACAAACTGGGAAATGACAACACCCTGGACCAAGCAAGGAAATTCAGCCAAAACAGGAAAATAATAACTTGCGTACATAATAATTCATATCACAGAGCCATTATTATAATGGGCATTGACATAACAAATATTTTACACCTCAGAAATTGGGAATATGATGCAGTGACTATATTTAGTTCCCTTTTAACAGGGCCTATGCTACATATTTGCACTGAAGAACTTTTCTGCCTGAAGAAGAGAACCCTTTAGAATTTTCTATATTTCTGCATAAATATGACCGAAAACATCATCAGATTTTCACTCAAGTCCTAAAAGTAGATAAAGAAAAAACAGTTAAACAAATGAGACAAAAATATTATATTTGGTCATTTATTTATTAAGGAAAATGATTGAATATTACATATTTGTGAATGGCAAAAGTATGTCAACCTTTGCTTTCAGTATCTGGTGTGACCCCAATTTGCAGCAATAACTGCAACTAAATGTTTACAGTAACTTTTGATCATTCCTGCACATCAGCTTGGGGGAATTTTAGCCAATTCCTCCATATAGAACAGCTTCAACTCTGGGATGTTGGTAGGTTTCCTCACATTAACTGCTCGCCTCAGGTCCTTCCACAACATTTCGATTGGATTAAGGTCAGGACTTTGACTTGGCCATTCCAAAACATTAACGTTATTCTTCTTTAACCATTCTTTGGTAGAACGACTTGTGTGCTTAGGGTCTTACTGCATGACCCACCTTCTCTTGAGATTCAGTTCACGGACAGATGTCCTGACATTTTCCTTTAGAATTCTCTGATATAATTCAGAATTCATTGTTCCTTCAATGGAGGCAAGCCGTCCTGGCCCAGATGCAGCAAAACAGACCCAAACCATTATACTACCACCACCATGTTTCACAGATGGGATAAGGTTCTTATGCTGGAATGCAGTGTTTTCCTTTCTTCAAATATAAAGCTTTTCATTTAAACCAAAAAGTTCTATTTTGGTGTCATCCTTCCATAAAACATTCTTCCAATAGCCTTCTGGTTTGTCCACATGATCTTTAGCAAACTGCAGATGAGCAGCAATGTTTTTTTGGAGAGCAGTGGCTTTCTCCTTGCAACCCTGCCATGCACACCACTGTTGTTCGGTGTTCTCCTGATGGTAGACTCATGAACATGAACATTAGCCAATGTGAGAAAGGCCTTCAGTTGCTCAGAAGTTACCCTGGGGTCCTTTGTGACCTCGCAGACTATTACATGCCTTGCTCTTGGAGTGATCTTTGTTGGTCAACCACTCCTGGGGAGGTAACAATGGTCTTGAATTTCCTCCATTTGTACACAATCTGTCTGACTGTGGACTGGTGGAGTCCAAACTCTTTAGAGATGGTTTTGTAACCTTTTCCAGCCTGATAAGCATCAACAACTCTTTTTCTGAGGTCCTCAGAAATCTCCTTTGTTCGTGCCATGATACACTTCCACAAACGTGTTGTGAAGAGCAGACTTTGATAGATCCCTGTTCTTTAAATAACACAGGGTGCCCACTCACACCTGATTGTCATTCCATTGATTGAAAACACCTGACTCTAATTTCACCATCAAACTGCTAATCCTAGAGGTTCACATACTTTTGACACTCACAGATATGTAATATTCGATCATTTTCCTCAATAAGTAAATGACCAAGTATAATATTTTTGTCTCATTTGTTTAACTGGTTTCTCTTTATCTACTTTTAGGACTTGAGTGAAAATCTGATGATGTTTTAGGTCATATTTATGCAGAAATATAGAAAATTCTAAAGGGTTCACAAACTGTCAAGCACAGCTGTATACCTAAACATGCCCACAAGAGGGAAATATTACCATTAAACTCTGGCAAGTAATAAGGACAAATACAAATGTTTTTATTTTAATAAAGATCATATTTTACACAAAACCTCTCTGAACAAAAACAAGCCTCATGGAGCACAAAAGGCAAAAATGAGTTATCTCAAATAAAAGGCAATCCAAGCAAACAAATACCTAATGCTGAATCCAAAAAGTGAAGTCAAAAACAGAGTATGAAGTCAATAAATCCAATAGATCATAAAGCACAGCAAACTCTCAAAGAAACATTCACCAACTCCCAAACGCATTGGAATGAACCACAAAGGACTATGGATTGCTCCTGCCTTTATAGGTGCTTAGGGTGATCCCTTGCAGTGATGAGCAATTGGCCCCACCTCTTAGGGAACTACCCACAAAACACCAGGAATGTAACCAAAGCATACATACACAGACAAAATTAAATGCAACGAATATTACAAATAAACATAAAAAATGATTAAAAACAGACTGAGTTAAAAAGGTTTGCCTACAAGAGGTAAGCCAAGTCAACAATCCAATGAACTATAACAAAGAAACAAGAGCCAAACAAATGGAAGAACTGAAAGACAGCCCTTTCAAGAAAATACAGGAATCCAAAAAGAGCTAATCACCAAAAGTAGAACTACTTTCTAATACCCTAGCAAAACACTAAGGAAACTCTGCCCATTATAAAGCTAGACAGTTGTACCACAGCTACAACATTTAGGTCCTTTCTAGTTCACCATAAAGATTACAAAAACTAATAAATACATAATTAAGATAATACCATAATACAATATCACTTACAAACAAAACAGTATTCACTAAGAAATAACAGTAAACAGAAAGAAAACAAAAACATATTCAGTAACATAAATTAAAAAATATATATATATTGAAGACAACAAAATACATGAATAAAAAGATAAGCACCTAGAAGCACAGACATAACAAGACATGGAGAAAATCATAGCTAATTCATGATGACCATAACAGTATGCTGATACCAAAGCCAAGTATTGCATGTTTTAAAAGTATTTTTAAGCATTTTTTTAATAATATCATTAAAACATGCTAATTTTCTGAAATTTCATACAAATAAAGTTGAAGGTTGTTAGCGTTCCCAAAATCCAAGACCTCTAAGATATTAGACCTTTGTATTAATATTGTGAGTGTGATTGTTAATCGTTCACAAACTATTCATAATCTTAGTGTACTACAAGACTCATTACATACCTTTCAGTCTCATATAGGCTAACTTACTAAAATAGCATTTCAATCTCTGCAACATTGTTCACCACCCCTTTGGCAATCAAGAAACTGGCTGAAATCCGCTTTGTGCATTCATGACTTCTTGGCTCGATTATTGTAACTACCTGTTCAGAGGTCTCCCAGAAAAAGCACTCAATATACTATACAGTATTCAAAACTCAGAAAAGCGCTTATTTGTATTAAGCATTCAGAGCACATTACATTCGTTCTTTATCAGACACTGTACATTGGTTACCAATTTCTTTGTGTATAAATTGTAAATATCTGCTTACAGCCACAACATTTTGCATAGTCTAGCCCCCTTGATCTTGTTTAGCTCCTTCTCACACACTTAGGAACTCTGGCAAAGTACTGGTAATGGTCGCTCAGTCCAAACTATCTATGTGGGGCTACAGGTTACTCAGTGCAATGGCACCCAAACTGTGGAATTATTTTCTTAAATGCATCCAAGACTGACATTCCCTGCTTTCCTTTAAAACTCAAAACATCTATTTTTCTGCCAATATTTTTTTCTCCTCTTAGTTTCTGTAGATTACTGTAGAGTACTTGTTTTTATTATATGCTTTTGATCTTGATTTTTTTTTTACTTAGTTTGTTAGTATTTTTGTTGGTCTTAACATTTTGTTTTGCAACCTTAGGTTTGAAAAAGGCACTATATAAATCACATCTTTTCTTCTTATTATCATAAAGCAAACATATTCCCCCCAAATCCTCCATACAGACTATAACATAACAAGTGTTCCTAATTGTCAGGGATGCCGGGGCGACGACCCGGCCGTGATGCCGTGAAGGACCGGAAGAGGACGTGTGCCCACCTGGGATCATGTGGGGGCTGCCACCCTGGTTGCTTTGGGTCCATGGGTTGAGGGCTTGGAAGCCCAACCCTGTAGGGGCCCGTGGTCACCGCCAGGGGGCGCCCCGATGCCTTGGGAGCCCTGGACCTCAGCACTTCCGACACACCAGGAAGTGCTGGGGGGGAAGAGAAGCAGGGACACCCGGAGTGCTTCCGGGAGGACAGCCGGCATTTCCGCCACACTGGGGCATGCCGGCGGGTGATTGCCGGGGAGCACCTGGAGCACATCCAGGTGTGGATAAAAGGGGCCGCCTCCCTTCATTCGAGGCTGGAGTCGAGTGGAAGCAGGACGAAGCAGAACAGAGTGTGGAGGCGGCCCGAAGAAGAAGGCATTGTGTGGCCAGGACTTTGTGGGGGTTTGTGTGCATTTGTATATATTGTAAATAGTAACTGTAAATAAACGTGTGGTGGTGGAAAAACAACATGTCTGCCTGTCTGTGCCCAGGTAACGTTCACATAATGCATACCAAATATGTGTGTACAACAGTCAAAAATAAAGTAATGTACAAAGCCCTATACAAACCAATCAACTCCAACACTGTATATATTTTAGACTTTATTTTGTATGTGGAGTCATAACAGACGTTAAAAACCTCATCAATACAACCTGATCCCACCTGTAGCATCTTTCACATGTGCAATAATTAACTTATAAATACAATGTTGAATTTATAGCTTAGTTTAAAACTGACATCTTGCCATATGTAAGAGTTGTAATTCACTCCACTTCCTATTTTGCATTATGCTTTACTAAGTGTATTGAATATGCTGTAAGTCAGTAAATGGTCAATGCAAATAATCTAATATTCATTAAAAGTTATTTCTCTGAAAATAATGTATAAATATATACATTATAAAGGCATCACCAGAACAGTAAATATTATATAACTGGCTTAAAATACAACAAGTAGTCTGTCCTAGGAATTCAATTGAAATATTTTTATATTGTGCACTTCAGTTTGATAAAGTAGTCATCTGTTACCCAATAACAGTATTGAATCAACAATTTAGATTAAAAATACTTGGCTTTGAATTGTACATGCTAACTTTGTGTAAACAATATTCTGTTTATTAAATGTATGGATTTAAAAAGTCTGAAGAGATCTACAATGTGTTTTGCTGGCAACCTTGCACACTCAAAACAAAGGTGAATTCCAGAAGCCAAGGTTGCTTTCACATATAATTTGTCACACAGGAAGATACTCTTTAGTGCAGTCATCAAGATAAATAACAAATCTTTAGAAACAGTGGCAATTATAGACAGAAGTACTTCATCATGGCACATACTAATATACTTAATGAAGCAAGTAATACTGTCACAAACTGCCTTTTATTTCAAATGCAGTCACCTTCAGGCTCAAAACAAATTTGAAACCATCTCTATCAGCTGTATACAGGAAACTTCATAGGATAAACCTGCAGAATTTGACTATACATAAGTTGTTGTAAGTGTTATTATGGCAAAATGAAACTTCTCAGGACAGAATGTGTAACCAAGAAAGTGGGATTGCTTCAACTGGAGCACATCGGGGGCTGAACATCAAATCTTGATGTTAAGTAGCTTAGCACCAGTATTACCCTAACTGAGTACTACAAGGCATAGTTGTGGGTGGGGGTTGTTGAAAGGCTCATTTAGACTCCCATTTAAATGACTCGCTCCCTCACATGCATTGGTTAAAGAAGCTGCTATTCAAAGCACTCCAATAGAAGCAGGGGCCAGTGTAGGATTTGTTACATAAGCACTTCAGGGATATATTATTAAAACATGGATATGCTGCAGGCTTTAGACTTGCAAGAGCTCGAAAAAGCATTTGTATCACCCTTTAGAAAAAGAATCCTAATTTCTTTTATTGCCGTGTACTAGTAATATAGGTTTTACTTTAGGTTAATAAGTGAAAAAGCAAAGGTAAAACACCCTAAACACAAGGAAAAATGCTTGCTTGTTTTAAAAGAGGATCCTAGCACAGACATTTGGATTATATTAAATTTAGGTGGCCGAACTTTGCTGGAAGGTAAATAACAATTTTGAATGGTTACTTGGAATCACAAGTACTTGAGTAAAGATCACTTCGTAATACCATAATAGAGGTTAAGGTTTAGCTCTTTTGCTATATGTTTCTTCAAAAACAGGAAAAGTTGATACAAGCTGCTTTTTCACCATAATCTAAAAATCAAGCGCAGCAAGGTTTCCCTGCATTTTTTTTAAACTTTCCAGGAACCACTCTGTATCATAGTTTACTTGGTTCCTGTGCTGCTCTAGGCTATCTGATGTCAAGGTCACTGATAGCTTCAGCCACTGTCCTCATGCAGAAGACAACAGTATATTTAAAGCAGTGTTTAACTTAGCCTCTCTTCTTTGATTCTGAAGAGATGTACTATTTATTATGAACTCTAACCACTGTTTTAAGTTACTTTCATATTGTTTTTTAATTCACTTAACACAAGTTACCTTCTACTAAGGTAATTTTACTTAGCACTATTCCTCAAAGATCTGCAGCACTGTTAGAAAGATGTGTAAACTGTTTGATAAATGGACAATGCGATACTATTAATGTGCAATTTGCATTTATAAATATATTTTTTGATTTACATTATATACTGTAATCAAAAACATTTTAAATTAATCACACATCCCAATGAGACCTGTTCTTACAAACAAAAGTGACTGATACAAGTAATCTCTTAATGCTATACTAAAACTTATACGGCAAAGAGATCCAGAAAGTAATTAAGTATTTTTATTTCCTATAACGAAAATTGAAAATGTAACACTCATAAGATGAAAATTTTTTTTTGGATTTTTCTCATATCCAACCTGCTATCATCAAGGACCATTCACTGAGTTCTAATTTCTGAATTGAATATTGAAAGGGGTTTCAAGTGGTTGGTGCACCAACATTCACCAAGGTGGTCAGCATGTTTTTTCTGGTCACTATACACACACTCAGTGCTGTGAAAAAGTATTTGCCCCTTTCAAGATTTCTTATTTTTTTGCATTTTTGTCACACTTAAATGTTTCACATCATCAAACATATTTAAATATTAGACAAAGATAACCCAAGTAAACAGAAAATGCAGTTTTAAGTGATGATTTTATTTATTAAGGAGAAAAAAATATCCAAACCTACGTGGCCCTATGTGAAAAAGTACTTGCCCCCTTATTAAATCATGAAGTAACTGTGATTAATCACATTTTCTGGAAAGCTGAGTTCAATTTCACTAGCCACACCCAGGCCTGATTGCTGCCAGACCTGTTGAATCAAGAGATCACTTAAATAGAACCTGTTAGACAAAATGAAGTAGACCAAAAGACCCCAAAAAGGTAGACATCATGCTACAATATAAAGAAATTCAGGAAAAGATGGGAAACAAAGTAAGTAACATCTATCAGTCTGGAAAAGGTTACAAAGCCATTTCTAAAAGTGAGAGCCATTATCCACAAATGGAGAAAACATGGAACAGTGTTCCAGGAGTGGCTGGCCTACAAAAATTTCCCCAAGAGTGCAGCAACGACTCATCCAAGAAGTCACAAAAGAACCCAGAACAACATCTAAAGAACTGCAGGCCTCACTTGCCTCAGTTTAAGTCAGTGTTTGTGACTCAAACATAAAAAAATGGCATGCATGGCAGAGTTCCAAGGCGAAAACCACTGCTGACCAAAAAGAACATAAAGGCTCATCTTAACTTTTGCCAAAAAAACATCTTGATAATACCCAAGACTTTTGGGAAAATATCCTGTGGACTGACGAAACAAAAGTTGAACTTTTTGGAAGGTATGCATCCCGTTACAGCTGGCGTAAAAGTAACACAGCATTTCAGAAAAAGAACATCATACCAACAGTCAAACATGGTGGTCATAGTGTCATGGTCTGGAGCTGCTTTGCTGTTTCAGGACATGGATGACTTGCTATGATTGATGGAGCCATGAATTCTGCTCCCTACCACAAAATCCTGAAGGGGAATGTCCGGTCATCAGTTTGTGACCTCAAGCTGAAGTGCACTTGGGTTCTGCAGCAGGAAAATGATCCAAAACACACCAGGAAGTCCACCTCTGAATGGCTTAAAAAAACAAAATGAAGGTTTTGGAGTGGCCTAGTCAAAGTCCAGACTTGAATGCAATTGAGATGCTGTGGCATGACCTTAAAAAAAGCAGTTCATGCTCAGAAACCCTCCAATGTGGCTGAATTAAAATAATTTTGCAAAGAATAGTGGGCCAAAACTCCTCCACAGCAATGTGAAAGACTCATTGCCAGTTGTCGCAAACACTTGATTCCAGTTGTTACTGCTAAGGGTGGCACAACCAGTTATTAGGTTTAGGGGGCAATTACTTTTTCACATAAGCCCATGCAGGTTTGGATAGTTTATTTTTTTCCTTAATAAATAAAAGCATCACTTAAAAACTGCATTTTGTGTTTATTTGGGTTATCTTTGTCTAATATTTAAATTTGTTTGATGATCTGAAACATTTAAGTGTGACAAACATGCAAAAAAAATAAGAAATCAGGAAGGGGGAAAAACTTTTTCACAGCACTGTATACATATACATATATATATTCATTCGTAGTCCGAGTCCCCCACACGTCGCTTTCTCTTTGCATTATTTGACAGTAAACTATGTAACACACACACACACATATATGTACATAACCATACATATATATTATATATATATATATATATATATATATATATATATATATATTATATATACACATACACACACATTAATATGTATGTATGTACAGTGCATCCGGAAAGTATTCACAGCGCATCACTTTTTCCACATTTTGTTATGTAACAGCCTTATTCCAAAATGGATTAAATTCATTTTTTTCCTCAGAATTCTACACACAACACCCCATAATGACAATGTGAAAAAAGTTTACTTGAGATTTTTGCAAATTTATTAAAAATAAAAAAGTTGAGAAAGCACAAGTATTCACAGCCTTTGCCATGAAGCTTAAAATTGAGCTCAGGTGCATCCTGTTTCCCCTGATCATCCTGGAGATGTTTCTACAGCTTAATTGGAGTCCACCTGTGGTAAATTCAGTTGATTGGACATGATTTGGAAAGGCACACACCTGTCTATATAAGGGCCCACAGTTGACAGTTCATGTCAGAGCACAAACCAAGCATGAAGTCAAAGGAATTGTCTGTAGACCTCCGAGACAGGATTGTCTCGAGGCACAAATCTGAGGAAGGCTACAGAAAGATTTCTGCTGCTTTGAAGGTCCCAGTGAGCACAGTGGCCTCCATCATCCATAAGTGGAAGAAGTTCGAAACCACCAGGACTCTTCCTAGAGCTAGCCGGCCATCTAAACTGAGCGATCGGGGGAGAAGGGCCTTAGTCAGGGAGGTGACCGATGGTCACTCTGTCAGAGCTCCAGAGGTCCTCTGTGGAGAGAGGAGAACCTTCCAGAAGGACAACCATCTCTGCAGCAATCCACCAATCAGGCCTGTATGGTAGAGTGGCCAGACGGAAGCCACTCCTTAGTAAAAGGCACATGGCAGCCCGCCTGGAGTTTGCCAAAAGGCACCTGAAGGACTCTCAGACCATGAGAAACAAAATTCTTGAACTCTTTGGTATGAATGCCAGGCATCACGTTTGGGGGAAACCAGGCACCGCTCATCACCAGGCTAATACCATCCCTACAGTGAAGCATGGTGGTGGCAGCATCATGCTGTGGGGATGTTTTTCAGCAGCAGGAACTGGGAGGCTAGTCAGGATAAAGGGAAAGATGACTGCAGCAATGTACAGACACATCCTGGATGGAAACCTGCTCCAGAGTGCTCTTGACCTCAGAATGGGGCGACGGTTCATCTTTCAGCAGGACAATGACCCTAAGCACACAGCCAAGATATCAAAGGAGTGGCTTCAGGACAACTCTGTGAATGTCCTTGAGTGGCCCAGCCAGAGCCCAGACTTGAATCCGATTGAACATCTCTAGAAAGATCTTAAAATGGCTGTGCACCGACGCTTCCCATCCAACCTGATGGAGCCTGAGAGGTGCTGCAAAGAGGAATGGGCGAAACTGGCCAAGGATAGGTGTGCCAAGCTTGTGGCATCATATTCAAAAAGACTTGAGGCTGTAATTGCTGCCAAAGGTGCATCGACAAAGTATTGAGCAAAGGCTGTGAATACTTATGTACATGTGATTGCTCAGTTTTTTTTATTTTTAATAAATTTGCAAAAACCTCAAGTAAACTTTTTTCACGTTGTCATTATGGGGTGTTGTGTGTAGAATTCTGAGGAAAAAAATGAATTTAATGCATTTTGGAATAAGGCTGTAACATAACAAAATGTGGAAAACGTGATGCGCTGTGAATACTTTCTGGATGCATACACTGTATGTATGTATGTATGTATGCATGTATGTATATATATATATATATATATGTATATGTGTATCTATACTAATAAAATCCAAAGCCCTCACTGACTGACTGACTGACTCACTCACTGACTCATCAGTATTCTCCAACTTCCCGTGTAGGTAGAAGGCTGAAATTTGGCAGGCTCATTCCTTACAGCTTACTTACAAAAGTTAGGCAGGTTTCATTTAGAAATTCTACGCGTAACGGTCATAACTGGAACCTACTTACGTACATATATACGGCCATAGCCTGCAGCTCGGTCGCCGTGTAAGGCGGAGTTGCGTCCTCCATCAGCACGCCTCCCACGTAATTGACTGCCTGCCCATATAAGGCTGTCCTTCACCGGCAATCCAATAGACACGCTGCCACTAAATATTCGCGGGTGAAGGACTGCGCTTATGCAAACGAAGATGAGATGGTCAGGGATAGACTAGTGTTTGGCACAAACTCAGCGAAAGTGCGAGAGAAACTTTTAAGTGCCGGGTCTTAGCTAACATTAAATAAAGCCATGGACATCGCAAGATCGCAAGAGATAGCACAAGCACAACTGAGAACCTTTGATGCATGTACTCCGAGCGGCTCACGTGAGCTGACTGTGAACACAGTACGTAGAGAACAAGCGAGAGCTCCAAAGAGCGCTGAACAAAAAACGCATTACACAATTGAGAAGCCAGCAAAAGAATATGAAGCGAGTGACGCATACAAGCATATTCAGAAGTGCAGCTACTGCAGAAACAAAGCACGGTGTAAACCTTAAGTTTAAATTAAGTTCATAGACAGGCTGCCGCTGGCGTTGGTCATGCCTACGACGAATACGATATTCGCGAGATACAAGTTTAATGACAAGACGCAGGGTATAAACGAGACTTTTGATCACTTTGTAATGGAGTTAAAATTGCTGTAACAGAGTTAAAATTGCTGGTGAAGGACTGTGCTTATGCAAACGAATAGGAAAGCAAGGTGTAAAGCTTAACTTTAAATTAGGTTCATAGACACGCTGCCGCTGGCATTTGTCATGCCTAAGACGAATACGATATTCGTGAGATACAAGTTTAATAAGAGGACGCAGGGTATAAATGAGACTTTTCATCACTTTGTAACGGAGTTAAAATTTCTGGTGTAGGACTGTGCTTATGCAAACGAAGATGAGATGGTCAGGGATAGAATAGTGTTTGGCACAAACTCAGCAAAAGTGCGAGAGAAACTTTTAAGTGCCGGGTCTGAGCTAACATTAAATAAAGCCGTGGACATCGCAAGATCGCATGAGATAGCACAAGCACAGCTGAGAACCTTCGATGCATGTACTCCGAGCAGCTCACGTGAACTGACTGTGAATGCAGTACGCAGGCAAAAAGCAAGAGCTCCAAAGAGCGCTGAACAAAAAACGCATTACACAATTGAGACGGCAGCAATCGAATATGAAGCGACTGACGTATACACGCATATTTATAAGTTCACCTACTGCGGAAACAAACCACACGGTGGAAAAAGTCAATGTCCAGCTAAAGGAAGACAGTGTAAAAAATGTGGTAAATTGAAGCACTTCGCTAAAGTTTGCAGGACTGGGAAAGGTAAACCCGTGCATGCAGTGTGTGATGTCTCAGATAAAGAGGAAGACGAGCTGTTTATTGTTGCAGTAGGACAGGAACATCCCTCTGACGCTGAACAAGCCTTTGTAGACATATCAATAGGAAAGCAAAGTGTAAAGCTAAAGTTTAAATTACATTCATAGACAAATTTGCCACTAAATATTCGCAGGCAAATCCACAACTTAATACTGGGAATGCCTATTAAACATCTTAGATTCATGAGTACCGATTTGGGTGGTGATCACTTCAATGAATGAAACCTGTTATCTTTACAACGGTTGACAACGAAGATGAGATGGTCAGGGATAGACTAGACAAACACGGAATGTAACTTGAACACAACACATCCTCCAAATACGAAC
>JANRMT010062813.1:99546275-99563473 GCA_026402145.1 Polypterus bichir lapradei
TGGATCAGATGGGCGAAAGCACAGACTCCTCGGGACCACGGTCCGCCACATCGTCGCCGGCTGAGAGCGAAAAGGGGAGCGGAGGTGCGATCGTGAGTGCAGATCTGGATAGATCGCCGATTGGAGAAGATCACATGAAACTGGAAAGGGCCTTGAAGTCCGCGGCTTCAATTACGCAATTGCGCGAGCCGGGAGCAGCGGGGACACCGGCTACAGCAAAGTCTGCTGCTTCATCTACGGTACAAGAAAGCACAATTGAACTATCTGAACTGAAGGTGTTGCTCACTGAGCTCACGCAAGATATAAAGAAAAGCGAGAGGGCGAATGAGAAAGCAAGGGCAAAGGCACATGAGAGACTGAAACAGGAGATGAAAGAGGCCAATGAATGTCTGCGACAGGAATTCCAACAGGAATTCCAACAGGCAAATGAAAGGCTGCGTCAAGAGGTGCAGCTTGAGCTTCGACAGGTGCTGGGTAAAATTGAAGAGCGCATTCAGGAAAACTCTGTTAAACTGAGCATGCTTACTGATCAATTGGAGCATTTCAAGGAGACATTCACGAATCGGATTGAAATGGTCGAACATTCAGCTGCCAGTGCCGAAGAAAGAGCAATAAATGTCAGTTCCGAATGCAAAAAACTCGGAGAAAAACTTGGAGACAGACTGGCTGCTTTAGAAGATGGGAGTAGAAGGTATAATGTCAGAATTGAAGGTCTGTCGGAGAATCGAGAAAGTTCAAACCCTGTGAAATTCGCAGCTGAACTTTTTTCTAAAATAATCGGGGACGACTTTAAAGCAGAATCTGAGATAGCAGCGGCTTACCGCGTACGCGGATCAAACACTGTCAGACCCCGACCAAGATCTTTTATAGTTCGTTTTGAACGATTATCATTTAAGCTAGAGGTGATGGCACTCCTCAGAAACAAGGAAGATATTATATTTGAAAATAACCACATTCTTATCTTCCCTGACTTCTCTCCAGCAACAGCTACTAAACGCGCATCCTTCTATAATATTAAACAGCGGCTACGGCAAGCCAGTGTGAAATACAGCCTCCTGTATCCGGCAAAACTGAAAGTGGAATGGCAGGGTCAATTCTATGTCTTCGCTAGCAAGGAAGAAGCAGAAAAGGAATTAAGAAAGCTGATCCCGGGACTATTCTGATACATAATAGTGAGTCATGGCGGTTAAAATGATAAAGCAAAGATTAATAATCTTTTGTCTGATCTATTCGTTTTAAAATACGGGTTTTTATCAGCATATATTCTAATATATTCTCATTATTACTTAGTATTACTAGGGCACTATCTGTTTATGTTTTATTGTGCTTAATTATTCCTTTTTTTTTTTTTTTCTTTTTCCTCTTTTTCTTTTCTAATTATTTCATCTCTACCCTAAACGAGACTGTTTAATATCATACCCTTGGTTTACTGTTATTGCTATTACTGCATTAAGACTTGTTATGCTTCTTCTGGACACATTTTTATACCATCCCCCGGGTTTATTATCTGGGTGTATCATCTTAATGCACTAAAATTGATGAAGACTATATATATATTTTAAGTGCAAAACTCCTTTTTTTTAATTTTTTTTTTAGAGATATCTCTATCTTTTAACCCTAAAGCGCCGCTGCATTGGAGCTTGTTTTGCTTTGGACGTACTCTGTCTCTGGGTATGTCAGAGGACTGGGACTGTGTGAAGTGGGTTTTAGCCTCACTTGGGGAGGCAAAAAGGGAGGGTAGGGGGTTAAGGGGGGGAGAGAAAGAGAGCAGGCCTGATCTATACCTAATCTATCCTCTCAGTCTTTATAATTATAATAAGACTATAAAATGACATCAAAAACTCAGAATCAGTGTCTCCATGATGGGACAGTTAACTTCGTAAGCTGGAATGTTAAAGGCCTGAATCACGAATTAAAGAGAAAGAAAGTACTCTCTCACCTAACAGGTCTAAATGCTAAAATAGTATTTTTACAGGAAACTCACTTAATAAGCAAGGATCAGTTTAGGCTGCAAAAAGACTGGACTGGCCAAATGTTCCATTCTAGCTTTACGAAGAAAACTAGAGGTGTGGGAATTCTCATACATAGAACTGTTCCATTTGTAGCATCAGATGTAGTATTGGATCCTGAAGGGAGATATGTAATGGTTATGGGAGACTTATCTAACTGTAAAATGATCTTGATAAATGTTTATGCACCTAATGTTGATAATAAGGAATTTATACAAAATTTATTTGCATCCATTCCCAATCTGAACACTCATAAAGTTTTAATAGCTGGGGACTTTAATTGTGTTCTAAATCCACTTTTAGATAGGACTTCCTCCACGGGGGAACGGCATCTAATACTGCAAAAATAATTACAAAGTTTATAACTGATCACAACTTATCAGACCCCTGGAGGTTTTTAAACCCAAATTCAAGAACATATTCTTTCTACTCACCAGTACATCATTGTTACTCAAGGATCGATTACTTCTTTATAGACAATAACTTCTTGCCTAAGATTAAATCTTGCAAATACGATGCTATTGTTATTTCTGACCATGCATCTATGATCTTGGAGCTAAAATTACTAAGCCCCATGCACTCACCCTGCAGATGGCGCCTCAACCCGCTTCTATTAACTGATGAGAATTGTACTGAATTTATATCCAAACAAATCAAATTCTTTCTAGAGACAAATACATCCCCCGAGATCTCTGCAGGAATACTCTGGGAAACTCTTAAGGCCTTCTTAAGAGGACAGATTATCTCATATCTTTCCCACAGAAATAAATCCGAGGCCAAGAAAGTAGCAGAGATAAAAAGCGAAATTACTAAAATAGATGAAGAACATGCCAGACTACCAAGCGAGACTCTACATAGGAGAAGGCAGGCTCTACATTCGGAATTAAACCTCTTGACAACTAAAGAAACTGAACAACTAATTTACAAATCCAGACATCATTACTATGAACATGGGGAGAAAGCTAATAAGCTTTTAGCTCAACAAATTCACAAGCAAGAAGTGCGCAACGCAATCTCGGTAATCACTAGCACGAACGGAGATAAAATCGTCGAACACCAAAATATAATGCACACTTTCAGAGACTACTATAAATCCCTATATACTACTAAGTTTAAGGAAGACAATACACAATCCAATGCATTTCTGGATACATTACAGATACCACAAATAGACGCTTTTAGTGCGGAGGAACTTGATAAACCTCTGGCGTTATCAGAATTACTAGATGCTATAAAGTCACTCCAAGGCGGGAAAGCAGCAGGCCCTGATGGTTACCCTGCAGAATTTTACAAGAAATTCTCCGCTCAGCTAGCTCCCCTCCTATTAGCAACATTCACAGAAGCCAGAGATAACCAATCTCTTCCACAAACCTTTCGCCAAGCACTAATCACTGTCTTTCCAAAACAAAATAAGGACTTATTACAATGTGCATCATACAGACCAATTTCACTTCTGAATAACGACGTTAAAATACTCTCTAAAATCTTAGCCAGAAGGATGGAGAAAGTGCTCCCCTCGGTAATATCACAAGACCAAACTGGATTTATTAGGGGCCGGCACTTATCTTCAAATCTTCGACGCCTGTTTAATGTAATATACTCACCAACTAAATCAAACACCCCAGAAATATTATTATCATTGGATGCAGAAAAGCATTTGACATGATTGAATGGAAATACCTTTTTACTATATTGGAGAAGTTTGGGTTTGGCCCAAACATTCGTGCATGGATTAAATTACTGTATACTAACCCAGAAGCTTCAGTTTGCATCAACAACATTTGCTCAGACTACTTTAAACTAGAACGTGGCACTAGACAAGGATGCCCCTTGTCACCGCTGCTGTTTGCGATTGCCATTGAACCACTGGCAATACATTGTCGAAATACTGATCAGATAAAGGGGATTAGCAGAGAAGGACTGGAACAGAAAATCTCATTATATGCAGATGACATGGTACTGTATATATCAGACCCAGAAAATTCTGTGCCTGCAGTCTTAGCAGCACTCACAGAATTTCAAAAGATCTCTGGTCTCAGAATTAATCTGAATAAAAGTGTACTCTTTCCAGTGAACTCTCAAGCATATAATATTAGATTAGATACCCTACCTTTTATCATTGCAGAACAGTTTAAATACCTAGGGGTAAACATCACAAGTAAACATAAAGCTCTATATCAACAAAACTTCGCCGTTTGCATGGAAAAAATTAAACAAGACTTGCATAGATGGTCAACCCTTCATCTCACACTAGCTGGAAGAATTAACACTGTTAAGATGAATATTCTTCCTAAACTCCTTTTTTTGTTTCAAAACATCCCAATATACATTAATAAATCATTTTTTAGGCAATTAGATTCGACAATAACCTCATTTATTTGGAATTCAAAACACCCACGCATCAAAAGAGCGACCTTACAAAGACAAAAGGCAGAAGGTGGCATGGCTCTACCTAACTTCCAGTTTTATTACTGGGCAGCAAATATACAGGCGATAAGAACCTGGACACAAATAGAAGAACATACACAGGCTTGGTCCGCAATAGAAGTAAAATCCTGCAGTACTTCTTTGTATTCCTTGCTCTGTGCTCCAATAAACACACGTTATCGGCAATATACTAATAACCCAATTTTGCTCCACTTACTTAGAATCTGGAACCAATGTAGAAAGCATTTTAAGACAGAGAAGCTTCTATCTGTGGCACCCCTGCAAGAGAACCACCTCTTTCAACCTTCACAAACATATGCAGTTTTTAATATTTGGAAAAAATTTGGAATTAACGTGCTTAGAGATCTTTATATAGACAACGTCTTTGCATCCTATGAACAATTACATTCCAAATTTAACATTCCAGCTACACATTTCTTTCACTATCTTCAAATCAGAAACTTTGTTAAACAAAACCTTCCAGATTTTCCTCATCTTGCACCCTAATCCATGCTGGAAAAAATATTGCTCAATCTCAAGGATTTAGACTCCATCTCTACAATATATAAAATCATTTTATAATCCCTCCCTTTCAAAGATCCAAGAAGACACTGGGAAAAAGATCTTTCAATTAATATATCAGAAAAGGAGTGGAAAGTAGCAATGCAGAGAATTCACTCGAGCTCCATATGCACAAAGCATACAATTATACAACTCAAAATTATATATCGAGCACATCTGTCTCGACTAAAACTCTCCAAAATGTTTCCAGGGCATGATCCAACCTGTGAACGTTGCAACCAAGTCCCAGCCTCACTAGGTCACATGTTCTGGTCCTGCACCAAATTAACATTATTCTGGACAAACATTTTTAATTACCTTTCAGATAGCCTTGGACTCACAATCCCTCCAAACCCATTAACAGCTGTATTTGGTGTTCTTCCAGATTCCAGGTTTAAAGTGGAGAAAGACAAACAAATTGTGATTGCCTTCACTACACTTTTGGCACGTAGACTTATTTTCATAAACTGGAAGAACCCAAACTCTCCTCTTTTAAGTCAATGGGAAACCGATGTGTTATATTATTTGAAGTTGGAAAAAATCAAATACTCAGTTAGAGGATCCGTACAGACTTTTTTCAAAACATGGCAGGATCTAATCAGTAATATTTTAAAATAAGTTCATAAGGCACAGAGAATTTATTAATTTAGGTATGTTTACAAGCCTTAAATTTAACGCCGTTTGGCTTGCTCTCTCTCTCAGGGGTGGGGATCGATCTGTTCTTAATTTTTCTCTTTGTAAAAACTTGATTGCTTTGTATGGATTGTAATAAAATTAATAAAAATAAAGTTATAGCATAATGAAAATTGCATAATTAGATCTGGAACACCCACTCTATACATATAGTATATACAGTCATATGAAAAAGTTTTGGAACCCCTCTTAATTTTTTGGATTTTTGTTTATCACTGGCTGAGCTTTCAAAGTAACAACTTCCTTTTAATATATGACATGCCTTATGAAAACAGTAGTATTAACAGAAAATATGCAATATGCATCATAATAAAATTAGACAGGTGCATAAATTTGGGCACCCCAAAAGAGATATTACATCAATACTTAATTGAGCCTCCTTTTGCAAATATAACAGCCTCTAGACACCTCCTATAGCTTTTGATGAGTGCCTGGATTCTGGATGGAGGTATTTTTGACCATTCTTCCATACAAAATCTCTCCAGTTCAGTTAAATTTGATGGCTGCCGAGCATGGACAGCCTGCTTTAAATGAACCCATAGATTTCAATGATATTCAAATCAGGGGATTGTGATGGCCATTCCAGAACATTGTAATTACCCTCTGCATGAATGCCTTTGTAGATTTCGAACTGTGTTTTGGGTCATTGTCTTGTTGTCAACCTCTGCGTAACTTCAACTTTGTGACTGATGCTTGAACATTATCCTGAAGAATTAGTTGATATTGGGTTAAATTCATCCGACCTCACGACTTTAACAAGGGCCCCAGTCCCTGAACTAGCCACACAGCCCCACAGCATGATGGAACCGCCACCAAATTTTACATAACACTTGCTATCCCTACAAAGACACTAGGTGTTGTTATGGACACCGACTCTGTGTCCTCAGCTACCACCACGTCATGTACACAGCCGGAAGGGGAACAAAATGTGGCCTCTGAGAATGACGTGGAAACAGCCAGGCCGTCGCAAAGCACCACATCATCACTAAGCGCTGTGCCGGCTCGGGCTGAAACCACTCCCCTTCAAGTCTGATCCCCTCAGTCGTCTGCAGTTTCAGTTTAGGCAGACCCCAGCTTCATTTAAAAAGGAGCAATGGAATGATGACTCCCTTAAATTTGCAAAAAATGCAGTGGTCTTAGTAGATGGCCAGCGCACAATACATCCTATGCCACAAGGTCCCCACTTTGTATTAAATAATGACCTTTTATATTGGGTGGCAGATCATGAAGGAAGGGTGAGGTCACTGCTCTTAGTTCCATGAACTTACCAGCAACAAGTCTGTGAACTGCCTCATACCTACCTCCCGGGAGCCCATCTGGGCCCAGATAAAACTTTAAAGCAAATCTAGTGCCAATTTTTTTGGCCTGGGATTAAGAGGAGGGTCCGCCGCTTTGCATGTCCTATCCGGAATGTCAATTACGGCAGATTCCTAGGAGGGACCGTGCTCCTCTAATCCCTTTACCCCGATTGATGTTTGAACGTATCGGGGTTGACCTGGTGGGACCCCTAGAGCCTTTAGCTAGGGGTCATAAATATATAATGGTCCTGGTGGATTATGCTACCCGATATCCTGAAGCTGTTCCATTACTCTCAGCCACTTCCAAAGCTATCACACGGGAGTTGGTAGGGGTCTTTGCATGAGTTGGAATTCCTAAAGAAATCCTTACAGATCAAGAGATGCCATTTACCTCGGAGACGTTCAGAGAGACAAATAAGTTACTGAAAATAAAGCATTTAAAGACCTCTGTATATCATCCTCAAACAGATGGCCTAGTTGAGAGGTTCAACCAAACTCTCAAACAGACGCTACGCAAGGTAGTCAATGAGGATGGAAGGAATTGGGATCAGCTCCTCCCCCTCGTCCTTTTTGCCTATCGGGAAGTCCCACAAGCCTCCACGGGGTTCTCACCATTTGAATTATTGTATGGGCGACAACCCCGAGGTATATTGGATATATTAAAAGAAGGTTGGGAGGAGGAGGCCCTTCCCTCTGTAAATATACTTGACTATATCGTGCAATTACACAATAGATTTGGAAAAATTAGACCTATCCTAAAATCTCACATTGAGAAGGCGCTAGCAGCCCAGGCTCATTGTTATAACTGTGGCACGTCCCTTCGGGAGTTCCGTCCGGCGTATCAAGTCAGGTATTGGTTCCTACCTCACATTCCAAACTACTGGCCCATTGGCAAGGCCCATATGATGTTAAAGAGAGGAAGGATCTGGTCGATTATTTAGTTATCCAACCTAATGGTCGACCTAGAGAGCAGATTTATCATGTCAAGTTGCTGAAACCGTGGAAGGAAAGAGATCCCCGATCCCTCCACCGGACAGCCCTGCTCACTCTTCACTCATAAACTGCACCTTAACTTCGGTGATGATTTGACTCGCCAACAGCGAAAGGAGCTCGAAGCAGTTATCCTGTCTGTCCCAGAGGTAGTGAGCGAAAATCCTGGACGAACTTCCCTGGTTGCGCATGAGATAGTGACAAAACCAGGGGTTACAGTCAGACAACGCCCATATCGGATTCCCAAAGCAAAAAAGGCAGAAGTGGAGTTGGAGAGCAAACGAATGCTGGATCTAGGTGTGATAGAGGAGAATTATAGTCCTTGGTCCAGTCCCATCATGTTGGTCAAAAAGCCAGACGGAAGTTGGAGGTTTTGCAATGACTTCTGTCAGCTTAACCAAGTCTCCCAATTCGATGCCTATCCTATGCTACGAGTGGATGACCTCCTTGAGCGGCTAGGACATGGCAAATTTTTGACTACTCTTGATATGACGAAGGGGTACTGGCAGGTTCACTTAACGGACTCCGCAAAGGAAAAGACTGCGCTTAGCACCCCTAGCGGACATTGGCAGTATCGTGTACTTCCATTTGGATTACATGGGGCACCCACTACCTTCCAACGTGTGGTGGATAAAGTGCTCCAACACCATAATTCGTATAGTGCCTCCTACTTGGATGACGTTGTCATCTATTCCAGCACCTGGAAGGACCTACAGCAGGCTAAGGCTGTATTGCGGACACTAGTGAATGCCGATCTTTGTATTAATCCAAAGTAATGCTATTTTGGATTAGTTGAAGTCAAATATTTAGGTTACCTAGTGGGCCGGGGTATGGTCAAACCACAATGCTCCAAAATAGATGCCATAGTGAATTGGCCCCGTCCGATAACCACGTGGCAGGTACAAGCATTTCTTGGCTTAGCGGGTTTCTATCGCCGGTTTGTACCCCGGTTTTCTGAGAGAGCAACGCCCTTGACAAACCTGACAAAGAAGGGGAAACCTAACCACGTGGTTTGGGATGATGCTATAGACGCTGCATTTAGTGACCTTAAGCAGGCCCTTACGTCAGCTTCTATTTTGAAAGTACCTGATTTTTCTTTGCCTTTCATTCTCCAGACGGATGCTTCGGACACAGGTCTTGCCGTGCTGAGAAAAAGCGTTGATGGAGTGGAACACCCCGTTATGTACCTGAGTCGGAAACTGTTGGACTGAGAGACCAGGTATGCGGCAGGGGAGCAGGAGGCTTTGGCGATTAAATTGGGCGATTACTCAGCTGAGGTACTACCTCTTGGGACGTGAGTTCACCCTGGTGACTGACCATGCACCTTTGCAGTGGATGGCGTTACACAGGGATTCAAATCCACGAGTCACGAGATGGATTTTAGACCTACAGCCTTACAAGTTTTCGGTCATTTATCGTCGAGGTCTGCTGCAGGCCAATGCTGATGCCCTTTCCCGGTGCCATGACCTCACGGACAGGTGGTCAGACACCCCATCCAGGTTTGACTTTCAAGCGAACTGGAGCTTCTGAATTGAAAACAGGGCTCTTGACCAATAAATGAGGGGGCAAGTGGGTCTTCAATTCAAAGGTTCAATACTATTGGAATGCCATTCACTTTTGGTATGCTACTGTGATCTTCTGGAAATATTTATTTAACAATATTTTACCAAACAATTATGTATTATAGATGCTGTGAGCATATCACTGGATAACTGACATGTAAATTATGTCAGATTTTTTCATGGATGTTGTAAGTGCCACATGGGATGGACAGGCATCCCGACCAGAAGAGGGGATAGTTCCTTACCTGGACGGGAGGTTCCAACCATGTAGAAAAGCATCTCAGCCAGGGGAGAGATAGGTTCCAGACCCAGAAGTGATGGCCAGAGGGGATGGACAAACAATCCACTGGAGGAAGATGTTGCTCTGGACTCATTACTCCCACAGGACACTTCATGGCAGTGACCCTGGATATTGGGACCCAGTAGGGAACCAGTAGGGTATGCTGGGAGATGTAGTCCAGCAGAACAGCCCTGCTGGGGTCTGCGAGTGCCACAAGAGGGTGCTGCAGGGAGATGTGTTCCCCAATTTATGGGACTTTCATATGACCCAGATGTACTTCCAATTTGCAGAAGCCCTGGCACCAGACGTATTCTTGGGTCCGCAATAAAAGGGGCCACACTCCCTTATCCATGACAGTTGAAACTGGAAGGAAGGCAGCACTCAACTGGAGGACAGTGTGATGGTGAAAGGAGAGAAATTGTGAGGAGATTGTAGGAGATATTACTTGAACCTGTGCCTTTGTCAACTTTTGAAGGCGAATTTGGTTAATAAACCATCCACTATTTGAACCCGGGACTGTGTTCATGTGATCATGTTGTGGTTTGTGGCTCGCTAAAACCCTGGTTCCATCACAATGTTTTAATATTGTTTGCCATTTTTCAGTGTTGCCTCAACCGGTCCCTATTAAAGTCCATTATATAAGAATTTTGTTATCTCTATTTTCCATGAAAATTTAAGGTAAAAAATTGTTCTCGTCCATCACTACAATCAACATAGGGTATGCAACGGATTGTTGTTGGTTGGCGTATTCCCTTGAGGGCGAATGTAACTTTTGCAAATTATTATTATGCTCCCAAAAAATTACAAATATTTTCCAAAACTTAAAGGAGTTATTTCTTCACATTCATGTTAGCGCTGACTGATAAATCACATTTTCGCAATATGAACATGCTGATAAACACATGGCAAAAGTCTGTCTGAAATGCAATGAATAAATCATTTTATTTACATGCACCATACATTCACACTTAACATGTAAACATCTGACCTATCAGACAGAGCCCTGGATGCGTAGGCCATGCTTTCTAACCATTAGGTCAATCAGATAAGCCCTGGAGAGGTTAGCTAGTGCTTTGGCTGAGAAAGAAGAGATGAGCGAAGAAAATATGGTAAATGAAGAGCTTGTGGTGAAAAAGAGCAGCACTTCTGCTATTTGGAATTATTCTCGATTCAGGAGAGTGGAGGTGTTATAAACACAGGTATTGTGTAAAACATGCCAAACATTTGTGGCAATCAAAACCAACATTCATAACCATCTTCAATACAACCATTAAAAAAAATATACAAACAATTCAAAACTAACCAAGCCATATATGTCAAATTGCAGCAAATCTAAACCTTGCCATCACTGCAACAACACTTAATTTTTTGTAAGTTTGGCTACTTATGAACAAGCGTACAAAGATCACAGAGAAATAACAGATGTCATAACTTGTTATTTGGCTAAGGACATACCTATAAACATAGTGAACAAAGATGGTTTTATGAGTCTAATATACAAATTGGGGGCAGCACGGTGGCGCAGTGATAGTGCTGCTGCCTCGCAGTTAGGAGGCCCAGGTTCGCTTCCCGGGTCCTCCCTGCGTGGAGTTTGCATGTTCTCCCAGTGTCTGCGTGGGTTTCCTCCGGGCGCTCCGGTTTCCTCCCACCATCCAAAGACATGCAGGTTAGGTGGATTGGCGATTCTAAATTGGCCCTAGTGTGTGCTTGGTGCATGGGTGTTGGTTCCTGCCTTGTGACCTGTGTTGGCTGGGATTGGCTCCAGCAGACCCCCCGTGACCCTGTGTTCGGATTCAGTGGGTTGGATAATGGATGGATGGATGGATGGATATACAAATTGGACAGAAGATAAAAGATTCCATCACAGAATTATTTTCCCAAGTCACCATTCCAAAATATAAACATATGCAGATACACAGTGGAATCGGAACTGAGTCAGGTTGAGCATTACTCAGGCTGCAAAAACCGTGGCAAAAGCATTAGTCCCGAGAGTCACTCGGGCGACAGTACAGATGCCTCTTGCATAAGCGTTAGAGAATCACTTGGGCTGTAAAAGTGCAGTCAGTGCTGCCGTTCTTTGAAGAAATTATGTCTGAGTGCAGGTTTTCACTAATAATGAAATATCTGCACTTTACCAACAATGAAGACTTTGATGAGAATACACATCCAGCACCCAAATAGAAAAAAATTTGGGAAATATACCAGGCCACTGTAGCAAAATTTCAGAGTGTTCACATTCTGGACTGTGATGTCACCATTGATGAAAGTCTCCTGGCTTATAAGGGCAGACTGTCTTGGATACAGTACATTGCGTCAAAAAGAGCAAGACTAGCATAAAGTTTTACAAGTTTTACGAATCTAAAACAGGATACATTTTGAATTTGGTTCTGTAAACAGGGAAAACGACAATATTTGATCCTAAATACAATCAGTACAGCATTGCTACATCATCGGTGCTGACTTTGATATACGCTCTGCTGGATCAAGGTTACTGTGCAACTGTGGACAATTCTTATACTTCGCCAGAGCTATTTGACATCTTGCTGAAAAGAAAGACTGACACATTTGGAACAATGTCCAACCATCGTGGCATTCCTGATGACTTCGGTAGAGCTAAATTACAGTGAGGTGTGCTAGTAGCTTGGCAAAAGGGTGAAGTGCTTGTGCTGAAATGGAAAGAAAAAAAAAGACGTTTGTATTCATAGCACTGTAGATAATGCAGTTACAATCACTGTTCAGACAAAAGGCAACTAGCCGGTTACGAAGTCTTGTGCTGTGGTCGACTACAAAAGCACGATGGGCAGCGAAGGTCAAGAATTGACTTTCTATCCTGTTATGTAGAGGCAAAAAAAGAAATACTACAAAATGATATTTTGTCATCTGGTGGAACAGTGTATTTGGAATGCATTCATCTTATACAAACAAAAAGCTAGCAAAACTGTATTCATGCAAACTTTACATGGCAGCTTGTAGAACAAATCATTGCTGCACATCTATCATCCACACTACCACTAAAGAGACAGTCGAGCCAGCACATCGCAGATCAATCCAGAGAGTCTTATTGGTACACAATTTTTTGATTACATACCTCCAACAGTGTGCTGTTCAAAAACTGATAAATCTGGAAAGAAAATCCAAAACAAACATGCTATTATTGTCCTGAATGTGACGTTGGATTGTTTCTTTCACCATGCTTTAAGATTTACCACACAAAAGACTCATATTGAGATTATATACTATTTTGGCATCATTAGTAGTATTATCATTACTTTTATTATTTTTGTTATTATTGTTCATTTCATATTATTATTTTTATTCATCATTACTTTTATTATTTGCATCATTATTATACTTTTGAGATTTAATAAAAAAATTTCATACCAAAAACATAAATTACAACGCTTTTTATATTTTTTTGTAATAAAATGCAATGCTAAGGAGGTTAACAAATATAATTTCTTATGAAACCTGAACACTTTTTTGTTAAATTTTATTGTATATAACTTAGGTACTCTACTAGGCTTGTGTTTAAATTCCTTTGTCTTTTTTGTTCATTTTTCATTCTTCTGTTTATGTCAATATTGTTACTTACGTTTATTTGTTTAACTATGTATTTATCAGTTTTGTCATTTATTTATTTTCTATGTGCCTCTGCTTGTCCTAATATGTTCCATATTTTTGTGCCTTTTATTGTATAGAGACTGTCTATAGTCCTGTAAAGACTGAGGAAATAAGCATTCTCTTCTGGTTAACTGAATATGGCTTGTGGTGTTGGGGAGTTCTGTCTTACTGTGTGATTTAATTTATTTTGTTCCTGAATTTTTTTACCTTTTCTTGCTCTGTTTTTTACCATTTTTTTGGGTTCTATATTGGGACTTGTTTGCTACTGGATTGCCTACTTCAGACAACTCCTTCTGTGCTCCTTGTCATTTGATTCAGAGTATATTTGCAATTTTTTTTTTATTTATAAAGATTTTAGTCTTAAACAGCTGCATTCACTGTATTTAATTGCTCCTTACTAGCAATAAGATGCAAATGACAAAGGAGCCAGCAGCTCTACAACTTATTTGTTTCCATTTACGCCTCTGTGTATTCATTGTGCACTATTTGGCTTAATAAAATAATTAAAAGGACACTAAAGAGAAAATATGAAGTACCGTAAATTACTCATCCATTTTAGGCTTTAAATCATTTGGATAATATCCTAACAAAGGAAAAAAATTCTATTATAAAGAATGAACTGACAATATAGAGTTAAAATACTAAGAAGCTATGAAATTAGACAAGATCTGTTATTGGCAAGGACTGGTTTCTAATTAAGCATCTGGGTTGAAACAAAAACCTGCAACTACAGCGGCCCACAAGGAACAAAGTGGCTCACCCCCGTTTAGACTAACTGTATAGTGCATGTGTATAGTCACTGTATAGGATCTTATCAAAACATTGTTTTCACTAGTCTAAAGAGTTTGGGACACTTAACATGTGTATTTGGCAGCAGGGTGAAGAAATAAAATTTGGTCCACTGTACCAGGATTCACTTGGTTCCGAATTCATCTTATAACACAACCTGCTTTGCTGATATTATGGTTGTTGCTAGCCTTGGTTGTAAGTTTCCTTACAATCCTGTACAGAAGAGAGAAACTGCTTTGCTATTCTCCTAAAAACCAAAATGATTGCTTGCCACACAGTCCTCAAGAGAGAAATGTGTTGCAGTGTATTGCTGAAATTCTCCATCTCAGTGAACTCCATTCTTCCTCTCATTCTACTTTCATGGTTTACTGAAATGTAAATGATCCAACGTTTAGTAGTTTGCAATGATCTACTAAAAATTAAGCCTGTTGCCCAAAAGAAAGAAAGAAAGAAAGTCTATTTCATAGTCAGCGTTCTGACTAAAGATTTCATTCCTACATAAAACTGATACTTTCTTCACTTGATAGTACACAGTTTCTATACAAATTTCACCTGCAGTGTAAACTCCATTTTGAAGTAAAGACTGGTATTAGGCAACACTGATGGTGGCGATGCTTTTCAACATTGTCACAGTGAGAGTGATAAAACTGATTGCCAGATAAATACCCAGAGGTATTGAATAGACTCTGATCATGACAATGTAAGATCTGCACTATGCAGACACTGCTGTCACCCACACACAACCATAAAGAAGAAAAAACTAATTGTTTTAGGTACCCTTCAGGGAATTAGTTAACTGATTTGAAATCTGGAACTTTCTACATTTTTAGTTAACTCAAAGAGTCAGTTATCACATATTTTTGTAAGAAACAGTTTTGTAACAGTGAGTAATTTTCAAAAATAACAGTGATAATATAATGCAACTGCATGTGTTGCCAGACTACATTAAATACACACTTCTTAATAGCACTTGACATGTAGTTAAAAACATATCCCAAAGTGGTGTGTGGTGCCTCAATAGCTTTCACATAGAACTGACTCCAAATCAAGTGATGTAAAAATGACATTGTTTTTTGAAATACGTACCCAAAGACCTCAAACATGTTTGTCTCAAGGTAAAATTGTTTCCCGGTTCAGATCACGATAGACAGTAGGTCTAGAATGTTGCTGGTAAATTTTAAGTGTCTGTAAAATACTGAATCATTATAATGTGCAGCCAATGCCACTGTGAAGTTCTTTTTAATATAACACACTGTAAATACTAAGGATTTATATTCTCACTCTATATAAACAAAACTTACATAATTCTTTTCTTCTTACATTCTATTCTAGATAAATGACACTTGCTTTATTTTTTACTTTTTTTTCTTTGTAACTTTTATGGCTAACATACTACAAGCAGCAAAAGAGGTAAGCTGGTTTACCAGCAGCTTACTGACGTTTTATTAACCTGTATTAGATATATGTCTTGAAGCCAGGAATGGCTATTGAAGGACTAAAAGGGGAAAATATACAAAACATACAAGCTCACCTCTCTCAAAGCAAATCTGCAACAGTAAAATAATCAGTAATCAAAGTCAAACAGAATGTTTCTCTGTTTTAAGACATACAAGTTTGTAAGTTTGGCAATGCTTTTCAATGGGAGATTTTGATATTTTAAAAATGTATACTGCACATTCTATTCAAGTTATCTTAATGACAAAATTTCCTTGATGGAAAAAGTGTGCCAAATGTCAATAATATTGGTTCACTGGGAGCCAGGGTGTTTCATAAACACAGACTGATAGACAGACAGACATGATAACTGTAATGGGTAGGCTTTGTATTGTCTTGCGAAGGCACCTAGAAAAGATACACAGTCAAATCACTTGAATTAAACAACACTATTACCAAGGTTGTTTATTACAAAATATGTTAAAATATGATTCAATAAACAAAATAAAAATGAAATAATTTGTTAGGATGTAAAGCAGTATCAGCATCTCATGACTAGCACTTAATAAAGCAACTTCTGAGTGTTTATTTTTGATAGTTTTTATTTTCTTTATAGCAAAGAACAATGTAGCAACGGTATATAATAATGCTCTAATCAATGAGATGTCAATCTAAATCTGATGATTTTCACTACAAAAGACTCAATTGGTGACCAGTAAATTGGCCAATCACAAAAAATGATTTTTTCAGCACCTGCTTTTCTACACTTTACTGTAATTTAGTTCCAGTGCTCCTTTACATGAGGTATGATGGTAGTTGCAAGTGCACATCTTTTACTTTCTATAAACCAATTGCAGTAAGACACACTACCAGAGAAAGACAGAAAACGGAATACTACCCTTTGCCTTAAAGAAAGCGGGGCAATAAACTAGGAAAAAAAAGGAATTGGAGAAGTCGTCCTGTGCAATTAAGACAAATGGCAAGAAAAGCTACTTTAATTAATTCAGACCTATTTATTTTGTTGTTAATTAAAACAAACACTGCTTGTCCGAGTTTGGATGATATATGAGCTTTTGGTAGATACAGCAAGCTTATATTTTCATTTAGAAAAAGAAGAGATGAAGAATTTGAAATTGCTGCTTAGTAAACAATAGCCTTCTTCACCTAACAGCAAAATGTGTCTATTTTTAAGCTTCTTAAGCATATTAGCATTTATATATTCTTGATCAACATCTCATGAACATTTGACAGATTTGAGCTTTTTAAATGTTTGTTCCGTGTCTACTATTTGTTTGTGTGTGTCCTACAGTACAAGGTTTGGTATGAAACAAGTGCTGTGTAAGTTAAATGTTAATCCATATTTACAATTACACCTCAAGAATTAGCAATGTTTAGCAGGTACACTGGGAAAAAGTAAACAAAAAAAAAAGACTAAACATAGTAAAAGTGTATTTTAATAGCAAGAAACTGTAGTGCAATCAAGTGCATGTATTTACATAGTGTTTAATTGCCAATATCAATTTAAAAAAAATGT
>JANRMT010062813.1:99563873-99634149 GCA_026402145.1 Polypterus bichir lapradei
TCTGGCCACTCTACCATACAGGCCTGATTGGTGGATTGCTGCAGAGATGGTTGTCCTTCTGGAAGGTTCTCCTCTCTCCACAGAGGACCTCTGGAGCTCTGACAGAGTGACCATCGGATTCTTGGTCACTTCCCTGACTGAGGCCCTTCTCCCCCGATCACTCAGTTTAGATGGCCGGCCAGCTCTAGGAAGAGTCCTGGTGGTTTCGAACTTCTTCCACTTACTGATGATGGAGGCCACTATGCTCATTGGGACCTTCAAAGCAGCAAAAATTTTTCTGTAACCTTCCCCAGATTTGTGCCTCGAGACAATCCTGTCTCGGAGGTCTACAGACAATTCCTTTGACTTCATGCTTGGTTTGTGCTCTGACATGAACTGTCAACTGTGGGACCTTATATAGACAGGTGTGTGCCTTTCCAAATCATGTCCAATCAAATGAATTTACCACAGGTGGACTCCAATTAAGCTGCAGAAACATCTCAAGGATGATCAGGGTAAACAGGATGCACCTGAGCTCAATTTTGAGCTTCATGGCAAAGGTTGTGAATACTTATGTACATGTGATTTCTCAGTTTTTTTTTATTTTTAATAAATTTGCAAAAACCTCAAGTAAAGTTTTTTTCACGTTGTCATTATGGGGTGTTGTGTGTAGAATTCTGAGGAAAAAAATGAATTTAATCCTTTTTGGAATAAGGCTGTAACATAACAAAATGTGGAAAAAGTGATGCGCTGTGAATACTTTCCGGATGCACTGTATATAGAAACAACAGAAAGAAAAAGGTATGGTTTGGGCTGTGAAATCTCTTAAAAGTTCACATCACCACGTTGCCATTTCAAGACATGACAGATGTTTCCTACCAACATGGGCCATGATTAAAGAGACACTTGTGGATTACAAATAATTAGCTGCTCTACCTATGTACCCTTGGAAAGCCTCTGCACAGGAAGATGGGGGAAAAGTGCGTGGGCATTTTAGCTCAGGACACAGGAGTTAGTCTTTTGTCTCACAGATTGCTGCAACTCGTTACATCTAGCTGTTCTTGGTAATGTTTTTAAGATAGTTCCAAGGTGATTTGTAAAAAGTTTTCTTAAAATTGTTACAAATCATTATGTCATATTAACACAAAACTCTAAAAGTAGATTGGCCTCACAAAATGGATTTGAATAAATGTCTACCAACTGGAAAGAAGTTACTAATTACTTTTACTAACTCACACCATTCTCAGGTGTTCTCTTTCTACCATCTTCTGAACAAAAAAAGGAACTCAGCCTGTGTTAAAGAAAAAATTTTACTTGGTCTATAGCACATATTTTGACTTTTCTTATCATATATGCAAATAACATGCTGCAAAATGCACATAATGCTGAAAGTTGACTGCTATAAAGAACTTTCGATATACAATGTGCAGAAGATCAATGGCACTGACTTTTACATAAAAAAAAATTAAGGCACTGCTTTCATATATACAGTACTCAGACTTATTATCTCATGTGCACAGTAAAATTACATTCGTATTTGCCCTCAAGCAGTATGTAAACCTCCCAATTCATTATTACTTTTACATTATCGGGGCTGGAGGCCTTCACCTAGGAGGTCGGTGTGCATGTATATTAGTATATGATATTGAAACGAGAGGGAATCCCCATGAAGCCTCAAGCGCTGCTGGTACCAGCCCACTTCAAGTACTGCCTGCAAGACCAAAGAAGCACCACTAGACTGCCACCTTCCTTGTCTAGCACACAAATTTCACTACATATGTAAGTTATGTTAAATACAACATTACAAGAATAAGCTCCAAGCAGCCCTGTGAACCTGCCCAGGATAAGTAGCTTAGGAAAACAGAAGGTGAATGAAAGATATTGTAACTTTGCTGAAAAACTGAATTAGCCTGTGGATCAGTCACCCGCTGTATGAGCTGACACTTCATCATTCAAATGAACAGCTTCAGGTGACCCTTTAAAGTGGGTAAACCAGTCAAAGTCTCAAGACAATCACAACTTGTATGACCATGGTGCACAGCCATTTTAAGCATAATAAAAAAGTGATATGAAGAGTTACAAACTATGACACTCTTGAGTCTACAATCACATACCTGCACTCTTCTCATTCAATCTTTGTGTGTGGCACACTGATCTGGCGGCCTTCCCTCAGCTACAGCACACTACTCCTAAACTAGCTAAAGTCAGGAATAGTGCGTTGCTCCTGCAGCAAATATGAGTGCTTGACGGATTTCTTGTGAGGCACACAAGATTAAGAAAGAAAGCAACTAATGGATGCAGTTTGGCACTTTTAGGAAATTTCTGCAAATGTCTGGAGCCAGTTGATGATGTTTATTTACACTGACGATGTGCTCAGCCAATCGACGATGGAAGATATCCTTGATCATTGGCTCAGCCCTAGTATGGTACCAAGGCAAACTAATGTATATAAAAATCATGAATTAATGATCTTGGCCATAAAGTACATGACAATTCACTTTCTTAGGCTATGCACGAGAAACAACAAAATTATCATTTTCAGTTTAATGAAGGGACAAAAGTTTTATCTATCTTTATTCAAGTATAGAATTGTACTGTTTGAGAACAGTTTAAAGTAAACTATATGACCTCCTTGAAATTGATGGAAACTGTGTAACCTTCACGTTTAGCAAAATATTTGTAGTAAATGCAAGAGGTGCACTGCTGGTTACTATGCAGCTGGTAAACAAAGAATCTAATAAAGGGCAGAGTCAATTTACATTCATGAATTAAACACTGCTTAAAGAGACTGGTTGTAATGAAAACCTACAATCCACAGCTGTGACCTTAGAAAATGTCAGTCCACACAGAATAAGAGTTTTAAAGTGAATTCTATAAAAAAATAAAAACAGACTAATGAACATAACCATCATGTGCCATACCTCCTCCATTTTTACAATCTATTATATAAAGGATGTGATTATACGCACACGTCATCTTTTTAAATATTGTCTAAAGATTGACATAGGTAATTGCTTTCCATCTCCTAAACTGAAATATTTTACACTAATATGCATTTTGTTAGTATTGAAAACATTTTTAAAATAACATTCACAAACTAAAATCCAATTCAGGACTGCCGGGTGCCAGAGGTTGTCCCGATAGCACAGAGCAAAAGGCAGAAAAAGTCCCTAGTCAAAGTACTATACCATCATGCAGTCTACTTATATTTGTATTAGCATAGTAAAATATTAATAAAACAAAGTATATCATATTTCGGTAACTATGCTTACGATAGTATACTCCAACTGAGCTACTTAAATATTTTTATTTACCAGATGTGCCATTTACTATAATTGTGTACTGTATATATATTTTTTCTGTAATTATTATACACTTGCATGACGGCAAGAAAGTGCAAATTAGCATGCAACACAAAACAATATTAACAGCCTTTCAAGTCCAGCCACAAATTCTCAATTGGATTAAAATCTGGACTCTGTTAATGTCCTGGAGTGGCTGAATTATTAAGCCACTCTAGCTTTGTATTTATGCTAAAAGCCTTTCTCTTATTGGAAAACAAATCTTCTCCCAAGGTGCAGGCTTTTTGCAGACTTCATCAGGTTTTTCTACAGGACTTCACTTTATTTTGCTGCATTCATTTTACCCTCTATCTTCACATACCTTCCAGGGCATACTGATGCAGCTGATGCATCATGGTGTAGATGCTATGATTTTGGAAATTTGCATTGTTCAGCTTACGTCAAAGATGGCAGTAGTCTAATGGCCAAAATATTCATCTTTGGTCTCATCAGACAATAGAATCCTCTTCCAGCTGACTTCAGAGTCTTGCATGTACCGACTAGAAATCACTAGCCAAGATTTGTATGTACTTTTTTCTTTTCCACTATCCCATAAAGTTTCTCCAATCTTTACCACTGTAGCTTATCACTCCATAAGGGGTATCATAGGTCTCTTGGTGGCAACCCTCGACTAGTCTCCTACTTGCATAGTTTTGATGGATAACCTGTTCTATTTAGATTTACACCTATGCAATACTTTTTCCATTACTTAATGATTGATTTAGCTGTACTCCGAGTGATATTCAGCGACTTGAATATTTATATATCCATTGTCTGACTTTCACATTTCAGTCATTTTTTTGTGATCAACTTTTTATTGCGCAAAAACAAATTGACACAAATAAATAGACATAACATGTTATTCTGTCTTCATTGTGTAGGTTAGGCCATGGCACTGACTCAATTTGGAGCTTCCAGATACTACAATAAACTAAAACCCCTTTACTACAGCTACGACCATTTAACTAGTTCTATGACCCAAATATTTTGTTGTTTTATATTTGTACTTAATTTAGATCACTTTGCAGAGATCTTTTTTCTGTTGTTCAGTGTCAAAAAAGTGAAATTAAATCCACTGTGATTCCAAGTTTTATAAAAATAAAATGTGAAAACTTCTAAGGAAGTGAATACTGTTATAGACACTGTGTACATATATTTTTTTAACAAAAACAGTTACTTGGACAAGACTGAGACACTATAAATATTCTCCTTAAAAATGAGCTAAGGGGTACAAAGCATGAACAGTGCTATTCATTGCTTTACAAAATAAACATACATACTGAACATGAGCTGGATGCCAAAATGAATGTATGTAATAAGTAATAATATACACACACACATCCATACATACAGTTTACATATATTTAAGTACAGTTTAGAAAACAAATGCTTTAGCACAATTCTGTGCTTTCAGAAATGTTTTTGTTGCACTGTGCACCTTACTAACTAACCTACTGTGTGTGTGCTGCACTCTGCTTAGAAATTACTTCTTCATAAAAAGAAATCTTGAGCACCTGTAGCAAACTGAATATGCTAGTGACAGGGTCACTTTACTACAGCTAATTACCCATACTGAATATGCCTTTCAAAAGCATGCTTCTCAGTTTTACCAGCCATATTGCCAGCCACACTAGCTATTCTGTGGCTAGCTAGGTGAATGCATGGACTTAGACTTCTTCTGACAACTATACTGTACAAGGGGTATGTGTTAAATATATGGAGTCTCAAATTAAAGCATGTATGACTGATATATTTCACTTTGGGATTTTTTTGGGTTTTAACTTAGTATCTGCTTTACTAAAATTAACTCTGCTATCTGTAAAAATCTACTTTTCTTTTGCCTCTGCCACCTGCACCTATTCATAAATCATACCCTTGAAAAATAAGATTTTTGGAAACATGTTGCTAGTTTCCATTACACAATTAATAAAAAGCATCAATATACACATATATAAGCCTTTGGAGTAATTCCATTCCTAGTATAATTCGACTATGAATTAATTTGATTAGTTATCCATTATAGTAGGGCTCAGTACATAATTTTAAGATTTTGTTTACTTAGTCCAAAGAATAAAAACAGATACTGTGTATACAGTGTTATTTCACTATAGGATTTGTATACATACTACACATATTCCAGCATTATTTTGTTTAAAAGAATAATAGACAGCAAATAACCTAAATGGTTCTCTGAAATATTTTATCTCATAAGTAGAAAATGAAAACAAGAAAAGTCAATTTTGTTATGCTAATGCATACTGATTTTTACTTTTGTAGAATGTACATAAATTGTTGCAAAAACACTAACAATGAGTAAATTTAGGGATTACAAAACGTAAAAGGAAAAGTGAAGGGATAACAAAAATTGATATGCAGAGAACTGATCCAGCACATAAAACATAAATGAACTGTTAATAGATTTCACTCAGAATTGGGAATACAAACTTTTTCAAGATCACATATATTCATAAACACAAACATACCAGAAAGCAACCTTAAACAGAATCCTACTCCAATGCTCATCTATTTGGTTACATACTACATGAAAACAATGAAACACAATACCATGGAAACTACATACTAGTACCATTCGTGTAAAGAACACCTAATAAGTGGATAGAAAACATTAATAAACTATTAAAGAAAACATTTAATAAACTAAACCTAGAGCTATAAGGTATAGCTGGCTTCTACCCCCTGGGAGCTTTAACTCTTTGAGGGCTGAATATTCTTTCCAAAAAACATAGTTCCTGAAAAGCAACGGTTTCACAAAGAAATCAATATAAAATGTCTGTTGCTGCATGCTGTGGCTGCCACTTTGCCAAAAATGAGCGGCAGGCTTGCTGCCAGGCTGTCTTCGCGTCACGGTCGCAGTGCATTGCAATCTGGTTTCTACCTCTTACTATTGTTAAGTGGCAGTCCTCCTGGAAAACATGGCTGTAAGTGTATCAGCTACATGAACCAGTTTAGCACCATGATTATCTGGGGACCAGTCAGCTGAAGCTGGAACCTCACATTTGTTTTCGATCACTTGTATCAAAATCGGAGTCCGACAAGTCATAGTCCAGTTCAGAGATAATAGGCAAAATGTCATCCATGGGGTATTTTGCTTTACGTATTCGCTTTGATCTCTTGCCATTATGTCGGTGCCATTTTTGCTCTTGTCTGTGCCTTACTACTCGGAAATCTCGGTCAAACCAATGAAGCTATCTTTCCTTCTAGCAACGAGAGTCCAACGAAAACATAATAGTTGCTTTTGTCACAGTTTACAGTTGATTACCATCGTCAACTCCTGCTTTTGACAAAAGTCAACATCAGCCCTGAAAGTGTTAAAGGATTCAGATTTGGCAAGCTGATGTGTCTACAGCTGCCAGGCATTTTCTCAGTTGAAAACATTCATAAAATAGTAAGATACCCTGGCTCTTAACCAGGTAGGCGTTTTGTAAAAAGTACACCATTGTAGGTACTTGAGTAGACACACTGCATAGATGAGATCAAATTAAAAACAAAAATCACTAAGAGTTCTTTACCAAACATTACCATTAAGTGTCAGGGAAATTTTGTAACCTCAAAACAAAGAAAATCAAAAAGTTTACTCAGCAAATAGAGATGGATGATGACCTTTAGCAGGACAGAAAGTTGCAGCCTACATAACTTTCCAAATGCAGGAGGCCAGATGATGCAAGATGTTTATATGTTTCACTCTCAAAATACCACATCTCTCTTTTAAACATGATGAAACCCAAAATAAAACATACCTTGAAATGTGAATATTTCAAATTCAGCTTAGTGCATCAGGTAAAGAATAATGTAAACTACATTTCAAGAAGGTAACATGGGAAGAATAATTACATATTAGGAATGTTGCTGTTACAAAGATCGGTTTACAATAATATACTTATTAAAATTACTAAATAACAATGAAAACACAGCATTTGATGTACATAACTTGCCACATTTGCAAAGAAAATGACACCATAGTATTTTTTATACATTTAGTTGGATTTGTTTCATGTCAAGTACTGTAGTAGGTTAGGCAATGCCCCTGACAAGAATTAATTTCTGTTACAAAAAGAATTAACAATAAAAATTTCAAATTTGTCTCAATCACTTTATTTAGTTCACTGTAGTCGAATTATAAAATACAAATGTTAAAATACCAAACTGCTATGAACAAAAATCCAATATGACACAAACATCATTTTATACTGTCATATGAGGATTACATTTAAAAATATTTAAAACATTTAAAACTAGATTAAATAGCTACACCAAATAAAGTAGAAGGTTGGAAATGAATGCCCAGATATCCCTTCAAGTAAAAAAATATATAAAACTTAAAACAAAAAAAGCATAATTAAATAACTTGGCGCTGTTGAACAGTTAAAATTACTAATACAGTACTGTATAGACAATACTTTTTGTATTGAAAAATATTACTCAATTGTAAACTGTTATTGGAAAAATTCTTCACTTTTCATTAAAACTCTAATGGGAAACCTACTACCACAACAGTTAAACATCTATAAATGAACAGTTAGTCACAAGTACTACAGGAAATTAACAACAAGGGAAAATAGAATTAAAAAATGTGCAAAAGATATCTAACTAAAAAACAGACTTCTCTAAGTCACTGTAAATGACTAGGTAAAAAAATAAAATCCTGAGGCCTGTATTACATAAGAACAGCATGCATGACTAGGAAACAGCTAACCACTAATTCATGTCTACTTTCAGGCAGGGTTTGGAGGGAGGCCCACAGCACAAAAGGTGCATGAATGCAAACATTACTATCTCTAGGTACTTCTATGCTGAATATGAACATATGACTGACTGGCAGGTGGGGGTGTGTGCTTACTGCTTATCTCTTTAGTAATCTCCTCACTTTCAGTTATGGTCCATATAGTTTACATTCATGTCCGATGAGAGAATGGGAAAATTTGAGTCAAATTATGTCATGCTTAAACACATACATATATACTGGAATCACATGTTTAGATCTGTGAAGAAAGATAATTTTTGTAACTTACTTTGCATAACACGGATATGTCCTGTATATATGCATATGCTAACACTGCACACACTGTCAAAGGTAGACATCTCACCCAACTGTTTGTATGAATTGAGACCAAAGTGTGCATATGCAAATCTCTGTATACTTCACACTGTGTTTTAGACATAACTTTGAAGATACACCTTAAAAACATTTAGCATACGTAATAGCATTAAAAACTTTCATATAACATTCATATTTGCCAGCCAGTTGTGCTGGTATATCAAACAAATCTATCTACCAACCTAAAGCACAGAAGAAGCAAATTTAAAAGTGAATAAAAAGGTGTTTCCTGTCAGATACATCTAGATCTGTTCAGCCACAGGGGTAAGCCGCAGCCTGTGGCAATGGAGAGTTATGAAGTAGTATCTTAGCAGAAGTGAGACAGTACACATCTCTTTTCATTTAAATAGGAAACAATTAGACATGTCCCAAACAAACATGAGAGAAAATATCCAAATTTTGCAGAAAACGTAAAAAATACATTATTCGTTCATGTCAAATATCGTCAAAAAGACGTGGATTTGGAAAATCTTTCAGCAAATAATTGTTCTGTGCAAACTTTGCTACATGCCAAACCTCAAATACCTCAAGGATAAAAACGGATATTACCCTGGATTCAAACAAAATTGCTGATCCATGTACAGCTATCTCTATATCTCCAAAAGTAGCCCTCACCAATTAATTGTACACACGTAGCAGCACCCTCATCAGACACGAAGAAAATGTACTAGGGGGATTGGTGACAGCAATATGTGCAATCTTTTAGCCAGGTGCTGCTGCGCACCTCTCTAGTTGATGTTGTTTCTAACCTGTCCACCGTGTGTGAACTTCATGCCTCCACCTGCGGCAGGTGAAGAAAAGAATAACAGTGCATCCTATCCTGTGTCACCCCATCCTCACAGCTCAGCTGGACACTTCCACGTGGTGCCGGTGCGCACCAAAATGTTGGGGGTGTGTCCTATCCGAACGCGTCTTACTGGCTGCAGGTCTGCCAATACAATTCCTACAGAAATTGAAGTGTTAGTTGTGGGCGTGTCGGGTCGAGATTGATAACGCAGTGGACTGGAACCCCAACTACACCCCAACAATAACACAAGCATCTAGTGCAAATAAATAAATAAATAAATACATACACACACACACACACACACATTATATATATATATATATATATATATATATATATATATATATATATATACACACACACACAGCGGTGTCAACAGGATATTAATATCGAAAATACTTGTTAGCACACACTGACATTAAATATGCATGTAAACATCCAAGGGAAAATTAACACGCCTAGCTCAGTGACAGGCGAGAAGTTTCATTGAGCAGGTGATCTAATCGATGCTGCGCGCCTTCTCGTGATTAGCATGAGTTGCGCGGCCAAATAAGCGGGACTGCAATAGTTTAGCACCCGGCGACTTGCCAGCTGCCCTCTTCCGTCGCTTTTGACCCCCAAACCAGCATATAATAGAAAACCACTCACCTTTCGGAGACGCGGTTTCGTTCTCGCTTGAAGCCCCACCGCTGGCACCATCGGGTACGTTAGAATCGGCATTTTCCATTTCTCGTCCTCGTAAATCCTCTTGTCAGCCTAAATTGTCGTTGTCCTTGCCTTAGGGCGAGCCCTCCCGTCCCCGGTTACTCTGTTTTCAGAGTCTAGCCGACTGTCACTGTCATGTCGGGGCAAGGAAAGCGCTCTCTCCTTTGCTCGCTCTCTAACCGTGTTTCGGTTGGTTCGAGATGGAAACCTTGGATTTTTTTTCTGTTTATCGCTAAGGTTGGATTAATCGAGCTCAGAGCGAGCGCTGCCTCAATTGCCGGCTCCGCACCAATGTGCCAAATCTGATCCGGGAATCTTTTAGGATTAAAGGTCTCGCTGCTAAAGGAAAGCACGGCATCAGATTAACAGGCGTATTTCTGTGCTCCCATCATTTTCAATGTGTGATTACACGCCAGCTAAATACAATGAAGAAATGGGAGTATCTGTACCTCCACAGGTAGAAATTAATATCGCATTTCGTTATATTAATTCCTGCCGAAACACTAGAAATGTATTGACATCCGTTTTTCTGAAGTACAGACTGTTTCCTAAATGTAAGGTCATTTGCATAAAGAATAGTGAATTTATCTGTGTTGGAACAAAAATTATAGAATATTTCTGAAATCAACACTTTCTTAGTCTTTTGATTTTATTCTACCACAAATTCCACAATTTATGTGTCCACAGAAACCAGCGGTACTGTTGGTAACTGTATTGGGATAATCCCTCACGTTCAACTATATTAAGTAGATTCAATTTTCAATTAAAATATATAATACTCAACATAATTCAAAACAGGTATTCGAACATTACTGTTATTTTAATAGTATTTTATTTGAATATGAATTAATTTAAAATAATACACGTTATATATATATATATATATATATATATATATATATATATAAGTTCAAGTCTGAGAATGTGCATGATCTGAGAAAATAGCCATCTGGATATTTTTCTGAACCATGTCAAAACACACTTATGCAAGTAACTACATTTATTTATTGTATGTCAGTTTAGAGTTGCCAGCTAACATAACATGCATTAGCATTTTGATGTGAAAGAAAACTGAAGTACCATAAGAAATCCCTACAGACATTGAGAGATTGTGAAAACTCAGTAGAGACAGTGAGTAGAGCTGTTATATAACCAAGTCACCTGGAGTTGTGAAGCAGCAGTATTAACTATTGTATTACTGTGCAGTACTTAACAATACACTTAACAACTTGCCTTGGCTGAAAAGAAGAACATGGTGGATTCCACTTATGTTTCAAGCAGTAACAAACATAGCTGGAATTGTGCCTCTGTGCAATTAGTGGAAGGTGTAACTCATGGCAACACCTTTAAAATCAATTGAATGCAAATGTAAATAACAAACTGCAAATATCACTTAAGATTAATATAATGGTAATCAAATTAACCAACCTGGTATTAATATTATAAGCAATTATATATTACTTTAGATTGCTGAACTACTTGACTTTTTGTAGGTGCTGTTTAGGGAGTGTAATTTTTTTTTTTTTTTTTTCATATCTTGCTATCCTATAGGACCATTAGCATCCATTGCAGCAGTTACTATAACTCTAATATAGAATGGTCCAGATCTAATTATGCAATTTTCATTACACTATAACTTATTAAGTTTATTACATAGAAAATCACCTGAAAAATCCCGGACCATCAAGAAGTGTGCGATCTGACGACATGAAGAATCGTCTTCGTGCCGAACTGGAATCGTCCCTACATAAATCAAAGTCATCCAGACGATCTGGATCTGCATAATTAGATCTGGACCACCCTGTACATACTTCTTAACAATCTAACCAAAACTGAATGCAAAGGCTGCTTCTTTCCAAATAAAAATTTTGTTACGGTACAGAAAAATTGAGAAATTTTGAAATTCAAAGGAAAAATAACTATAATACTTGTATAATTCCTGAAAAATGGTCAACATTTGTTCTGCTCTTCTTGTTTCATTTTCACAAAAGTACACTTAAAAAGAAGCATTGTCAATCCAGAAGTACAAGTTTTAAATGGACCACTTAACACTAGATATGTTTATTGGTGTGTAGAGATCATGATATTCATTTGAATTTGTCTTTTTTGTTATATTTAAAATTTGAATGTTATTAAAGTTCAGACAGCACAAAGATCCTGGTTCCTGGATTTGAATTACACACCTGTTTGTTTTCTGTAACAAGTTTGCATGTCTTCCCTGGGTCTGTATAGGTTTTCTCCTGGTGCTCTGGTCTTCCTTCCACATTGCCAAAAATGTATATGTAAGAGGTTTTCAAACTGCCCCTGTGTAAGTATATGAGTGGGCCTGTCCATGACTGGTTTCTACCTTGTGCCCATAACAACTAAGAAAGGCTCTGGTCCCCTATGACCCAGACTCTAAACTGAATTAATGTTTGGGAATGTTATGATATTTAAGTTTGAAAACTGATAGCCAAACTTTCCTTACCACTAAAAATACAAATATTTTAGGTGTTTTTTAGTTCTTCAAATTAGTAGCATTAAATAAAGGCTTTAGGTGGTGGTACATACCATATTCGCTGCATGCGTTTTGTGCATACATACTTTATACAGGACAGGACACCTGCTGTGTTACTTCAACCTAGATATCTTTAACAAGACACAGCATGCCAGTTTGTCACCTAGAGGCTTGGCTGTGATTTTTCATTTTTTTGTTATTGCTTATTCATTATTTTTAACACTGCATTTAATTTCTATTTTATGACAATTTCACGTTGTTCTTTTTGTCCAGTTTAATTGTCTATCTCTCATCAACTCTACATTATGATTTAAAATTATATATCATTAGATAAAAAAAAGTTTGTTAAAAACTACCTTCACTGGAATAATATTCAGTACACAATAATTAACATGCAAATATAATGAAGTAGCTCAATTAGTGTGGTATTTGGCTATAAATCTCACAGTACAGTGGGAGAAATGTGGCCTGTTTTTATAAATGAAAGAGTACCTCAATTCAATATTGACCTCCAAAGAAAAAAATGAAGTACAATTATGAATTAGCTTGAACCTCGAAAACATATGTAACTAGTTCAAGCCTCAAATATTAATGGTTGGATTTTCTCCTGCAATCCAAAGTTAGGGTGATGTGCTTCAGCTAATTGTGATCCTCTATTGAAATAGGCAGTTTCTCAGATTAATAAAATAATACAGTATCATATTTACATTAGCTGTGGCCTTAAACATTTGTTTTGAAGAACAAAAATACCATTTGAGACTTATCTTAGTAACATAGTGCATCCAAGACACCATTAACTCCACTTACAGTAAAGGATCAAGGGCCATACTACTCTTGAAGTAATGTATGGGAATACTAGAGAAGCAGGAGTCCAATGAACTTTACACATCCCACACTATCTTCTTCTTCTTCTCGAGAGAATTAATAGAGTGTTGAAAGAATAGATTATGAAACTGAATTTTGAAACAAGCTTTGTTTAAGTTAAGAAATGATATGCTGGTTGGGTATGACATCAAAATGCGGGGGTTCTACCATTGTGAGCCCTCATTGACCGTTTCAGGGCTAATGATGATCACCCAAATAGGTTCACATACAGTTAGTACTTTCACAGGTGACAGGGTTGGGGACAAAAGGTCAATGGGCCAAGAGAGTGGGAAGAGTCAATGACAGATATAAAATCACTCATTTAAGGGTCATTCGGAACTAGATCTTATACATGGCAAGTAAAACTTTTAAAATTTAATAAGCAAAAACTTGTATTCTATATTTGATGAAAATTATTGTATATTGTTAATGATGCAGAAAATGAATTTATTATAGACATTTCTATTCATTAAATACTTTGAAATGTAAGAATACAAAAATGTTTGTTGTGAAGCTTATTTGATTTCTTTCCATATCTTAAATATATTGCCCTATTAACTAAAGAATCCAAATTGTCAGAATATATGTGTATCCATGATGATCTGTCTTCCAATCCAAAGAGGAAATCTTACTTTGTTCTCAAGAAGAACAGTTCCTCTCAAGATCCTGAATCATCTGGAATTATCAATCATTTTGATCATTTTAGCCCTAACAGACTTTTTTTGCTTTTGTGGAGGTCTGGAACCTCATCCAGAGTTCGTTTCTGTCTTGCAAACAGTGATGACAGTGTAAACTCTTGCTGGCCTTACTCCTGGAGTGAATAAGCAGGTTAGAGCCATGTTTCTCAACCAATGGGTCATGACCCACTTTTGGGTCGTGGGTGACCACCAGTGGGTCGCAAGTCACTATTGTTCATATTGGTAGTGGGTTGAGCAATAGGTTGCCAAACTAACAATCATGCTCGATCGACCACCCCATGGATCTATGATCATGTTTGATTAGCCAAAGGAGACTAGCTCTGATGATCAAGCTTGAAATACCAGGTGGACCCCCTCCCATTGGGTCGCAAAGACATTTATATGAGAAGAAGTGGGTCAAGACACCAAAAAAGATTAAGAAACACTAGGTTAGAAGACACTTGGATAAATGAAGAACCTTATTCTACCATATTACACTTCTTCTAGTGGTGATTTATGATGTGTGTTGATTGTATTACCATTCCTCGTAACATGTTACAATGTCCTTCTTTTTCAAATTTGTAATACTTTCTTCTAAGCAAGCAATATCTCCGATCTATTCAACAAAACTTTAGAGATTGATGGTAGTACTGAAACAGTTTATAGAAGCCTGTAAAATCACAGCCACACCAGTCACATACATTTCATTGGGCAGTTTAAGGTTGCATTTTTGGTGACCATTTTTATTCCTAATACTAATGACAAGACTTCACCAGCACAATGGTGCCCACTGAGAGTAGTGATAGATATATGGATTATAAATATCCTGTCATTGTGACATCTTATCAAACATGTCCCTACTTATCAGGAAATGATCCAGATGAAAAAATGTATGAAAAAACATAGATAATGCACTATAGCCTCACATGTTCACTCTAGCACTCTTGCCCTGAAGGTTACATATTTTTAAAATTATGTGGAGAAAGGTTATAGGTGACCTAAACCTGATAATCTTTTATTTTCCAAAAGGACCATGTATCTCCAATAATACTTATTATTATGAATATTTTACATGTTGGAAGCATATGAAAAGTTTGATATAAAAATCATCTGAAACAAAAGGAGTGTGGTAGGTTGGAAAATAAAACCTGTCAGTTGGTTAGATGTATTGTATTAAAGTGCTCTTACACAGAAAATATATGCTTTCACTTAAAATTACTGGAAATTAACATTAAATGAAATTACTAAATAAATGATTGGGAAAATTAATGGAAATGTTAATGTAACCTCCTGTTTTCCCAAACATGTTTATTACAAAACAGAGTTGTGGGAAGTCAGAGCAGGGAATAACTTTAGGATACCGGGTGATTGCAGGGAACATTCTCAAATCCTAACCCCTCTATCAATCTAACCCCTATATGTTTGGATTTGTATCATAAAAACTTAATGTGTACAGAGTAAACCCACACACAGAAAGTGACTGGACTGGCAATCCAATCCATTTCTTTGAATTCACTTTTACCATTATTATTTTCAGTATGCCAATCTTAGTGAACATCATGGTAGCAACAGGCTGAGTTGGGCTGACCAAGCTTGCCTACCCTTAAGCCTTTCTTGAGGAATAACCAAATATTCCTAGGGCATTCAAAAGATGAGATTTTTCCAGTGCGTGTCAAGTCTGTCTTTCAGTTACTTATTAGTGAGTCATGCCTAATGTACCTTCTGTGGGAGGTGCACAGGGGCAGCTTCTTCTTACCTACAAGCCAAATCACAAAAATTATTAATTTATTTTTTAAATTAATTTTTTTATAATTATTGTTAGAAAAAACAATGTTTGGATTGGTCTAAATGTGATGATTGGCAACTCAAAATTGTTTTTTTAAACCAACCCAGTGTTAGGATGCGGCTGTTATATTTATGTGTCGTAATATAAATCTATCAATGTGGCATCGTTGCTAGAGTGCTAACAGCTCAAGATTGAGATATGAAATTTAAACAATAACCTAGACACTGCCTGTGTGTGGTGGGTGAGCAACATTTGTCCTTGAGGGCCGCAGTGGCTGTAGGTTTTTGTCCCAATCAAATTTCTTAATTACTGCTGATAAAGCTCTTATTGCTCAAGCAAAGTTTATATGCTTCATTTTAGTTGTCCTGCTTGTTAAGACTTTTCACCCTTGCTTACTTCATTCTTAAACAGCTAAATTCAGTTTGTAATTGCTCCTTATCAGCTATAGGGTGCAAATGACAAAGGAACAAAAAATTATCCATCTACAGTATCTTATATCCGTTTACACCTGTGGGTATTTATCATGAACTATCTGGTTTAATAAAATATTTGAAAGGAAAATGAAGAGAAAAAAATGAAGAAATAAGAATTAATCATCAATTTTATGCTTGAAATCATTTGGATAATACCATTGGAAATGAAAAAAACCTCCGACATAAGAATAACCTGACATGACAGAATTAAAACACTATGAAACCATGAAATTAAATATGATCTCTGTTACAGACAAGGACTGGTTTCTAATTAAGCAAACTGGGTTTGAACAAAAACCTTGCAGCCACTGTGGCCCTCAAGAACCGAATGTTGCTCACCCTGGCTTAAACGGAAACCAAAATAAATAATGGATGGGTAAAGACAGCAATTTCAGAAAACAAATTGAGCGATTATGTGTATTATTACATTTTAAAATTGATATGATGCAAATTGTTACACACACTAAACACTGCTAGACCTTTAATATTTTAAATACGAAAAGTATCCAGAGGAATTTTCCTCTGCCTTTTCTGACTAAAACAGTGAACACACCACAAAGAGTTAACTTCGGTCGAAAGTTTCCCATACAGCCTTAGCGAAATGCGCCTTTGCTCCTCCGAGCAAGTTATGTAACCGAGTACAACAGCAGCTGGGCGTGAGGGTCAGAGCGCACGTACACACAACACTCGATCACTTATGTACCCATACAAATTATATTTACATTGCACTTTCCAAAAAATGCGACACATTTCAAAACTTGATTTATCATAATTTTGCTTCTTTAAGGAACCGATGTAGATGAGGTGAAATTTAAGATCTACAGCCCGAATTCCTATCCCGTCATAGTCAATCCAGGCTTAACCAATCAAGCAAGCTACATCGATCTTACGAGCCCTGAGTGGCGGGAGAAAGGTGAAGTCTGACTGTGCGCTGCAAGCAGCTGGTCATCGAACATGTTTCATATGCAGTGTCGATCTACTGGTATCAATATAAATACATTTATTTTAACCAGTAAGATGTAAAACAACATGAAACGTGTCTCTGAAAGTGTCTTCTATTATGCTAAACGCATCTTGATTTGCATATACCCGCCTTTCGGCTCCACACACCCACTGTGGAACTCCACCTTGTCGACCGATATCACGTGTAATACAGCATGGCAGGGCCTGCGCGGTGGAACAAGCCTGAGGGATCAGGGAGCCGATGTGCAAGGTAGTTGCGATGAGAAAATCTGGCTATACTACTTGAAGCGGCAAGCTTGTTTACAGAAGTCATTGAGATGACAGATCTAATATTGATTTTTTTGTCTTCTTTAGACTAACATATATTTGTTACTTGTCTCTGAGGAATTGCTTCAAAGAATTTTTAGATGCTGATGCTGGCTGCTTATTAATAATACTTCATAGCATGATGGTTATATTAACCCTGAACAATCCCCCATTTCTTCCAGTCACTTAATATTTGCATGTGAACATAACATAATGTAATATTACATAATATAAACCCATCTAATTTAAGATCATTCAATTTATGATTGATTGAGGCCAATGCATATCCTGGAAGTAGTGGGAGCAGTCATTCTGCCCAAGTCAGGACGCTAGTCTCCCGCAGGGGACTTTTTTACATAACCACTTTCATTCATACCATGCCAGTTACAGATGCCAATTAACTTAACCTGCACATCCTTGTGATGAATACCAGCTGGAAAACTAATACAGAAAAAAAAATCTTTACAGAGAGCACATAGAGCAGGATTTAACCCATATATGTAAAGCTATGAGGCAGCAGCATAGATCACTTCATTCCCGTCCTACTGTTAACTATGCTCTTGTATACACTTGCCATTCTACAATAGATAAGAGCTTGATTTTGAGTCTCACCTCTGAAATAGCACCTATAGTAGCCTACAGTTATGCTGAAGTCAATTATGCTAGATGAGCAAACTCTTCCATTACAAACATATCATCCATCCATCCATTATCCAACCCGTTATATCCTAACTATAGGGTCATGGGGGTCTGCTGGAGCCAATCCCAGCCAATACAGGGTGCAAGGCAGGAAACAAACCCTGGGCGGGGTGCCAGCCCACCACAGGGTGCACACACACACACACACCAAGCACACACTAGGGATAATTTAGGATCGCCAATGCACCTAACCTGCATGTCTTTGGACCGTGGGAGGAAACTGGAGTACCCGGAGGAAACCCACGCAGACACAGGGAGAACATGCAAACTCCACACAGGGTGGACCCGGGAAGCGAAACAAACATATCATGGTTTGTCTAAAAGTTTGTGGATTATCATAAGTTCTTTGATGTTTAAGAGGCAGTACTCAAGGAGAACAACCCCCAACTATGAAGTTTATTTCGTTGCATGTCCCAGGTCAAAATGTAACATTTTATGTGCCATTTACACTTTTTCACATTTAAGGGATAGGTACACATTTATGACAACATATCTGTTCAGTGCAAGGTGGGAATGAAGAATTTCTGACATTTTTTAAGATGAGGATGTTCACATTCAGTATGTCATTATTTGAGAATTATTGTGTTGTATAAGGGTCGGTACTGTTAGCCAACAGGGTCTTGGAGGAAATTGGGCTACTGTTGGTCAAAAAAGAAGAAAAAGAGAGGGAAGGCGTGTCCAGAGGCAAGAGAAGAAGATGAGGGTAAAGAGAGTGGAAGTGAGGATAGGAACTTGGAACAATAGGTAATAGGAGAGAGTTAGTTGATATGAGGGAGAGAAGGAAGGTGTGCAAGAGACCAGATGGAAGGGAGTATGGCCAGGTGTATCAGAGGTGGAATCAAATTGTTCTACCATGGTGTGGATGGGAGGAGGTATGGGGTAGGGGTTATTCTGATGGAACAGTATGTAAAAAGTGTTTAAAGGTGAATAGTGTCAGACAGAGTGATGATTATGAAGCTGGAAATTGATGGTGTGATGATGAATGTTGTTAATGCTAATGCCCCACAAATTGGGTGTGTGATGGATGAGAAAGATTTCTAGAGTGAGCTAGATGATGTGGTGGAGAGTGTACCCAAGGAATAGAGAGTGTTGGTTGGAGCGGATTTCAATGAACACATTAGTGAAGGGAACAGAGGGGACGAGGAGGTGATGGTTAGGTATGATGTCAAGGAGGAGAAGAATAAGAAGGTCAGATGATAGTGGATTTTGCAAAAAAAAATGGACATGGCTGTGGTGAATACATATTTTAAGAAGAAGGATGAATACAAGGTCATGTACAAGAGTGAAGGAAGATGCACACAGGTAGATTATATCCTATGCTGGACAATCAGTCTGAAGGAGATTGGAGAATGCAAAGTGTTGGCAGAGGAAAGTGTAGTTAGGCAGCATAGGATGGTGGTTTGTAGGATGACATTGGATATCAAGAAGAGGACGAGAGTGAGAGAAGAGCTACAGATCAAATTGTGGAAGATGAAAAAGGAAGACTGTAAGGTGGACTTCAGGGAGAAGGTAAGAGAGGCAATGGGTTCCAGTGAAGAGTTACCAGATAGCTGGGCAACTACAGCAGAAGTGGTAACGGAGACAGCTAGAAGGGTGCTTGGTGTGACATATGGACAAAGGAAGGAGGACAAAAAACCTGGTGGTGGAATGGGGAAGTACACAATAGTATACAGAGGAAGTGGTTGGCGAAGAAGAAGTGGGATAGTCAGAGAGATGCAGAAAGTAGACCGGAGTCTAAGGAGATAAGGCGTAAGGTGAAGAGTGAGGTGGCGAAGGCTAAAGAAAAGGCGTAAGATGAGTTGTATGAGGGGTTGGACACTAAGGAGGGAGAAGAGGACCTGTACTGATTGGCTAAACAGAAGGACCAAGCTGGGAAACACGTGCGACAGGTTAGGATGATAAAGGATAAAGATGGACATGTTCTTACAAGCAAGGAGAGTGTGTTGAGCAGATGGAAAGAGTACTTTGAGAGGCTGACGAATGAAGAGAGAGAGCGAGACACAGAGAGAAGATTGGATGATGCGGAGATATGTAAGGACAGCTATGAAGAGGATGAAGAATGAGAAGGCTGTTGGTCCAGATGACATACCTGTGGAAGCATGGAGGTGTTTAGGAGAGATGGCAGGGGAATATTTAACCAGATTGTTTAATGCAATCTTGGAAAGTGAGTGGACACCTAAGTAGTGGAGAAGAAGTGTACTGGTACCGATTTTTAAGAATAAGGGGGATGTGCAGAGCTGTAGTAACTACAGAGGGATAAAATTGATGAGCCACAGCATGAAGTTATGAGAAAGAGTAGTGGAAGCTAGGTGAAGAAGGAAGTTGATGATTAGCAAGCATCAGTGTGGTTTCATGCTGGGAAAGAGCACTACAGATGTGATGCTTGGTCTGAGGGTATTGATGGAGAAGTATAGAGAAGGATAGAGGGAGTTGCATATGACAGAGTGCCTAGAGATGAGCTGTGGTGTTGTATGAGGAAGTCGGGAGTTGCAGAGAAGTATATAGGAGTGGTACAGGATATGTACGAGGGATCTGTGACAGTGATGATGTCTGCAGTAGAAGTGGACAGGTTCACAGATGAGATTAGACAGGAGTCCCCATGGACTATGATATTTGCAGATGACATTGTGATCTGTAGTGAGAGTGGAGAGCAGGTCAAGGAAACCCTGGAGAGGTGGTGATATGCTCTAGGGAGGAGAGGAATGAAGGGTAGTAGGAACAAGATAGAATACATATGTGTGAATGAGAGGGAGGTCAGAGCAATGGTGAGGATGCAGGGAGTAGAGTTTGTGAAGGTGGATGAGTTTAAATGCCTGGGATCAACAGTACAGAGTAATGGGGAGTGTGGAAGAGAGGTGAAGAAGAGAGTGCAGGTAGGGTGGAGTGAATGGAGGAGACTGTCAGGAGTGATTTGTTACAGACAGGTCCAGAAAGAGTGAAAGGGAAGTTCTACAAGGTGGTAGTGAGATCAGCTATGTTATATGGGTTGGAGACGGTGGCAGTGACCAAAGAACAGGAGACACAGCTGGAGATGGCAGAGTTAAAGGTGTTAAGGTTTGCATTGGGTGTGACAAGGATGGACAGTATTAGAAATGAGTACATTAGAGGATCAGTTCAGGTTGGACGGTTCAGAGAAAAAGTCAGAGAGGCGAGATTGCATTGGTTTGGACATGTGCAGAGGAGAGATGCTGGGTACATTGGGAAAAGATATTAAGGATGGAGCTGCCAGGTAAGAGGGAAAGAGGAAGGCCTAAGTAGAGGTTTATGGATGTGGTGAGAGAGGACATGCATGTGGTGGGTGTAACAGAGCAAGATGCAGAGGACAGGAAGATATAGAAACAGATGATCCACTGGAGCGACTAAATCATGTCCTACAGTGAGCACTTGAGGCCTGGAATGTGCCGCAAATGTCCAAAAGTGAAAATAACTCCTTGAACTAACCCTGTTGTTTAGTGAATGCAACAATAATGGAAAAAGTCTTTACAGTTCCAGTTTCTAATTCTTCCTTAATCAGTATCTTGAATCTCCTTTAGTGGTTTAAACACCAACACGACTGCCTCTGCAGCTTCAACTTATCAATTTTGCCTTCTTAACAGATCACCTGCAGAAAATTGTGTAAATCGTCCTCACTAGCAAAGTATCAATGTTACTCATTAGGTGGTTTGTTTTTCTAAGCCTCATTTATACCTTGGTCCTCATGATGTGCCATTTAATGTCGCTTTGATAAGTTTGGAATGAAATGCCAAAAAAAGAAGCAGCTACACTTATTTGTTTTAACTGTATGACTGATGCACTGTCAATGGTAAACATTACCATCTGGTTTAAATTTAACTTTTTTTCCATATAAAACTGTTGCATAGCCCCAATAACAGTATGTTATTATGCCAGTGAATACAGTTTTATGAATGGATTCGCTTTTTCTCCTAAATTTAATATATAAAATTAATTTTTTTTGTTATTTCAGTTGATTCATCAGATATTTAAGTGTGGTAGTCTGATTTTCTATTTTCATTTAACAGGTTGGTTTTGATTGCTGAGTTTATGCACTTGATCAACTCAAAGGCATAATTCTTACTTTGCCAAATATCTGGTATTTTCATGCATGTGGTGTAACCACAAGGGAGCACCATTGAGCCTGAAACTACAGACACAGCAAGGTACAACACAATTCCAGGTTCAAATAAGTGAATTGTGTTTGACAAGACTTCTCCTTCACACTAACATAGCAAAATAAACCAATCACAATTCCTCCTTCCTCCTCCAAAAGAGCATGGCTTCCTTTTAAGTTAGACCCGGGCACTGCTTCTGGTCTCCTGTCCAAGTCCTCTGAAGCAATTCTGGGCCTTGTGAAAACCAGGACAGTCCTCCCCTGGCAGAGCACTATGGTGGTCCCCAAAGATCCTGATAAGGCTGCATCTCCGGACTCCAATTCCCATGCCACCCTGCAGGTGTCCTGATCAGGTTTGGCTCTGAGGAACACTGCCACCTGTATGGGGGAATGAACTGCTCTCTGTGTGCCTATTCACCCGATCCTTCTATTATGGCCTCTTGGGCAGGTATGAATCTTTCATTTATCCTGGCAAGGATGCCTGCCCTTACTTCCTGGCTCCTACAATGGCAACATGAACATGAATATCCTGGACCTCCAACATAGAAGAAAAAAAGGTATCATTTTGCCTGACTTCTCAATTTCACAGCCATTAATATACCATGTATTGAAACTCGTTAGGTGTTACTTGTTATCTCTGTAGAAGTTATTTTTTGTCTTCACATTCTTGCTTAGATTCTGCTAATCTTTTTTTTTGTAACAAACCATTTGATTGATTTTTAAGTTTTGTTACTGAATCAATATCAGTTTTCCAGTTCAATATGAGATGGTCCACTTCCCAGTCGCTCCCATGATTTCTCTGAAGTCTGTCTGTGAAAAGATACTGCTTTCAAAAATATTTTGCAAATTGCACTATCAGTCTCTAGGTAGTTAAAACCTTTTCCAGAAGTATGTGATGTCTGACACTATGCAGTAAATCCGTTTTAAAAAGCATTCTGGCTTCAACCATTCCACAGTCTCGCGGGGCCAGATGTGATTCTCAAATGAGAATGCACTTCTGGACACAACCCATTAACAAGTGTGTGGTGAATAGCAGTGAAATCCTACACTGCAAAGGCTACACCCACAGGGCTTCTTCCTAAAGCACCTGCTTCCAGTTCCTCAAGTTTGTGCATTTTAAACTGCTACCAGGGTTTCAGGAAGAGAGCAAAAGATACTAAACAAAATTTGATGCTGAGAAAAAAAGGCTAAAATTAATGTTATCCATTTAGGAGCTCAGTAGCACAAGGTAACTTAAGTTTAACTTAATTAATTTGCACATTATAATGAGTGCTGTGACAGTGGCGACAGATAGACAGGCAGACACATAGACATGTTGACCACTGCAGCTACTGGGCTCTACACGTTTGAGAAGAGTCTCTGTCTGCTGTGATATCTTTCTGTCATTTTAACTATTGCATCACTATTTGACATAAGAACAGCAAATAGAGTTTAGATAAGCATTATAATCTATGGAAATACAATGTGTTAAATTGCTGTGGCTGTTTTGTCACTGTTTGCTCTTCCAATTAGAAATTAATGTTACATGTCTTTAGTTATTCATGTAGATGTGCAGTCAAAAGGTGAATTTTGTGCAGCCACATATGTGCATCTACTGGTGTTGTTAGGCAGACTGGTTGATTTAGGTGTTGAGAGTAATGAAATCTGCATTGCCCGTGGCTGTTCTTTATCAGCTCTTTTAACTGGAGTTTTTTGAAAGAGTGTAACATACCGTTACATACATTTGCTTCAAACGAATATTACAAATCTACAAAATTGCAAAATTGCTGTAAAATGAATTGTCTTTAGCTACAATCCTGTAATATTTTGAATGATCTTCCTTCTGGTTTAAGAGTGGCCCCATTAAGCCCCAGAATTTAAATCAATGCTGAGGACTCACAAGCTTTAGTCTAATGTGCCTTTATTACTTTATTGTGATCAGTTAGTTAGCCTTTCCCAGTGTTTTTTCTAGTTATCCCCAAACCTTGGTGCAGTTTTTTGTTTCAAAGGCTATTTCAGCTGATCACACAATTCAGATGTTTGAATGATTGGAAGCATCATGCCTCAACTGTTACTAATACAGTATCTTATTTAATGGTATGGGATCTCAATTACTTTCTGATTTCTAGTCTGTTAAGATTTTTTTACTGCCTGCCAAACTTAATAGGGTGATGTTCTCCAGTTCATTTGCTTCAGGTCAGAACCCCAATTGATTGATTGATTCTACAATAATGTCTTATGTAGTGTGGTGAGTGGCTGGGGGTGGTACCCAGCCGGGACGCCCAGGAGGACTGGAGGAGGGCTTGCACCTCCTCCAGACCATGAGGAGGCGACCTCCCTGGTGGCATTGGGGACCACGGGAACGGAGCTCGGAAGCTCAACCCTATAGGGGCCCGTGGTCACTGCCAAGGGGCGCCCCAATGCCTGAGGAGCCCTGGCCCTTGGCACTTCCGCCTCACCCAGAAGTGCTGGGGGGAAGAAGATCAAGGACACCCGGAGTGCTTCTGGTTGTGCAGCCGATACTTCCACCACATTGATGAGTGCCGGCGGAAGATTATCGGGAGGCACCTGGAGCACATCCAGGTGATTATAAAAGGGGCCGCCTCCCTCCGTTCAGTGGCTTGAGTCGGGAGCGGAGAAGGACGGAACTCGGAAGGAGAGGAAAGGAGGCAGCCTGAAGAGAGTGAGACATTTGGTTGAGGCCTGGACTTTGGAAGAATTTTGGGGTTGTGTGCTTCACTGTTGTGGAATATGGCCGGCCAGTCATCCTGGCCAATACCCCCAGGCCGCCAGATGGAGCTCTCCCTGCAACATGGAGGTGCCCCGAATGCCAGCAGGGAATTATGGACATTGGAGTTTTCATCCACAGACCTGCTGGATACCACAGGGGCCCCTAGAGGACGCTGCAGGGAGGCCCGAGGACTGTTACGTGCCCTATAACCTGGAAGTACGTCTTAGTCACAGCGACAGGGGAAATGACGTACTTCCGGGATGAAGAAGAGGACTTTTGATCTGACCCGGAAGAGCTAGGAAGTCACGTGGACTAAGGGATCAGAAGCACTTCCGGGTCACGAACTATAAAAGACTGTGAGAGATCCCAGACGAGTGAGCTGAGCTGGGAGGAAGGGTGGCAACACGTCTGGGAGAGTGGAGGATTTATTTTTGGAGTATTGATTGTTTATATATGAGTATTGTGGAGTGGAGGGTGCTTTGTGCACTATTGTGTTCAAATAAAAATTATATTTGGACTTTTATCTGGTGTCTAGCGTCTGATCAGAGGGTTCAAGGGGACGACAGCGCCCCCTATCTGTCACACTGTATATAGAATATTGTAAATAAACGTGTGTTGTGGTGCTTAACACGATGTCTGCCTGTCTGTGTCCGGGCCACTTACCACAGTAGCATTTTCAGTTCTACCTATATGAATTGTGATGATTATTATTTAGGCTCGAAAAAAATATATACATTATTTGAACCCTAATTTTTAAAACTTGTTTAACATGATGAGGAATTATAATGTTGTTTTTTTAATATTTTATGATGAAAGTAGTTATTCTATTAATTGATTGAATGAATTAATATATCTGCGCCCCATGATTTTATTTAATCACATACGAGGTGTGGCAGAAAAGTAATGAGACTGGCAACACTGCAAGCGATCTGGCAACGCTGCGCTGTTGTCCTTGATAGAGCACGTGTATCAGTACCCTCCCATAGCTCAGTTCGAGTTTCAACTCCTTCCGTTAACTACGTAATTTTTGTGACTGCTATTAGCGAAGTTGTGTTTTTGGTTGTGCGTCACGCAAAATGGAACAGCGGAATTTGGAGCAACGTTGTGCCATTAAATTTTGTGTTAAGCTTGGAGAAATGGCAAATGTGACGTTTGAAAAGTTAAAACAGGCCTATGGGGAACATTCTTTATCCCGAGCTCAAGTTTTTCAGGGAGGCCTTCGACTTCGAAAACCAATGAAAACATCGAACGTGTGAACACTCTTGTGAGATCAGACCGTCGTTTAACATTAAGAATGTTGAGTGAACAATTAAATTCGAACAGATTTACCGTTCATCAAATTTTGACTGAACATTTGCACATGCGAAAGGTCTGTGCCAAAATGGTGCCGAAAAACCTCACAATTGAGCAGAAGGACAATCGAAAAAACGCATTCCTGTGGTTCCCCAGCCCCCTTATTCACCTGACCTCAGTCCGTGTGACTTTTTCCTTTTTCCTAAACTGAAAAATGTCCTCAAAGGACGTCATTTCGGGACTTTAGAAAACATCCAAAAGAGTGTAACGGACATGCTAAAGACCATACCGGTTGAAGACTTCCAGCGCTGCTACCAACAGTGGGAACAACGTCTCCATCGGTGTGTAGCTGCCCAAGGGAACTACTTTGAAGGGGATAACATTGATGTTTGAAAAAAATAAAAACTTTGGTAAATAAAAAATCAGTCTCATTACTTTTCTGCCACACCTCGTATAACCATGAAAATTCTGGTTAAAGAAAAATGTATTTTTGCTTTTTAGTGCATTTATAACTAAAGTAAATAAAATCATTTTACTTAATTTTTTTTATATATTTTATTTTTTACTTTTTAGTTTTTGATTACTGTATTTTGCAAATGATTTTTCTTTAATCATTTTTCATGAATGGGAAGCTTCTTTAAAAGTCTTCTTATATAATACTCTACTGTGGCTGTCCGTTTGTTTGTCCAGGATTTTATATCACCTGTAACTCACAAACAGTTTGACCTATTGACCTGAAATTTGGTACACGTATAGTACGTGACATCTACTATCCGCTTTCGGAGTGATGATTGACCTCCAAGGTTATTCCTCTTTTTAGTTTTATTTTATTGTAGAATCAACTCTTGGCTGTGGAGAGCAGGGCATGTGCTCATCGCTACCACCTTTGCCATCACTTCCCCTACCTCTTCATATCTTAAATCATTCTAGCTAACATGTCAGAGTCTATCCCTGCAGAAAGGATAGAAGGTCACAGTCCAATCATAGAGACCAACATACATACCCATACAGGGCCAGTTTAAAATAGTCAATTAACCTAACTTGCATGGTTTTGGTATATGGAAGTACAGTAAAACCAGAGTTTGCTGCCAGTGAACTGAACAGCACAAAAATGAACATACAGGAGCAGGACATGAATCAAAGTCAAAGTCTTCAAAAGTGAAACAACAAAAAAAAAAACTAGTAATCTTTCACCAAAAAGTAAATTGTTAACCACAAACTGAAGTAGTAAAGAGATGCTAAAGTTTTAATAGTGAATATTCTAGTGCACTAACATTAAAAAGGGAAAATTCTGTATTTTTCAAATTGAAGTTAGTTCTTAACAATCAAGTGTGATGGACGGCCGGCGTTTCAGCCCAGCCGGGATGTCCCTCAACTGAAGAAACCAGCATTTTTCAGAGCACTACATCCCCCGGGATGCTAGATGGCAGCTCCCCTGGATGGAAATGGCTCCTCAGATTCCCACAGGGCAGTATGGAACATGGAGTCCGCCTCTTCAGCCCTGTTGGGTGCCTTGGGTGCCGCCAGGGGGAGCTCACCAAGAACCAGGAGAATATTACCATGACGCTAATCAGGAAGTACTTCTGAGTCACGAGGACGGAAACCTGCAGTACTTCCAGGATACTTGAAGAAGGCGTTTGACCCGAAGACTGAATACTTCTGGGTCATAGACTTTAAAAGGTTTGTGGGAAATCCAGCAGAGTGAGCCGGAGTTGGGTGGTAGAGGAACGGAGCTGCTGGGAGTGGAGGATTGTGTATTATTGATTATTGTGATTATTGATTTATTATTGAGAATTGTGGAGTATGCTGTGCTTTGTGCACTTTATTTGAAGAATATAATAATTAAAATCTTCTTAGTGGTTTTACACGTGTGTCTTGGACCTCTGTCTGGTGGGTTCAACGGGGCAACAGCGCCTCTAGCATCCACAATTCTCACAATTCTCTTAATTGGTTTGTGGAGTTTCCAGCTGTTTCATTGTGATTTGGCTCTCTTACATTTTCTGCCTTTTTCACTTTTTTTTATTATTCGTGTGTATAGAATGCTGCAGAAAGTGCATAACGGTTGATGTTGATTGGGTGGGTGAACTTTGTTTTGATGTATAGGTGGCTCGGCTCGTTCAAAAATCTAAGGCTTCTTTAAAAAATGCAATGCAGTGTAATCAGTGTATTTTGCTTCTTATATGCATTCTTCACCACTACACTGCCACTCAATGTTAATCTCCTACTGCAGCCTATGTAAAATAAACAGTGAAACAGGTAGAAAGTAGGTGATGTATAGGAGAAAATAATCGTATAATATGAGCATGCATTTGTCTTTCATTACAAGCCACAGCAGAAATTAACTGTTGAAAAGAATGGAATTTCAGAGACAAAGCTTTATAAGCTGTGGAAATTTGGCAAATGGAGGGGAGGTGTTAAAACTCCAACTATGATGCTTGCTGCGAACAGAAAAGTGAACAGGAAACATATCCTTACTTCAAGAAAATAGCACTAAGAATCTGTCTAAAGGTGACTCTTATCCGGTTGACCCATGACGAAACTCACTGCTCACACCCAGGGTGGAAGCCTGGAACAGAAATCATCCAACATGAACGTCCTAGAATAACAGCACCTGTCAACATTCAAAATGGCAGAGCGATAGCGCAATAAAGATTTGCAAGTTTTTCAAGAAGCAAAATAGTACAAAATAAACCTTGGAATTACATTCTCTGAGGTCCAAAACCCCAGATTTGCCTCCTAGATAACTGCATATTAAAATGTATTTTAAAATGGGCAGGTAAAGTCAGGCTATATGATACCAGACCTGTTCTTTTCTGGACCACATACTGTAAAGGACAATATATTGGGGTGCCAATTTATAGGACAGAACCTTCAGGCAAATATCGTAAGTGGCAAGCCACACTCTCTAACCCGAATACAGGTGTAGCCTTTCATTTACTAACTGCAAAACTTTTAGCAAAGTTACTCGCTTTCTTTGGATTCCCCGAAAACAGCTTCCATTTAGCCCTTAAGCTAGCAAGGTTCTTGAACATACTTGGCACAGAAGAACAAATAGAATGAAAATCTAGCAGGGTCCACTGAAATCCATTTAAGCTCTCAAAAGGTGACATTTTCAGTATTGAGTGATGTAATATATTCTGTGCAAATTCCGCTAGAGGCAACAGAATAGAAAGAATGGATTATATATTAAAGGAATTTATCCAAATCCCTATATACCCTTTCAGTCTGCCCATTCGACTTGAAATGACACCCTGAAGTAAGATTTACAGTACAACACATACATTCACAGATAAATCTCCAAAATCGAGGCATAAATTGAGGACCTCGATCAGCAACAATGCAAGACAGAATACCATGTAGGCACACTGTGTTTTTCAAAAAGACATCTGTCAATGTCTGAACTGACGAAATCTTGTTAAGTGCAATAAAATGAGCATATTTTGAAAATGTAGCAACAACTACAAATACCGGTATAACATAAAATCTCTTGGGGAGAGGAAGGTAATTAATGAAATCCATTGAAATGGACTCCAATGGACGACTAGCCATAGGAATTGGATTTAACAGTCTAATAGAATAACCTTGAAGATTTAGTTCGACAAACATATTTTGAAAATCAAGCAACAACTACAAATACAGGTATAACATGAAATCTCTTGGGGAGAGGAAGGTAATTAATGAAATCCATAGAAATGGACTCCAATGGACGACTAGCCATAGGAATTGGATTTAACAGTCTAATGGAATAACCTTGAGAAGATTTAGTTCGACAACAATTCTTACAAGCACCTACATAATCATGTATTTCTTTATGCATTTTTTCCCACAAAAAATATTTCTTGAGAAATGTCATTGGTTGATTCTCACCAGGATAACTGAGTAAGTGATGCATGTGCCCACTCTAATACTCTCATTCTTAGGTCAGGAAGGACATAATACAGTGGGATGCAAAAGTTTGGGCAACCTTGTTAATAGTCATTATTTTCCTGTATAAATCGTTGGTTGTTACGATAAAAAATGTCAGTTAAATATATCATATAGGAGGCACACACAGTGATATTTGAGAAGTGAAATGAAGTTTATTGGATTTACAGAAAGTGTGCAATAATTGTTCAAACAAAATCAGGCAGGTGCATAAATTTGGGCACCACAAAAAAGAAATTAAATCAATATTTAATAGATCCGCCTTTTGCAGAAATTACAGCCTCTAAACGCTTCCTGTAGGTTCCAATGAGAGTCTGGATTGTGGTTGAAGGTATTTTGGACCATTCCTCTTTACAAAACATCTCTAGTTCATTCAGGTTTGATGGCTTCCGAGCATGGACAGCTCTCTTTAACTCACACCACAGATTTTCAATTATATTCAGGTCTGGGGACTGAGATGGCCATTCCAGAACGTTGTACTTGTTCTTCTGCATGAATGCCTTAGTGGATTTTGAGCAGTGTTTCGGGTCATTGTCTTGTTGAAAGATCCAGCCCCGGCGCAGCTTCAGCTTTGTCACTGATTCCTGGACATTGGTCTCCAGAATCTGCTGATACTGAGTGGAATCCATGCGTCCCTCAACTTTGACAAGATTCCCAGTCCCTGCACTGGCCACACAGCACCACAGCATGATGGAACCACCACCATATTTTACTGTAGGTAGCAGGTGTTTTTCTTGGAATGCTGTGTTCTTTTTCCTCCATGCATAACGCCCCTTGTTATGCCCAAATAACTCAATTTTAGTTTCATCAGTCCACAGCACCTTATTCCAAAATGAAGCTGGCTTGTCCAAATGTGCTTGAGCATACCTCAAGCTGCTCTGTTTGTGCTGTGGGCGGAGAAAAGGCTTCCTCTGCATCACTCTCGCATACAGCATCTCCTTGTGTAAATTGCGCCGAATGGTTGAACGATGCACAGTGACTCCATCTGCTGCAAGATGATGTTGTAGGTCTTTGGTGCTGGTCTGTGGGTTGACTCTGACTGTTCGCAGCATTCGTCGCTTCTGTCTATCCGAAATCTTTCTTGGTCTGCCACTTCAAGCCTTAACTTGAACTGAGCCTGTGGTCTTCCATTTCCTCAATATGTTCCTAACTGTGGAAACAGACAGCTTAAATCTCTGGGACAGCTTTCTGTATCCTTCCCCTAAACCATGATGGTGAACAATCTTTGTCTTCAGGTCATTTGAGAGTTGTTTTGTGACCCCCATGTTGCTACTCTTAAGAGAAAATTAAAGGAGGAGGGAAACTGTGTATGTAGGTCAGGGGTCACTGAGCTTACCAAGCCAATTTGAGTTCCAATAATTAGTTCTAAAAGTTTTGGAATCAATAAAATGACAACGGTGCCCAAATTTATGCACCTGCCTGATTTTGTTTGAACAATTATTGCACACTTTCTGTAAATCCAATAAACTTCATTTCACTTCTCAAATATCACTGTGTGTGTCTCCTATATGATATATTTAACTGACATTTTTTATCGTAACAACCAACGATTTATACAGGAAAATAATGACTATTAACAAGGTTGCCCAAACTTTTGCATCCCACTGTATTTCTCTTCTGGCATCTTTGCAGGACTGGGAGCACTATCTTGAGCCTGTAAAACCAGGTCATCCAGGTTATCCAACAACGTCGTTAGTGTAACCCCTAATATTCTTTCTGGTGGTAAGATTGGTTCAGGGTCTGTTTGGTTCATATAAGGAATCTGCCTTCCCATTTATATTCCCAAGACAATGTGAAATAGAAAAATTAAAATGATTGAAAAACAAAGCCCATCGTGCCTGGCAAACATTCAGTCATTTTGCTTCTCTGAGATATATGAGATTTTTATTATTGGTATAAATCAGAAATGGGAAGGTTGCATTGTACCTTCCAACCAATGTCTGCACTCCTCTAAGGCTAATTTAATAGCCACAATTTTCATGGTTACTTGCATCATAATTCTGCTGCACAGGACTGGTTTTGATTTAAACTAGTATCAGAGAACTTTTGAGACAGGATTGCTCTAACCCTGAGGCTTGATACATCCACCACTGAAAATGGTAAGTTAGGATCAGGATGCCTTAAAACAAAGATTTTAGTTTATCAAATGCCGGTTAAGCTTCAGAAGTCCACATACATCATTTATGGTTCTTACTGGTTAGTGACAATGGCTGAACTGAAATTCCAAATAAAATGACGATTGTAACTGGCAAACCTCACACATTTTTGAACCTATTTTATACTTTCTGTTTCCTGTCTTAGATAACCATAATCTTAGATTTATCCAGAGCTAAGCCTCAACTGGTAATCTTATAACCAGAAAATAGTACTTTTTCATGGTAAAATTCTCATTTTTCAACCTTTACAAAAAGGTGATTATCTTATAATTGTTGCAGGGCCTCTTTGACATGTTGAACATGGCTTTCACAATCTTTTGAAAAAATTAGTATATCATCGATGTATGCTAAGACAAAAATACCCCAAATATCATGAAAAATATAATTCATAAATAACTGAAAGGACGCCAGTGTATTAGCCAATCCATATAGTATTACTTTATATTGATAATGACCACTGATCGTATTGAATGTAGTCTTCCATTTGCGTCCCCCTCTGATTCTAAGTAAATTTTATTGTACATGCCTTGTAGGTCTCATTTTGAAAATACAGTTGACCCAGCGATTGATTCAGTAATGATGGTGTCAGTGGAACTGGGTAATTGTTTTTGATGGTTATTTAATTTAAAACATGATAATTGATGCAGAGTCTTAACACCATTACCATCTTTTTTTTCCATGCAGAAAAAGCCTGCCCCTATAGGACTATTAGACAATGTAATAAACCCATTTACTTCATTTTCTTCTTATTATTATTCTTGAATGTACTTCTCTATAGCCTATAGCCTATCTGACTTAGATGCATCATAAGCTTTTCTAAACACAAAATATATTTAGTAAACACATCTTTAAATTCCTCATATTTAAAAGGTAATGTGTTGATATTGCCACAGACAGTTAGGAGTCTCAAAACCTTATGCAGAATGTGTTCTTTACAATATGTGCTTGTACATATTTCAAAACAATAAATAAACAATTTCTTTCTTATTCCAATCAATCTGGAGATTTTTTTAACCATGCAAACCTAGAATAACCTGTGGAATAGCAGAGTTTAATATAAAAAGGTAATGGAATCATAAAATAATTATAATGTGCTAGAGGCAGAGTAATATGTTCCAAAATGTCCACTGAAAGTACATCTGGGCAATAAAATTGAGCTTATAAAATTTTCTGCAGCTCCATAGTCAATTAAAACAGTCTATTACAATTATTCATCACCTCAGGGACTGACAGTAAATTACTAAATAAGGATTTACAGCCCAATGGTAGATTCCCAATACTGGTAGCTGCATTGAACCACTTATTGTACCTCCCAAAACCCCATGTTTTCTTTAAGGCATTTATATCCTTAGTTATTACTGAAGCAACTAAACTTCCATACACCGCTAAAGCCAGTTCACATGTAAATTACAGTATTTCAAGGCTCTTTGCTCTGAATGTAACAACACATGTCTATCAGCACTATGCTTCATTTCAGAATACCACTTTGGGTGATCCATGTTTTGTTCTACTATCTGAGAATTTTAAATATAGGATCAGGAGAAGAAGCAAAGTCAAAGGTACGTGTCGTGGTCAGAACTGTGGGAAGAAACCAATTTGTCAAGCCAGAGATGTTAAACAAAAATCAAAGCTGAAATTCAGAAACTAATGAGGAAGCCATTACCAGATCAGTAAATAAAGACAGCACCAAAATTTTAAATAAACCCAAACATGGATAACCACCTGGCGCCTAATGATGACTCATATAGGGCTGCGCCATGACAACACAAGCTGCACTTTCTCAGAGCATGTGCAATGGAAGCCATAGCAACCGTCAACATGAACATTCCACAGTAACAATTCCAGTTAACATTCAAAATGGTAGCACAATAAAACAGTAACAATTTATAAGCTTTTCATGAAGCGAAATAAAGTGCAAAATAAACTGAAGAATTCAATTCTCTGTGGTTCAAAATCCCACATTTGCACCTTAGAAAACAGCAAAACACCCCAGAAAAAGAAAAAGAATGTCATAAAATACACTAATATTAACAGCCAAAATAATTCTCTGAGATATAAAACTAAGAATTCCACTCCTAGATTTTACAGAAAGCCTTAAGACTTTAAGGAATTAATCTTTAACACTAGAATTACCAAAGCCTATGGAAAAACTCCAACCTTAAATCCCTTCACACCTCTCCATCAGCATCTTTTTTCTTGTAAATATATTGATCAAGACAAGCAGCAAGCAGCCTACTATTCCATCCCCCCACAACCGCAGAATGGGCACAAAGTTCTCCCAGTTCCAGCCTTGATTATCTGGGAGTCAGGTACCTAGAGTTGTATAGGGAAATAATAAATTGTTATTTGGAACACATGCATTTCATGTGTGTTCTGTTTCTACAATAATCAGTGTAAACACAATGTTAAAACAGAAATGTTTTTCATATTTTAGTAATAAATGACAAAATGTACACTTAAACTATATAATGTGTGAAGCCTGAAGTCCAAAGATCAAATAAACACTTTCACAAAATGTTAAGGATGATACAACAGTTTCCGTGGTGCAGTGAGACAAACAGCTGACTATAAATCGGGTTGGCCCGATTTACGAGTTTTTTCGTAGGCTTTGGTAATTCTAGTGTTAAGATATCAGACTCCCAACAAAGAGTACCTTGAGCAAAGCCCATGCAGATATTGGGAGAACATTTAAAGTCAATAGGAGAAAAGGTTGGACACAGGATTCAATCCACAAAATGCAAACCATCATGCTTGCCTGCCACACCATTGCCAACATAAAGCCCAGTTGCATAAAGCTTTTGATTTTTCTTTACATGCAAGTATTTTTTAAAGTTTTATTTTTACTTGATGTTCTCTATTACACCTGTTTCTTAGTCTGCTCAGCGCACACATTACTTGAGCCGATCACTTGAAATTTATTTATATAATTATGACTTTATATTTTTATAAAGTATTATGATGTGCACAGATCAACAAGCTTTTAGTGGTGGTTCCTGCTTTATTAGCTAGGCTTTAAAAAAAGTTAAAATGAGTTTAATTATGCAGAATACCAGAATTTCTTTGTTCTTGTAAGTGAGCAAAAATCTGTTGCCATTATCTTGACAGTTGTAGTCTAGTGTTGTGTGGTCTTTCCATGTAGCTTTCTTAAGTAGGGAGTAATTTAGAAAGAAAGGAAAATGGTTCTCTTCTGGCGGAGTAGTCGAACACTTTCTGAGCCTCTGTTACAAAGAAAGACCCAGGCCAAATTTGGAAAACTCAGAGTGAATTGTTGGATTGGCCTTTTTAAATGACATTTCATCTGAATGTACTAGGTCATTAAATCCAAAGAACAGGGAGACATCAATTTAATTTGCTGCATTTGATATAAGCTTTATTATCATTGTACATGTCTGATAAAGAATGCATTTACTTTAAATAACTAAAAACAGCGACCACAGATAAACTAAGAACTAATGAGGTACAGTACTTGTTTCTGGTCACTGTGGAAGTGCTAAAGTGTTGAAGGAAGCTAAGGACTAAAGTTAAGTTTCCAGGATATGACAGAACACAAGAATACTCACATTTAGTTGATGACCCTTTTCATGTGATTGTGTTCTCCCTGATTAGATTTCTCACTCAGCTCTGCCCTGCTGCGCCGTGCTGCATTAGAAAAGTAAATTATTGAGCTTAACTAGTTCAGCTCAAAATAACTGCCACTTATGGAGTATGGTGTGTAAACCATAAACATATAATGATGTGTGCTAAAGATTATAGCCATTTTTGTTTGCATGTAAATATTTGAATGTATTTATCTTGTCATAAAAGGAAAACATAAGAATAAAATAACCAAGCCATTTCAGGACTGATTAGTGAGAGGAAGGACACACTGGCCAGGACGCCAGTATTATGGAAGGACAGGAGAAGGCAATATATTCACCTTATCGTCTCCCCCTATATGCTAGTTGGCAGCATCCCTGCGCTATGGTACCCCTGTGGATACTCACAGGGCATCATGGGAATTGTAGTTCTTATGGTCAGCCCTGTTGGGTCCCGTGGTTACCTCCTGGAGGCACTGAAGGGCTTGCAAGCCCTACTTTGCAGGACTTCGGACGTACCTGAAAGATCTCCTGAGCCCCAGTTTCAAGACACCGGAAGTAATTCAGGGTTTGTAATAAAAGGGGTTGTGCTGTCTTGTCCAGGAGAGTTGGAGCCGGGAGCGGAGACAGGTAACACTTGCCTTGGAGGAGCAGCAGTGCGGTGCAGAGAAGACAAGAAAAGATTATGTTTAATTATCATACAAAGGTATTGCTTTCTAATGAATCTCTTTGTTTTGAATCTGGGACTTGTCTGTATAGTCGTCTTTGGGGTTTGGGGCTCTGTGGCACCACTTGTCATACATACTAGCAAGAATGACACAACAGTCTACAATTATAAATTTGCCACTATTAAGCAAGAGCATGTAAAGCTACTTATGTCACAATTAAGGCAGACCTATTTTCAGTTTTAGCTGGTGTTAGTTGCTCCATGAGCATGATGTATTATGCTAGTAAGCATATATAGACCAAATAATTTGTGGTGTGAAAAAACAAAAGCTGACATATTGTTGCTTTGTACTGTGCATCTGCCCTTTCCATTGACTCCTGCCAATGTGGCTGGCTCCTTCTACAAATTTTAATCTGAGTAGCTCATGTTATCTTTGTTTTTAGAATGCTTTTGATAAGGTACCATATGGTAGACTAGTTCTGAAACTGAAAAGAAGTGAAAGCTCAAGGTGCAGTGTGCAGGTAAGTGTGAAATTGGCTCAAACACAGACAGCTAAGGTTTATAGTGCAAATATCTTTTACAAATAAGGAACTAGGTGATGTTAAAAATGGTGTCCTTCAGGGATCATTTCTAGTTTTTCATCTTATATACATACTATGAGTAAAAATGTAATGAACAAATTCACTAAATTTTCACTAAACTAGTAGGAATAGGGCATACCCTAGAGTTAGCAAAATTATTAAAGATGGACATGGATAGAATTCAGAGTATGTAGCAACTGAAGTTTAATAGAAATAAATGTGACATTATTCACATAGGATGAAAATTTTGTTTTACTGACATGATTTACTTATTTCAAATGAATAGAAATTTGTACAATGCATTTCTGATGTCTCATCTAGAATATTGTGCACAGTATTATTCTCCATATTATGAAAAACATATAAAAGCACCAGAAAAAGCCTGCAGAAAAGATCCTAGAGTTATTTCATGACTGCAGGTTTTGAGCAATAAAATATTGATGTATCTGGACTCTTTCTGTTAAGCAAATACAATTAAATAGATGTTTAATAGTATTTAATGTTGTGAAGGAATATAGTAGGGTGTACTCTACCTGTTACTATAAAAGAAGGTCAAGATAAATTAAATCAGACATTTTTCCCCTTTAATAGATCTTCTACCCAAGAGTACCAAGTGAGAAACAAATAGGTCAGTTTTAGAAAAAAATATGAAAGTGAAAATTTTCAATGAGATGCTTATGCACCTTTTATAATGGAAATTGTAACACTCTTCACCAATCATATTCCAAAATATATGCAAAGGTAACTGGTTTCACCTGACCTCAGCTGAAGTGACTCAAATTGATCTTAATTGATCAACTATGTCTAAAGCATTTTGATGAACATTTCATGTTTGCATAATGCAAAGATATTCATGGTCCACAAAGAGCTAATAAAAGATCTACAGGATCTCATAGTTGAAAGGTACAGATTGGGAAGGAGTATAAAAAAATGTTGGATGCCTTATACTGTACATATTGTGAGCGGAGGGCACCGTCCTTACCTGGCTGAGATGCACTCAAGATTGAAGGATGGGGGAAAACAGCATGCACAGGACATTGTCTTCCCCAGAACATTAGATGGCAGCCCTGCTGGGCTGCAGCAGTTCCATAGATTCCCACAGGGCATCATGGGACATAGAGTTCTTCTGCCCAGTCCTGTTGTGTTCCATGGGTACTGCCAGGGAGTGCTGCGGGAACTGGGGAGACCCTACTTTGTTGGGTGCCCATCTTACACGGAAGTGTTCCCAGGGCAATTCTTTGGGATGACAGAAATACTTCTGAGTACTCATTAAAAGTGTCGACTGCCTCAGTTCCGGTGAGCCAGAGTTGGGAGGAGAAGGACAACGCCTGCATGGAGAAATGAAGGAGGCAGTAACAGGGAGAGAAGAAGATAAAAGAGCTGTGCTGTATTGTGCTTGTGCTTAACTGTACTTGGGGCTGTGGTGGGAAACACCTGGGGAAGAGTTTCCCATAATAAAAGACTCTTTGAATTTTATACTTGTGTCTGAACCTATTTCTGTTGGGTGTTTGGGGATATATATATATATATATATATATAACACTGAATAACATTAATAAGTGAGGAAATATGGCGCTAATGATGTATAATGTAAACATAAGGATGTGGCTGAAAAATTAAGTGGCCAGGCAAGTATACCATGCAAGAAAATGTGCTGTTTAATAAGACCATGGTATCATTTTTTTTTCTTAATTCCAAAAGATATGTTTGAAACAAATCAAGTACAGTTCAAAAACATAAGATTGTATAACTATTTTGATGATGGTGGCAGTATTACGCTATGGTTTTTGGTGCAAAACCTTCTGCTCTCTACAACAAAGGTGAAATTAAATAAGAATTTAATTTTTAAATATGTCAATGATCTCAAACACAAAGCCAACATAGGCAATGAATGGAGATAAACAGGTAGATCAATGTTCTGAAATATTCAAGGGAGAGCCTGGACCTCAGTCCTATAAAAAATGTGTGAACTCTTGTACATTTAGATGCTGAGAGCAATGGGTATTTTAGATCATTCTAGAGTTTAGAGTCCTAGAATTTGTCTTCAGTAGTTTAATTTATTACTGACACCAATTTATTACTATATAAGCAGATGAAACAAAGAAGAAATATAAATGGTCAGAGAAATTAATCAAAGAGCCTACTTTCATTGAAGAAACATTTGTTCCTACCATGTCCGTTATCATTAGAGACATATTTACGATATAACTATGCGTTAAACTCCTAAAATGTAACAAGCATTTGATGTAACAATAGCTTAAATAATATTAATATTAATAATAACAACATAGTACTTTCTGCTAACTTTTCTGAACCTCTGTAAACCTTTACTGTATATGTATAGTTTCAACTTCTAATTAGTTACTGTGAAAAGATCTACAGTTAATGAATAATTGGTTTGTAATATTGCAATAGGCAACATGGGTTGGCTGGCATCCCGGCCGGGATGGATGGTTCCTTACTTGGCCAGGAGACCTTTTAATGGAAGCATGTAGGTGGACAGGCATCCCGACTAAGTTAGTTAATGGTACCTTTATTGTTCATGAGGCTGTTATAATGGATGGACAGGTGGAGACTACTTCCCAGGGCCATGTGCCTCCTCATCCTTCTGGTGTGCATCCCTTTTGTATACCTGAAGGGCTTCATGGGAGTTGTAATTTTGGTGGGCAGCCCTGTTGGAGTCCTCAGGTGCTACTAGGGACAAATCTCACCTGGGTAGATGGTTGGTTCACAATATGTAAAATGTAAAACCGTTGTACTTTTAATGATTATGAAGCAGAAAGAAAAATGAAAATAGCCATTTTACAGTCTATAGGACTCATGGAGAACAAAGTTGTGCATGATTGATAGAACAGGTGTAATTGACATTTGAAGATATTTTTCACTAATCAGCTAGACATAAATGAATGATTTCTCAACATGAATAATGTGTAACTGCATGATAAAAAATACTTTATTGGCCATTTGTTTAGTCAATTGTAAATATACACAAACACATTACCTAACATATTAATTGGCATTTAATAACATTTATAACAAGAACAATATAACCATATTAAATTTACATGAAATAATAATGTTAATGTTAAGCATTATCTCAAGTTTGTTCTTGATTTATTAATGAAAATATTATAAAGTATTACCGATAATGGTAATATAATAATAATAATAATAATAATGCATTTTATTGTGTGACTTTACTATGCTCAAAGTGCTTCACAAGTGTTTAAAAGTTATATCAAGGCATTAAACACCAAATTATGGATTCGTACATGAAAACAACATTGTGTGTTATTAGAAGAAAACAGTAAAAATAATAAAATGCTAATTGCTCAAAGACATAAAGAATAACATAATTTGTTTACCTTGTTCTAGCATAAGCACCTGGACACAGAGGGTGAACTGAGAAAAAAGGTAAGAATGTCAGTGTAAGTTAAATATCTTTTTGAACAGATGGCTTGGAAGTTGACTTTTGAAAAATTAATAGACTCGGCAGATCTAATTACTTTTGGAAAGTCATTCCAAAGTCGAGGTAGAACGGAAGGCATAGCACAGGTAAATTGGCAGGATCAATGGACCAGACTGGGCAATCAGAATTTTAGTGATGCAGAAGGTTAAAAATGTAGTCTATTGTAAGGCTATTTAACACCCTTTAGGTTTATAACAGCATTTTGTGTTCACTCATATAAGACAATGAAGTGGGACGCTAGGGAAGACTGAACAGAACATGCATTATGTACTCATTGTTGCAGGTCTGAGTTAATAACTTTTACTGCAGAGTTTTGCATCAGCTAGATCTGAGACAATAGATTATAAGGATATCCTACCAATAAATAAATATGACAGTCAATGTGGGATGTAATGAAAATGTGAAAAAAACTCAGTATCAGTCTAGGATTGGTATAAGCAGAACAGCTTAAGTTGTAAAGGTGGGACTAGGAAACTTTCTTAATTCAGTTTATGTGAGCCAAATAAAAAATGATAATTCATGAATGATGCTAACATTTCTTTTTGAAGATAAAGATATGATTATTATATACTGTTATTATATAGTATTATTATACATAGTAAAGGAAAAGAGTTCTTTACCTTAAGCTGAGAAATAGTGCAAATTGGCATGAGTTTTGTTTCAGTTTATTATTTTTTTAAAGTTGTGCTTCATTCAGCATGTTCTTTTTTCAAGTGGCATTCGAACTGGGGAATATGAATATCTTCAGAAGAGGAATGATAACTGTAATGGGGATTAAAAATGCTCAGAATTTAAAGTATACAAAGTGTCACACACATGCGACTAGGAGTGAGCTGAGTGGACCAAGTGGAGGTAATTACCCGGCAGGCCAGGGAGTGGCGGGGTGCACTAAACCTACCTCTGTTATCACTACAAGCCAAAAATGGTAAACCTGCCTGATTCAACGACACGTCCGGTTCCGGCCCCAGACTGAAGTCACTTCCAGGGCTCAGACTGACGTCACTTCCAGTTCTGGCCAGATGACATCACTTCTGCCTTTCGGCTTATAAAGCTGCCATCTTTCCTCCACCAGTCAGTTCAGTGGAGAACTCAAAAGAATGCACATGAGTGGTGTAGAAAAAAACCTTTTGCAGCCAGGGACAATATATGTGTGGCTGCCCCAAACCTTTTTGCGTGTGTCAAGGCTATTCATTTCATAAAAAGAAAATGAGCTAATTTAAGGACTGCATAAAGTGTACTTGTTTTAATAATCTGCTGTTGTGTATTTGTGATATCTAGCATTGTAACAGTTGTATTATGTCTTTTAAAAATAGGTTTAAGATTGTATTAGATAGTGTTTCAGTAGGCATATTTATTTTACTGATGAGAACAGCTGTGCTTTGATCTTTACCTAATCAACCCCCGAATCTTTAGGAGATTGGTGTTAAGTACTGATTTAGGATGTGAACCAATTTAGGAAGGACTTCAAGACAAAGAAGTTTTTATCTGTGACACTCCTAAAACCCTTTTCCACCCTCTCAAACTTGCACAGTTTTAATGTTTGGAAAACATATCGGATTAAATCACCCAAGAGATTTGTAGATAGATAATGTCCTTGCATCCTACAAACAAAGTCCAAATTTAGCTTCCCTTCAACACAATATTTCCACTATTTTCAAATTATAAACTTGGCTAAACAATATCTGCCCAATTTTCCTCACCTCCCACCTGTTTCTATTCTGGAAGAAATATTGATCAGTCTCAAGGACTCATACAGCATTTCTATAATATATAAAAACATTTTAAAGTCTCTTCCTTTCAAAGATCTCAGAGTACAGTGGGAGAAGGATCTCTTACTCAAAATCACAGAAAAGGAGTGAAAGGCTGCCATGCACATAATTCACTCTAGTTCCATATGAACAAAGAATTCAATTATTCAGTTTAAAATCTTTTATTGAGCACATCTATCTTGTTTAAAATTGTCCAAAATGTTTCCAGGGCAAGATCCAGCCTGCGCACATTGCAATTAAGCTCTGGCTTCATTGGGCCACATTTTTGGACTTGCACCAAATTAACATCATTCTAGACCAAAATCTTTAAATGCCTATTAGACAGCCTTGGTGTCACAATCCCTCCTAATTCATTAATACCTGTGTTTGGTGTACTCCCAGATGGTCTTAAAGTGGAGAAGAACAAACTGTAATTGCCTTTACTATGCTACTGGCACATAGACTTATCTTGCTCATCTGGAAGCAAGTGGGTAACTGATTTCATATACTATTTGAAATTGGAAAAAAATAAAATTCTCACTTAGAGGATCTGTTCAATACTTCTTTAAAACCTGGCAGGATATAATCAATAACATTTTAGAACAAGTTTTTATATGAGGAAAAGGATTCTCTTCCCTCTTTTCTATTCTTAAAGTTTTACTGTGGCTGCTGGCCTTCATCTATTTCTCTTGGGTGGGGGTTGACTCAGGATGTGACATTTATGGCAGAGGTGTTGAGGGCATACACTGAACTGGTTTGGCAAAGGAGGCTGTGTTTGGATATTACTTGGGCCTTTAAGCCATCCCCCTCAGGAAAGCCATAAACTGCCTAGCTGATGCAAAGTAAGGAAAATGTCTCTGTTTACGATTTGCCATTACTGTATTCCATTGCTCCAGTCATGCCAAAACTGGTTTGGATCAACCAAGGCAGTTGCCTGCAGCGATTGGTCTAGGGTTTGTGATATTAATGGTATAAGTTGGTCACATTGCCTTTCCCTCTCGCTCTTGCCATCTTTTCATGAAGAGACCACTTGTCTGTCTTGCCATTCCTCCATGAAGAGAATATAACTCTGTCTCACCAGCCATACTGAGACAGGCAAACTGCCTCACCCGATACAAATGATTAGCTGACCAGGAACAACTGAATGTAACTACAAATTATTGCACCACCAACTACACATCTAGCATAATTACTTAGCATTGGATTGTAACCAACACTCATATTGTACTCTGTTTTTTATCATTTGGGCATATTATCTGTAATTGATAATGAATTAAAAGTGTAACTCTCTCTGTCTCTCCTATTTGTTCTATTACTCTAGTGTATCATATAAAGAATGTAGCCTTGTCTGACAAGGCTGCATCCTGTCACCAGTTCTCTTCAACTTATACGCAGAAGCCATTTTCAGGAAGGCTGGACTTTCCGAAAAAGAAGAAGGAATCAAAATTGCTGGACAAATCATCAACAATCTTAGATAAAGTGCAGATGGAATGAAGGAATTATTACGAAGTGTCAAACTGGAAAGCTCGAACATGGGACTGCTACTTAACACAAGGAAGACAAAGTAATTGACTACTGTTAGATATGATTGGGACACATTTGAGATGGACATCGATGAATTGGAAGTCGTAAAGGACTTCAACCTACTCAGAACGATGATCACTCAAGATGCTGCAACGACACTGGACATCAAATGGAGAATAGCTATGGGCAAATCAACAATGAAGTTACTGGACAAAGTCTTTAAATCAAGGAACATTTTTCAATTGACAAAGAAATGGCTTGTACATAGTTTGGTCTTTTCTGTGGTAACATACAGAAGCGAAACCTGGATGATAAAGAAACAAGATAGAAGAAGAATCAACGTCTTCAAAATGTGGTGCTGGAGAAGGATGTTATCAATACCATGGATGGCCATAAGAACGAACAAATCAATTTTGGAACAAATCAAGCCGGACATGTCACTTGTATCAAGGATCATCAAGCTACGACTTGCCTACTTTGAACATATTATACGAAGAGAGCGATCACTGGAGAAGGATATCATGGTCGGAAGAACAGAAGGAACAAGGCGAAGACGAAGACCAGCAACTCGATGGCTCGACACAATCACAATAATGGCAGAGAAATCCCTGATGGACCTATTTAGACTTGCACATGATCAGTTTTCCTACAGATCATCCATCAAGTTGCCATGGCTCAGCCTAGCTGAAGGCCACTAATAATAATCATATAAAGGCTAAAAGTATTGGATTTAATACATTATGTTAATGTTTACACAATAAAGAGTATAAAGGGTAAAATATGGTCAACTAGGACTCTATATCACAAAATAATAACCAAACGTAAAGCTATGTGGGGAATAGCAAGGGTGTATTTACAGAAAAGCTCAGGCTGTTTGTTATAAATTCTTGCCTGTTAATTAGTCCTCTGGAGAAGTGTACTAGAGATACACAGAATTCTCTGGACAGTATAATGTTGTGATTGACAATATCAAATAAAACACTGTTATCTATAGAATTAATATGCTGATTTGCCCAGAGTCTACTGCCATAAAAAATAGTTAATTTCTTGGAGCAGAGCATTTTCACGGCTATGCCCTGAAGCTAGACTGAGTTTCATCATGATTTTAGAAGTTAAGTAGCTGATGATTTTGGACGCTATAACACAAGAGCTTTAGACAGAAAAATAAGTAATTTAGATTGGCTCCATTAAGATCTGCCATTTTTAACACTGGGACTGCAGATACAATTTTCAAATTAGCTCACATAGAGCCTGTATTAAAGAATGTATTTATTACTGTCATGACAGCCAGGACTATTAAGAAGGCAGAACTTGATAAGTGTGCCCCTTGACTGTAAGAGTATTGCTCATATTAAAGTGTTCCTTACCAAGAGGCTTTAAACAAAAAATAATTAACTTATTTGATGGTGCAGTAGTAAAATGTAAGTACATGTCATTAATTTCTGTACTATTTTGCTGCCATCAATTCAACCAGGACTACAAGATGTATGAAGTCTGTTTCTTATGTATGTGACACTGCATTCAATTCTCCTGCCAATAGTACTGCCTCAGTTTTTTATTTTAAAAGTTTATATAAAGATGGTAATGTGCTGAGAAATTAAAAGTTTTTGTCTGAAATCTGTTATAATTTTACCTGACTATCTCTGCTGTAGAGACAAACCTGTTTCCTTGAGTAACATGGGCAGAGTGTGCACTTTCTTCAGGACTTTCAAAGTGAGGTGTCACTGTATTATGTTTTATATTGACTAATTTAAAATAGCTGAACCCATTTAATATAGTGCTAAAATACGTAATTAAATATACAAAACATTTTAAAGTTCAATAATCTGGATTTGCTGTATTGTATAACGTTTCTTTGGTGATAAAATCATTATTACTCCAGTTTAAGTCTATAATGATGGTATCTGTTTATTTTTTATTTCATGTTTATCTAAAGCGATGGTTGTAACCAGTAGTGTAGACTTTGCCATTTGATCTGCTCAGAATTGCCCAAGTAAAACTGCAAATAAAAATAATAGATTTCAGCATATTTGTTCCTTGTAAGACTGTTGTTCAGTAACATATAGAATTCAAAAACTGGGAAAATATGGCAAAATATACTTGAATCTACACCTTTTTTTAGATATAATAATTGCTCACTGAATTTATTAAATGGGCTGATGTGTGACAATTCCATCTATCCATTCATCCTTCCATTTTCTGCCATTAGTCTGGGTTGCAGTGGAAGCAGTCTAAGCTGTGATGCCCAGACATCAAGAGAGAGGTGAGAAAAACACTATATAAATGTAATGAATTACATTCATAGTGATTCCTCAACAAAGACAGCATGAGGAACTAAATGTAAATGGCAGCATGCACAGTCACACAATAAGCTCTGACATAAGGAAGCAGCTAGACAGACAGTGGTCTATGTAGCTGAGTACAGGTAAACCTAATGGTTGTAATTCTGAGCATCCTAAGTACTCCTCACAGCCATGCTGCTTCAGGAAGTACCACTGCTGGAAGGGGAATGTGACACTCTTAGCAATTCCTCAGCAAAGTCAGCACACGTCTCTGATGAGGGATCAGTTGTCAGTTAGTGGGAGATTTTTGTAACATTTCTATGCCTTTCCAACTATGTGAGGTACTGTCATTATCAAATATTGTAAGATACATACTGTACCTACCCATGGTTAATTTCAGTTTAACTCACTAATACTATAGTGCAGAGGTGGCTAAACAGTTGATTTCTATCTGTCAGTTGATCGGGGCCAGTTGTTTAGTCAGTCACTGTCATTTGTTAGTCTATGTTAAAATTTATTTGCCACCTCAGTACTAATGAATATGGCAAAAACATGCCGACATATAGTGATGCAGAATATCAGAACCAACAAAGGTAATGAGAGTGTGAAGTCATGACAGTAATTTTAGTAAAGTGTGTTATAAATTTTGGTTTTATGATAATTACCATTGCTGAACAGTGAGTAATGAGTGCATCTAAAACCTTGAAAACCTAACATGTTCATGAAGAAGAGGAGCAAGATTTCTATTTTGCTATATTCAGAAACAAATATATATGTTCAATATGCATACTAGTTTTGCTGTGGAAAAGAACAGGAGTTGAGAGAAGTATTTTTAAACCTACATAGGAAATAAGATCTTGTCTTTCCATCTAAAAGTGGACTGACGCTGTCTAGGGTTTGTTCCTGCCTTGTGCCCTGTACTAGCTGGGTTGGGCTCCAGCACCTCCTGCATCCCTTTTTGGGACAAAGCAGGTTAGAAAATGACTGAGTGACATTCCATCTTTAAGTGAAATAGGAAAAAACTCAGTTATAGGAGCTCAAGAACTAATGGTTGCTAAACCATCAACTGATATAGATAACTGAATCAAGATACCAGAGCCATTTGGCTGATGAGCATACAAAATACATTTGTAATTATGAACCTTCTTCTATTATGTTATTGTAAGATATAAAGTAATTTTATGTGTCAAACTTTGCAATAGAAAGATTAATAAAAATCACATCTTAATTATAGACAATTTTTTTTACTTTAAGAAACTTTTAAGAACTGCAACAATTGCACTTTTACATATCTTATGTTATTACATTATCTTGCATTTCTTTTCAATGGTAGGTTGTAAAATATTTTCTATTTTTGCAGTAAATTACTGATTCCAAATGTCTGCTTTACTGCCTGGCTGAGCATGGCCTATGTTGGTCTCGCCCCCTACATCAATGTGTTACTTTGACTTTCCCAGTTCTTTAGTGGTCTTCTCCCCTTCTTTAAATAACTTTCTTTTCCTTTTGTTTTTTGGACATTGTACAGTTAGAAGCAACGTCTGAATCGTTAAAATGCAAGATAACTCAGAAAATAAAAAAATGAGAAAAGAACAGCACTACTACTAATGCAGTACCTTCTCAAGTGCCCATATTTGAAAAATGACTAGACCAAACTCCTCTAAAAACCTTTTTAAATAAAATTTGTATTCCCCTCTATATTCACCCTTATAACAGGACCAACATGATTATTTAACTGTTACTTTATTTAGCTCCATATAATCCGTGCAGGGTCTTCTTCTCTTCAAACAAAAAATTGGTCCCAACCTAAATAGAGGATGATGAAATAAAGTCATTACTTAAATTATCAGCAATGTTCAGTATTTTTGAATAGCTTTACCTTTTGATCATAAGAGAGAATATAACTTCCCTTTAGGCAAGTATACCCCAGACAATAAATCTAATGCACAAAACGTAAGTATCAGGTTCTCGCTGGGGCTTTGCCCAGGCTTTAGTTTTATTATTTTGTTTTCTTTAACTTTGTAGATAATTTCATTTCTTTCCTTACTAAAATTTTGTGTCAATTGCTTCTTATTAGTTTTTATTTTTTATTTCATAATAACATATTTTAGTTGTCAATTTCTTTCACTCTTTTTTCCCCTTCAAGGATAAGTTCTGTATCTTTGAAGTCAGAGTTGTTTCTTTACAATTATAGTAAAGAAATGAATTTGCTGCATAAAACTGTGTTCTAAAGTGAATTGATTTTAAAATTTTAAAAATACCTTGTCTGCTGTTTCAGCTGACAATGGGACTGAAGGGTATACAGGTCCATAGGTGATAGATAAAGACTTAAAACTTACCAAATACTGTACGTCCACTTTGAAACAGCAAAGGTTTCAATTTTTAAAAAAAAATCTTCTGCATTAATGGGGCATCCTTGATTAATTAATATGCACCATGACTGTGAATAAACTACTTTGTCTTGAAAAATACTGAACATAACATTTAACTGATACATGGGGGCAGGGTTCCTATTATTTCAGGTGTGATTGAAGTGTGGCTGCCCTACATAAAGCTTAGCACTGGGGCAGTAAGTTCTCCTGTTCTGTCTGTGGTTCCCTTTAACAGAGTAGCTAATTTCATCCAAAACAAATAAGGTTTAAATATTGTTATTTAAAGCTTTATCTTTCTAAGAGAATTATTGATTAGTTTTTGAGAGTTTTCGTTTTGCTTATTGTTTTCTCCATGCCTCCCCTTTTAGCATAGTAGATATTTTTTGTCTTTTATTGAGTTGACTAATCAATGCTTAGTTGTTTTATCAATTCATTATTCATTTTGTTTTAAAAGGTGTTTTGTTTCAGTGTCCTCCGTACATTTTTCTTTGTTTTTTTTTTTTTTTTACATTTGCCTTTTTTAGGATTTTTTAAAGTTTAGATATTTTTTTAGAACATTTTACTTGTACTCAAATTGGTGCTAATTGAAACTCTAGTTCATAACAACAAGGTCTTGTTAAGGAGAAAGACCCCTAATCAACAACCTGATGTTTTACCTTAAATTATAAATCTGTGACATTAAATAAAATTTGAAAACAAAAGTAGAACTTATAAAACAGGTCCAAAATTGATACAAAGCTTTCAAAGAAAAGTCTTGTAATGTGATGGTTAGATATAAACTGTTTATATCCTGAGATCATAAAATCGAACAGATCAAGTTGACCTCATGAAATAATAATTTAAGACAGACTGATTTTTAAATAACCATCTTGGCCATAATTAAAATTCAAGCTGTCTTTAAAATGTCTTCCTCTCTTTATACAAAACGTTCCAACATCCTTTGAAGTCATTGCTTCTTTTTTATTCATTTTTACAAAAGAAATTAAACATTTAACTAATTTTCTTTACTTTTTCCTTGCAGAAGTTCAAGTGCCTAAATGAATCACTAGACGTGTTACATGTTCAAAGCTTTGTCTGACTGTCTATCTTGATTTTCTACCTCATCTTTTAATTCTTCGAAAAGACCATTATAGAAAGCTGACACTAATGTAGTTTTATTCAAGGATAAATTAATTGATTGCATTTTAAAATGTCATAGTATAATAATAATAAACTCTTTAACTTTGGAGGCAAGCACCTTTATTACTACTTTAGATGTACTCAAGAAAGTATATAAGTCAATACAGAATGAATGCTTGTAATCCATTAATATATTAGCCCATTCCAGAAATTTTGCGGATAAGATTGAAATTATAAAATGCTATTTTAGCCTTTCTGTTGTGTATGAATTTTGCTATAAGTCAAAAATCAAACAGGGTCATTAGCAACATTTATCATGGTGGCCTTGAATCTGCAAACAGTTCTAAAATACAGCTGGTATTCTTTATTAGTTCATTCAGGTGGGAGGGATCCCCTAAATTGGTGTTACACCCCCAGCAGACCACATCATAGAACAGCATGTTAACAGGACAGTTTTATATATATAGGTGCAGGGGTGTAGTGGAGTGTGTACGCCTGATGAGCCCAAATAAGGGCGAAACATGTGTTGCGTACTCTTTGCATTATTTGACAGTAAACTATGTAACATTCTATGATCTACTTCTCGCAACTGAGAGGGCCCGTAGCAGATGTTTGGCGACCGGCAGACCAACCAACCACATGCGTTACTTGGTAGGTAACCACCCATACAATCAGATTGGGATTCAGACTACAAATGCTATGAATAATATATATATATATATGTATATGTATATATATGTATTGTCACTCATGTGTGCATGAGGCAGCTAAAGGGCATAAATAATGGCAATTCTGAAACAGACCGGGATGTGGCTGAGTGCAGACCGCTCATGGGAAATTCCACCTGGCCCTGTTGACGTCACTTCCGGATCCAAACCTATGGATGAAGACCTTTCTGGTTCCGGCCCCTCTGATGTCATTTCCAAGCCCGAGCCTGCGGTTGAAGACCCTTCCGGTTCAAGCCCCTTGGGCATCACTTCCTGTACTGGCCTTTAAAAGTCTCCACCTTTCCCCTATCCTCTCAGTTCTGTTTTGGACTCTGATTTGTGCACACCAGTGCTATCACTTGTTTTCAATTTTCCAGCCAGGAAATAATATACGGGTGGCTGCCCCAAACCTTGCTATGGCTCTTGTTCGAGTTTGTGATGAAAAATAGCACTCCAAAACAACAAAAAAGAGTGGGAGACCATCCCCATATAATGTCCAAAGGACAATAAATGCAAAAAGCCAGAAATGTGGTCAAAGTACTTTACAGTCATTCAACAACATACATCAGAAAAATGGCATTTTTATACAGAGAAAAAATGGTGGACGAAAATGAGTTGGCAGGAGATGACGTCATGGCTGTCAGATGGAAGTGACATCATCTTTGGAAGCTGGAAGTGATGTGGTGCTGGAAGTGAGGTCATCTGGGTAGAACCGGAAGTGACATCATGTCGAAGGTGCCAGAAGTGATGTCATAGTAAGGGCGCTAGAAGTGATGTTGTTCTTGGGAGTCAGAGGAGGAAGTGATGGTTAGATGCCATTTTGGGAACCTGGAAGTACAGAAGGTACTTTATATTTCTTCTTTTTGTCTGATGAGAGAGACGGAGAGGCGTTTGTACTGTATATCAACCCCTTGACTCGCTATATTTCACCCACCTCTGGGCTTGTTGACTGCCTCCTAAGTGTGTGACATGATCCCTACCTCAGCCCAGACCCGTTGGGTCAGGTGCCCTGCACCAAGAGGTCATAAACACGGTAGAGAGCATCCTCGTTGGCCTGCAAAGAACCCCTATGATAAACGACTGAAAACCTACATGGTTAAAGGTCTAAAAACCATCAAGTAGCATGGGGGTTGGACTCCCAGTGAATGGCTATCCACTGCAGAGGGACATAATCCGTCACCAGGGTGAACTCCCGTCCTATTAGGTATTACCTCAATTGGGTTACAGCCCATTTGATCGCCAAGGCTTCACGTTCCACTGCAGCATACCTGGTCTCCTGGTCTAGCAATTTCCGGCTGAGGTCATGTGTCCAACGCATCGGTCTGGAGAATGAAAGGAAAAGAAAAGTTAGGGGATTTCAAAACAGGTGCTGAAGTCATGGCCATTTTTAAGTCACTAAATGCAGCTTCAGTTTTATCATCCCAGACCACTTTTAAAGGTGCTCTTTTCTTTGTCAGATTTGTCAAGGGTGAAGCAATCTCTGAGATGCGAGGTAGAAAACAGTAGTAGTAGTGTGCTAAACCCAAGAAAGCTTGTACTTACCTCTTAGTCACCAGATGGGGCCATTTAGTGATGCCATTGACCCCCACCCACCAGATAGCCTAAATATTTGGCCTCCTTTAATCCGAAGAAACATTTCTTGGGATTAATGTGAAGCCCAGCTTGTGCTAATGTGGAGAGAACCATTTTAACCTACAGTACATGCTCCTTCCACGTGCTGGAATAGATGACAACATCATCCAAATAAGTGGCACTATATGAATTGTGGGGCCATAACAGTGTGTCTACCAGACGTTGGAAAGTCACTGGTGCCCCGTGCCCCCAGTACTAAAAATGTTTTTTTCTTTATCAGAAGCCATTAAGGGAATTTGCCAGTACCCTTTCATCATGTCAAGGGTAGTTAAGAATTGCGCATTACCAAGCCAATTGAGTAAATCATCCACTCTCGGCATCGGATAAGCATCAAATTTAGAAACCTGATTGAGACATCAGAAGTCATTGCAGAACCTCCACGACCCATCGGGTTTAGGAACCAGGACAATAGGACCTGGACCCAGGGCTGAAACTGATTCCAATTTCTCCCATCCTCGCTAAATACCTTATGTAACATCTGTTTCAAAGTTTGATTAAATAGCTCCTCCAACACATCTGTTTGTGGGTGGAAGACTGATGTTTTTAGATGTTTAATCTGCAACAACTTGGCCACCTCCCTGAATGTTTCTGACGTGAAAGGAGTTCCTTGGTCTGTTAATACCTCTTTAGGAATCCCAACACGAGTGAATATCCCTACTAATTCCTGTGCGATGATTTTTGTTGTTGCTAAGTGCAAGGGAGCAGTCTCCGGAAATCAGGTGGCATAATCCACTAAAATCAAAATATATTTATGGCCTCTTGCAAAGGGTCCAAAGGTCTATACCAACTCGTTCAAAGGTAATATCAATTAGGGGTAAAGGGAGAAGAGGAGCATGGTCCTTTCTAGGAATATGACATAACTGACATTCCTGACAGGAATCACAGAAATGTCGGACCTCCTCATTTATCCCAGGCCAATAAAATCAAAACTTAATTCGTTCAAGAATTTTTTCAGTGCCTATTTGGGCACCTAGGAGATGGCCACCAATAAGTATGCAGAACTAAGAACAATGACCTCACCTCACCCTCATGCTCTGCCACTCGATACAAGAGTTCATTATTAATGACAAAATAGGGCATTCGTGGTACATGATCTACAGACTAATGTCCATTAACTGAAACAACTGCATTCCTAGCAAATTTTAAGGAATCATCAATCCATTGCTCATGTTTAAAGGAGGATGGCGTGTTTTTAAATTGAGAAGCTAATATCTGAATTGGATCCCTTTCTACCTCAATGGGTGGGGTTTCAGACCGTACAGATCCCCCGATTGCCGATCTGGTTTCCGCAGAGCTCGATGGTCTTTCAACTCCGTCACATTGGGTGGATGAATGGGTCGAACACGGCGTGCAGGCAGTTGGATTAGGGTTATTCTTATCCATCACTAAGCCCAGATTTTTCTCAGGGACAGCATGGTTTATACCGCTTTTAGTATTAAACCAATCCCGTCCCAGTATAACTGGAAAAGGGGGGTCCGGCAAAACCTCCATTACTAATAGAGTTTTTGACTGATACTACACAGAAGGCGGATTTATAATACCGGATCTCCCCATGAATACATCTACGGTCTTAACCTTGAGCCATTGTCACGGCAAAACATAATGGTGAGCAGCAATGGAGATATTGCTTCTGGAATCAAACATAGCCACTACCTTATAACCATTTATGACCACTGTCCCAGTAGTGGGAAGAGACAAAGGGTTTACCACAACACAATACCTCTCTTCCTTGATTATGGTGCAATTCATGGGTTCACCAGGCAGATGGCAGCTGTTGAATAAGTGTCCAACCTCCCAACACTTGAAACAGCAGGGAAAGTTGTGCATCTTTTCTTTGGGTCAGGCAGGAGACTTGGCAGGATGCCGGGTGGGCTCAGGGACTGCACCACATACCTGTCGTGCTTGGCAAGGGGACCATTCCATCCGCTTTGATTTACAGGCAGCCCAATGACGTTCCACAACCTCAATAAGGGTGTCCATGCTTTCATAATTTTGCTTCCGGACCTGATGGGCAAGATTTTTAGGGAGGGCATGAACGAAGGTTTCACAGGTGACAATCTCTGCCATTTTCTGTGTAGTATGTGTATCTGGCTTTACTGTAGCCAGTGCCTGACTTTACCCCAGACTTCAAATGCCTGGGTCCGTGTAGGTCTTTCCGGATCAAACCTTCATTTCCTTTGCCTGCTGGGCCGGAGATATGCCGCAGTGTTTGAAGACCTCTGCCATGAGGGTGTCCTAATCGGCCGCCTGCTCCTCAGTTAAGTCATAATAGGGCCCCTGCACCGTGCCATTCAAGGAGGGTGCGAGGAGGTATGCCCACTCCGACCTCGGCTTCAGTTCAAAAATTGAAAAATATGTTTCAACGTCATCTCCCTCAGTTAAATATGTCAGCTGAGGGGGAAGAGATCGAGCAGCCTCTGTCCACACTGTTGCTGCAGCCCGTGCCTCTGACTCTGCCAACTGGGTGCGTGTTTCTCCCTTCTGCACCTTTAGGGTGCATAGTTCTGCTATAATGGTTGTCAGGACTGTGTTCAAATCTTGCTCTTCGGTCATTTTTACGAGCGAAAATGATCCTGCCGACTAGGCTAATTGTGATGAAAAATAGCACTCCAAAACAACAAAAGAGAGTTGGGGACAGCCCCCGTATACAGTCAGTTTAACAACAATATACATCAGAAAAATAGCATTTTTATACATAGAAAAAATAGTGGATGGAAATGAATTGGCAGGAGACGGCGTCATGGCTGTCAGACGGAAGTGACGTCATCTTTGGAAGCCGGAAGTGAGGTGGTACTGGAAGTGAGGTGATCAGGGTTGAACCGGAAATGATGTCATGTCAAAGGTGCCAGAAGTGTAGTTCTTGGGCGTCAGATGAGGAAGTGACAGTTGGACGCCATCTTGGGAACCCGGAAGTACAGAAGGTACTCTATATTTCTTCTTTTTGTGTGATGAGAGAGAGAGAAGCGTTAGTACCATATATCAACCCCTTGTCTCGTGATATTTTACTCACCTCCGGGCTTGTTGACTGCCTCCTAAGTGCGCGTGTATGACAATACATACAGGGTGGTCCAGATCTAATTATGCAGATCCAGATGATCTGGATGACTTTGATTTATGTGGGGATGATTCCAGTTTGGTGCAAAGACGATTCTCCGTGTCGTCAGTTTGCACACTTCTCGATGGTCCAGGATTTTTTGGGTGATTTTCAATGTAATAAACTTAGTAAGTTATAGCATAATGAAAATTGCATAATTAGATCTGGACCACCCTAGTAAAAGATAGCCTGGACACCGATAAACATGGAACCTAGATGTCCAAATCACATACGTTTTATTCCTCTTTTTCTTCACAGCACACAATATCACATAGTGCAAACAATACTCTCAGTCCTTATCTTTGTTTCTTCTGCCACTTCTACTCCATTCCTCGCAAGCTCCGTCCTCTTCCACCTGACTCTGGCTCCTTCAATGGAGTGAGGCAGCCCCTTTTATAATGCCCCCGGATGTGCTCCAGGTGCTCCCTGATGATATCTCTGCAGCACTTCCTGGTGTGGCGGAAGTGCTATGGTCCAAGGCTCCTTAGTCCTTCAGGCGCCCCCTGGCAGTGGCCACGGATCTCCACAGGGTTAAGCCTACCAGCTCTGTGACTCCCACACAGTCCAGGATAACTGCCCTCTTATGTCCTGGGGAAGGAATTGCCCCTCTCCCGGTCCCCTGCTTCTCCAGGCCTCATGGTGGGGCAAGGTCCCCAGCCATCCATCACAATATATATATATATATATATATATATATATATATACCCAGTAGCTTCTCGCACACTGTAATATACCTGCAGAACAAAGCCATAGGGGCCGAACCCCCAAAAAATGTATAATGAGTAGATCAATATTTCTGTACCTCAGAGGTGAGCAACACTTTTATTCATTTATTTATTATGAAACTGACATTTTAATGTAGTGTTAAAGATTTTTCCTTTAGTCTTCACCATCATAGTTATTTTTACTAACTCCTAGTAGATCTGTGAAGTCAGGTCAGGTTACGAAGTATGCACTGGTACAGCAAGTTGCCAAACCCACCTCACAATGAAACAGCTTGGGATCCTGGTTGGCAACCCCCCTGGCAGACATGCGGTCCAGTCCCACCCTTGGGAAATGACCATCTATCTGCCGCAGCCAGGTGTTATGTGGGTGTCCCCTTGGCCTGGTCCAGCCACTCAAATCATCAACAATGAGCATCCCGTGAGCTGGATCAACATGGTGCTGTAACTGATGCTCTCTCACAATGCAGGTAATGTGCTTCATTTGGGAATCTGTGAGCAACCGCTCATTTCACACAAATTTTGACAAAAAGTCAAAACAGTGGTACCCAAGGATTCTCTGAAGAGAAACAGCACCAAAGAAGTGCAGTCTTCATTCATAGGAAGAGTCAACAGAGACATGAATGTCACTGCCATGGTAAGTAAACCTCTCGAAATGGTCCTCTCCTTGCAGACAGACACACTGCTGATGGCTGTGCCTAATAGATCTATGGTAGAAAAAAATTTCTAAAAAAAAATGCTTAGCTAAGATATGCAAAAAAAAGTTTTCTTTTTGTTTTTCTTCATTCCTGCACAACTAAAATGATGTCATATGGTGTCCTTCCCAGGTACAGATATAATAAAATACATTTAAAAAATTGATACTACAGGTACACCATCAGAACTCTTGGAATTAAGTTAGGAGTTTTTAAAATTGAAGCACAGAGAGATATCAGTTCAATTAAATAATTGAAGCTATAGGAAGTTTTCTGGATTTGCAATAATCAATCAGAACACCAACAATTGCAAAATATAAATCTAAAGCAAGCATCCTATTTAAGAATGTCATAAATTTAAAATTTATTTGTTCAATAATTATATGGTGTGATGTTTTCGGCTTTGTGAAAATAAGAAGTAAAACTTAAAAAAATTCTGTTTAGTTGTAGATAATGTAAATTTTCTCATTTGTAGTTTATTCTGGTATCTTCAAGATTAAAGATTTGATGAAAAGTTTAAAAACATTTAAAAATCAAAATTAGAAATTGAGAGAGACTTTGATAAAAGCAGAACTCAAAGGTGAAAAGCAATGCTTCCATATGAAAGTTGAACTAATATTTGATGAAAAATAAAAAAAATAAAATACTTTTCATAAGATTATGTAGATAATGCAAAATGCTTTTAAAGGATCATTTTGATTTAATGATTAAACTAAACAACAATTTTGATATTTTGTAAACTTAAAATCACTGTAAGATGATGGACAACAGTGAACTTCTCAAGAAGTGTATGGATTTGGAAATACTTCTAAACAATAAAAAAGAAAATGACATATCGGAAAGAGATTTAGTTCATGAAATAAGATACCATCAGTGTTCTTATTCTTATAAAGAAATGCCACTCATGAGAGATCTCAGATTCATTGTGCAGTAGGTCCATGTTGTCTTCCCAATCTAGTCCACTGTTTAGATTAGCTCTCTGTTTTTAACAGGACTGTACCACTTCCACCCAGGGTTGCCAGATTTCACAAGCGCATTATGGCCCAATCAAAGTCAAAATCTCCCTCAATCATACAAAATCTAGCCCAATAATGGTTAGTCCATTTTAAGTCAGTAAATTGCTTCAGAAATACTCTCCAATACCCCTAAGCTGCAAATATGTGTGAACGTTAATTCTTTTGATTGGCAAATGAGCACTTAATTTGCATGAGTGGGCTGGGCTATGGAATGTTCCCATATGGCTAAAGTCAGCGAGAGGGTACAACCTACAGAGTGAAGCCTTAAACCAGATTAGTTTAGATACATATGATGATTTGACTGTATCTGGTGCTTTTTTTCCTTATTGGTGAAACAGATGATTGGTGAATGGCCAGGTCAGGTTGCATCTGCAAAGAAAAAAAGTTAAAGTTTTCTTCCATGCTGAAGAAGAAAGAATGTAAGAGACACAATGCTTCATCCTTCATCAGTTGTGTCACCAAGATGTTGTGCCCAATAATTTCTTATGTTTTATGTACTTTTAGAGAAATGTATGACACTGATAAACCCAAGCAACACAATTACAAATGCCATGGTGAAAGAAAACACATTTTATTCACAGAGATATTATCATTAAAAAATATGCTTTCTTACTTTAATGTTTTTAAATGAGGAATTCAAATAAGAAAATACTACTTATCAACTGTGCTACAGTCTTGATCCTTTGTATTTCCTCAAAGAACAGAAGTGATCAATTGTTTAATATCAGGATTGCCTTCCCATACCTTTCAATACATTTTTAAAAATAGTTTTGTATTTTCCCCTCAGGTTTACAAAATGTGGTGTAAAAGTAGTAGAGTTACCATGAAAGTAGTTTCTTTACTGGAGTTGTCCTACTTGTGCATTCATTTTGGACATCCATTTGTGCTTTTCTTTTTTAGACAAACTGTTTTATTAGCCCTAATCAGTTTATACCTAATGCAATGCCCATTTTATCAATAACTAGGCAGCAGTAGTTGTGACTGCAAGGTCATTGATTGTTTGACCTGTAACTATTTTTGAAGTTGACAGGTATTTAATAATAATAATAATAATAATAATAATAATAATAATAATAAAAGGCAAAGCCCTCACTGACTGACTGACTGACTGACTCACTCACTCACTCACTCACTCACTGACTCATCACTAATTCTCCAACTTCCCGTGTGGGTGGAAGGCTGAAATTTGGCAGGCTCATTCCTTACAGCTTACTTACAAAAGTTGGGCAGGTTTCATTTCAAAATTCTACGCCGAATGGTCATAACTGAAACCTATTTTTCTCCATATAATGTAATGGAGTTGAGCTTGATGGCCGTGGGGGGCGGAGTTTCGTGTGACATCATCACGCCTCCCATGTAATCACGTGAACTGACTGTCAACGCAGTACGTAGAAAACAAGGAAGAGCTCCAAAAAGCGCTGAAGAAAACATGCATTATACAATTGAGAAGGCAGCGAAACAATAAGAAGCGAGCGAGTCACACATACAACCATATTCATGAGTGCAGCTACTTCGGAAACAAAGCACGGTGTAAACCTAAAGTTTAAATTAAGTTCATAGACAGGCTGCCGCTGGCGTTTGTCATGCCCACGGCTAATGCGGGATACAAGTTTAATGAGAGGACGCAGGATATAAACGAGAGTTTTGATCACTTTGTAACTAAGTTAAAATTACTGGTGAAGGGCTGTGCTTATGCAAATTCTGAGAGACTGTCTTTGTGGGGGGATTGACAGTTAAGGCGGGTGGGAGAGTCACGTCATCATCTCCCCTCCCATTCACCTCATTTCGCTGTGAGCTGAGCTCCGCAGCTAACATAGTCTTGCGGGACCATCTTTGTGACGCTGCCACCAAATACTCACAGAAAAATCCACAAGTTAATACACACGCTGTCTCTACAGTTTCTCCACACTCTGAATCCTCCAGGCACTACTTACAAAAGATTACATTGACAATCGTGTTACGTTATTTTTAAAATGTTTCCTTTTCTTAGCACAAGCACAGCTGAGAAGCTTCGATGCATGTGCTCCATAACGCGTTAAAAAATAACGCATTTAATCACACTTTCCATTCCAAGCAAAGGGGAACTTCTGTCAATGCATGATTTCCTGGTACACCGATTACATTGATCTACACATCAGAGCTACAAAAATGTAACAGTCGGAGGAAAGCGCGTTGCTACGACTGATTGGAGGAAAATTTCATTTCAAAAGACTACCCGACTGAAGCCTTGATAAAAGCGTGGTTTTGTACACACATATATATATATATATATGTGGATGTACACTCACCTAAAGGATTATTAGGAACACTATACTAATACGGTGTTTGACCCCCTTTCGCCTTCAGAACTGCCTTGATTTTATGTGGCATTGATTCAACAAGGTGCTGAAAGCATTCTTTAGAAATGTTGGCCCATATTGATAGGATAGCATCTTGCAGTTGATGGAGATTTGTGGGATGCACATCCAGGGCACGAAGCTCCCGTTCCACCACATCCCAAAGATGCTCTTTTGGGTTGAGATCTGGTGACTGGGGGGGTCATTTTAGTACAGTGAACTCATTGTCATGTTCAAGAAACCAATTTGAAATGATTCAAGCTTTGTGACATGGTGCATTATCCTGCTGGAAGTAGCCATCAGAGGATGGGTACATGGTGGTCATGAAGGGATGGACATGGTCAGAAACAATGCTCAGGTAGCCCGTGGCATTTAAACGATACCCAATTGGCACTAAGGGGCCTAAAGTGTGCCAAGAAAACATCCCCCACACCATTATACCACCACCACCAGCCTGCACAGTGGTAACAAGGCATGATGGATCCATGTTCTCATTCTGTTTACGCCAAATTCTGACTCTACCATTTGAATGTCTCAACAGAAATCGAGACTCATCAGACCAGGCAACATTTTTCCAGTCTTCAACTGTCCAATTTTGGTGAGCTCGTGCAAATTGTAGCCTCTTTTTCCTATTTGTAGTGGAGATGAGTGGTACCCGGTGGGGTCTTCTGCTGTTGTAGCCCATCCGCCTCAAGGTTGTGCGTGTTGTGGCTTCACAAATGCTTTGCTGCATACCTCGGTTGTAACGAGTGGTTATTTCAGTCAATGTTGCTCTTCTATCAGCTTGAATCAGTCGGCCCATTCTCCTCTGACCTCTAGTATCAACAAGGCATTTTCGCCCACAGGACTGCCACATACTGGATGTTTTTCCCTTTTTACGCCATTCTTTGTAAACCCTAGAAATGGTTGTGCGTGAAAATCCCAGTAACTGAGCAGATTGTGAAATACTCAGACCGGCCCGTCTGGCACCAACAACCATGCCACGCTCAAAATTGCTTAAATCGCCTTTCTTTCCCATTCTGACATTCAGTTTGGAGTTCAGGAGATTGTCTTGACCAGGGCCACACCCCTAAATGCATTGAAGCAACTGCCATGTGATTGGTTGATTAGATAATTGCATTAATGAGAAATTGAACAGGTGTTCCTAATAATCCTTTAGGTGAGTGTATATGTATATATACTGTATATATGTGTGTATATGTATATATATGTTTATGTGTGTGTGTGTATATGTATATATACTGTATATATATATATATATATATGACAGCAACACTCATGACAATGACAATGTCAATCATGTTACGTTATTATTAAAATGTTTCCTTTTCTTTTTCATTACTTCTTTAACACACTACTTCTCCACTGCGAAGAGCGGGTATTTTGCTATATATATATATATATATATATATATATATATATATATATATATATATGAATGACCTCCAAAGAGCGCGGAGACTTTTGATCACGTTAACGTGTCTGCAAAAAGTGGCGTCTCCTGCCCTGCAAAAGTTGAGCAGTCGGCGCGCGCGCATAGCTGTGGCGGCCTTTGAGATGCTGACTGCGCTTCTGCCTTAAGTCAAAGTGAGCACTTTTAATTTTTTTCATCCTCCCCCTGAGCTATAGCCCAGACAAGTGCAAACACGGGACCCCTTTTCTACACCGCGGCAAACTAATATTAAGGCACTTCGCACTTTCTTTTGCACGTATACGATTATGAGGTCGTCACCTCGGATTATGAAGACATGCACAGGAGTGGAGGACCAACAGTGCCATCACAGCCGATTAATGGCAGGGATGTCTCACCAGTCTACACAAGACCCACCCCGACTGTCCCCAAAAGGCGCTCATGTCGTCAGCGAAGACATCTTTCTACACTATATAAAAGAAAAAGGCAACTTTCCTTTCTTTACACCTTTTTTCCTTTTATCCCAAACCAAAGCCTTTCTCTCTTAACACTGCAGAGGACACAAAACTAATTTTCTTTAATTGCTGGTAATGCCGGTAAGGCACATTACCAGAGGCAGAAATTTGGACGTTCACATAGAAAATGTAAGTTCTATACCACAGCCGTCTTGTAGTGCCTTTCAAAAGGGATCAACTACCGAGAGATTATCCATATACATTTTAGCTGCTGTTAGTACTACTTACCTGTTGTGTTACACCGTCTTTAAAATGTAGTTTACCCGAAACCACTCCAGTAGTGCTCAATGTAGCTTTACTTCTTAAAACGTTAATGTTTTACTATTTAATAACTTATAGACTACATTTTATTATTTTTCCCTTGCACTCAGTGACCAAAGCTATACACACACACATATACATATATACATATCTACATATACATATTTATATACATACCTATCTACATCATATATACACACAGATACATACATACATACACACACACAAATTGTATATATGTGTGTGTGTATGTATGTATGTATGTATGTATGTATGTATGTGTGTGTGTGTGTGTGTGTATATATATACAATGTAGATAGGTGTGTGTGTGTATATATATATATATACACATACATACAAACATACACACAGGTATATATATGTGTATATATATATTTATGTGTCTATATGTGTGTGTATAGTGTCTGGGCGAGGAGGAGTGTTAATTGTGTTGGAGTTTGTTTAAAATAGTTTATGAGTAGTGTGGAAGGTGCTTGGTGCACTTTGAGTCAAAATAAAAGTTCTTAGACTTTTACCTGGTGTTTGGAGTCATCCCTGAGGGTTCAAGGGAGCACTAGTGCCCCCTACTGCCACAATATATATATACACATATATATACATATATATTTCACACAGGGCCATGTAGGTTTGGATTTTTTTTTCTCCCTAAATAATAAAAACCATCATTTAAAAACTGCATTTTGTGTTTACTTGTGTTATATTTGACTAATGGTTACATGTGTTTGATGATCAGAAACATTTTGTGTGACAAACATGCAAAAGAATCAGAAATCAGGAAGGGGGCAAATAGTTTTTCACACTACTGTATATATACTCAGCAAAAAAAGAAACGTCCCTTTTTCAGGACTGTGTATTTCAACAATAATGTTTTAAAAATCCAAATAACTTTACAGATCTTCATTGTAAATTGTTTAAACAATGTTTTCCATGCATGTTCAATTAACCATAATCAATTAATTAACATGAACCTGTGGAATGGTCGTTAAGACCTTAACAGCTTACAGAAAGTAAGCATTTAAGGTCACAGTTCTAAAAACGCAGGACACTAAAGAGACTTGTCTACCGACTGTGAAAAACACCCAAAGAAAGATGCCCAGGGTCCCTGCTCATCTGCGTGAATGTGCATTAGGCATGCTGCAGGGAGGCATGAGGACTGCTGATGTGGCTAGGGCAATAAATTGCCATGTCCACACTGTGAGACGCCTAAGACAGCGCTACAGGGAGACAGGAAGGACAGCTGATCATCCTAGCAGTGGAAGACCACGTGTAACAACACCTGCACAGGATCGGTACATCCGAATATCACACCTGCGTGACAGGTACAGGATGGCCACAACAACTGCCCGAGTCACACCAGGAACACACAATCCCTCCATCAGGGCTCAGACTGTCCGCAATAGGCTGAGAGAGGCTGGACTGAGGGCTTGCAGGCCTGTTGTAAGACAGGTCCTTACCAGACATCACCAGCAACAACGCCGCCTATGGGCACAAACCCACCTTCGCTGGACCAGACAGGAGTGGCAAAAAATGCGTGAGTTTCTGCATGACAGCAATGTCAGTGTTCTGCCATGGCCAGCGAAGAGCCCAGATCTCAATCCCATTGAGCACGTCTGGGACCTGTTGGATCGCAGGGTGAGGGCTAGGGCCATTCCCCCCAGAAATGTCCAGGAACTTGCAGGTGCATTGGTGGAAGAGTGGGGTAACATTTCACAGCAAGAACTGACAAATCTGGTCCAGTCCATGAGGAGGAGATGCACTGCAGTACTTCAAGCAGCTGGTGGCCACACCAGATACTGACTGGTACTTTTGATTTTGAGCCTCCCTTCATTCAGGGACACATTGTGAAACATTTTTAGTTTATGTCTTATGGTGTTGACTCTTTTAGTGTTCATACAAATATTTACACATTAAGTCTACTGAAAGTAAAAACAGTTGAAAGTCAGGGGACGTTTCTTTTTTTGCTGAGTATATATTCGCAGCGGAGAAGTAGTGTGTTAAAGAAGTTATGAAAAAGAAAAGGGAACATTTTAAAAATAACGTAACATGATTGTCAATATACAGTAATTGTTTTGTCAATCGTTGTAAAAATAAGAGGTTTCATTCATCGATTCGTTTCTTACTGCATCAATAAACAGCTCATCTTCCTCTTTATTTGAGACATCACACACTGCATGCACGGGTTTTTTTTTTTTACACTGTCTTCCTTTAGCGGGACATTCACTTTTTGCACCGTGTGCTTTGTTTCCGCAGTAGCTGCACTTATGAATATGCTTGTATGTATCAGACGCTTCATATTTTTTTGCTGCCTTCTCAATTGTGTAATTCGGTTTTTGTTCAGCACTCTTTGGAACTGTTGCTTTTTGTCTGTGCACTGCGTCAGTTCACGTGAGCCGCTTGGTGTTCTTGCATCGAAGATTCCCAGCTGTGCTGGTGCCATCTCGTGTGATGTCCACGGCTGTATGTAATGTCAGCTAAGACCCGGCACTTAAAAGTTTCTCTCGCAGTTTCGCTGAGTTTGTGCCAAACACCACCCTGACCATCTCATCTTCCTCTGCATAAGCATAGTGCTTCACCCGTGAATATTTAGCGGCAGTGTTTCTATTGGATTGCCGCTGACGGACGGCCTTATATGGGCAGGCACTAAATTACAAACACCAGCGGCAGCCTGTCTATGAACTTAATTTAAACTTTAGGTTTCCACCGTGCTTTGTTTCCGAAGTAGCAGCACTCATGAATACCTACTACCTACACGGGAACTTGGAGAATTAGTGATGAGTGAGTGAGTGAGTGAGTCAGTCAGTCAGTCAGTCAGTGAGAGCTTTACCTTTTATTAGTATAGATGTGTATATGTAGATATGTATATAGATATGTATATATGTATATAGATATGAAGATATGTATGTGTATATATACTGTATGTATATATGTATGTATATATATATATATATATATTGTGGAGCCGACCCGGACACAGACAGGCGGACATGTTGTTAATCACCACCACACGTTTTTATTTACAGTATTTACAAATATAAAGTCCAGTGCACAAACCCCAACACACAGTCCTGGCCTCACAATGCCTTTCTTTGGGCCGCCTCCACACTCTCTCTCGTGCCTCGTCCTTCTTCACCCGACTCCAGCCTTGAATGAAGGGAGACGGCCCCTTTTATATGCTCCCGGATGAGCTCCAGGTGATTCCCGACACTCCCCCATTGGCCACGCCCCAGTGTGGCGGAAGTACCGGCTGTTCTCCCGGCAGCTCTCCGGGTGTCCTTCTAATTCTTCCCCTGTCCTTCTAATAGGTCCCCAAGGAATTGGGGTGCCTCCTGGCGGTGACCACGGGCCCCTGCAGGGTGGGGCTTCCATGCCCTCAACACGTAGCCCCCAAAGCAACCAGGAAGGCGGCCCCCACGTGATCCAGGGTGGGCGCAGACCCACATCCGGTCCCTCACGGCATCCCGGCCGGATCGTTGCCCCTGGCATCCCTGACAATATATATATATATATATTATATATATATGTAGACTCAAACCGATTATGACAGCAGCAATCCAAGCTGTGAGAAAACAGTAAAAAGGAGGCGTGTCAGACGTCGTGGTACATTTTCTGATGCAGCTAGATGAAAACAACTTTGTGACGCTGTCGCCAAATACACAAAACAATTACTTTGACAATCATGTTGCGTTATCTTTAAAATGTTTCCTTTTCTTTTTCATAACTTCTTTAACACACGACTTCGCTGCGAAGCGCTGGTATTTTGCTAGTAATAATAATAATAATAATAATTCTTTAAATTTGTATAGCACTTTTCTCACTACACAATGCACTTTTGCATATAAAGTGGGGAGACATTTCAGCTACCACCAATGTATTGCACCCACCTGGATTATGTGACGGCAGCACACTCACCACACATTAGCTGTTAGGTGGTGAAGATGTGAGAGTGATAGTTAATCAGTTAGAGATGGAAGATGATTAGAGGCCAGAATAGATGAGGCCATGGTTGGCAATTTAGCCTGGACATTGCGGCACACTCTACTCTTTACAAAGGATGCCCAAGGATATTTTATGACTAAAGAGTGTCAAGACTTTGGATTTACATTCATCCAAAAGACCAAGTTTTTCAGCACAGTGTCCCTGTCACTGCACTAGGGCATTGGGATTCATGCAAGGACAGGTTAAGCACCCCCTGCAAAACCACTTCTGGTAAGGATCCAAGCTTTTCCTAGATGGTGTCCCATACAAGTATGGGCCAGGCCCAAGCATGCTTAGCTTCTGGTGGATTACCTTTTCTAAAGTGCAGGTAATATAGCTGCTGGCTTTGAATGAAGGCAGTTGTGTGACATTTTACTAGATTGATGGTTTATTCAGTTAAAGGGATGTGGAAATACAAACAGATATTTTGTCTTTACAAAATCATGCATTATTTTAAGAAAAATAACCAAAAATGAAAAGACAAGCTTAAACCATTTTTACTTGCATGCTACAATTAATACATAGTCCAATGGTCATGAAACTATCTAATCTGTAAACTATGCTTCCTCCATTTTGGAATCAATCCAAAAGTAGTGTCATGAAACAGGATGTAGACGAATACTAAACAAACTGTGAGAAACCATGCATTTTTCACAAAAACTGGAAGTAAAAGTCATACTCAAACAGCCAAAAAATGTCCTGAACCTGATTTAGAAATCCTTTTACTGACTTCCTAGAATTTACTGATGCTTTTTATTATAAATCTGAAGATTTGAATGCATTTCATTGCAAGTGACAATCTTATATAGGCACATCATGATGATGGTGTCATCAATCACACATATGTGGTGTCACACATCATGCCCATGTGACCTGCATCAGGCATAAAAGGAAATGATGCCACCTAGGGAAACAAAATGGTAACACAGGAAATAGTTAATAAAACATTAACGAATCTCAAAATGACACATTAAACAATAATTCATAAGGTTTAATTACTGGGACATTACTGGAAAAGGGAGAAATACACTTTTAGAATTGCAAAGCTTAAAATTAGATTCTTTCTAAATTCTGTGGGAGGACTTTAAACAGGTACATAGGCAAGAAGAATCTCAAATGTCTATATATATAATTGACTTAGTCACCCAACCATGGGGTATGCACGACAGAGACCATGGGATATGCATAACAGAGCCACGCCCGCCAACTCACAGAGCCCCACCCACCAACTCTAAGACCATGGGATATGCACGACAGAGCCCCGCCCGCCAACTCTAACCCTCCTCCCACGTCATGGGATATACACGACAGAGCCCCGTCCACCAACTCTAACCCTCCTCCCACGTCCACCCTCGCTCTTGAGGCATGCGCACTGCCTGCTCATGTGCCCGCACGCAATACCTCACCAAACACAGCCTCAGTTGCTTTTGTCTCTGCTACAGTCCACATGCACCTCTGAGCCACGTTGACTTTTCATTGATCTTTTCGGTTCCGGCTGCTTTTCTATGTATATAATCGACCAAGTCGCCCGACCATGGGGTACGCACGACAGAGCCCTGCCCGCCCACTCTAACCTTACTCCTGCGTCATGGGGAATGCACAACAGAGCCCCGCCCGCCAACTCTAACCCTCCTCCAATGTCCACCCTTGCTCTCGAGGACTTACCCCTACCGACGAAGTAACTTTTACCAGCATTGACTCCATCATTACAGACGATCCTGCAGATCAACTTTCATTCCCCGAAGAATTTATTCACATGTCTTACTCCCACTGGCATGCCTCTGCATAAACTCAAAATTAAAGTTGGTTCAGTCGTCATGCTTCTGAGAAACCTCATGCCAGCAAAAGGTCTCTGTAATGGCACTAGACTTTCTGTTACCAGCATTCACTGCAATGTACTGGAGTGTAAAACTATTGCAGCTGCTACCTCACAAACTGTCCTTATTCCCCGGATTTCCCTAACCCTATCAGATTTAAATTTGCCTTTTACCTTTACACGCAGACAATTTTCTGTTAGATTGGCCTTTGCAATGACAATTAATAAGGCACAGGGCCAAACTTTCAAAAAGATATGCCTGTATCTGCCAAAACCAGTTTTAGTCACAGACAATTGTATGTTGCTCTCTCCAGAGTTCCATCTTTTCATTCACTCACAGTCGTATTCTCAAACCCTCCCCATTTGGACAACTGTGTCTTTCAGGAAGTATTCACCCAGACAATAAATAATTATGCGGCGTATACTACGCCGTGGGTTGGCTAGTTTGTACTATTTAATTAAGGATTGAATAGCAAAGATTTCCAATAATCAATTAAATGAAATAATAAACTATTTTAAAAAAAAATCTACATAAAAATTTCTAAATTGAGCAAAACCATTATTGATATTTGGGCCTACATTTTCCAACTAAAAAAGTGCATTTCTGTTCTTTTTACACAAATAAATAAATAAAATTGCAATCATTGAGTTTTATATTAATACTATGGAAAAAGTATTCAATATCCATATGTTTGCATATACTAAAAGATACACTAGTTAAACTTGAGAAGTATCACATTTCCACAGGATTGTTACTATTGTTCAGTTTTGTTTTATTCATTCAATGACCTACTTTAAGGACACTGCAACTGACATCTAAACATACATGAAAAACACCCAGATCAAAGAGTAAACGTGACCATCGTAAACATGAGGTTGACCATAAGCAGGTAAAGGAGGGGAACAGAAGAACTATTAAAGCAAACCAAAACTTATTAATTCAAGTCAAGGATGTTTCTCAGACAAAGACACAATATTTTTCAAAACAGATATTTTTTCCAAATTCAGAGATATAATTGAAACTCAATGTTATAACTTTTATGTTGACATTTGAGCTCTGTTGGAGTCATTGAAGGACCATGTGTTGATAAATGTGTCAGACATTGATATCAGAGTATCTAGCCATGAAATTGTGTACTTACATCTGGCTTCAAAGCTGCAACCAAGCACTGAATGAAAAGTACATTTTAGAAGTATATCCAAGGTGAATAAACAAATGTATGTAATTTTATGTTTGTGTCCTCTGAAGAAATAAACAAACAAGAGGCCATTAATCTAACATTCTTCATTTGCTCTTCATTTAGTAAGTAAGAAAAGAACAACTAATACACTATCTGTATCTTTTCAGATGCAAACACAGAGCTACATGCAAGAGACCCACCTTCAATTATTTGATTCTATAGTGAGGATATGAGAAGGTTAGCTGTTTAGTTTCACACCCTGCCTGCCTGAATAGCATCTTCAAAGATAACATTTTACATGACCTCTGTGGAAAAGGGTGTTATGACCACAATAGAAAAATGTTCTGTTTAAACAGGCTCAAATGGAAGGTGGTGACCAGGAGATGAAAAGTGGCATTTAGGAACTTGTTCAAAGAGAATTCTTTCTTCAAAAAACAGTTCAGACAGCCAATATTCAAAGTCAAAAATGTCTTAGCCAAAATCAAAAGCTATCAATTTCTCATTAATCACACAATATTAAACAGTTTATTGTTGTTTGTTTATCACACACATTTTCACAACTAGCACACCTTCATGTTTTTACATTACCATGATGCCATCATGCTTATCAGTGTGGAAGATAAATTTGACTAACGACGGGCATCATTCCAGCAAGCAACATGGCCACAACCATGAAAGTTAATTAAAATTTAACTAAAAAATGAAACAAAAAATATAATAACAAAACAGATTTGTTGTAATTTCACCAAAATACCAAAAACAAATGAGCAAAAACAATCAAAAAATATCAATGTTTAAAAACTGATCAAAAAAGAAAAACATATACTCAAGTGACTAATTTATACAAGGCAGATTTTGCGAACACTTCAAATCCAATGTTATGAGTATAGACACAGTTCATTAATGTGTCTTACTGTCGTGATGGTTATCTAGGAAATACAGTGAAAGTAATATTGGTCATTCTGATCACTTTTCTTTTTTTTTAACCCATTAAGCTTTCTCATTTGTTTTTACTTTCTTTTCTCTCATTCTAGTGAGAAATAAATGTGTTTTGTTGTTTCTACTTCTTTTGGCATTTTTAACATTTACATAAATTCATACTTCTTCATTTTTGATGATACACATAGATAGATAGATAGATAGATAGATAGATAGATAGATAGATAGATAGATAGA
>JANRMT010062813.1:99634159-99661465 GCA_026402145.1 Polypterus bichir lapradei
AGATAGATAGATAGATAGATAGATAGATAGATAGATAGATAGATAGAGATTATTTTTGCTTTTCATGTGATTAAGTGTGCTACATTCACAAACTCTGATTTGTCACCTTAATTTTAATTATTTGTTATGGTAAGGTAGGTGTCTACTTTTACCACACTATTATCTTTGTAGCCTGTCAGAGAACATGGGCATTTCGCTTTTCTATTGGCTTAATTTTAGATGGGTGGATTGGGAAGGATTTGTTGAAAGTCTGTTTGGATCAGTTGGTAAGCACATAGTTTTAATTATCTTCTTTTATTATTTTGTTTTTTTTTACCCTACTATTTGCTTAGTCTGCCTCCAGGGGCATAACCATCTTCCCTTTAAGAAAATACAAGATTTTGTAATATTAGGGACCCATACTATCCAAAAGAGTCTATGAAATAAAAAAAATATAGAATTGAAGTTGAAAAGGACAGGTGCTCCATAGCTGAATTTTTATCTGCAAAAAATACAGAACAATTACTACTTACATTTTAACATTCACACTATGAATACAGATAAAACATGATAAACAAACCAGACACGTAAGGATGCCTCTATATTACAATTAAAAATTGATACTACAAAAGTCTCCATAGTTAAATTTAAAAATAAAGTAAATGTCATTGAAGTATCAATACGTATTTATTACACTGTAACAATGTGGCCCTAGCAAAACTTTTCTTCTGATTCTGTTTTCTGTATGCATTCTCCAATATGACTATTTGTTTTAACAAGTTAAAATATTTTACCCTTTAGCAGAACCTAACACACCATTCTCTTTGCTCTTCCAGCTGAGCGTCTCTCTTTGTCTTTCTCTAATGCCTTGAAAACAAGTAGAAGTTATAAAGCGAGCAGCAGGTGGGTACTGACCACTAAATAGTTCTCTGTACTGACGACTCTTAGTGTTTGTCAAATTCTTTATCTTCAACCCATAATATTGTGGATATGATGTTAATATTATTGAATTATTATTATTAATTATGAATTGAAACAATTAAGACAAGTATTGTTTCAGATTCGTATTCCTTTTTTCAATGTCCACTCCTTTTCAGACAAAATCTTTCTTTAAATTGGTTGACAAATAAATAACAACCTTTATATTGATAGATTTCCTTTTGTCCCTTCAAATTATAATTGTACATCTGGGCAAATAAAGAAATACAATAAATTCAGCATAGTATCATCATTTTGTTTAAGAATGGAGCTTCACTGAAACCTATTTGTGATTCTGTACATTACTCCCAGCATTAGTTTGCTCATCTCTTCTAATTTCCTAAAGGTTCTTACAATCTGAAAACTTTCATTGCTGTTTGACTTTCTGTACTGATATAACAAATATTTGGGTGCAGTCCAAAGCTCAATCTTTTGTTTTTATTAAAAACCTCTCCAAAGCCTTTAATATTTTATCTTACACTTTGATAGTCATATTTAGTGTGCATTCTGAGATTTTAAGGTTCACTAGCAAATTGCTAAATGTGATATCACTTTCTTTACATATATCATGCAGGTGGTTCATGTTTGCATGGAGATATTCTAGTACACTAGGTAACAACCTGCCTAAATTTTGCTGTTTAACCTTCCTGCATATTGTGAACTATCTTCTAACAAAACAACTTCCTTAAAGAACTGAGCATCAAAGGTATAAAATATAAAAAGGTTAAAAATGTTATAAAGTGATCGCATTAATGTTCACAATATTCTAAGACATTTTGAGAAGCAATATATTTCCAAAAATATTATACCTGGGGTGGCATGGTGGCGCAGTGGTAGCGCTGCTGCCTTGCAGTTAGGAGGCCCGGGTTCGCTTCCCGGGTCCTCCCTGCGTGGAGTTTGCATGTTCTCCCCGTGTCTGCGTGGGTTTCCTCCAGGCGCTCCGGTTTCCTCCCAAAGACATGCAGGTTAGGTGGATTGGCAATTCTAAATTGGCCCTAGTGTGTGTTTGTGTGTGTCCTGCGGTGGGTTGGCACCCTGCCCAGGATTGGTTCCTGCCTTGTGCCCTGGGATTGGCTCCAGCAGACCCCCGTGACCCTGTGTTCGGATTCAGCAGGTTGGAAAATGGATGGATGGATGGATATTATACCTGTTCTTCCAGTTGTAAATGTCTTTTTTAAAACACATTTGGTAAGATTTTGGGAAAAGCCCTTGTTTGTCATTTAGAAAACATTCAACTTTATACCATCTCATTTGATTAAACCATAATTATCACTTGCAGTCTCTGTTTTCATGGATAGATTCTCACATTACCTCTTCTTTTTACCATAAGTGCTGAACTGCTGACTTCTGAGAGGATGCTCAAAACGAAAGGTTCCCTTGTATGCAGTTGATATGTTACTTTATAGTTTTAGCCTGATTACTTTAATTTTGTTGCAGATAATAAATAATCTTTGAAAGAGTTCGGGCTCAGTGCAAATGTAAGAGTTTGTCATTTCTTGAAAATACCCTTAAACATGAGTCTAAATTGGACTTCAATGTTTCCTTTTAATATTTCAAATAATTGCAAGTTTATTGGTGTCACAATTACACAAACATTCTGAAACACCTCTTATTCCTTTTCTTATTCCTTTTAATGTAGAGAAAAGCCAAGCAAAATGACACCTTTTATTGGCTATTCCATGTAGTAGCGGTACATTTCGGTGTCTTGTATGTCTGTAGTACTAGGGTGTTGTACCTTGTTAGCCATTATCAATGTAGAGAAAAGCCTAGCAAAATGACACTTTTTATTGGCTATTCCTTTTATTCCTTTTAAATAAGAAAAGGTCAGCACTAAAAGGGTGATTATACCAATACATGTCATTGTTAAGAAAAGTTAATTCAGATAAAAGTTTGATTTTTTCAAAGTTTCTGTATTTTTTCAATGTGTCCACAGTGACATACAGTAACTGTTTTTTAAGAGAATAAATTAAATCTTATTCTCATTCATTCAAAATACCAAAAGGTCACACTTTTAAAAAATCACTCATTACACTCATTTAGAGGTATAATAAGACTTGTTGCTACGAGATGTTCAGTTGGCACAATGGCTGGCAAATTCTGAAGCAGTAGGATACTGGAATGAGTCATATACAGTACATGTATTGCTTCAACTGTACAATTATGAAGGCTTTGGAAAATGAGTTTAGTGCCTTTCTTCTCTCCAAATACTCTCCTGTTTGTGCTTTTACTGCCAATGTTATGTCAAAAATGAAGTGGATCAGAACTCTTTGATAATTCATTATCAGTGCATGTTGGGTTTTAATTAGTTATACAGTCAATCGAACCTTTAAAAGGAAATTATGTGATTTCTCCTTCATGGTAATATGGTAGAAATAATTTCTCACACATACAAGAAGATGAGAACTTTAAAGAAAAACACAGAATTGATACTGGTGTGCCACTTTTAAGAACACTTGCTGCCAAAATATTATTATTTGTAAAATTCAGTAGTATTATTCAACATTATTCCTATACCTATAGAGATATTACTACTAATAAGTAATGGTAAGCAAGTAATTTCCAAATGATATCATTGCTTACAAGAAAACTGACAGAGTCCCTAAAGAATCTGAGTGAGGACATTTTTATCTTTATTTTAATCTTTTTTTTTAATCATTTTTAACTTTGGGTGGAAAGTTATTCTTTATAAGCAATGCACTCTCTCTATACCTTTGCTATGTATGGATAAATATAGTTTCTCTCCAAGTTTAAACTTAAATTTATCTAGGTTTATGTTTGACCTGTGACAGATTGAAGTAATTCATACATTTAAACAAAATCAGCACCTTGTGGAGGGTGTAGTTTCTCACTACGCTAAAAATACCTGTGCTTTTATTGTCATTGATAAAGGGATAAAAACAGCCTCATGGAACCCCATTTGACAAGCCTGATTTTTGAGAGTTACACTACACAAAGTGGGAATGGAAAAAGTCATGTAATGCAGTTCACACTATATAAACAGAATGATGACAGGTATCATAAAAAATGTTCTTATATGATAAGAATTGTGAACTGATGTTATCAGCATAAAACTGTAATTTTATATTCTCATTTAACTAAGAATTACTGTACTGTAGGTACTAATCAGATATTTCAGATATATGTTATTGGTTCTTTGGTGAATTAAAACTTAGTGTACATTCTTTAATATGTAGTTTTAAATGTATTATTTGCTAGCCAATCCTAATGCAGATAGCTAATCAAAGTGGATGTGCAGCTTTGGACATTGGAGCAAAACAAATTAAAGAAGACTAAATTACAATTACATGCCTTGAATTATTTGTGATTATAAAATTTCATGATATGGTAGTTATAGCATATCCATATGAGGCATTCTTTGATATGCCTCAAATTGTTATATTTCTGATTTTATATTACTTTCCTATGACTGTATGATACCAGACAAACAATCTAATTGAGAAGCAATTTCGATTATTATATTTAATTGATATAAATACAATAATTAAATAGACTTGAAAATTTCCATTTGTGGTCTTTTTAAATATGTTATTCAGGTATTACCACAGTTGACTCCATTATGAAGGCTATATAGACCTTAATTCAGTTAGTAATAGTTAACCTTCAGGAAACCACAAAAAAACTGCACAGGATTAACTGTCATGATTCACTTGCAGCCCACCAGTCTTACTTGTCTTACGCAATGTTGACAGAGCCTCAGAACAACCACAGCCAAGTTCCCACTGAACTGGACACCTTTATCATTTACTTCATTGCAAAGAGGCCGACATGCAGGGATGCAGGTAGCTTGCTACTAGATGGTTTCATAGATGGCTGGGTTACTCAGGTAACGCTCTGCTTTGCGGCTGGCTACAAGTGGGAGATAAGAGCAGATAAGAAAGGGGCTCTTTCTTTTGTCTTCTTTTCATTTTTTTTCCTTGTTCACTTTGATTGAGGTTCAGTAGTCATCCAGCACAGAAGTTGTTGTTTTTTTCATTAACCCCAACTGTCGCTTCTTAGATTTTGTTTTTCCTGTTGCTGACAAGAGCAACACTATGGTAACCAACGGCCCATAGTACCCACAGGGGTCACAACAGGTTTAGACCACTATGAAAACATTTGAAATGTGCTGCCAATCTTAGAATTTTTCAACTATAAATTCAATCAAGCTATTTTCATTGCCTGAGTAGTTGGACAGTTTTTTTTTCATTTCTCACTAGACCAAAACAGAAAGTAAGGTATCTCTCACTAGACCAAAACAGAAAGTAAGGTATATACCATGGCATTTGTGATACAAAGATACATTTACACAAGAAAAAGCCATTTCAAATGCTTATTTTAAAACTGTGACCTAAATCTCATTTAAAGGTTGTACTCTTCTTTTTCTATTCATTTTTTTTATTTCAGACGGTACTTGTTTCATTCTGTAGAACATTACTTTTTATTTCAGTTTTCCTGTCCAGAAAATAACTGCTCACAAAGCATACCTAACATAACCAAATATGTTCAAACCAATTTATTCTGGATCAAGATTACTGGGAATAGAAGCCAATCATAGCACCAGTAGATTACAAGGCCCAATCATACACACAACTCCACTCAGACAAGAATAATTTAGAATTTAAAGTTAGCCTAATACTGCATGTGGTTTGACATGTGGAAAAAAATCAAGTATCTAGAGAAAAGCCTCAGACATATAGAGAACAAATAAACTCTACGCAGACAATGTCCAAGGATGGTGAATCTATGAGGCCACAGCACTAACCACTGTGCCTTTTTTAATTACAGTTACCCATCTTAAGAGCTATAGCTACAGTGAGGTCAACAACCATTCAATTTTAAGCCATTTCTCCCAATTACAGTCATCAACACAAATTATTAGTAATTATTACAGTTCCATGCTGTTATGATTTATGACATTTAAAAAAATAATTTCTACGTAGAAAAGATTTTGATTTTATGGAGATATAAGTTTCTTTATTATTTTCCTTTGTTCATATCTATTAATTAATGTTATTTTTATTTTCATTTCTTTAAATGTTCACCACACTGCCATGTTATTTCTGGTAAGTGCTGCCATTTTGTGAAACCTTTGTCAAGATGTGACGGTCTGTTGTTAGGGGCATGGCTTCAGGTGTCCAAAGATTGCGTCATGAACATGACCACATAAAAGCCATTGCTTAAGGGTAAGTATCACCTAACATCTGTGGATATACTAGGACTGTTGGTACATTTATTAATGGTACTTTTGGTTCTGAAAAATTTAGCATTAGATTTCCCATTAGACCTTGAGATTGCTTAGTATTTGAGCTTTGACAATAGTTATTTTGTGATTTAATTTTATTTTGCCTAATAAGACTTACAATTCATCTTCTGGTCTGTTTACTATATAAAGTCTTCTTAGTTTTCACTGACAGAACACATAACTTTAGGATTCCTCATAAGCCATATTTTTTATTTCCTTAATCAGTACACAAAGCTGATACAGTGATTAACTCCAAATATTTTTCTGTCTCTGCCTTTGGAGTCAGAGTTTTTCAATAAAGCTGATAAAGTGGACCTTATACAGCAAGGGTTCCTTAGAATTTGGACTGATTGCTATCTATAATAAATGAAATGTTAATGCACTGAGTGGTCTGTGAATTAATGCTGCATGTGACAACTATTCATCTGAAAATATTACAAATATTGCAAAAATTCAATTATACCTTAAGGCATCAACCTGCAGTCCTGAGTTGGAGTGTCTTCTTTTTTGTTGTTGCATTGCGTTTTTCTCTGGAAACTTTGGTTTAATGCCAACACATGGAGATGAGCATTCAAATTGTTGGCAGCTTTAAATCACCCTGAAATGTGGCCTTTGTTTGTGTATAGTCTATTATGGTCTAGCATCCCAGCCCGAGGTGTTTCCTATCATGCGATGAATGTTGCTGGTATAAGTGCATCCTAAAAAAGGTAGTGATGCAAGGAGTTTGTTAGTGCCCATTGCTCAAGACTCATAAACTCATGGTGATCCCCCTCCATCAATCATATGAGTGAGAAACCAGCTTTGTGTGCAATTACACCTGGCAAAAGAGATGACAACTTCCTTGCACTTCTTAAACAGTTCACCATGACTTATCTGATGTATCACATAATTGAAGCTGACATCCTTGTTGAAGAGCATCTTACTTTATCTACAAGATGGGACTACTCTCATAACATCCCAGTTTCCAAAATAATGACAAGAAATGCCAGTACTTATGAAAAATTCCCATTTTATTTCCACAGTATGCATGAGATGTGAAACGGAGAGCATAGTATAAAGAATGCCTCAATGGTTCTTTGTAAAGAGAGTAACATCCTAATCTGCAGGTATGGTGGTGTGATCATTTGCCAGTCTATAAAATACTACATAAGGTACTTCCTTTATCATCTCCTTTTACTGCTTCTCTGTCCATCTGGTTGGTTGTCTGTCTTTTTTATCTTGCCACTAGTCGATATGTTTTGCAGATCTTCTGACTGTAAGATCAATTAACCTCTGACACTGATTTAGATTTAAATGCCCTCCAATAATCACTTTGTTGCAATCCCCTTGAATCACCTTCAAAGTGTATACTCACACTAGCAATTTCTTCCATGCTTGAGCATGTTTGTCTGCATGTAACCCCCCCCCAAAGTCTAGTTTGTTTAAGAAGTTAGTAGTGGATCGGTGCTGTTAAAATTCACACCATCGATGAGACGGTGATTTATTTATTTTTATTGGTAAAAAATTCCAGGGACGCAGCCAGCCTTGGCCCGACCCGCACGCACTCACAAGCAGAGACACAAAACCAACGAATGAATAAATAATATATTAAATGAAAACTCAATACACAACAACAATAATCAGAGAAACCTCCCCTTTCCCCTACGGCAATACAGTTGTAACATGACAATGAACCACAACAATAAACACTCACGACAATGTGCTAATACAGTCTAATACAGCACAAGCAGGTGAAATGGTATGGTATGAAGATGAAAATCCCAAGAACAGCTTTCATAGAAAATGAATGAAACAGTCCTACCGGTATTTCTGAGAGACGAGGGGTGAGATTTGCAGGAGTGCTCATTTTGAAGACGCATGACGATTAATCCACCACTATACACACGACAGGCTGACATGAGACAATTCATTCATCCTGACGGGAAATAATCCAGGCACAATCGACTTTTTAGATGAGATGTTGGACAGGATACACAAAAACACTGATCTCCAGTTGCTCCACCAGGCCTCCCTTTTCATTTTTCTCACTGGTTTCTTTACTCCCCAGCAGCCCCTACTTCCGTTTCAATTATTCTATGTGGGTAATCCCCCTTGGGCTGCAGAGAAATGGAGTTCTTCCCATTGATCACTCCATGCTGGGCCAACCATACCATGCCCTGGCCATCTTGGAAGAAGTGGATTCAGTAGGATTCAGGAACAGTGTGTTGCTAAATGTACTCGAACACAGAACACAGACATAACATCAATGATGCAACGTCATTTCATTTGATACCATTTGAGTTAAAACAGGTTTTTATTCTCACCTTAAACATGAACATGAATTGTAGCTGCAAATTCCTCCCTTAACATCATTTGTCTCTGTAAAAATCTTCTTATATATATGCAGCACAATTAACAGCAAAATGCTGCACTGCATACTCAATTAATCTGTAATAGGGTAGAACATTATCCTGCCCTATACAACTCCTTGTTTGGATCTTGTTTTAGCTTTACACAAAGTTGCATGGTGATGATGAAAGCATGCCCTGGTCCAGAACGCTAAAGTGCAGTGTGAGTGCAAGCCAGCAGGGGAGTTGATAGAGGAGAATTGTGCTTGGGTATGGTACTGAACAAACGTGCCTAGTGTGAGTACACCCTAAAACTCCTTAGGCCTTCTTGTAAGTGTGTCCTTTGGTGTCCCCAAGTCATGCTGCATTTCTGAGCCTCATTTATAAAAAGCCAGGCTCCCTACCCTTCATGGTTGTCTCTGCTGTCTGGAGGATTCTGATACCTTTCCCCTGACCATCTTTTTGCCCCTGTGCTCACAGAGTGATTACTTCCATGTAGTTTTTCAATGAAAATGCTTTTCTGCTCCCTGACAGTGTTCTAACTGCTGCCTTAGTATTATTACATGCATTGTCAATGCCAGTGCACAGGTTACTCCCTTTTAAACAGCACATCTAATGGAAACTTGTGAAAGTTAAAACATTGAACATTCACTGGCTTTCTGGAATGAATGCTAGGCTGCAGACAAACCAGCATTAAAGATGGTTGATGCTATGAATAAGATAAAGAAGCCACAGAGCTATCACAAAATGACAGAAGACCTCCTGGCCAATAGGAGGCAGTACACATTCACAGACTAAGAAAATGAAGATCATGTTACCCCTTCATGAAGGCAAACAACAGCCTTGGGGACACATTCTCATGGCTGCAGAGACACCAGGAGCTAATAGCAGAAGGTCTAGATCAGGGGTCGGCAACCATTCAGCGATGTCGTACTGAACCTATGTTACAATATTATTCCATATGCCGACATAATTCTACCAATTATTTAACATATAGTATCAAAATTGGTCCGGTTTTAATGGGCTATTATATAGTTTTGAAGCCCATTATAACCGGATCTTATATCATTGGTCATTCAATATTTTAAAATACATAGGATCATACGATCATTTATTAAAAACTAGCAAAATACCCGCGCTTCACAGCGGAGAAGTAGTGTGTTAAAGAAGCAATGAAAAAGAAAAGGAAACATTTTGAAAATAACGTAACATGATTGTCAATGTAATTGTTTTGTCACTGTTGTGAGTGATGAGTGTTGCTGTCATATATATATATATATATTTACACACACACACATAAACATATATATATACATATCTATACATATACACATATATATACACACACACATATATACATACATATATATATATCTACATATATACACATACAGTACATACACACATACATACATACACACACATATATACACACAAATACATATATATATACATACACACACACATATATAAACATATATATACATATACATACATATCTACATATATACACACACAGCTATTTCGTATCAGTGCAAGACGCTGCTTGTTAAAATGGATAACTCCCGCTCTTACGTGCAAGTCTGCGTGGATATTATGAACTATCGTATTTGTTCAAGTTCTATTTAAATTTTAAATAGAAGGAATTTTTATTTAGTCGACAGAAATATCTTTGGTAGGAATGGTAAAAACAGACAGGAATATTATTCCTGAATAAATCAACTCAAACCTTAAACAACTTATAATATTTTGCTCTCCATAAAAATATATGCTGTCTGAATTATACAAGTTAGAAATAAAGTAAACTTTAAAAGAACAAACATTCAAATTTCTTTACTCTTATGTAATTTTATATAAAAAATAAACTTAGATTTTAAATATCCCAAAAGATTTTGCTCTCCATAAAAATATATCCTGTCAAAATTATACAAATTCAAATATGAACATGCTGCATAACAAAACCTGGAAATATAAATAAAATGTGTTCCTTTCAGCAATAACAAATCAAATCATTCAGTTGTCTTTGCTCATATGTCATTTTAGAGCTGGACGCCTAGTATCTTTTTTTGGCAACAAGTTCGTTTATGTTTGGTGTGAGGTTCTGTGTTGTGGAGATTCTCAGGATGGACTGCAGGTGCTCATGAGTGAGGCGACTCCTGTGTGCTGTTTTGTTAGTCTTCATCACTGAGAAGAGCTTCTCACACAGATATGTGCTACCAAACATGCACAAGGTTCGAGCCGCATGTAGACGGACTTTTTTTGTTCTTCAAAGTCACTAAAGCGCCGTGCGCTCAGTTTATCAGCAAAGTGCGTATTTGGGAACACCGTAGTGACGACTTGGTTCAACATTACTTGGCAACAGGGAAAGTGGGGCAAGTTGCACTGGTGAATTTGTGTCTCCCATAAAAGCAGCTTCACTTGAAATCACTTTGTGATTGTGCACGGGTAAAAACGTCCGCTGAAGTGTCAGATTCTTATTTAATTCTTCTGCTTTCTGTATCTTCTGCATTGCATTCAGGTCTTTCAGGTTACCGTGATGTTTTGTCTCATAGTGCCGTCTTAGATTAAATTCTGTAATTACAGCCACATTAGCTCCACAAATGAGACACACGGGTTTAACGGCAATGTCAGTAAACATATACTCAGCCTCCCATCGGTTTTTAAAGGCTCTATTTTCAGAATCAACTTTTCTCTTAAGCATCGTGTGGGCTAGCTTCGCAATAACTTGCAAGCTAGACTTGATTAACGCGGTAATTGTTCGGCAAGGCAGGTGAAGCGCTGCATTATGGGATCTGTAGTTTATTGTGTTACCAGCGCTTCATATACCCGGGCCATTAATAACAATAATACAGTATATAAAATGATCTCGCGGGCCGGATATAATTACACGCCGGGCCGGATGTGGCCCGTGGCCCTTGAATTTGACACATATGGACTAAATAGAACTTGAAAAGATATATTTTTTTGTACATCGAGCCCGCGTGCTAATGTGGTTTTGCCTGCATGCCTCAATAAGTGACCCTCCCCTCGCTCTTACTTTTTTACCGTTCATCTAATGAATACACTGAGTATGGCTTTACCAAAACAATCATTGATTGCGAATAAAGTATTCATTATTCGAGTATGTAGATCAGGGTATATATATATATATACATTTACATATATATATACCCGCGTATCGCAGCGGAGACGTAGTGTGTTAAATAAGCTATGAAAAAGATTTGTTTCTTACTGCATCAATAAACAGCTCGTCTTCTTCTTTATCTGAGACCTGACACACTGCATGCACGGGTTTTTTTTTTAACACTGTCTTCCTTTAGCGGGACATTCACTTTTTCCACTGTGTGCTTTGTTTCTGCAGTAGCTGTACTTATTACATACTTATCTTGTATTTATCAGACGCTTCATATTTTTTTGCTGCCTTTTCAATTGTGTAATTCGGTTTTTGTTCAGCGCTCTTCGGAACTGCTGCTTTTTGTCTGTGCACTGCGTCAGTTCACGTGAGCCACTCGGTGTACATGCATCGAAGTTTCCCAGCTGTGCTGTTGCTATGTCGTGCTATGTCCATGGCTGTATCTAATGCTACCGAAGTCCCGGTACTTAAAACTTTCTCTCGCAGTTTCGCTGAGTTTGTGCCAAACACCACCCTGACTATGTCATCTTCCTCTGCATAAGCACAGTCCTTCACCCGTGAATATTTACCCGTGGCAGTTTGCTATTGGATTGCCGCTGACGGACGGCCTTATATGGGCAGGCACTAAATTACAAACGCCAGCGGCAGCCTGTCTATGAACTTAATTTAAAGTGTAGGTTTACACTGTGCTTTGTTTCCGAAGTAGCAGAACTCATGAATATGGTTGTATATATCACTCGCTCGCTTCTTATTGTTTCGCTGCCTTCTCAATTATATAATGCATGTTTTCTTCAGCACTTTTTGGGGCTCTTCCTGGTTTTCTACGTACTGCGTGATTACGTGGGAGGCGTGATGATGTCAAACTCCGCCCCCACGGGTTTCAAGCTCATCCCCATTACAGTAAATGGAGAAAAACAGCTTCCAGTTATGACCATTACGCGTAGAATTTCGAAATTAAACCTGCCCAACTTTTGTAAGGAAGCTGTAAGGAATAAGCCTGCCAAATTTCAGCCTTCTACCTACACGGGAAGTTGGAGAATTAGTGATGAGTCAGTCAGTGAGTGAGTGAGTGAGTGAGTGAGTGAGTGAGTGAGTGAGTGAATGAGTGAGTGAGTGAGGGCTTTGCCTTTTATTAGTATAGATTGTATTACAAATTAAAAATGACAAGTTTTTTCAATACAAAACACATACTTTGAATAAGTAAAAATTATCAAGAATTCTGCTATGATTAATCATTCTTTATTATTAATTGGAGCTATTAATCAATTAATGCAAAGCAATTGTGTAACTACGTTCGGTGACTTTATATTTAATTCCAATTATTTGACTAAAATAAGTAGTTTGTTTTTTAAAGCCAGAAACAGCCCTTTTTATAGCTTCACTTAAACACGGATTGATGTTTAGTTTGATAATGTCTTTTTACACTTGACATATGACTCACAACACTTTCACAGCATAACACACACACAGCACAATCCTTTTCTTGTACAAATCCATATTTATTCATCCAAGAGTCTTGAAAAGAGCAAACATCACATTTTTGTCTTTTTGAGTCATTTTAGGGCAGTACATTACTTAATAATACCAAGAGGTTTATTTTAATATACCACGGTCTGCACTGAACATACAGTATGGTTTCCCTTAACTTTGAGTCGCATACGCAAAACATGGGTGGGGGACATGGAGCGCAAACGCATGCGCTGTAATTGAAATATAATAACAAGAAGTTTGTTTTAATGTACCATGGCCTGTACTGAACACATGGTTTCCAATTACATGTGAGACGCATACGCAAAACGTAGGTGAGGGCACAAACGCGTTTCCTGTAATTAAAATATATCTTTTTATTATATTTCAATAGTATATTTCATAGGTTGCTGACCCCTGGTCTAGATCAAAGTATTTTAGAAAAATAAGCAGTGGTCTTGACACTAGAAATGATTTTGGGGTTGGCTGAAAGTGAACTGGGGGATAGGAGGGTATCTAAAGTGGTTTCTCTTCCAGAGGCACCATTGAGTCTGGAGTCAGGAGGAGAAGCTGATTTGAAAGTTTGCTAGCAAGAGAAAAATGGCATGGCTATAGAGAGATGAAAGGTTAGAAGAAAGAGTGTTTGGTGGAACAGAGGAGGAGGATAAGATGGCACAGCAATTCAACCCAGTGAAGCTAAATATAAAGGGAGAGTTAGAGTTTTTTGCACCAATGACTTTCTTTGCATTGTTACATGTGTGGTGACTAGGCATGGACATCTTCTTCTTGTTGCGAAAAAAATTATTGTAAGAAACTTACACTGGACTGAAGTAAACATAACTCAAATAAATCCTGATGACATACAGTTCATATTGTAAATATATACTGTATCTTCCTATTCTGAGATATAAATTGTCTTGGCAGGCTAGATTTGTGAATACAAGTAAAACAATTGCATTGTCCTTCAGAATGCAATACAATTATTTACATTAAAGTGACAGAGAAAAACAGATACCTCAAAAGAAATGTATTTTCCACAAGTGGAGTTTTAGCATTTGCCACTCACTGCAGACAAAGATATGCAGGCGACTCGACCAATTTGTAACATTATAATTGAAATGATTGATTTTTCACAATGTGTAACATTGATAATGTGTGTAAATACTACTGTGTCACATATTTATTTACCAAAGTTCACCACTCTGCAATAATATCAAAGGTAAATACAGATACTGCAAATCACTTATTGCTTATTCAGAGTTTGTCTTGACCATTGCAAAGTTAAATCTTCTAGGGTGTAGATTAATTCAAGAAAAGATCTTCATTCCAAGTTTTAATCTCTGAGATTATTCCCACCAAACAAAGTTTTTTTACACTGTACTATCTATTGTTTGCATCTAAAACAGGATTATATATAAATAAAAGAGGAGTAGGATGTATGAGCCAATGAGTTGGACACATTTTCAAGGCTTACAAAGTGCTTAATCAAAATGTAATACATTAAAAGGTACACAAGTTGTATTTAAGCACATTACCTAAAAGATATAGTTTGTTTAAAGCACATTTACATTACTCATTTAAATGGGAAGACACAGCTTAGAGTGATGTATAAACACTTAAAGCTAAATTTGTTTTTTATTAATATGTAATTGGATAAAGCAATGAGATATTTAAGAGAAAGCTAAAACAAAGTCAGAAACAGGCAGAAGGTTGTACATGAACAAGAAGAACGTAACTCCCAAGTATGCAGGCAAAGCGTTTTGGTCAAAAGAGAACACAAAATCACACAAGGGAAGCTGGAAGTTTGTAAACTAAAACTGCAAAGCCTTAAAAAAAGTTCAGTAAACTACTGCTTACTTAAATAAAGTGCTACTGTATATGTGTGTGGGGGGCATTGAAAACTGGTTATTTGTAATATCGATTACTATTGTTTTTTAATTGTTATGGTGGTCAGTGGTTAGCACTGTTGCCTCATGGGTCCAGGTTGCTGTGTTCCAGCTCTTGGTCATTACTTTTGTGGATGTTGCATATTCTCCATGTGCCTATGTGGGCTGTCATTTTGGTACTCTTCCCGCATTACCAAAAATATGCTTATTAGATTAATTTGCTACTCTAAAGTTTTACTAGTGTGGGTGTGTGCATGAATGAGTTCCCATCCAGAGCTATAACTTGTTATGCACCCAAAGCTGCCAGGATAGCCCTAAATTAGATTAGGAAGGTCTGAGAATGTATGTGTTACTTATTATGTAAACTGAGATAAAGGATAATGGCTGAATATATACTTATTAATGTGGCAAATATGTTTTTAGTGAGTTTTTTTTAAATACTCACAGATTTATCAGCTACTGGGAAATCACAGATGCACAGCAAAAGGCAAAATGATGTTTTGGACAGTTATGCACCTTTGCATAGAAAGTTGTTAAATCCATAGACAAGCTACTTGTTCTTCATCAGATTTATAAAGGCTTTTGAGGCATTAAAATAACCTACTACCCATCGATGCCCTTCACACCTTTTGGGGTTGCTCTGAATTAGATGGAAAAAGGTCATATTGATAAACATTTTATCAGAATTCTTACTTTATCTCTTAATTGGAATTTGTGAATGTGTAAAAAGGGTGCTTATTAGAAAGCTTAACTGAAACAAAATATTGTGTGATTATATTTAGTGATAACTGGCAGGAGTTTATCATAATATGCAAAGGTCAGTTTTATTTTTTTTGACAGGAAGATAATGGTAGACAGAGATAGAGTGATAGACAGAGACAAAGAGAGAGTGATGGAATGAGAGAAGGGAAGATGGATAAGGAAAGAAAGAGACAACAAAACCAGGAGAAATGAACACAAAGCAATTAAGCAGAGCGCATTTCTAAATTATTCAATAATTATAGCTTCTGAAAAATACACAGAAAGGAAAAAAAAAGATCATGTTACAGGGGTATTAGCCAGGAATAAATAAGTCTTACACAATACATACAGAGGTCATATTCAAAAGTGAGAAAATGCCTTTAAATCGTCAACTTAACAGTGTTAATAACAGGCATCATCTTGCCTAAAATATTTTGTGCAGGTTTTCTTAGTAATCTTAAACAATGATGTGCACATAAGACAGCAACTAGTTGCAACTTTGGACAAAATACATGCCATATGTAATTTCTTTAATCATGAGAGGTGAAAACTTCTCAGAGAATCAAATCTGTCATGTCTAAGAATTACGCAATAAATTACACAATTTTCAAAGAGAAGTGAGGGTAACCAAGATTAACAGTGTGCTCTGTTACATACTTTTAAGGTGCATATCGAAAACTAGACACAGCCAAAGAAAGTGTGGGAGAGTTAGTAAAGCAGATGATGTAATTTCTTGAAAGCTGCTGAACCATTGTTGTAGTTTTTGAATTGTTGCCTTTTCACTATGAAATCCTTTTTGTACTGCTGGTGACAGCAGTTTTCAGAGAGAATAGAACCCAAAGATGGCATGGAAATGTTAGAATTCACACAGTGGCCATAACTTGGAAGACTTATTAAATAAACAAAGCTTAAGGCATGTTGCCAGAATTGTAGTCAAATAACAGAGAAGTAAGTCATAAGCCAAAAGTGGTGCATGTAACAATAGTCAAGAACACAAGAAGTAAAAAGTAGCTGTAAGCAGTAAATAAAAAAATAACAATATAAAATTAAGTTTTTTTTTTCTTTGTTAACTCAATCTTGGATGCCAGGAATGAGTGGCATTGGCTTTTAAAATATTGCACTTGTGATGTCGTGATTTGCAACCTCAGGATCCACATCCTCTACATAAGAAAAATCAATAAGAGAAATTGTCTATAAGAAAAACAAGATGGCGCTGCAGAAGAACATGAATTTTATTTAACAATGTTAAAAACACAAGGAAATAAAAAATAAATAAATATAACCTGTAGATTCATTGGCCTCAGTAACACAGAGAAGCAAACTGGAATCATGTTTAGAAGCCAAGGAACAGTTGGAAAAAATTAAAATCATAAGCCAGATCATGACATAGCCTTCCTCTTAATGCATGACCTCCGGATGCACCTGTTACGATTTTGAACCTTTTAAAATTTTCATTGTTTTTTTTCCAGCCTTCCTGGGTTATTTTGTGGATTTAATTTCACTTTAAGATCTTAAAAATAAATCATATCATGACCTGCCTCCCTTTCATTTTTCATGGGAGCCACCAAGTTGTTATAATGCAGTGACCCATTGCTAAAGGGTGTGGTCTTCATGGGCATGGTCTTGGATGTCATGACCTGTGACATCAGTAGTGTATCAGGGCTATATCATAGACTTCTCAATGAGTATGTTTACATGCACACACATAACCAGATTAAGGTGAATAACCCAGTTAAGGTAGAAACCTGGGGCCTCATGTATAAACGGTGTATATGCGCAAAAATGTTGCATACACCCGTTTCCACGGTCACTTCGAGATGTATAAAAACTAAATTTAATGTACAGCCACACACATTTATATGGCAGGGTCTCCCCTTGTTCCTCTGGTCTACTTTTCTTATTTAGATTCACATCTATGATGCAGGTTTTATCAAATATACCAAAATGAATTACGTATCATTTAAACATTTAATTCACTTGATTGTAATCATTCAGTAACAATATAATGGTGCATGGGATGGCCAAACTATTTCAATTACCAAGACTGCTTTAGTGTTGTTAGAAGACATCGCAAATGGAAGAATTAGAAGAGAGGACATATTTACAGATGGTGACGACTGGCTACTAAGTTGAATTCTATTTCCTCTTGGAGCTGTGTGTGGAACTGGTGCTGGCTTTGCAAAGGCACACTTTGAGGAATTGTGCTCAACCTGCTCCTTTGTAAGTTCTGTCCACTCTTGGGTTTTTTGCTGCAGGATTTTTTCAACTTGAACTTGCTGACCACTCAGGTATTTCACAATCATCACTGAGTTGTGCCGTGCCAGCTGTATAGGATGTCATTATCTGCTTGTCATCCAGATATATAAGATTTCCTTACACGGTGGCTGAACTGACAAATGTACAAAGTGCAATTTGCAACAACTTCCGGTTTTCTAAAAGTAATCACAGCGGTCAACTGCATGTACATTGCTGTTGCAATGAAGCCAGACAAGTTACATGAGCCAGGGATGAATCACCCAAAGAATGAGCTGACAATACATCATAAATAGCTAGAAAACCTATACAAATGTCAGCTCCGCACAGCTGCAGGTGCTTTTTCCAACTAGTGCGGCAAAAGGCAAGCAGTCTTTTTAAGGATAGCAAGTCACCTCAAAGTAAACAGCAGAGAATTGGTCTGTTTTGGCGCTTGGTCCTTTCGCTATGCTATAAAGGCTCCTTCAGAGAATGAATTTGCTTATTTAGATAGAAAGCATTTTCTCTATTAATGTGTTGCTCTATAGTGCATAGGAAGTGTGTCGCAGTGTACAAGAATTTACCTAAAGAGATGTGCTATGATAAACCTGACCCTGACCCAACAAATGATCAGCCAGATCAGACACCGCTACAACTTTGTTTGATTGTAATTAGCAGAATGTAAAAACAGTTAATCAGATGCAGCATTTACTTTTTAACCAATTTATTTAATTTGTGGTCAATATCATATAGTACAACCCTTATATTCCTTAGTTCATTGGCCACATCTCTAACAGTGTCCAAAATTGCATTTTGTGACTCCTCAATAGTCCATCAGCACAAAGCCAGATGGCCTCCCAGCGGTCTCCAAGGCAGAGGTATGTGTGCAGCCAGCACCCAAAGACATACTTGACACAGCATCATCATCACCACCTGACCATTGTGCGGAGGTCAGTTTTTGTAATATTGTCTGTAACAGAATAAACAAATCAGTGGGCTGTGACTGACCTTTTCACCTCGACTGTTATATCTGACCACTTCTTTTTACTGTTCTGTTCTCCAACATGCTTTTCTTTCTTATACCACTACGTGAGCCAACAAATACTGCATTTTTCCTTGACTCCACTTCGCATTTGCTGAAAATTCTTCTATTTTTCATGTGCCTTTTTCATTGTTTTTTAACCAAACACTGAACGGAAGGTGATATTCATATTGATTTGCATATTAAAATATGCATAATTCTGGGAGGAGTCAGGGTGGGGCTATAGGCGCATGCATGTGCATTCAATTTCACGTTCGGTGGGATTTATATTGAGGAAGCACGTGGAACTTGGAGTACGCACAGATTTATGCATCTGGATTTTTTTGTGCATACGCACATTTACACTTTTGTCCATACTCGATGTTTTAGTGTGAATTCTCTGGAAACAGCATTATACATGAGGCCACTGGTCTCTTAACAATCTAGGTTTACATGGGAAAGCAATCTTCAGAAGTTTTTCTTTGTCAAAAATGCTCCAACATCATTAAACTGTGCAGAAAAAGAGTTAAATGTCGTCATTGACAACTGTGAATCTGAAAACTAGAATGATACCTAAGATAATTTTCTTGTGTTTCTTAAAAATATGTTTTGTCAAATTGACACTTTATACATAGGGTTCTGTTACTGAAATGCACACACCACACTCCTTTGTGCTTGGCTGTGTGAGTGAGCCCTACGAAGGACCCGGTACGTGTGCTTCTTGCCATATACCTGCTCATGCTTTGATAATAATAACACAGGTATTTTTACTACAATATGATAAGTATTGCGTAAGGCTACTCATTACTTTAAAAAGTAATCAGATTACGTAATGCTCATTACTTTTTAACATGTTACCCTACTTCTCTTAAGATTGTGTTGCTGAATGTAGCACGTTCAGCTCATTAAGATACATTTATTGATTTCTGGTATATTGAGACAGATTATTTCAGCCAGGAGCTGGATTTTTTTAGATCATCTATCTCCTGGTCCATGTTTCCTTTCTGTCTTTGCCATGTTCCTTTTCTGGGAGAACAGCACCCGTTGAGCTTGTCAAGATTTTATCTTTGAAATTTATTTAGTAAATCAGGCAAATTAACATGATCTGCGCAAGCCCAAAAATAGTTCTTAGGGCTGTAGCACCACCAATGAACCAAATATTCAATATGAGCAGCACAAAGTCATGAGTTTAATATTAATATACAGTATATCTAATTTTCCTTGTTCCTCTCTATTTGAAGTTGTAATACGGACTTTTCAAGGTTTGTTGTACAAACATTGTGGATTTCCAAAAGAACATTAAAAAATGAGGCCTGTACCTCCGATTTAGAGCCTTACTTAGCAGATTTGTGTAAAGAAATGCTACTGGGGCTCCTTCATGTGCTTTTATAATGTCCCTCTGTGACTTCTCTTTTCATATTTAGCCAGGTCAAAAGTTTTCTTTTGTTTTAATTTTCTTTCCTTTTAATTATTCTGGTGTATATTTGAGAGGAGTTCTTGTTTGTTATATTATAGATATATATATATATTATATGAATTATTATATATTGGGTGGAGTGGTGGCCCTGAGGATAGGGATCTGCGCCGGCAAACCTAAGGTTGCCAGTTCAAATCCTGTAAATGCCAGAAGTGATTCCACTCTGTTAGGCCTCTGAGCAAGGCCCTTAACCTGCAATTGCTCCTCCCTGGGTATTACTTTAACCTGCATCCAGCCGTACAAGCAGGTCCTCCAACTTGTATGGGAAAATGTGGGGGTTGGTGGCAGGATTGGCACTCCAGCCACTGTAAAAAACCTCACGCTCCATTTGAACTAGTGTGGTGCTGAGGTGTCACCCATTGCACAGCTGTGCTTGGATCCTAAATTGGGATCCTGAGGTAGTTTGTCATGTGGTGGGTGTGGCAATGTCCTGTATCAGTGCAGGCTTCCAACCTTACTCTCATAATATTATTATTTATTTACTGAATTCTTGACAAAAGCCACATTTCCTCCTGCTGACAAAGAGAGTGTTGCTTGTCTATCTAAAGTGCTATCCATCCAGCTTTCCAGCCTGTAGCCACCTAAAGCTTTAATAGCCAGATGAGGCCTTGCCTCCTTAATGTAAGCCCTTGGAGAAAACTAGGACCTAGTTTTTCTATAAACAAAATGACTAATCGAAAGCAATTTTTAAATAGCTTCACAAAAAGTTTAGAAGGAATGAGAAGAACGTGTTAAAAACCTCTGGTTCCAAAATAATGAAACAGTTTTTCAAAAATAAGAATGATCCATCCATTATCTAATCTGCTATATCCTAACTACAGGGTCACGGGGGTCTGCTGGAGCCAAACACAGGGTGCAAGGCAGGAAACAAACCCCAGGCAGGGCGCCAGCCCACCACAAGGCACACACACACACTAGGGACAATGTAGATTCGCCTATACACCTAACCTGCATGTCTTTGGACTATGGGAGGAAACCGGAGCACCCAGAGGAAACCCACGCAGACACAGGGAGAACATGCAAACTCCACGAAGGGAGGACCCGGGAAGCAAACCCGGGTCTCCTAACTGCGAGGCAGCAGCGCTACCACTGAGCCATTGTGCAGCCAATAAGGAAGATGTATTTGTAAAATATGAATATTTTCAAAAAACAAATAAAGAGCAAAAAGGAATAAAAGGTGTGCCCAAAGGCAACCCAGAATAATGCATGCCAGTCCAAATTCCAAATCCTTGGTCAAGAAATTGAGGCACAATAATCAAAAAACAGAAAATGCAATAGTTACAGAGAATATTTCCCAGAAGAACAGTAATGCTAAACTGAAACATTGAACACAGTGCTGGGCTGATATATGCAGAGGGTGGTACTTCAGATGACTCCACAATGGTGGACCCATCTGGTACAGTACCAGACACACAACATAGGGTAGGTGTTCAAATATATGAATACAAATGTAATATATATAACTAGTAAAACATTACAGGACAATAAAAGAGATCCTGACTAAAACAAGACAAACGTAGCCAGATCATGACATTAAATCAAAACCAGTCTTGCTTCTCTAAAAGGAAGCTTTCACATTTTCAAATTTTATGTATTGTTTAGAATTGTCAAAAAAAAACAAAACAAATTGGATGTACAAACCTTATTATGGGTTAGTTGCTTTGTTGCAACAACAAAGAGTCCAAACAGACAGCATTTATTGAAAAATCAATAACAGGCTCTAGAACTCACCTACTAAGGGAGATTAATGGAGATCTTATAGTAGAATCCTTAATGGCTTACTTCTCTGTCACCTGTTCCTACAGTATGTGAACAGAGTAAATATCTGCTGTCACAGAAACGCACATAGGGAAAGAAATTTGACACAGAACACTAATGCCTCTCTCTTATGCAGCAGGAAACAAGTAGAAGATTAAGACACTTTTTGCACCTTTTGCAACTTGGTTCAATATTCAAACAAAAAACAAACTTCTTCCGGGTGTATATGATTCTTGATAATTTGTCTACTTGCAGCATTTGTCATGGATGGACTTATGACCTCCCAATGCCAAGACTCCCTCAGTCCATTGCATTCTGTGTTGTTATTTTACATAGCCTATGGAGCTGAGTGGCAGCGTAGTGAAAAGAGAACATATAAGTTTCATTGTATTTTGTACACATAGAAATGCATTTGAACTGAACTGATACTACATTGTATTATTAATAAAGGCCTTAGATTTTTGAAAAAGCCAAGCCACTTTTTAATGGACTTGAACACACAATGCGTCAATCAGCACAAGCAGCAAGCAGCTTGCTATCTCATCCCCCACCAATACAGCTGAAGTTCTTCCAGCTCAAGTCTGTTTATCTGGGTGTGAGGTGCCTGGAATTCTATCAGGTCAAGTTGGGGAACATGCACTGGTAGAGGGTGAATAGTATATTGTTATTTGGAATACATACATTTAATATGTGTTCTGTGTCTACAATGGTCTAGGTAAATGTAGGATGACAGGAAATACAAGGCAAAAAAAATGTTGAACATATAACTAAAACGGAAACTTTTTTCACGTTATAGTAGTACAGTAATCCCTCGTTTATCGTGGGAGATAGGTTCCAAGGCCGGCCGCAATAACTGAATTTCCGCGAAGTAGGGACACCATATTTATTTAATGTGTATTTGGATGTTTTTAAACCCTCCCTGTACTGTTTACAATCCACCCTTTACTCTATTAATAACAGGGACCTACCTAACATTTCCTAGGGCAACTCTTCCACGGTTTCCGAAGGTGTATCCGTAGTAGTAGTAGGAACTGGCTCTTTTTTGCGAGGCTGCAAAAGCATTGTGATTGGCAGTTGCTGCCGCTGCTTCTTTTTCCGGTCGAAGAGCAGCTTGTAGGCGGTCATGACGTTGTCGATCTAGTTGCAAAATTGGACCGATTGAACCATATCGTCGTCCCATTCCTGTGACCACTCTTGCAGATTCTTAGCCAGTCTGCAGATCTCAGCGAGCCGTTCCAAAGTCAAGTCAGTTGGGGAAACAACTTCTTCTGTTTCTTGCTGCTCTTCTTCTTCTTCACTCGCCTACTTCGTCAACTCTTCGAGGTCTTCGTCGGTTAGTGGCTGGGAGTGGCAGTCTAGTAGCTCGTCGACGTCATCCATAGTCATGTCTGCAAAGCCCTCACCTCCAAGGATCACAGCCAACTGCACAGTTTCTGTGCTGCCGAGTGTTGGATTTCGGCAGGTTTAAATCCTTTGTCATTGTAAACAACCTCGGGCCACAACTTCTTCCAGCTGGCGTTAATGGTGGCAGGCTTCATCTCTTGTAATGCTTTCTGGATATTTTGGAGGCACGTAGCAATCGTGTACTGCTGCCAGTATGCCTTCAAGTTGAAATTGTCGTCTTCTTGGGCGGCATCCACAGAAGAAACCAGGTTCGCCAGAGCATTCCTCATGTATAGAGTCTTGAACGCCCTGATAACCCCCTGATCCATAGGCTGAATTAGTGACATCGTATTGGGCGGCAGGAACTCCATCTGTACCCCCGAATACGACAGATCAGTAGCGTGACCACCAGCGTTATCCATAATGAGAAGGACGTTGAATGGCATGCCCTTCTCTGCTAGATACACCTTCACTTGCGGGATAAAACACTGGTGGAACCAGTCAGAGGTCAGCATCTTCGTTATCAAAGCCTTTGGACTGTACATCCAATGTACGGGAAGCAGATTTTTGTTTTTGTTTTTTAAAGCCCTTGGGTTTTTAGACTTGTAAATAAACCCTGGCTTTAACAAAAATTCCGCAGCATTGCCACACATCACGAGGGTCACACAATCTTTGTATGCTTTAAAGCCAGAGGCTTTTGCTTCCTCTTTGAACAGGAAAGTTCGCGACGGCATTCTTTTCCAAAACAAGCCCGTCTCGTCCATATTAAAAACTTGTTCGGGCCGATATCCACCTTTGGAGATCATCTTCTTGAAAGTTTCATTCACGTAAGTTTCAGGAGTGATCGTGTCAGGTGAAGCAGCCTCGCCTTGCAGGGAAACGCTTTTTAGGCCGTAGCGTTTCTGAAACTTTGCAAACCACCCTTTGCTAGCAGAAAATTGCTGTTTCTTACGTGGTGAATCACTGGACGTCCCTGGTTGCGGATCTTCTACATCTTCTTCATCTTCTTCATCTTCTTCGCGGTCGCCACTGTCGTCCTCTGGTTCCTTAGCGGCAAAGGTCTCGTACAGGCTCCTAGCCTTTGTTTGGATAATGTTCGAATCCAAGACTATGTTCTTCTTTCAGCAGTCGGCTATCCATACGGCCAAAGCAGATTCCATATGGACGATTGTATTATTACGAGCCGTAACCACTCTCTTCGCCGACTTGTGAAAGGTGATGGTAGCTGTCTTCCTAATGTTCGCCTCTTCCTTCTTGATTATAGCGAACGGTGGATTTGTTCACGCCATATTGGCAGGCCACAGCCGCAAACGTTCTCCCTTCCTTCAACATATCCAGAAGTTTCACCTTCTCAGCGATCGTCATCATTCTTCTTTGGCGTTTAGGCTCAGCACCAGCCTTGGAAGAAGGAGCACGTTTGGGAGCCATTGCAGGGGGTGAAAATTGAAGCGAAGTTCAACACAAAAAAATCACACACAGTAAAGTAAACCGCTCAGCGAGAAAGCTTGAAGCAAAATGGCTGCGACAGAGAGACAAGGGGAGATGCTGTGGGATCTGGGCGTCAGTCAAAGCACCAATCACGGGCCCGATTAGAAAGCGGGAAGCTGTGATTTGTCGTCTCCCTCCCATGTACCAATCACAGCCCGTGTTACAATGAACGTAGTCACCAAACTGGTTTTGTTGTTCTTAGACTAGGAAATACTACTACTATACAGTATTTAAAAACCCGCAAAGTCGTGAATCCGCGAAAAGTGAACCGCGAAGTAGCGAGGGATTACTGTATTGACAAAATGCTGATGTGAAGTGTATAATGTGTGAAGACCAAATATCAAATAAACACTTTCACAAAATTTGACCTGGACAAACAGAGATGGCAAGCTGAATAAAATCAGGTAATAATAATAATAATAATTATTATTATTCCCATTAGAACACAGTTTCAAGTGGCAAATTAATATATACCTTGATTGTAAAGAAATATCCAGCTTGAAAAATGACAAATCTATTGTTTAACAAGAAAACATTTTGACTAAAAAGAGGCTAGGTCAGTCAAATTTCACTTCAGCTATGACAGGAAAACCGAAGGAATGGGGAATTAATCAATAAAACACTTGTAGTGACAGATGTAGCATCATAGTATCAATATGTCACTGTGATGAAGAACTTACTCAATTCTAAACTGATCCTGGATAACATTTATTTACCAAATAAGGACAACAGAAAATTCATGCAAAATATATTTCCATTAGTTTCCAATATTAGCATTAATAAATGTTTCATAGTTGGAGGCTTCAATTGTGAATTCAATCCAGATGTAAAAATGTCTTCTATAACATCTAATATGCAAAGACGTAGTTCATTGATGGTCATAATTTTTCTAATCCGTGGAGATGTTTTTTTCCAAATTGAAGAAAATATTCCTTCTTTTCATCAGTGCATTGTAGTTACTCAAGAACTAATTACTTTTCTTTTATTGATAATAACTTATTTCCTTCTATTAAATAATGCACTTCCATTCTCACCTAATTCAGGTGCCTACATCATTCTGCCCTACTAACTCAATTTAAAACTCTTTTTTTACTTTTTAACATTTTATTGATATTATTAAAATCAACAGTATAACAGTTTGTCAGAGTTTGTCTGAGTTTTTTTAACAATGTTTTTTTCCAAATGAGAAAATAAGGTAGATTGAAACTTTTTTTTTATTTTATTAATTTTATTGTAATCATTCCATACAAATCAATCAATTTTTACAAAAAGTAGTATTGAGAACAAGTCGACCCCCACCCCTGAGAGAGAGAGCATGGCCAACAGGGTAAAACTTAAGGCTTGTAAACATACCTAAATTGTTAAGTTTGATAAGCCAATACAGATGAATGGAGAAGAAAAAAGAACTGCAGAAATAATTGCTTCCTCTGTGCTTTAAGAGCTTATTCTAAAATATTACTGATTAGATCCTGCCATGTTTTGAAAAAAATCTGTACAGATCCTTTAACTGAGTATTTGATTTTTTCCAATTTCAAATAGTATAAAACATCAGTTACCCACTGACTTGAAAGAGGAGAGTTAGGATTCTTCCAGTTTAGCAAAATAAGTCTGTGTGCCAAAAGTGTAGTGAATGCAATCACAGTTTGTTTGTCCTTCTCCAATTTAAACCCATCTGGAAGATCACCAAACACAGCTGTTAATGGGTTTGAAACCTTTTTAGCACTATTTTATTTGAAATTTTAAGTTTTTGACAATATGAGTCAAATATGAGTCTGTCTTTCTTATTCAAATACTCTAATCCCAGTTTGAAAGTTTGGCACATATTTTACTCACCAATAAATCAATACTGTGATGGACTATACTGGTTTATGAACAGATTTATCCAGACCTGTCAGGTTCTTGTCAAGACTAATGGATGTGCATTCTCTCTTTGCTGATGTCCTGTCCAGGGCTGGTTTCTCCTTTGCACCCCAGTGTTACCAGACTCCCATGGTGAAGATTTTGTTAAATGGGTCAAAGGAAATGAATGGACTTACTTGAGCACATGCAATATTTCTTATTTAAGTATTACTTTTTGTTTCAAGTATCAGTTTCTCTTGACCAGGGTTTAGAACTAATTTTAATGTGTAATTGTGGCTGCTGATAGCTTATTATTATTATTATTATTATTATTATTATTATTATTATTATTATT
>JANRMT010062813.1:99661475-99718075 GCA_026402145.1 Polypterus bichir lapradei
TTATTATTATTATTATTATTATTATTATTATTATTATTATTATTATTACATATATGGCCTATTAGTGGTCTCATTATGGTCTAATTATGCCACATCAGTCAATTTTTAAAGTGTAGATTTTCATTTTTGCAGTCCTAATTTTCTGTCCTTTATTTTAATCTCTATTATTTATTTACAGATATTTTATTGAAGCTGACAGACATTATGGTTAACAGCTACAGGTACAAATAGGACCAGTTTGGCTGTCTAGCTTTTTTTCCTGATTGTTTAAATCTAATTGATTGGCAGTTAATTAATGTTTACCTGATGAAGAATATACCAGGAGACTGTATCCATAGTTCAAAAGACCTGAACGGGGCACAGATGTAAAGGATACCTACATCTCACTTATGGGCAAACCCCTTCGACTATGAGAGCTGTGAAGCTGCTGGTTGATTAAATGCTCATGGAGACTCCTGAGCGAGTGACCCTCAGGTTACATGTTTACTGTAACCATATTAAAGTAATCCCAGATCGTATGCAAGGCAGTGTCAATTTACAAAGGAAAGCCCATTTTACAGGAAGAGATGCATGAGGTTTGCTAAAGGAAAAGTATCTGTGTAGTTGAAGATAGTGTCCTCTTTCACTAGAAGGCTTTGTGGCCAAGACTGTGAATTCCTTTAAATTACCATGTATGTTATAGAGGCAGATGGTCTCAGATGTTATCTGCAGGTGGTCTTTCTTGCCAGATGAGGACTGAATGCCCTAACAAAGTTAACATCTCTTTAAAAACTTGTGTCTAGGCATCAGGGAGGCAATGACATAAAGATGGCTTATAGAGTATGCAGTATTAAATGAAAATATTATTCTTTGTTTTCACTGAAAAGTATTTACAACAGTTAAAACATGTAGATGCCTGGAAATAGTATTTATTAGTTATGGACGTAATGTGGTATGGTATGATGGTGACATGAATAGTGTTGCTGACTTGCAACAAATGTTATGATGTTCTCCCCATTGAACATTGAAAATTTGGAAATATAGAAAAAAATGAAAAACTCCAAAAATTTTCTTTCATATCTCTTATTTTTTACAAAAGCCATCTGTGAAGCTCCAGGACTGCTGTGGGTAACATAAACTTTAATTGTGATAAGAGGCCAACAGTTAAACTTTTGAGAGCACCATAATGAGTGTAAAGTCCTGGCACCCTAGGAAAAAGCCAGAAAAATTCACTTAGGAAGTATAGGCCAGCAGTTTGGCATCAGTGGGTCAGACCTTTGAACCCACACACTCCTGCAAATGCCAAGTGAGAAAAACCCGCTACTCAGAGTGAGAGAGAGAGAGGGTGAGGGAGTGCAGAAGAGAGGGAGAAATCATGGATGTCTGTCAGCAGGCCAGAAGATCTTATGATTGATAAGTATCAGGACAGATTTCAGCCCATTTAAGGATTGCATACTGACATGAGTGTTATTTATTATGAGGCAGCATTTACTCTGTGAATGCACTGTGAGAGACTTGTTTTACCTCTGTAAGAAGGCAGGCAATATGGACATAGACTGATTATGGTGTAGGAAAGGCAAGGACCAACAGAGTGAACTCTAACCTGGCCTGCCTTTGGAGATCTTGTGCAGGAATTTAGGCCATCCTATGCTATTCTGGCAATGTGTCCTTGTCCCTAGTAACCACTTGCCAGCAAGACACCCCTTCATAATGCATGTATAGGAATATAATACAGTATAAGTAACTATATAAATACAGTAGTTGACTAGGACTGCTTATGCAGTGACTACTGAAATATTGAGGATAATTCTACTGAGATTTTGCCACAGGCATTTTTTCAGCTTCAGTATTGTGCGTCCTGCTGATGCTGGAGCAGTAGACTGCTCATTTCTCTTATTATTGACAATGAATTTCTAATTGATATCACATTAAATTAGTCCATACTTATGTTGACTTTCATAACGTTATCAATTCTGTATTCTAACCTGGATTTGTCTTTCATATCTCTCTGTTATAAAAGAAAATCTTGAGACAAGACTTTTGCCAAGAGATTTTTTCAAGTCCCACCCTCCTCTCAACCAGTTTCAACCACAGTCTTCTCACTTCTTGTTCGTGTGAATGCTTTTGTCAGACACAGTTCCTGTGCTCTCAGCTCTTATAAATGTTTATGTTTTCCTCACTTTAAGTTCCCAATAAAAGAAGTCTTATTATGTCCAAATCTTATTGAAGAATTTCATCCCGAAGGATTACCAACAGAAGAGATGCGTACACGGGCAATCCTAGTACTGAGAAACGATGATGTCAAACGAATTAATGTGAAACTTGTTGATCGGTTATACGGCAAATTGGTTAAATGCGTATCAATAGACTATGCTGAAACAGTTGGTGGTGATATTGTGGAAAATGAAAACATCAACTTACAATATCCCATAGAATATCTACAACCATTAACACCGTCCGGTCTTCCACCGGCCTAATTACTGTTGAAAGAAGGATGTATTATAATGTTATTGCGTAATTTATGTATGAGTGATGGGCTATGCAATAGGAAAGATTAATTGCATTTAAAATTGGTCGAACAATTCTGACATGTAAAATTATAATGGGCACTTGAATGGTAATGTAGTATATATTCCGCGGATAACATTAGACACCAAGTTTGAACTTGATATGTCATTCGTATTAAAATGTTTACAGTTTCCCGTGAGAATAGCTTTTGCTATGACAATTAACAAATCACAGGGACAAACATTCGAAAAAGTCGGTTTATTTATTAGGGAGAAAGAAACGATATTCACTCACAGGCAGTTATACGTTGCGTTGTCACAATGTAAGTCCAAGCATGGAATCAAAATTCAATGCGATATTCATGAAAAGTTCAATCAAAAAATAGTTTTTTCTGAAGTTTTACAGTAAAAGTGTAAATTTAAAAAGTATTTGCGTGTTAATTTCAAAGCCAAACAGAACAAAAACGTATAACACAACAAATACCTCTAACGCAACATGAAACATAATTTTCTTTCAATTTATTACGTTTTACTATTTTTTACTATGGTTAATTACTCTCTGTAATTAAAAATAGTTCTATTATGCATATGTAACAATTCCCATGAAAATAGCAATCTGTTTAAATTGTACATCTGCATCTCCATACGCAAGCGACAGATCCATGAAGTGGCTAGTGCGTAGCACCTTCCCGGGGTTTGGCGAGCGAAGTGAGCAGGTGGCAGAGCCCCCTAGTGCAGTTATAAAATCATGTCTTATCATGTAAGAAAGCTAAGTCTCACAGTGAAAGCATACACTTTAAAATAAAGCATTATTTAAAATTGAAAATGAAAGCCAAAATTGAACTTTTTTAGATTAAAATAATGTTGCATTGGCTTCATACCCAAATACATTTCTTCTTTTTGAAGACTGCCTAAATGGCACCTGTTCAAATAAGCCTCCAGCAAGTTATATGTTTTACATCACTACATGGCATTCACATTTCACTCCATCTGCCCTACAAAGTTAAACATATATAGAAATAAGAAGACATTCTCAAACCTCTTTAATCCAATTCAGTGTCACGGGGGCCATAGCTTGTCCAGACAGTACTGGACACAAAGCGAGAACCAGCACTGGACAGGTCAGCGGTCCATTGCAATATTGCAGACTTATCTCAATGGTTTCACCACTGAAGAATCTAAAGCAGTGTTGAAAAATGAGAAGTTTTACTTAAAATCTTGGAAAACTAATGGAAATTATCCAATGATAAGATTTTCTCTTCTTCTGATTGTGCAGAGTATGGTGTAATTCAGTTAGAAATAATACACCACACCGATCTTTCTTGAATAAGATTATTCAAAATATATTCTGGACTAGGGCCATATTGTGAATGCTTTAATATGACATATACTTTAGAAAACCCTACACGTAAATCATATTGCAAAAAAGCGTATTTATCAGATAGTTTTAGATATATGTTTATTCAAAATTCTCTGATATCATTATTCAGAGTAGCACCCGATGGGGCAACATTGTCAAGAAAAAATTGTTATGATATTGTGACAACCAGTCAAATAAGACAAACAGGAGCTGCTTTTCCCGGGGAGACTTCCAAATGCAGACTAACTTTTTATTTGATATGCCATGATATAAACACTGCCCTAACACTGACCGTTGTCTGGGTCACCTCCAAAACAAGTAAAACAAGTTGCCTTCGTCCTGTCTGCTTCTTGCCTGCCCTTTAACCAGTCGCTCCTTTCTCATACTGATGATGTCTTCCTACCAACTCCAATGCTTCTCCTGGCCAACTACACACTACCCCTTTTGCCTGGATGCACTGTTAATTAACCCTGGCCCCTGTCACTCAACTCTCTCTAGGGAGGTGCCCTGAGCCCTCACAAAGTGCGTTTCCCCAACACTCCACCCCAACCCTGCTTCCACTCCCAACAGCCCATGCAGTAGTGAGACACGTCACAATATTTTCTATTATACTGCTTGTCATAATCTACAGTATCTTACCTAATTGGGAGAACCCACTACTGCCCTTCAAAGTTGTAATAAAAATGAGAAAAGATCACATTTTGCTGTGTGGAATGATCAAATGCATTTTTTTAGAATATTTTAAGAATTCATTGGTGTTGTACTTTAACAAACCGGGCCACTGTTATGCTTTTTGATATCTGAATATACGGTATACGAGAGACTGCTGTACAGTAGGATTTTTATTTATGCAGCCTTCCAAATAGGCATGGGGAGACATGCTGGAGCTTGACTTTTTGGTAAATTTAAATGTATGAAAAATATTATTGTTTGAAATCTCATTTACTCTCTCTTTAATTGTTACCTGATTAATACAATTAAAAATTGGACACATCGGGTGAAGAAAATCAACTTCTCAAGCAGATCTTTTGTTTCTTAAAATTGTTACTGGATTAGGATCTGTTATCTGTTCAAGACTACCTGTCGTCAGGTTTTGGTTGGCATAGTATTATGTGTTATTGGCCTGTCCTGCCCAGCTTTTTATATTTCCGTTATCAATTTTCACCACTCACAAATAAAATAAGCTGTCACTCTGTGCGACTTCTCCTTGGACACTCATACTGGCTTGTTTTGAACAGCCAGCAGAAATCTTCTCCCTCTAATAACCTTCTATGGTGTAATAACAGATGGAACACTTTTGGGCTTTTTAGGCTGCTTATTGTGATAACATTTTACATTAGCAGCATGCTGTTCTGATTAACTGCAGGAACCCTAACATATCAACTATTTTAACAAAGGATCAAGATGTGCTATTCCGTTTAAAATTCCGAAAATGAAATGTACTCCACAGTGTTTCGCAACCCTTTATCAAAACCATCCTCTACCAATATACCTTAAATTAAATGCTGATCATATGCAGTTTACTCTAAATGCACTGAACAGCTTACTAATCTGTCACTTACGTTGCATTATCACGCTTCCTTTTTCAGTTTCTTTCTATTTGTTCAGAGTAAGAGGTGAATATCTAGCAGAATTGTCTGTTGTAATACTTTATTTTCGGGCTGTTCAAATATTTCACTTACTATTTAAATAGGTAACTGAAATAACCATAACCCTAACTAGAACTCTAGTTTTTAAATTACTACACTAGCCTCTAAATTTGTTTGTACTTAGTTTTATAAAGCTACTTTTCACAGAAAAAGTTATAATACCTTTAATAACACAAAGAACTGAAATGCTGATCAGGAGAGAAAGGTGTCAGCAAGGTGTTATGTCTGGGAGTCCCAAAGTTCCAAAATCACATACAAAAATCCACACTAAAAGCAGGAAAATCAACTTATACTACAAAGCATACACTGATCAGACACAACATTAAAACCTACCACTTAATATTATGTAGTTCCCTCTTGTGCCACCAAAACGGCGCTGCCCCAATGAAACATGAACTCCACAATACCTCTGAAGGTGTTCTGTGGTGTCTGGCACCAAATCGTTAACAGCAGATCCTGTAAGTCCTGCAAGTTGCAAGGTGGCCCTTCATGGATAAAATTTATTTTTACAACACATCCTACATATACTTGATCAGATTCAGATCTGCGGAATTGAGAGGCTAAGTCAAGACCCTGAGCTCTCTGTCATGTTCCTCAGACCATTCCTGAACAAATTTTGCAGTATGAGAGGGTGCATTATCCTGCTGAAAGAGCTCACTGCCATTAGGGAATACTGTTGCAATGAAGGGGTGTACGTTATCTGCAGCAATCTTTAGGTAGGTGGTATATGTCAAAATAACCAGGACCTAAAGTTTCCTAGCAGTACATTGCCCAGAGCATCACACTGCCCTCTACTGGCTTACTTTCTACGCTCAGTGCATCTTGCTGCCCTCTCATCAACAAATAAGCGATGCACATGCACCTGGCTGTCTGCATGATCTTAAAGTATTTGTGATTCATCAGACCAGGTTGCCATTGCTCTGTGGTCCAGGTGTCCAGTGCTGACTCTTACATGCTGTGACGGATGGCCGGGGCCCATGCCCGGCCAGGACGCCCCATACAGCATATGTACCAGGGGAGCAAGCATGGGAAACACAACATCTCCCCCTGGATGCTAGTTGGCAGCAGATTCTCTGACTCCCCCAGGGCTTCATGGGGGGCTGGAGTTTTGTGCAGCCCTGTTGGGTTCCGCAAGTGCTGCCAGAGGGTGCTGCAGCAGGAGCTGCTGGACCCTTCTGGGCACTAGTTTCGCCACACCCGAAAGTGCAGCAGGATGTCGGCAATCAAGCACCTGGAGTACTTCCGGGAGCCCAATAAAAAGGGCCAGCAACCACCACTCAGCGGCCAGTCGGGTGGAGGAGGATGAGGTTGCCTGGGAGGAGTGGTGGTCCAGGAGAAGAAAGTGTGTGGTGTGTTGGTGTTTTGGGACTGTGTTGTGGCTGGGGGACATGGGGAAGACGTGCCCTCCAGCTGAAGAAAAATAAAAGTCTTTTTATTTTATACATGCGTCTGTGTCTATCTGTGTTGGGTCAGGTGCCTATATAGCACCTTTTGTTACACTTGCGTAGTCGGCAGGATTCCTGTCCGTCTTTGGGGCAGGGACCTGCTCATAAAATTTTGTGTACGACCCGGCACAGCAGCGCGAGGCACGTGCCCAACGCAGCTGCGCAGAGATCGCGCCTCCGAGACAGCGCACCAAAGCAGGAAGCCGCAAGGACGACCAACAGGAAGCTCCAAGGACGCTGAGCTGATGGGGAAGAAAAAAGCCGGGCGGACTCAGAGGTCAGCCGACAGACACCGCCACGCTGGCCAACACCACGGGTTGCACCAGCAAGTAGTTGACGGGCCTAGGGGTGAAGGGCCTCCAGAGTGTTTTTCCATGTTTCCGTCTGTCTACTTCCTAGATGCCGAGGGGTGAAATACCTGTTGGTGGCCCGAGGACATGTGTCTGTGGCGTGGCGGTGGAGACAGCTCTTGGGAGAGTGAGGCTGGCCTGGGTCTTTCCTCCGGCCCGCTACATTGGTCAGAGGACGAGAGCCTGGGCGAGCTTCCCGGTGTGGTGTTCCATGTGGAGTAGCAGGAGTTCTTCCCCATGGCAGGTAAAGGGGTGGAGGATGTGTGTTGGTTCCCCACTGATAAAAGCTCAAAGGCGGGGACGACGGACCTTCACCCCATCCCCAAAGAACACCTGAAGGGGAGTGTGGGGAGTGCGCAGGGCCTCAATGGCATGTGGTCGGCGGGAGATAACGAGGTGAGTCCGAGTCCACCGCCAGCCGAGGAAAGTGACCTGCTTCAGGCTGCACGGGAATTGTAGGGCATTCCTCATACCCCTGCAGTCCCTTTTTTAGGTTTTCCAGGTTCTGCAGGAAGCAAGGGAAGGGCTGGAGAAGAAGCTCAGCACGCCGTTAGGGGTCATCCGTAACTGGTTGAAGCGGCGCAGGGCTGGCTTCTAAAGCTGGAATGATGCGGCGGTACAGGTGAGTGATGCCTGTGCCATACAGGAAAAGGGAGGGCTGAGCGAAGGAACTGCGGTATTGATTGGTTCTGCGAGCTAAGTAGCCACGCTTCCAACACAGGACGCCGTGGTGATGACTGGTGGATGCCGGCTGTCAGACCGAGTCCGCATGCCGTTATCAGTCTCGCGGGCGTCCAAAGGGGCGCAGACGGTACGGGGTCTTTCTTCTACCCATAAGGGGACCCAGACTGTCAGTGCAGCCCAGAGCAAGAGGAGAACCTGGTGGAAGAAATGGGAGACTCCCAACAGTGTGCAGCGCGAGCCCGTCTGCTTGAAGGCAGTGGAGAGCTGCGCTGCAAAGGGGCAGAGACGTCAGGTGCCCTCAGTGGAGCGGACAAGGGAGCAGGACTTTCCATCCTGCTTCCAATCCCACAGAGGTCGACTTGGAGGAGGGCATACCTGGGAGTCCCAAAGTACAAAAGTCCCAAAATCACATCCAAAAATCCACACTAAAAGGCGGCATTCTGTCAAAAACCCCAGCTAGATTCAAAAAGGGTGACAAACAATCTTTATAAAATAAAACATTTATTATCACAACATGCTCTTTTACACTGTGAAGCTCCAAAGAGCAAAAAAAAAAGGCATTAAGCAGTTGCTAGCAAAGATAATCCAAGGTAAACAATGTCTCAATACAGTAATCCAAGGCAAGCTCAAAAAACAAAACAAAAGGCCAAAATCCAGAAAACCATAATAAGCTCAGCAAAAAACACAAGTAAACTCACCTCTCCCTAGTGCATTCGAAATGAACCACCAGGAACTGTGGAAGTCCCTCCAGATTTACAGCATAGGCGAAAGGCAGTTCATGATGGGGATTTGCAAGTGGTCCCATCTCTTGGAGCATAGTACTGGTATGGAAAACAAAGCAACAGTAATCAAAAGTAACCTTAACATTCTTCAACAACTTAAAATTGAACAAAAAAAAAAAAACATAAAACAAGACCTTGAACCCCGGCGAGGAGAAGAATCAAGGGGAGATATAACAACATGGCGACTATGGCATAAAGGATGGATTGCCCAAAACTAAGAAGAAGAAAAACTCATTTATGTGAATGTCAGCCACTTTGAACATGTGCCAGCCAGGCTTTTAAATCAAGACAAGTCGCCTGAAGACGTGCTTTCCCTCCCTCGCTCTGAAGCATCTTTCATAGGCGCTACTTATCAGCTTTCACATCCTTACTGAAAGTATAATTTTTTTTATTTAAACAGAATGAAGATTTTTGATGTTTACATTGAAACAAGCATGTATTTTTATTAAAGCTTTATTAAAGCTTTATATCCAGACAATGCTATTATTAATTTACTTTTGCTGCAGTTAGTTTATTTGCTAATAAATACTGTTTACATAAACATCTACAGTATATTTTTCCTGCACATCTTGAGTGTCTGAGGAAATAAAACAAATACAGGGCATGTGGTCTGAGTAAATTGTCACTTCTTTTCCACAGAGTTAGACAGCTGAAGAGGGAATCTCCAATTGTGAGCAGCACATTAAGGAGTGACACGTGAAAGTAAGGTAAGGTAAAAGGCTATGATCTGCTGGACTTTTCTAACAATGCAAAAAAATGAATGGCTTTATCTTGCCAAATGCCACAGCAGCCTACTGTAAAATGGGATGATGTTAATGTAGGTAAAGATACGCGTGATGACGTCTGTAGGTATACAGGTAACTTGAGAAATTTGACAAACAGGCATAAATCTTCTTGAAGCAATGTCTGGAAATTGGGCAGATGCTGAAATCACATAACAAATCACACAACAGATATGACGTAGGTCATGTAATGCCCAAAACATCATGGAACACCCACAACATCAGTCACAAAATGTCCTCTAAGTCAGGTAACAATCCCACAACCCTAATCTTAGCCACAGTGTAACCAAGCCTTCAATGGTCATTTCATGACTGATGTTGTGTATGTTACATGATATTGGAGCATTACATGACTGACCTCATAGGTATTGTGGGCTGCAATAACATTCTGTTGACTTTTTGTGATAAGCTAGAATATTAGATTAGAAATATTCTGGACCGCTGAAAGATGTAGTAGTTAATACTTCAATATATGTAGAATAGTGAAATGTAGGGCTCAGATTTTATTTATATATCAGTGGTTGTAGATCTTCAACATCCAGGATCGCTACCTTCCCTTTCACTGAGTCCCAGAGGTATTAACTCAGAAATTATTTGGCTTGTATGTTTAAACAAGATAACCCTGGCAAAAATCTTAGACAAGTTAACTGATTCTGTCTCTGCATTTACTAGTAAAACAAGCTTCTTATATTGACACTTGCATCTTGTTGCTTTTACAGGCAATAGAATAGCTAGGCCTAGAAGACAAAGCAAGAGGCACCCACAATAAATGCAGTTCCACAACTGTCATTACTTGTTAAATGATTTGTTTAAGAAATGTGATTGTGTTAGAGCCTCACTCTGTTCATTAAATGGACTTTAAAGAGAAGATGAAATTCCAACTCCACTAAACTAAATGGTTGAATTGGAAGGAGTGTTTTAGTATACGGAAAGGCTAGAGAACTGGAGAGAGAGGCTGATGAACTTCGGATCATCCTGCCTGTCTTCAGTATGCTATTGGTGTTAAAGGTGACTGCCGTTATTGTCATGCCATCCAGACACAGCAGTGCAACATATACATAAATACAGTACAAGTACAAGATGCGTAAAGAGCGATACTATACTATAACAGATACATAAATAATTAAAAATAGGTAAGTGGATAGATAGTAATAACTTGAAATAAAACTCATAATAAAAACAACAGTAGTGACATGTGTGACTAATGTACTGCATATAAATTTGCTACATGCGGCAGATCTGAGGGCAGGGGGACAGCACATAGTTCATAGTTCATAGATGCTACACATTGGTAGTGCTTGAAACGCTATGTAAATATGTCTATGTAAAAATGCTTTGAATAGTTAGAAAAGCGCTATATAAATGTTATTATTATTATTATTATTATTATTATTATTATTATTATTATTATTATTATTAGCCTTCCTTTGTCTGGATCTGGGGACATTCACCTGTGCTTTTTTTGTTGCCTGAACTATTATTTTCTACATTTGTGTTTGTTACATTTCTATGTCCCGGGTATGCAGCCACGAGGTCATTAAGAACACATTAACTATGCATTAGTGTGTAACATCACGGCAACATTTTGTGAATAAGCATGCAGAGCATTGCTAATGAAGTTTGCTTAGTGATGATGTTAGACCTTGTTTGTAATAATAGTACATATAAAACATGAAAAGAAAGAAAGTTGAGGAGGAACTACAAGCAACAATATTTAGAAGGCAACGTAAAAGCCAGAAATGGTCACAAGAGTGATTTAATAAGCTACTTTGTATTAAGAAAACTAAAAAGGAAGACAATGGAAAACCTAGTTAGGGTAAAAATAAAGAAAATTAGGTTAATTAAGACAATAATTAAGTCACATAGTGAGAACACTGAAAAGGCTGTTGAATGCACAACTGTTTACATCAACTTCTGTATGGACATTGTAGTTCCAGTAAGAACAGTACGCTGCTATGCTAACAACAAGCCATGGATTACAAGTGACATCAAAGGCCTTTTGAACCAGAAGAAAAGGGCTTTTAAAGACGGTGATCAGCATGAGCTCAAGCGCGTGCAGAAGGAACTCCGAGTCCAACTCAGGGCGGCGAATGAGCAGTACAGGAGAAAGCTGGAGCAGAAGTTGCAGAACAACAGCATGAAGGAAGTGTGGGATGGGATGAAGATTATCACTGGCTGCAGCTCGAAGCGGGGTGCCGCCATAGAGACAGACATGGAGAAAGCAAACCAAATGAACAACTTCTTTAATAGGTTTGATCACCCTAACCCACTCTCACCTCGGAGTACTGCATCCTCCAACCATCCTTCTGCTGATACCAGCAGAGGTGAGACATACCCACCCACAATTACAGCAGCCCATGTGAGCAGAGAGCTGAGAAGACTTCGTGCCAGCAAAGCAGCGGGTCCAGATGGTGTATCACCACGACTGCTGAAGGCCTGTGCGTTGGAACTGGGGAGTCCTCTACAGCGCATCTTCAACCTGAGCCTGGAACAGCGAAGAGTCCCAAGGCTTTGGAAAACATCTTGTATCACCCCAGTCCCAAAGGTATCACGTTCTAGTGAGCTGAATGACTTCCGGCCTGTTGCTCTGACGTCACATCTGATGAAGACCATGGAGCGGCTGCTGCTTCACCACCTGAGGCCACAGGTCCGCCACGCCCGCGACCCTCTGCAGTTCGCATACCAGGAGAAGGTGGGAGCGGAGGATGCCATCATCTATATGCTACACCGATCTCTCTCCCACTTGGACAGAGGCAGAGGTGCTGTAAGAATTATGTTTTTGGACTTCTCTAGCACCTTCAACACCATCCAACCTCTGCTCCTTAGAGACAAGCTGACTGAGATGGGAGTAGACTCACACCTGGTGGTATGGATCGTGGACTATCTTACAGACAGACCTCAATATGTGCGTCTTGGGAACTGCAGGTCTGACATTGTGTTCAACAACACAGGGGCGCCGCAGGGGACTGTACTTTCTCCAGTCCTGTTCAATCTATATACATCAGACTTCCAATATGACTCGGAGTCCTGCCACGTGCAAATGTTCGCTGATGACACTGCTATTGTGGGCTGCATCAGGAGTGGGCAGGAGAAGGAGTATAGGAAGCTAATCAAAGACTTTGTTAAATGGTGCAACTTAAACCACTTACATCTCAACACCAGCAAAACCAAGGAGCTGGTGGTGCATTTTAGGAGGACAAGGCTCCTCCTCGACCCCGTGATCATCGGAGGTGACTGTGTGCAGAGGGTACAGACCTATAAATACCTGGGAGTGCAGCTGGATGACAAATTGGACTGGACTGCCAATACTGATGCTCTATATAAGAAAGATCAGAGCCGACTATACTTTCTGAGAAGGTTGGCATCCTTCAACATCTGCAAGAAGATGTTCTACCAGACGGTTGTGGCGAGTGCCCTCTTCTACGCGGTGGTGTGCTGGGGAGGCAGCATAAAGATGAAAGACGCCTCACGCCTGGACAAACTTGTTAAGAAGGCAGGCTCTATTGTAGGAGTAAAGTTGGACAGTTTAACATTTGTGGCAGAGCGACGGGCATTAAGCAAACTCCTGCCAATCATGAAGAATCCACTGCATCCACTGAATAGTGTCATTTCCAGGCAGAGGAGTAGCTTCAGTGACAGACTTTTGTCACTGTCTTGCTCCACTGACAGACTGAGGAGATCGTTCCTCTCCCACACTATGAGACTCTTCAATTCCCCCCGGGGGAGTAAATACTAACATTACTCAAAGTTATTGTCTGCTTTTTTATTTTTATTTTTTCATTTTTATTACTCTTTAATTTAATATTGTTTTTTGTATCAGTATACTGCTGCTGGATTATGTGAATTTCCCCTTGGGATTAATAAAGTATCTATCTATCTATCTATCTATCTATCTATCTATCTATCTATTGTGATGGATGTCCGGCAATAGTTGCCGGCCCTCACCCCCAGGCCGCCAGGAGGAGCTCTCCCGACAGCATGATCATGCCCCGAGTTCCAGCAGGGCATCATGGACTATGTAGTGTTTGTACACAGCCCTGCTGGATACCTTGGGGGCCACCAGGCGTCACTGTAGGGGGGCTCGTAGGCTCTTATGTGCCCTATAACCCGGGAGTGCGTCACGGTCACGTGACAGGAAGAAACGACGTGCTCCCGGGTTGAAGAAAAGGACTATTTACCCTGACCCGGATGGAATAAGGACTTGTGGACTGTTGGGCAGGAACACCTCCGGGTCAGGGAGTATAAAGGACTGAGGGAAATCCCAGACAGACGAGCTGAGTTGGGAGGCAGGGTGGCTAAGCGTCTGGGAGATTGGAGGATTTGTTTATAGTGTATTGTTTATTGGAATATTTGGGAGTGGAGGGTGCTTTGTGCACTTATTATTATAATAAATATTCATTTTTTGGACTTTTACCTGGTGTCTGACGTGTGGTCTGAGGGTACAAGGGTGCGAGGAAGCCCTAAATCTGTCACACTATCTATCTAAAAGAAGAAAAGAAATCAAATTCTTGGTTTAGCTTCTCTGCGTATTGCTCTGTTTATGTGTGTGGCTCTTTCTTATTTAGATGTCTTAGCTCAGAAATAAATTTGGCCTTTGGCATTTGAAAAGGAATTTGATGTTGAGTTTAGGGTTCTTTACTCCTGCCGATTGAGAAACAAAAGTGAAGGTCTTGTGATCAAACAATTGCTGTGTTTGTTTGCTCTACTTTACTAGATTGTGATTTTTGTAACATAATGTAACAAAACATTCTCAAACACTCTTAATTAAATTCCACATTTGGTGGTTTGGGGTGAAGCCTATCCTAACAGCATTGGGCACAAAGCTGGAGCGAGCCTTCAACGGGCTGCCAGTCATCACATAGGCTTGATTCTGTTCACTACAACTAATTATCACTGTCAAGTGCAATACAATACATTAAACAATTGTTATAAATTGAGTCTTTGATGTTAGCTCCCTGCGGTGGGTTGGCGCCCTGCCCGGAACTGGTTCCTGCCTTGCGCCCTGTGTTGGCTGGGATTGGCTCCAGCAGACCCCCGTGACCCTGTGTTCGGATTCGACGGGTTGGAAAATGGATGGATGGATGGACGTTAGCTCCATTGTATTCATATGGTAGGCTTTGTTATTGACTTTGTCTAGAAAAACTAAATAAACTAACTCCATATATTGTTCACTTAGTTAATATTTACATGAACAAGGTTCTTAATTTTATCTATTTACACTTTTTAAAGATAAAAAATAATGACCATGTGACATATCAGGTTGTGTAACTGGTAAGACAGAGTTTCATAACTATTCCACATTCTAAATACAGAGAGTAAAAACACATATGGAAAAAAAACATAATTTTTGAAAAACAGAGAACAAGGAATGCTACAACAAAATGTGAAACATTTGGAAGCCTGAAGATTTTGGCTCAGAAGAGAACACAGCTAATGACATCTGTTTTCATTGAAAAACAAGATGTAAAAATACTCTAGCAGTTGACTAGGGCCAGCCTATGTAAAAATTCATAATTCAAGCTCCTTGTTCACTTGTGTTTTGTTAAATGGCCACTAAACTCTAAAACAGATCTCCAGGTATAGCTTCTAAATGTGCCGCATGAAATGTGCAATCTCTAGGGACATATCTGTTGTTCTGAGTAAACTAGCGCTTTATTACTTAAAAAGTAAGTGAACAGTTGGAAACATTAAGAACTCCAAGTGAGACATGAGAGTAGCAACTTGAAGGTAATGTTTGTGAAAATGAGTTGGACACAGCAGTGTGTGAAGGTCCCAGTGTGCAGATACAGTATATTTTGGTTTCCAGGAGTCATTTGAACAATTTGCCTTGTTTTTTTTCCATCCATCCATCAACCCACTGAATCCAAACACAGGGTCACAGGGGTCTACTGGAGCCAATCCCAGCCAACACAGGGCACAAGGCAGGAACCAATCCTGGGCAGGGTGCCAACCCACCGCAGGACACACACAAACACACCAAGCCCAATTTAGAATCACCAATCCACCATGTCTTTGGACTATGGAAGGAAACTGGAGCGCCCGGAGGAAACCCACGCAGACACGGGGAAAACATGCAAACTCCACGCAGGGAGGACCCGGGAAGCGAACCAGGGTCTCCTAACTGCGAGGCAGCAGCGCTACCACTGCGCCACTGTGCCACCCACTTGTTTTTTTTTTTTAATAATTTATTTCATTATTTTATTATATACTATAATATTATTTTATTATATTCATAATTTATTTTTTATTTTCATAATTTTTTTTGGTCTCATGTTATGTTATGCCGTGCTATTTCATGAATCTGTGAGAAAATAGGAGAGCTGACATGATATCATGTTGCTCAGAACAAAGTGCACTAATGCAAGAAAATGACCACCTAGAAAAGGGAAAGTCAAATATGAAGGAACAAGAATTTCCCTAAAATAGCTTCTCACCAGTGACACTCTTCTCCAGGACTATGATGTTAACACTCTTCACTCTTTGTATTTACTCTTTGCCCTGTATGGAACTGCCTGTAAAACATGAAGATGCCACCTTTACACACTGGTGAGATCATTCCATCAACCTCATCCACATCATGACATATCACCATATAATGGTACCATTTCTTTACTTTTACAAGTGTAAATAACAAATACGCAAAGGATAAATGTAATCACACTTGCAGAGACGTGATTTGTAAAAATTACATTTCAAAGGAATGTAGTGTATAGATGAATGGTGAGCTCTGCATAAACATTTGCAGTTCAGATTAACAAGGTGGCCAGAAATGGCTAACTTTGGTGTAGCTTCTGGTTAAATCCATGTTTGAGAGACAGGGCTCTGTGTGATGAATGAGGGTTCTCTTGAGCCACCTTCCAAAAAATATATAGTGAAACGAAAATTAGTGAGAAATACATTGGTGAGAGGATAAACATACTGTAGGTAAATACAAATATAAAGAAGACATCTTCAACCTTCTCCTAGATCCAGCATCTCTACCTATTTGTGAGACTCAAGGACTGTGTTTCCGATACAGATGTGAGCAACCACAAGAAACAGTCCTGTTTCATTTTCCCTTCATTCTGACTATAACACCAAGTCATCTGACTTGCAGAACTCCTCAGATGATTCTGCACTTGTATAGTATATTGATAAAAGGGATGAGACAGAGTATAGGATTCAGGTGGAGAAGTATGTTTCTTGGTGCAAAGAGAATTGTCTGTTAACATCAGCAAAACCAAGGAACTGGTTATTGAGTTTTGCAGCATCAAGGAGCCTCTATATTCAGTCACTGTTGTGATATATTGTGATATAGTGGATGTAGAGGTGGTCCACTTCTACACGTACTTGGGGGTCAACATTAATGACTGGTTGGACTGGTCTTGGAACACAGAGGAACTATATAAGAAAGGACAGAGCAGGCTCTTCTTCCTTAGGAGACTGTGCTCCTTTAATGTGGGAAGTGACATCCTTCACATCTTCTATAACTCTGTGATGGCCAGTGCGAAATTTCTACACTGTGGTGTGTTGGGCTGATAATATCACTTTAAGAGAGGTTTAGTGAATCAACAGGCTAATTTAAAGGTCAAGCTCAGTAATAGGAGGTGTTCTGGACTCCCTGGAGGTAGTAGCAATTAAAAGAAGTAAAACAAAACTAAGTAACATTATAACAAATGCAGCACATCCTCCCTCTGACGCACTACTGCTGAGTACTTTCAGCCAACAAATTATTCAGCAGAAGTGTGTCAAGAAACTCTACTCTGCATAATGTCTCACTGGGACTTGGACTGCCAAGTCATAACTTTTCTTTTCAGACCAAAGTGTGCATATTTATTTATTTATTTATTTATCTATCTATCTATCTATTGAAGAGGCTTGTTCCCATGGTCATGTCTTTACACTCTACTTAAGCACCCCCACAGTCTCTTTACACACCTGTCTCTGCTTCATTAGCTCTGATCTTTCTTCCTATCACCACTGGAGTAATTGTACTTCTATTCTTTCCATTCCCCACACTTCACTAAAAACTGGTTTGTTGACGGATCTTTAGAGTTCATGTATGGAGTTAGTGGCAGCTCCTGGGACACCAGATTAGAGCTGCCTGTAGTGGACCCTGGTCTCTCTGCAGAAAGTATTAAAGGGCAATACTGCCTTTCTAGTAGATGGCCAGCCAATCCATTTCAAAGCTGGGATGTCTGCTTTCTGAGCAGCTTATCATTCTAAAGAGGACATGCTTCTTCATTTGCCACAACAGTAAAAATCGCAGCAACCCCACATACTTGCATGTCCCTCCACACTGCTGCTACTTTTCTGGCATGATATGTTGTGTTGTCAGTCCGAGTGTATGTAACTTCAGGGCCTTGTACAACTTTGTCCTTGTCCTATATCCTCTTGAAAACATCTCCTGTCCTGGCTTTGACTAAGTTCTCCACTACATCACATGAACGAAGGTCATTATATAAAATGATTAAGTTTATAAAATCAAAAGCTAAGATAAATCAGAAATCAGTCACAAAACTCAATCTGGAGCTTCTGATAAATGAGTAAAATTAATATGGTTGGCTTAAAAGCTAAACCTAATTAACCATAGATATTCAGTCTATAATAATGGGTGGCACAATGTTCCTAGCAACAGAACATACCATGTGTTAACTCACCTGATTTTAATCATGATTTGGAATCTATGACTTAAATAAATGTGTCTTCACTGACCGTCAGAATACTATTCTATGCATTATTTGTCAAACTAATTATTTGCCATCATTGCAGTTTCTAGTGTTGAATTGAGAACAGAAGCTGAGCATTCTGTGTAGAGCAGAAGATGGCCTTCAGGTAGAAATTTAGGGAATAATAGTAAAGAAGTAGCTAAATATTGGGGACAATGTGGTTGCTGTTAACTGTGCCTTGAGGAAGATTCTTCAGATGATTAAAAACCAACTACAATTTACTTTGCTCAGGTTGTTAATGAAGATTATAAGAAATGTATTTGTTAATTACTGTATTCTTCTTTCTTGGCTGAAGATCAACAGACATTGCATCAAACCCATCATTCATTCTACTACTGTAAGTTAAATGTACACATACAATAAGGTTTAGCCATCCTCTCTACTGGGTGGCTCAACCACAAAGATTCTCAGGTAAACAGACACACCCTGACAGTCATTTCTGTGGTTCTTATGTAACTCAAGTATTCAGAACAGGTCTGGTGAGTATGTGATGGGCAACTTACCTAACAGCTCCTCTGTCACGAATGACAGCAGTAATAATCTCCTATGTTTGGCCTTCAGTCACAAGCAAGTAAGACTTGTGAGGAAACAACTGCTTGAGCTTTAGTGTCAGGAATTGTTTTTTTCATTTTGAATTATGATTTTAGAATTTTTAAATGTATCTGCCTGATATATATAGTAAGTGCCAAACTGGATGGACAGGCATCCCAATCAGGAGAGGGGAAGGTTCCTTACGTGGATGGGAGGCTCCAGGTGGATGAACAGGTGTCCTGGCCGGTTGTGTCTTCAGTACCTTTTCTGGAAAGACAGGGAAGGACTGTCTCTGGGGGCTCTTTATTCCCCCAGTATGCTAGGTTGCAGCTTCCCTCGAGCAGAGCTGCCATTTCAACTCCACTAGGGTACCTTTATGTATGTAGTCTTGAGAACAACCCTGTCAGGGTATGTGGGTTCCGATAGAGGGAGCTATAAGAAAACTGCACACCTCGAAGAAAGTTCTGCCTGACCCGTAAGTGTTGCCAGGCTGTACCCATTTGACACTGGAAGTACTCACTCATAACTTTGACAATTTCTAGATTTTTCTTTACATATAAAATGATAAATATTTGTTCAAAATGTCCTGATCAATTTCATGCTGGGCTGGATGTTCTCCGTTGGAGGGCTGTATATTTAACTTCAACTGATCTTTCAGGTTTATGCCTAATGGCTATTTGTCTAGTAAGTTCATTGATCTAGAGATTAGCTTAAGAACAACAGGACATCCCATTAGTTAGATCTTATCTATTTTGACTAGAACTGATGCTGAGATTGATGATTAAGCAGTGCATCAATGTGTTTAGCAAAAGCCCCATGTTAACAGACAAAGGGGTTATGCCCTGAAGAACCTTATAGAGGGAAAAACAGCAGCTCACACTAATGAATAGAGTATCGGTATATTCTATTGTGCATAAGCACGGGACGGTGAGTCTCCAGAAGCATCTGAGTCCAAGTTGGCAGGTGGCAGAAGTTGTTCCATTGACAGGTTTAAATCTTTCGTGTATAAACATCAGTGGTAGAACACAGTCTGTTGGTAGAAATGGGGTGCAGTCACAGTTTCTGCTTATTACAAAACAAGTTCCCTGGGATGCGGCTGTTAACTATTTACATACTACAGAGGTTGGGAGATCCAAATTATGACTGGCAAGTATAGTTTTATGCTAATGACATCGTCATTTTTTCCTTACTCACCTTCTGCTGTTCAAGCTTTGGAAAACATACAGAAAGCTTTTAATAATACTTAGAAAAAATATTTCATATTATGTTATAAAATAGAGATTTATTGTTTATTGCAGGGCTAGTCAATTACAAATTCAGTTTGGCCTGATTTTCAAACCAAGAAATTTAGCTCTGCCGGACATTTTCAGTGGCTGGTAAGCAGCAGGTAATAATAAAATTTTAAACCAACACAAATAAACAATAATGTTTATTCATCGTTTCCCTTCTAAATTTGGATACATATGATACTGGCACATCAAAAAGTGAATAAAGCTATAAATGAACAGAATCTGAGGTAGTAGAAATTCTTTTTTCACATTTTGAAATAAAAAATAAACATTTTCGTCATATCTGATCTAAGCACATCTCAAAGTGCATAAAATGAAAAATGTGCTGTGGTGTATGGCCGGCCGTTTATCCCGGCCAATACCCCCAAGCCACCAGGTGGAACCTTCCCTGCAGTATGGAGGTCCCCCGAAGACCAGCAGGGCATCATGGACATTGCAGTTTTTATATGCAGCCCTGCTGGATGCCATGGGGGCCGCTAGGGGATGCTGCAGGGAGGAACAACGGTTATTTACCCTATGCCTCGGAAGTACGTCCAAGTCACATGGATAAGGGGAATGACGTGCTTCCGGGATGAAGAAAAGGACTTTTTACCTGACCCGGAAGTGATACAAGATCACATGGACTGGGGATTGGGAACACTTCCGGGTCAGGGAATATAAAAGGACGGCGAGCTGAGCTGGGTGGAAGGGTGGCAACACGTCTGGGAGTTGGAGGATTGTTTATTGATTGTGATTATTGTTGATTTATGAGTATAGTGGAGGAGAGGGTGCTTTGTGCACTGTGGAATAAAAATAAAGTCATCATTTGGACTTTTACCTGGTGTCTGGAGTCGTGGACAGGGGTGCAAGGGAGCGATAGCGCCCCCTATCTGTCACAGTGCACAATATTAGCAATAGCATTTGCTTCCTTTTGAAATAAAGCTAAATATTTTGGTAATATAACAATAACTCTTTACATTTATATAGCACATTTCTCACTACTCAAAGTGTTTTGCGTTCCACGCAGAAAGGACCTGGGACTCAAACCCATGCTCTCCTAATTGTGAGGCAGCAGCACTACCCTTCCACCACTGCATGTACAGTGGGTACGGAAAGTATTCAGACCCCCTTCAATTTTTCACTCTTTGTTATATTGCAGCCATTTGCTAAAATCATTTAAATTAGTTTTTTTCCTCATTAATGTACACACAGCACCCCATATTGACAGACAAAAAAAAATAATTTTTGAAATTGTTGCAGATTTATTAAAAAAGAAAAACTGAAATATCACATGGTCCTAAGTATTCAGACCCTTTGCTCAGTATTTAGTAGAAGCACCCTTTTGAGCTAATACAGCCATGAGTCTTCTTGGGAAAGATGCAACAAGTTTTTCACACCTGGATTTGGGGATCCTCTGCCATTCCTCCTTGCAGATCCTCTCCAGTTCTGTCAGGTTGGATGGTAAACGTTGGTGGACGGCCATTTTTGGGTCTCTCCAGAGATGCTCAATTGGGTTTAAGTCAGGGCTCTGGCTGGGCCATTCAAGAACAGTCACAGAGTTGTTGTGAAGCCACTCCTTCATTATTTTAGTTGTGTGCTTAGGGTCATTGTCTTGTTGGAAGGTAAACCTTCGGCCCAGTCTGAGGTCCTTAGCACTCTGGAGAAGCTTTTTGTCCAGGATATCCCTGTACTTGGCCGCATTCATCTTTCCCTCGATTGCAACCAGTCGTCCTGTCCCTGCAGCTGAAAAACACCCCCACAGCATGATGCTGCCACCGCCATGCTTCACTGTGGGGACTGTATTGGACAAGTGATGAGCAGTGCCTGGTTGTCTCCACACATACCGTTTAGAATTAAGGCCAAAAAGTTCTATCTTGGTCTCATCAGATCAGAGAATCTTCAGGTGTCTTTTAGCAAACTCCATGCGGGCTGTCATGTGTCTTGCACTGAGGAGAGGCTTCCGAAAGGCCACTCTGCCATAAAGCCCTTACTGGTGGAGGGCTGCAGTGATGGTTAACTTTCTACAACTTTCTCCCATCTCCTGACTGCATCTCTGGAGCTCAGCCAAAATGATCTTTGGGTTCTTCTTTACCTCTCTCACCAAGGCTCTTCTCCCCCGGTAGCTCAGCTTGGCCGGACGGCCAGCTCTAGGAAGGGTTCTGGTCGTCCCAAACGTCTTCCATTTAAGGATTATGGAGGCCACTGTGCTCTTGGGAACCTTAAGTGCAGCATAAATTTTTTTGTAACCTTGGCCAGATCTGTGCCTTGCCACAATTCTGTTTCTGAGCTTTTCAGGCAGTTCCTTTGACCTCATGATTCTCATTTGCTCTGACATGCATTGTGAGCTGTAAGGTTTTATATAGACAGGTGTGTGGCTTTCCTAATCAAGTTCAATCAGTATAATCAAACACAGCTGGACTCAAATGAAGGTGATCTCAAGGATGAACATGTAAACTCCACACAAATATAAATATATGAGTGTCACAGCAAAGGGTCTGAATACTTAGGACCATGTGATATTTCAGTTTTTCTTTTTTAATAAATCTGCAACAATTTCAAAAATTCTTCTTTTGTCTGTCAATATAGGGTGCTGTGTGTACATTAATGAGGAAAAAAATGAATTTAAATGATTTTAGCAAATGGCTGCAATATAACAAAGAGTGAAAAATTGAAGGGGGTCTGAATACTTTCCGTACCCACAGTACATTTACATTTATTTGCTTAACAGATGTTTTTATCCAAAGTAACTTACAAAAGAGGTAAACAATCAAGTAAGTGTAGGCTAGGGCCTGTTTTTTCAGCAAGTGTACTGGGACGGGTAACAAAAGTTGATTGCCACAAGTGAAAAGTTGTAATAACTCATACATTTATAATCATAGATTAAAGCAATTAAACTTAACAAATTAACCAAGAATATAAAATATCCCAGAGCAAATTTTTTTTTCCTTCATCATTTCGACAGATGAACAGATGGTTCTTCAATTGGTTCTTAAATACATCAAGAGAGTTGGAAGTACGGATGGAGGTGAGGAGCTTGTTCCACCAACTAGGAACTACACTGGAAAAGAGTCTGGGTTGAGACTTGATGTCATGCAGAGGTGGCATCACCAGATGCTGTTCCCTGCAGACCCGAGTGGCCGTGAAGGAGTATAGCACCTCACCCGTGTTTCCATATACCCACTGACTACGTTATAGGCAATCATCAAGGATTTGAACTTAATGCATGCTGCTACAGGGTGCCAATGTAGCGACCTGAAGAGAGGTGTGACATGTGCCCATCTCAGCTAAGTTAAATAAAAGACAGGCTGCTGCATTCTGGATCATCCAGTTGTTTTCCTCTTCAGCCAGTTGTAGTAACTGTGAATGCTGGGATGCTTCTGCAGGTGGCTAACCTAGCACAGATATCAAAGAAGTGCTTTCAAATCCTCCCCTTTATAGAGAACTTTGGTGAATGATTTTGCAAGAAATACCAATAGTTACATTACCCAAAATCAGACAGTTAAGCTATTTTTAACTAAAAACAACAACTCTCCTTCCGAAAAATGGATAGGTGTTTTATTTACTGAGATAAACTTGGAGAAGTGCATAAAAATGAAACCAAAATAAGTGAAAATAAACTAAAATAACTACCAAATCATTACGAGTGACAAGAATCCAAGTTAAAAAAACAAGAAAAGAGGACAAACCAAACAAAGCTCACAAGAAGCAAAATAAAAAATATTTAAGTATATTTTTTATTAGGAGGTTTTCATCAACAGATTGGATAATAAAAGTAATCTTCAGCCAACTTTTTATCCCTTTGTGCTGCTTACTTGTGGGTCGTGACCCTTGAAGGCACACCCCTAACATTGCAGGAAATGGTGCCAATGACAGCTCTCAAAATGGTGGGGATAGAAGAACCTAAAAAACAGCGTTCAATACATTAAAAAATATCAAATGAATTCAGGCAAAACCTAATCATGACAATTACATGTTGACTAAAAGGTCTCAAGAACTTATTTCATATATTGTTACAAGCACACACACACTGGGTAATTTATTTGAGGTTAAAACTTGGACAATCTAATAGTAATAACACCTTTTTAGTATTTGCTTTTACGTATCTCCCAATATTCTTTGGTCTATTTGCATACACCCTATTAATGCATTCTTTTAAAAAACACAACCTCATTCGTGTGTGCTCAGTGACATATGCTTGCTGACCACAACTTTCGTCCAAATAGTTGCTTGCCTTTTAAACTCCTGTTTAAATACACACTATCAAAAAATGATGCCAGCTTTCCCTTATGAGCTTTATAGTACAGTCCTGTTAACATCTTTTTTTGAAATTAAAAGCTTTACCTTATCTTAATTATGCTATACTCTTACATTAAAATCACATAAATTAAATGTTACATGTTTTATTTATCAAATGGTAAAAAGCACTATTCTATACTCCAATACACCTTCCCTGTTTACACAGTTACAAGACCATGACTACCCAACTAAGTCCAATGAGGAAGACAAATACAAGAGCAACCACCGCACCACTGAGACTCCTTAAAAGAACCTGTGTGTTGGTTTCAAGGTATCTGTTATGACCCTAAAGAGCAGAGACCCTAAATTGTACGTGAAGCATTTCAGTCTCAAATCATTTCCCATCTGGGACACCAGACTTAAAAAACATGTACTGCATTTTGTAAAAGAGATTGAAACATAAAAGTCATGAACTAAACTATATCAAATCATAATCATAAGAAATCATGACAAAGATTAAAATTTTTTTCCTCAGAATCTGAATTTCTAGTATTATATGTAATTCTTGTTGTGGCGGTATGGGTCAGTTCCATGCTACTGGTTCCTTCCAGGAGCCTCTCGAACCTGCCACCATCTGTAATGTACCTGAGGGATAAGCAGGAAAAACAATCCATAAAACAAGTTAATGTGGAGGTTGAAATCAAAAATCCATTAAAACAAGGCTAAAACACTGTGCAGGAATCTTCTGTTTAAAATCCCTGTGTCTGGCACAAATCATTAAACATGACATTTCCTTAGCTTAACCCAAGGAGGTGCTTGATTGGCAGTTCAGCCAACCTTCTGCGCTACTTCTAGAGCCTAGAAGGCTTCTAGGCCCCTGTTGCCATCAGCAGTCCCAGGGTGGCACCACACCAAGCCTCTGACTCCCACTGTCAGGGTCATGCCCCTGTGGTCCATGGCTCCACACGCAAGACGCCTCACTCAGCCTTCCGATACCCCTGCAACTCCCACTGCCTTTCTCCCAGCCATACAATGAGTCACAACTACCGAGCAGCGCATCAGTCACTCCAGCTCCTAAATCGCTCCACTGAAGTGGCCTCCTTCAGCCCCCAAGCATCAGCTGCATACTCTTCCAAGGGACTTCCTCCCAGTTGCTTACCTTCTTTCCCTCTCTTTCACATGCACTGGCTCTCTCTGCCTTCTACCTTCTCTCTCCTTCCTTTAACCTCCTTTTTCTCTTTCTTCCAATCTGTTTTCTTTTCCATTATTCCCATTTCTTTCCTTTATCCTCTGCTGCCTAATTGGGTCAGGTGTAGCCACTCCCTCCATGACATCGTTGAGATGTCTGACAGAGGTGCCCACCTCCGCACATGTAATTGGTACAGTCAGCCAGTTCCACCAATTAACTGCAGACTGAAATGTACTTGTGCATAATTAACTAAATGAGCTTGATGAACTGAATGATCACGTCTTGTTTGACAAACTAGCCTTTGTCAGAGTGCGCCTACAATGTGGAGCAAATTTCCATTACTGGCCATGTAATGACACTCACAGTATCTTCTTAATGAGAGATTATGACATTGAATAGACAGCTTATAAAGAGTGTACTTGTTTTTCTTAGTTTCTCTTCTAATATTTATGGGTTTTTTTGTCCTAAAAGAAGTTCTTATTTATTTGGAGGTTTTAATGTTTAAATTTGTCATATTGTTTTATGGTTGTCAGCTCTTTATGTAAACTTTTCACTCCTCTTCATATCTTTTATGTCTTTTTATGATTTTTTTCCATTTTTCCATTAATCATTGGGCCCCCCTTTGTAAGTTAAATTTTGATGTTGGACGATTTCCCTGTATAAAGAATGTTAAGTAAAAAATAAATAAATGAATTGGAATGGAAATTAACAAGGACAAGGTTTGGGGCAAATCAATCAGGAAAGCAGCCCCAATGTCAAAAACACATAAGGTAGACGTTCCACCACTCATCCCAGTCGAAGGCTTTAAATAATTATTTGCTGTCTCCACTGTTTATTGAAAGATCTTACTATTTTATGGAGTCTTAAAAAATGTTTAATTGCATCATTTTAATGTTTAGCAGTCATTTTATTAGTATAGTTACAGGAAACAAGCGTCTGTTTATTTTGGCTGTAATGCTGCCTGACTGTGCTTTAGATTGCCAGAGCTTAGTTGTCTTATGCTTTCCAGCTTCTTTTGTAAATTTGACTTTAGGGTTACTTTGTTTTGCTAAACAGGGTGATTGGGTCTCAGAGTTATTTTATAGCTTCTGTATGGTGTCATTTTACCTAGCACCCATTGTTACCAGAATAACACCAGTGCTACATGCTCCAGAAAACAATTAACAAGTTTAAAAATAAATGTAAATACTGTAGCACAGTTTTCTTTGGACACTATTCGGTGGTATGGCTGATGTAAGAGACAATGCATGTTGTCCACAGTTCAGAGGCCTTACAGGTGGGATGCTTGTGAAAGACTGCCATGGCTCTCTAGCTACAGCTCCCTCATTTCAATTTTCATCTCTAAAAATATCTCACAAAACTAAAAGTCAAATGAATCAGACAAAATGAAAGGGAGATAAGGCAGTTTGATAAAAATGCAGTTGGACAATTACAAAACAGACATAAACATACTTAAAAAACCTAAAGACAGTTTAACCTGAAAAAATGAACAGATTGCAAGCAGTTTCTTCTGCGTTTCTAAATGTGTCCTCTCTTGGTATTTATAACTTTTGACCTTTATATTTGACTAATCCTTTATTTATAGATTTTTGCAGAATTATCATTTGCACTATTTTGCACTCTTGCCTTTGAATCTATTTTTTGGACTGTTTATCTATTTCCTTGACCATAAGTTTGGTGCTGAATTTGATGACTAAATAAAACGATTCCCCTTCAGGCTGAGTCCTTAATGTCCATATCTACAAGAAACAAGTTTGGATGCTATTAAAGTTGGTTTATGACTGTGCCTTAAATAGTAAATTGACCTAATCTCAATACAATAGGATCAAACATGTGATAAACAACATGAAAAGAGTTTTGACAAGAACAAACTGTTCAGCCTAACATAACTATTTGTCTACCTTTTTCAAAAATGTCATCAAGTTGAGATTTGAAAGACCCTACCTAACATACTACATGGTACATTATCCCATGTATGTATTATAATCAAAGGACAGAAAATACAACTTGCAGTTAGGCCTGAATCACATCCGTGCGTATGCAGAAATGTGTGTTAATGCATAATGACAATGTTACTTTTCCACATATTTTTGTGCATTGCAAGTAGATTACTGTGTCTTCATGCACTAATTCTGTATGCCTCTTCTTATCATTCAGTGCTTAAATAATAATCTCTAGTCAAAAAATAAATCATTTCCTGTCTTGTGCTGGGGCATGTGATGTGTGTCAATGCCTGCTGAAGATGGCAATCATTGTGATTGTATTTCTAAAGCCGTGTCAGAGATAGGGACAATGTTATGTACATTCCTTCATGCCACTTGGAGATTATATGTTCTCTGGCTTACCAACAGGAAACAAAAAAGTGGGATTAGTAGTAATCGGGAAGGGACGGTCCTCCTGTACTGTGCATTTGCCTGCAGAAAAAATAAATTCACTATTGCACATAATGCTGTGTCTTTGGGTGTCTACATGCAGAAAATACGCAGCATGGCAATGCTGTGGATTACCTGTGGAAGTAACATGGGCTGTAAACCCAGTCCTAAACCAACTTCAATCTACACCTCATGTTGAAAACCCCTTTTTGAAGTAACAGCTGGCTTTTACCTTAGTAATTCATACTAATTAAGATTATTTTGCCTTTTCATGCAATGCATTGTGTTCCTAAATGGTCTGGTGTTCCATGTGTTAAATGCATGGAGCCCTCATCTTAGTACTGTCAATAAAATATATCTATTTTTTCTGGTCTACCTTGTGTGATCTGTGCAGCATACTTCATTTGTAATTTGTCTACTGTAAAACTCTGAAAATCTACTACAGGAGCTGACAGCCTGCACACAATACAGATGTGCTTGTTATCCCCTGATGGTTTCTTTCTGGCATAAACAATCGAAGCAATGTATACCTAATAAATCAGAGTCATCAGAGACCAACAATTCCATTTGCAGCTGTGTAGTTAAGGTTTCTTTTTCCTGTTACATTGTAGAAAATATGGAAATATTTGAAAACATAAATATAAAAATATTTTAATCTTTTAAAATATGGAAATATTAAATATATGGAGGTTAAGCATAAGTGTAGGCCAAGAATAAAACATCACAAATGCAGACAGTACACAAAAGAGATATTCAATCTATATTGATAATGTTCAGAGTTTATTTTTTATATGTTCTAGTTGTGAATTCCGTCTTTTAAAACTGTAGAATTTCGGATATATTTTGAAACAAGCCAGTTTCAGACATATGTAAATGATTACATGACTCTGCATATGCAGTACATAATGCAGCTGCCGGCACTCTCCGCTAGTAAATGCACATTGTACAAAATAAAAATCAAATGTTGCCATGGTAGAGGAATCAGTTGCAAAGGGAAAAAACAGCCATCTGGAAAAGAGCATTATGATCTTTGAGTTTTTTTGCATTTATTTCTTAAATTTATAAGTATGCTAATTTGTTTATATTTTTTTTGTCATTTTTTATAATTTCATTATTTTGTTTATGATTTGGGCCACCTGTTTGTGGTGATAGGATTTATTTTTCTAAAAGTGTATTCAAGGCAAAAGACTTTGTGCATGTTCGTTTCTCCTTTGATGCAACACATTTTACTTATGCTTTGAGCTTAGTTCATGTTCAGTTTTGTTTTAATGTATGGTTTTGACCTCAGCTATTCCTTTGACTACAGTTTTTGCCTTACCCATTTTATGTATTAACATGTGTTTATGTTTTTTATTGTTATTTTTGTTGTTATTCAACTATTCATTTTTCATATTTGTATGTGTTTTCTGTGATGTTTGAAATTATGCACCATTTATTTAAATGTCCAAATATTCCTTGTCCTTCGTGGGGTGAGCCACCTTGACATCAGCACTTCTGAGCCTTCCCTCTGGTTTTTTAGCCACATTAGAGCAGGCTCTTCAGCAGCAGAGCATTGTTTTGTGAAGGAGTTGTGAGTATTGCTTTTTTGAGGGTTTTCTGGTTTTGTTGATGGATTTTGTGCCTATTCCTGGTTTTCTCTTCTGAATTATATATTTGGACTTGTTTGCTTAGGAGTGCCTTGTAGACAATTTCTTTTTGCTTTTTCTTTTTTCTTTTGAGCATTTTACTTGTAGTTTTTCTATTTTTCTGTTAAATCCTACATTTATACATATTCTTTGGTTGCCAATTTGTACACAAGCTAAAGGTCTAGTATTGAGGCTGGCTAGGTTTTAGTCCAGTCTCTTTGGGCAGGCTGTTTAGGTTGTGACCCTGCTTATACGGTCCTTTTAGGGGGTCTCACATCCATTTTGGTCTGTTTGGAACTCTCTATCATAACAACCATCTCTACTTTTCTGCATTGAACTGATTGCAGAGCTATAGAAAAAAGGGCATGAGACCTCCTAAAGGCTCCACTAGCCAGATCAAGACTGGGCCCAAAATAAAGAGCACACTTCCAAAGTTCCAAACACACTCTTATAATGTCCAAAAATCTGCAACATATAATCTTTGGCTAGAAAGGACAAGTCCCAGAGCAGAATCTTTATAGATGAGAATACTTATTCAGAAAATTAGAAAATGAACAAAAATGTCAAAAAGGGAAAAAAATGCAAAAGGAAGTTGTCTAAAAAGAATCCTAGGCAAAAATGTCCTAATACACAATCCAAATATCAAAAATCAAGAACAGAAGCGAAAATTCCAATAAACCAGAAAATGAAGTCAATGAACTTCAGTGGACCACTGAAGTTTCCTTTCTCGTTCTTCTTCTTTGTATTTATGATGGTCTGCATCCCACTTTAAAAGAGCGTGACTGTCACCTACTTTACTGGAGTGCATGTTAGAAATGGCCACTGAAGGATCTGCTCTGGGCTTTGGCAAATTAAACTGAGGGCGGTCTTTCAGTGATGACCTCAGGATGATCCTGCCTCCTGGGGCTAAACCCACAGAATACAAGAGACATAGTAGAACAATTTATTATACATAAACAATAATCAGCATTAAAACGACAGCACATAATTAATGAATCAAATATACACAACCAACTGAGATAACATAGAAACATGAAAAATAATGATTCAAAGTTAACAAAAAAAAAAACAGGAAATAAATACAATCCTGGGAATAAACCCTGTCTATAATATAACACTAAACACAATACCGAGGCAAACAGTGTCATGATCTGCCTTTTATTTTTGATTCTTTATAATTTCTTCTTTGTTTCAAAACATGATCAAGACTTCATTTTAGCCATTTTAGAACTTTAGCACATTTGTTTTTGTGCTCAATATGTGTGTAATACTGTTGAAAATAAGAAAATAATTTCTTGAAATGCCATGATTTTTTTTATGGGCACTAACACCTTAAGGATTATTTGTTGATAACGATGTGGAATGGTAAGGTCAGCCAGAAATGTGTGGTGTGTGTTACATCACTGGGTCAAAAAAGTCAGTGTTGAGCCATTTCTAGTTGTCCAAGATTAGATTCACCCCAAACCTTAAAACTCCTATTTCTTTGCTGTTTTGAGTTCTGCTTAGCAAATTCTTCTACTTCTCTGGTCTTGACTTTGATCTAAGATTCACCTTTTTGCTATGTTTATGTATATGTTTGCTGGTGTTTAAGTTTCTTCCTGGGAACCTGACTATGACTTTTGGTGTAAAGTATTGATCCTTGATGATTTGTTTCTCTGCTTCCAGCTTATGATTTATGGCTTGTTAGTTTGGTTACGATACGTCTCTTGATTCCTATATCAATTAAAATCTGCTCCTACCCTGTGTAGTCAGCATAAATCATTTACAAAGAAGAACTTCTGTAAAATTCTTCAGTTTTGTATTTAACAGTAAAACTTTAGACTGAATTTTCTTCTTGGCTTTATTTATCTTTTTAGCATGCATTTCAGTACTTCACCACTCCAAGGTTAATATATAGTAAGTTTTTTTTTTCCAAATTGTGTGTTTAAGTATCATTAAATTGTGACAGTCATCTCAGGTATAAGATTTATAACTAGATAATTGTCTTGGAGAACACAAGGTAGTTATGAAACTTGAGGCTTTATTAATTACTTGCACAAAAGAATGAGGAACAAATAGATACTCACTGTATGGTGCAACTTATATTATTATACCCTTTGCTAGATAGCTGTACAATGCAACAGCTGGATCCAGCCCCAAGGCTGTAATTATGTCTTGTTTCTTTGGAAGAAATTTTCTGCAAGGCAAAAAAAGAGTCCTGGAGTGTCACAATGGGCAACATGGACTCCTGGGAAGTGCAGGTGCTCAGTATGGACTGGGCAGTTATGCATTGGACTTGAATATTTTAAATAAATAGAAATAAAAGCAAATGTAATATTGCCTTAATTACATTAAATATTGTGCCACATGTGCTTATTTTAAGGACACATAATACAGCTTGTTTCTGTTTCAAACTCTTTTTGTTTTTATTCTTGTTAATGTAAGCATTTTCTTAACCTATGGCCCAAGAAAATAGAGCAACGAGTGGGGTACTTCTCAGAGATTTGAGCAATTCTTGTTAGCATTTTAAACTTATTAATTACACTCTTATTCAGATTAATGGGAGATTTTAATGATAAAAATAGTTTTGTATGATTTTAAGAAGTCAGACAATTACCATTGTCAGTGGTATATTAATATTATCACTTCAAATATCGCCCTCCTTATATTGTGTGGAATAGTAAGTAGGATGCAGAAAAAACTATTTAATATATATTATACCTATATTTGGAGCATGCACAGTTAGCCTGGATTCCGAAAAATAGTGTGAAACAGTGCATCTGACCCAGGTAGTTAAGTAAAGCAGTAAAACAATCTGTCTTGTTTCTCCACAGGCATTGTGGGGTTCAGGAGGCTGCCATGAATAGAGCAGTCTACTTATTTCAAAGCCTACTATTCCCCTCACTTTACAAAGTTTTTTCTCAATCCTGGTATCTACCAGTAAGGCTTCAGTTACATTTCCTGTTCCTGTTGGTTTGAGGATAGGTGGGAAACTGAATTACAAAAACTGCTTATAACTTCTGGGGTCAGTAATGTTCCTTGTTTGGTTTAAATTACCTCAACAGTTAAAGGACCAGGGGCCTCACGCATAACGCCATGTGTAGAACGCACACTATAACATGGTGTAAGGACAAAGCGGAAATGTTCGTACGCACAAAAAAATCCAGATGCATACATCTGTGCGTTCGCCAACTTCCACATTCTTCCACTCCATAAATCCCAGTCAGCGTGAAAAGTAATGCACGTGCATGCACCTGTTGCCACTCCCCAAACTCCTCCAAGAATTACGCCTCTTTGAATATGCAAATCAATATAAATAGCCCTTAAGCTCAGCATTCTGTGAAAAGGCAATGGCGAAAGCACGGGGGGGAAATAAAAGAATTTCAGCAAATACCAAGTGGAGACAAAGAATAGCGTACTACTATTTGTTGGTTTAAACAGTGGTATAAACAACAAAAGGAAGTTGATTGAGTGACATAGAAAAACTCGAAAGCTCAAGTTCACAAAGTCGCACAGTGCCCGAAATAAAAAAGTAGTTGTCAGATATCAAAGTCGGTGTGAAAAGGCAAGTCGTAGCCCACCGTCTGAGTGTCATATGAAAGCTTATTAGAGTACAGAAAAAAAAATAGGCACACAGTGGGAAAAAAGCACGAAATGTTAACTTTAATCTTAAGATTTCCACTTTAATCATGCAGTTTATTTTGTCATTAAAGTAGAACATCATAAACTTTATTTTAAAATAGCTTAATTTACTAGTTTCTGAAATCCCATCGTAACTAAAGTAGCATGTTAAATGCTTTGTTTTGTATTTGATATTCTATATGCTCTATGTGTGTGAATCACTACGTGCTTCTTAAATGGGATTTCTCTTCCTCCGACAGGACACAGAATCCTTTACATTCGTAATATTACAGCTCTCTGAATAATTAAAATACTGAGATGTATACTTGATATCATTTTCATGATGATAGGAGTTAAAGAATGTTATTAAACATGGGAACACGGTGGCGCAGTGATTGTTCATGTCTCACGCAAGATGCTTGCTGTGCTGTGCACAACCTTCGATGAAATAATTTATTGCAGCAGTACTGTCTCTTTCAAACGTACTAAAACCAATTCCTGTCCTTACTTTTCTTTCTCCAAATGCCCAATTGCCACACAATCAGCTCTGTAATAGACATTAAACCATCTGTAAGCTTAGAACGCCTATTCTTCAAAACTTTTAAGGAACATTGAAATATCTTCATAGTACATGTTTAATTATTCTATCCATCTATCCATCCAGTGTCGCGCCAGCCCCAGCAAGAATACAGCACGAGGCAGGATCAATCCGTGAACGGAGTGCCAGCTCCTCACTAGTGATGCGGCACTGTGTCCTCACATATTTAATTATTAACAATATAGATTATTTAAATGAAGTTAAAGTTTTATCTGTATAATATAATAAACATATTTTGCTGCATTTCATCTTAAAAATGATATCGTCATCATATGTAAATACGTGCTTTATAAAGTGGCTCAGGTTGTTCAATATTATAACTGTATCGCAAGTTTACAGTGAGGTAATTGTAATTATAAGTACAAACAGTTCTACAAGGAGCACTTGATGGACTGATTGAGTGCGTTTATAGTTCTTGGAATGAAACTGTTTCTGAACCGCGAGGTCCGTACAGGAAAGGCTCTGAAGCATTTGCTGTATGAGAGCAGTTCAATAGACAGCATGGCTGAGGCACTGTGTGCTTGATGCTGTATACCGATAATTCTCTTTCCAATCAGCTGCTGTAGAGATGTGATTCCTCGCTCAGATACAGTGATATAAATGCTCTGAGTGGTGCAGCGAGAGTAATATGAAAAAAGATGATCCGCTGTGGCAACCCCTAACGGGAGCAGCTGAAAGAAGAAAAAGAAAGTGCAGTGAGAGTAACTGCACTTACTGCTAAAGCTATGGTATTTAGAATAGATTGACCATTCTGTGGACTATTATATTGTTACAGATTAATTACAATCAGATGTATTAAACTAATAAACAATATGCGGTTAATTTCAGTGTATTTATAAAGTTGCATCAGGGATGTGGATCTAAAAATGAAAGGGAAATCATACTGGAACAGTAGCACTGCTTTGACTCTGGGTGCTGCCAGTTTGCAAAACCGAGTGGAGAACTAGCGTACACCAAGCATTTAGCTACCGTGAAAATGCATGTGGCTTTACAGGAAGTTTAGGTTTTATATATCGCGATTTGAGCGTGGAAATGGGCTTACGCAACATTTTTGTGCATACACACTGTTTATATATGAGGCCCCAGGACTCTAGGACGGCTCTAGTGCTGCTTGTTTCCCCCTTCAGGCTGCAGCACTCCACACAGAAGACCATCTTTGTTCTCACCTACATGTGCATAGGTGTAATCCTGGTCATCTACCAAAGTTCCAAAAAAATCTCTCTCTCTCTCTCTCTCTCTCTCACTATCAGGTCAAGCATTTTTGGCATTTGTTACAAATTCTCTCCTTGGCCACCATTCAATCTCTCCTGTTCTGTTGACTGCAGAGGATACATTTACAGAAAAAAAAACCTTTGCAGCAGCTCGCAGTGGCCTTGGTTGGACATGCAAGCAACAATTTAACAGTTCTCTGTACACATCAGTACTACTACTACTGTCACTACTACTACTACTGACATTGGCATGGAACCAAACACATGTTTGCCTTTGAGAATATTTCTTTTCCTGGCCTCCAACAACTAGCAGGCCTTTTCTACATCTTGTGCTAATCTAGTGGCTCAATAGTGTCTGGAATCTGGACCACTGCCTAATATATTAACATATACTGTAAAGTGTCAGTTTTACGTGTTATTAACAGTATATTATATTTATTGTATATCATATTTTTATTATAAGTTTTAAACTTATGAATGTGTTTTGTGTTATTATTATGTTTGATTAAATCTGAGAATAACTGAATTTTCGTACGACGCTGTGACAAGAGGGTTACCACAAACTAATTGAATTGCTGAGTAGGTCTTCTTTCCACTCTAAGATGTCTTGTGCAATTGCAAGCAGTAAGAACAGAAAAAAAGAATCAGACTCATGGGGATTCTTTCTCCAGCCGTGGGACGGCTCATTGCCAATGGAAAGATGGTTAAATGTGAAGCCGGACGCTGTGATCACTGTGGGTCTTTGTGTCCTCATTTCAAATAGAAACTCAAGGCGCAGTCCTTGGCTTGGCCAGGGCTGCTGACCACAAACACTTAGCAGTTTGAAGGCAGCAACCCGTAGTCAGTAACCACAGCAAGGCAGCTGTGAAGTAGAACACTCACCTGATAGTTTCTTTTTTTGATGAGAAAGAATACAAAATCCTGCAAACCAAAGCCTTATTATTTTAGAAAAACAATCATAATGAGGTCAACTGTGGAAATATAAAAGCATAAGTATATGGGTAGGGTTAGGAAAACAGATTGCAAAGAATTTATTATTTTTGAAGGAAAATACATTCTCCGGACATCGGGAGTAGCTTCATTAAAGAAAGCAGCATTCTCAAATTCAACATTCCTAGATGAAAACTACAGCACATTATATCTTATAACATTATCATCATCAAGTCCTTCCGTGAAAACCATAAATACAAAGAGGACTGTTTCATTTATGTTAGGTAGATTGCCCAGAGGGGACTGGGCGGTCTCATGGCCTGGAATCCCTGCAGATTTTATTTTTTTTCTCCGGCCGTCTGGAGTTTTTTTTTGTTTTTTCTGTCCCCCCTGGCCATTGGACCTTACACTTATTCTATGTTAATTGACTTATTTATATATGTTGACTTATTTTATTTTCTTACTGTGTCTCTTATTTTTCTATTCTTCATTATGTAAAGCACTTTGAGCTACATTTTTTTGTATGAAAATGTGCTATATAAATAAATGTTGTTGTTGTTGTTGTTGTACTTTTCAGCCCTTGTATTCCTCAGGGCCACCTGGAAGGCTGGGGTTGTATACTGTCGCTGGTCTCAAGGTGCTATAGCATCAGTCTGTAAAAAAAATAAAAATGAGAGAATGGATGAAATTCTTTCCTTATCTGCTGATTTTGCCTTGAAATGGCCAGAAAAGAAGACAAATGTCGCACCTGTGAACTGTAAGTACCCGTTGTATACATTTAATAAAAGGCACAATATGCTGATGTTTAACAGCCTTAGAGCCGAACAACAACAACAGAGTCAACAGTTATTTTATAAAGCATATTTTCACACAGAAAGTGTAACTCAAATTGCTTTCCAAAAATAGAAAAATTAGAGTTTATAACATAGATAATAAATAAAATAAATAAATACATGCTGCAAGAAAGGAAGCAAACACAGGAAAATGTCTGGGGCACACCTGTGACCTCATATAATGGAAGTAAATAAAAGATAAACCATCCTTTTTTCAAAGGTGAAAATGACATCTTGAGACCAATACACAACTGGTTTAAAATCGCTGATCTTCCGCTAATATGGATTCCAGGCAGGAGTGAGTCTAGAAGGGCAGACAAAAGCAATGACATCAGCAGTGGAATGGCCGTCAGTCTTCCATTCTGTAAAGGAAGAAGAGAGAAGGCATTAGAACACAACGCCACCCCCTGTTTTGGTGGGTAATTATCATCACCAGAGCTTTTAAGCTGCCTCTCAAATATATTCCCAAAGCATAGTGTACATTACTGTAAATAATCATTGGAATGGTAAAAGACACGGTTCAATGTTATGTTCAGATGGCCAGAGGGGACAGGGAAACAAAGTCTCATTCATTTGTCTGAATAACAGAGAGCATCTTGTTGCATCCATTGTAATGAGAATATCTAGTGTAGGTGTAGACGACTGGTGTAAAAATCACTGTTCTGGGTCTTCTGCACATTTCTTGCCAAAGTTATTTAGCACTAATAATTTTACTGTACAGCATTGGGTGAAAGATAGGTGTCATTCCTGCTTGGGCCATCGGTCAGTCACGTTACCCAAAACGACAGTTAACCTACATTAAATGTTGTTGGGACATGGGAAAAAACACCGGTCTACGCAGAGGAAAACCCCATGATGGGACAATGTGCAAATTCCTGCTCGAATATGGTTATGCGTAGGATTCAAGTGCAAGACTCTGAATCAGTAAGGGAGTAGCTCTAACCACAGGGTAAGTGCTCTAACCACTGTCACTCTGGTCATTTTATATTAAGGAACTTTGTATTTCAGCTCAAACTACTTTTCCTGCTGTAGTATTTTTAAGGTCAAACCTACAGAGCCCTTTAAGATAAAATATTGATGGGAGGGAAAAAACAATATCAGTTACTCTTAACCCATTATAACAATTACCTGGCAGGGTACTAAGCAAAACTATTAGACCTTGAGGACATTAAACAAAATAATTTGAAAACTTAACATTTCATTACTTCAGAATGACTAATGATTGAATTTTGTACATTGCTTTCTTTAAGGAAACTTTAAATGATCAACCTGAAGTGCTTCAGATTTCAAGTGCCTAATGTTGCGAGAGAAGCTAAAACATTTTTGAGAAAGTGCAAAAGTATGCCTTTTAATATTTTTTTCCACTTTCATTAATTATTTTTTCTCTCATCAAAAAATATAGATTTTTTTGTCTCATCTAAAATGATGTTGTTCCTAACCATAATACTTGTGGCTACGTTCAATCCTACTTCTATTTTTTCTAGCAAATTCATGTTATTCATATAATGACATTTTTTGGATGTGTGATCACATGTCTTTCACAGGGAAGGATTTTAACGGTACACCAAGAGAAGGATTTGCAGGCGCCTTGGATATCTACACACACGTACACACATTAAGTTACATGAAGCTTGTTGGGACTTTTAAGCTCTACAGTGAAGCAAGACAACAATAAAAAACTAAGAAGACAAAATACAACTGAGCATCAGGTTAAATGGAGGAACCAAAAAGTAGATGTCTTGAAATCGAAATGAAAGTATCAGGTGGGAGCTGAATTTTGTTAGGTTTTGTCTATTTTTGTTCCTGCTTTCTTTTTTTAACTTTCTGATTTTTTAATTTCTTCTTTTTGTCTAGTTTGACTATAAAGTCATTTGTTTCAAAAGTTTGAGTTAATTGTATGCAATGTTATTTAAAAAAAATTTTTTAAAAAGTTAATGTTGAAAAATGTAACAAGCCTGTCTGTTGTATAAACTAAATTAACAAGAATCTCAAGGGCGTGTTTTGAGTTATAACTCCATAATTCAACGGCAACAGCCGTTATGTTACCAGCATGACAAAATGAGTCACGTCATATTTAGTGTTGCTAAAACACATATTAACATAACACTAAAAGTATTAATGTTGTTACAAATAACATAGAATACCAAATAAACAACAATATCAGTTTTTTAGCAAAAAATAATGAAAAGTTGAAATTAAAGCTAATATATATTACTCTCTGTGTGTGTGTGTGTGTGTGTGCCCTTTGACTCTGGGCAACCTGCTCAGTTATTTTGGTTTTAGTGATGTGATTGATGAAGGAAGTGCCCATCAAAAGAGATTGTGGCACACAGTAAGGAGGAGTAAAGGCACAAGTTGCATGCTGAGAGTCACCTTTAAAGATGGGGAATTTTTGTAAGAATATGAATAGTGTTTTCACACTATTTTTTCACATTACTATTTTTGGTAGTCAAAAAGAGGACAAAAGGTAAGCAAGATGCCCTGAAATGACAGTCTAAGAAGTAGGCTTTATGGGAGCGAACTCGAGAAATGGAGTATTGGGCAAGAGAGGTTCAGAGACATACAGATACTGAAGACCAATGTAGGAGGGGCGCTGAAGTTACATGTAGATCAATATATATCAAATATCAAATATTTTGAAATTTATTTTATTACCTGTCTTCAACAGGCAACATGACTAGTACATTGTGAAGGCTAGGGGGCACCATGGAGCCCCAAACCCCAAACACGAACGCACAAACAAGTGTCAAGTTTAAATCAAAGGATGTTTATTACAAAACATCTGTGTACAAATAATGTATATGATGCCTCTCTCTCTCTCTCTTCATTTCTACCTCCACACTACCAATCCTCCAGTTGTGTGTTGCCTTCCTTCCTCCAAGGTCTGACTCACTTGGACAGGGGCAGTGCTTTCCCTTTTATCGAGGACCTGGGAATACTTCCAGTGCCAGGGCTTCAAACTTCATATGAAGTACCCAAATAGTAGGGAGTGTAACTCCAGGGCTGTGCTACTGGACAACAATTCCTATTATTCCCTATTGGTGTCCAAACAAGCATCAATATCCAAGGCTGCTGCCATCTGCCTTCCTGGGGGAATAAACAGCCCTTGGAGACTGTCTTTCCCTGTCCTTCCCTTTTATCCCGACCAAGGAAGGTATTGAAAGTATATCCAGTCAGGACGTCTGTCCATCTGCCTGAGGCTTTCCGTCCAGGCAATGAACCTTCCTATCTTCTGGTCAGGAAGCTAGTCCATCCTTTATGGCACTTACAACATATATAAATGACCGAAATAATTAAAACAATTAATTAAATAATCATAACAATTTATACATTTTCCTTCTTCATCCACTGAAAACAAGGCCATGCCCTAGATAAACAAGAAGCCTGACTCTTCCAGCTCAACACTCTTGTCAGTTGAAGACCAGTTTATGAAGAAGACACATCTCTGCCTTTTGAAACTAAAACTTTAATTTGTTCTTTTTACAGAAGGCTACAACTCTATAGCCATTTAATGGAGTTTTCTTTCAGTGCTTGGAACCTCATTCCATTTAGCATGTCTCATGGGTTATCAGGTACAGTTAGTTGGCATTTATTTAAGAGTTAGTAGTCAAAATGAATATTTCCCTTAAGAAAATTAAGCAAGAATGTACTTTTTGTCATTTACATAATACAAATATATGGCAAGCAATTTAAAAGCTAGTGGATTTTTGTCCATTAGTATTGCTTCTTAATAAATTGCTGTTTTCAATTCTCAGCACTCTAGCAGCCAAAGATCAAGCAGGGAATTTATTGTCCTTTACTCGATCGCATATGGCAAATATGGCTTTATTACATTTCATTGTAGCTAAGTTAAAGTTGCTGATTACTTTTCTAGCTATTTATTATCCAAGTCACTTAAGTTGTTCCGGGATGGACATTAGCACAAGGCAAGAGCCAACCCTGGATGAGATGCCAGTCTATTGCAGGGCATATTCATTCACCCTTTTCCAATTTGCAGCCATCAGTTAATTTAATCCTAATGTGTTGATGATGTGCAAGAAGAACCAGAGTACAACGAGAAAGCATAGAAAGTGTAGTGTAGACTCCACACAGACCAAGGGGTTAAACTGAATGTCCTGGAGGTATTAGACAGCAGCACTCACCAACTGGTACGATGGCCTGCACCTTGTTATCCTGTACACTGCACTTTAATGATAATGCTTTTCAAAACATTTCTAAATAAATAGTAATTCATTTAATATGTTCTTCAAAGTGCAGGGAGTTGTTTGAGACTGGGTTGTAGCTTCTACAGTATCCAGTGTCTAAACACATTTTGTTTATTTCACATTCTAAATGGATATTTTGTATTCCTAAAAAAGATCCACTTGGTGGTGCTTTCACATGATGAAAAATTCACATTTTAAAGTAAATGGATTCATTGACTGATTGCTAGACAGGAGAAGAGTTGAAAATAAAGCCAAATGCTGTATGATTGAAATAGACACAAACCATTTTATAGAGTTTTGAAGAACAGCAAATGAAAGCTGACAGTGAAAGGCTGCTTGTAACAGGGAGACATGCATCGAGCAGCTAGGACATCTTTCTTTGTTTCCTTATGTTGCTCATTGCCTTTACTTTGCTCTCCCAGTTTTTAATTTGTTGTGTGTGCAAACAGCAGACTTGCCTGACCTCCTGGACTGAGTTTGCTTTTACACTTTTCTGGTCCGCTTTATACCATCCTGTTATATCTATAAAAAATAAATTAGCAGAACCCTTTAAAAGATATCATTCAATTGTTCAAGGCTCTGACTCTTCCTTCTGTCATAAATCTGTCTATCCTTTTACCCAATGTGTTAAAAAAAACTCAGCGCCTTGTTGTAAAATATACTCTGCTGTAAGCTGAACAAACTTTTATGGTTGGACATCCTCTTTCCTGTCATAAGAGCAGCACAGAAGAAGAGCTCTTAAGCTAAGTGGATGGGAAAGTGCTGAACTAAGGTTTTTAAATCTGCGAATATGAGAAGAGAACAGTGACATCGCCATCCTTGCAGGCAACAGTGACAGAAGGCTCCCAGGCCAGAGAAAAGTTTTATTTCACTCAGCTGCCTGCTCGCTCGCTTTACACTCTTCTAGGAGGCTGCGGACTACACTGAGGGTATGGATGGCTTGTGACAGCTGCGGTTAGAAATCTGTTCTGTGATGCATTTAGAAAGCAGACCAGCTGTCTCCACACCCAATACAAGCTTATTGTGTATTGTTCTGTGTGGAGCCTTCCCTTAATAACCTTTCTAAGGGGCATAAATAGAAGTTTTACAGTCTGGCACCATTCTCTTTGGATTCTGGTAGTCTCTGAGGAGGCCTATTTACCAGAAGCCCTTCTGTCATGATTCACTGGAGGTTAAAATCAGACAAGACTTGAAAATCATGCTCTCATGGCCAACGTAACAGAAGAATATAAAATAATTCATACATTTCATTGACCACTCAGAAGAACTAAAGATAATCCAAAGCCATTATGACACATTGACACTATGGAGGACTTTTATACAAATGCATTCAGTCTTTAATTGTTGCTACTCAGCCTACATTCTCAAAGTCTCTGAGTTAAAACCAGAAATCAGAATCATATCAGGATTAAACTAGAACCTCATTACTTAGAAGTATTCATACCATAATCAAGAGCAGTATAAAAACATTTTGCAATGGAAGAAATTTCCTATTCATACCATTTAATACTATGTGAAATGTGTGTAATTGGTAAATGAAGGCACATTTGGTAAACAGGGTAACCACGCAAAAAGGCAGAGTGGGTGAAAGAAATAGAATATTGTTACAGAGGAAGGAGGGCAAAATAAATTAAGAGTAGTGAAAATTCTGTTTAGCTTATTTATAATTGCAACTTCTGTGAAAAATATTTCCTATTAATTCAGCTGGTGTAAAAAGACTGAAAATGTAGTGTCAGTAGGTCAGGATTTGACACTTCTGTTTCTTTCAACTATCTCCTGGTTTCTCCTATCATGCAACAGAATAGAAGGGCTAGAATAATAAAAGAAGAATGAGCAAAACAATTTGCATAAAATCGAATCTGCAAAAAACATACTGTTTTACTTTGCAAAAAAATTGTGAAATAAACTGTTTCACCATATATGACCTTCATGGCATTAGCACACATACAGTATTTCCATCTTATCTGCAACCTTCTTCTCCATGTGGAAAATAATCCAGCCATCTATCCATCCTCCAACCCACTGAATCCAAACACAGGGTCACGGGGGTCTGCTGGAGCCAATCCCAGCCAACACAGGGCACAAGACAGGAACCAATCCCGGGCAGGGTGCCAACCCACCGCAGGTGGAAAATAATGGCTCTGCTTATTCTGATGCAGAGTGTATGAAGTGAGATCTGGCTAAACAGCACTTATCTGCAAGCACTGTTAAAATCCACTGTCTTGGATTAGTTTAGAGAGTTGGGTAAAGTGACTACACCATTGCACTTTATACCTGGGCTCACCTAGGCTCAGAGATAAGTTTATGTCTGCAGTACATACTCATTTTGACTCCAGATAGCTAGTATCAGAATGTAGCAAGTAAATATAACTATGGCCTATGTGTGTCTTTTTTTTAACCTGACATATACATTTTTGGATATCGAACAAAGAATATATTTGCAAGCATATAGTTTTCTGATGACCAAACAATAAATAAATAGATTGACAATTAGACGAATAACTAAACAAACAAACAAACAAATAAATAAATGTGGACATTTATTTCACTGAAGATGCAGCAATTAAATTAAGATGACATAACATTGTCAAACTTAGTTTATCCATTTTAGAGTCATGAGAGCAGAGAACAGACAGCAGAGAGACAGCACTGGACAAATTGACATTTCATATTAGAGTCTACATCTGCACATAAGCATGGGCACACACACCAAGGGACACTTTAGAATGACTAATTAATGCATGTTCTTGGGAATGTGGGGAGAAAACAAGAGGACCTGAAAGAAACATAGACATGGGCAGACTATATAAATTCTTCATGGACAATGACTGGACCTGGCATTTGAACTCAGGACACTGGATCTACAAGGTCGAAGCTTTAACCGTTGGTAGGTGATGGGAATTTTTTATATCTGTTTTGGTTTTCATAATTTGATTGCTTTGTTCTCCCATTAACAACCTTTGCTATGAACTATGAGATTTCTTTTGCACTTTTCCTTTGGTCATCTCCTTATTTATTTTCATACCTGTTTTTTCAAGATAATCCACCTGTACTTTCAAAAAGACAAAACAAAATAGCAACTACCTAAACACTACACAATGAATCACTCTCTATTTTACTCAAGAACATTAAAAATCCATTAGAAAGCACATTCTACAGACCAATTTCCCTAATAAACACTGATAATAAAACTTCCTTGAAGCAGAAAAGTGAAAATGCTACCTTCTACTTTCTATTATTTCATGAGACCAGACTGGGAGTGTTAAAGATAGACAGTTACTGTTTGGTTTTTCAGTGTAAATTTAATTTAATATATTCATCTGTAATTTGATCTAAATATAGAACAAATCAGTAAGGAAAGTCAAAAATAGCTGTGCTGTCTATGAAAATTCAATTGTTTTAAAGTGGGCAAAACTAAAATATCACTTTTTATATGTCTTTATATGAATGTGTTGTTATGTTTTCTTTCATTTTTTGGTTTAGGAAAATCAGTATTTGGAGCAAAAACTGTCTACTCATATTGTCAAAATTAGTGTTAGGCCCAGAGCAGCCCTCACTTACTAAGCTGTATCACAAGCAGGTTTGCAAAAAGGCAAACGTGATTCTGTTGGACAATAGCCCTTCTCTTTTTTTAAAATGTATTCATATTTTTAAAATCTATTTGTTTTCATAGAGCCATAGATTTAGATTTTCAAGCCTCAAAGCCAAAAGATTAAAGGGCTGTCTTATATTCCAGTGTGTTTTGAATTCTTTTAGCTCTAGGAAAATTAATAATTATGGTGTACTGCTGAAATTCAATGTTTTTATTTGTAATAATCCTTGGTACTGTATGTGTTCTGATTACAACAGAAGTCTACCTTTAAATGCAGAAAAAGTCTTTGTCAGAGTCAAATGGGGTTATTTATTCATTGCATTATGTAAATTTGGGCTTGAACCCAATATACAGTATATGCATGAATTAACAATTATAATCCAGCCCAGAAGCTGCAGTTTATGTAAATTATATATATATATATTTATGTATAAATTATGATTCTGTTACTGATTTAGGTTGCCTTCTCACCATCTACTTGCATAAACAATCAGAAATTCAGTGATGAAGCTGGAAACAGGGACAGATAACATGTTACTTGAGCATGGGAAAGGCGCTATATAAATATCATTATTATTATTATTACTGACCCAAATGCATCACTTTCATATGAGATTATGTCAAATGATAAGCTTCAGAGATAATTTGAATAAGAGCATAATGTATTTTTTTCTGAACTTAGTATTGCAGATCTTAAATTAGATTTGTTTTCTTTAATTACGCTGCTGTAATCTAAATACTTTAATATATTAATCACATAATGATTAAAAAAATCTAATATAACTTTATTAACCCAGTAAAATTTGTTAAAAAAAACCTTATGTTGTGATATATGTTGTAAATATTTTGTATGTCTTTATTTGTAACTTAGGCAAAGCAATGTAATATTAGTGTTCCATTAGTGAGAAGCATTCATGTCCCCAGCCCCCCACCAGGACTAAGTCAGGAGCGTGAATTTTACAACAGAGTTGGGGGAAGTGCCTCAAACCAGTTTGGCAAGTGTTTCTCTTCTAAAGTCTCTCTCTCAACCCCCGCAGGAAAGCCAGGCTGTCTAACTGCCAAGCTTTACCTTAACATATGGTTTTGGGAGCAGGTGTGAAGGTGTTCTATTCCCCCATTGGTCTGAAATATGGCTGTTTGGAATTGTCTTGTATTAGAAGCCTTTAAGTACCATGATGTCCTATTGGCTCTAGGGCTTGGACAGAAAACCTATAAACTTGCTCACTCCCTCACCCCCTCTCTCCCTCTTACCAAACTGATGAATGACCATCTGCACACCATGAACTGAAAAGGACAACACAATGAAGAGCACAACTTGGCAGCCATATTGAGACAGGCATGCGGCCTGTTCTGAAGAAAGCTGACCACAAATGATGCCTTAACTAGAGACATTTTTAAGTAACTAACAAGCCTGAAACTACACATCACCATTTATCAGGTTGTATGGTTGCCAATATTCAAATGTACTTTGCATATTGTTATTATTTATGAATATTATCAATAATACATTATTTTATGTGTAACTTAACTCCTGCTTGTCTTTTACTACACCTAATTGCCTGAGGTTATAGATGTAGAAGGGAAGGTGCGAAGAAGTTATATACTATAATACCTTATTAACAGTGGTAAGTCTCTGAGATTTATGGCATTCTGGCAAAGGCTACATATTAATAATACAAAAGGGGAAAATAGAGTAATATATTTCTCTACCAAGACAAAACACCTCATCAACTGGTGCTGTTTCTATCTCACATTATAAGGGGGAATTAATATGGTTAAAATGAATATAATTTTAAAAGTATTATATCTTTTCTGATATTCCCACATATAGCAACAGATTCTTTATTAAAAAGAGGGATGCTTTTGTAAATTTGTTAATTTAGAATACAAAGTGGCCATGGAAAAAATGATTGCTTTGAAGATCTAAAGCACATAGCACTGCTTAACTTTCAGTTCTATTGCTGCAGTGTGAACATTTGTACTCTGATATTATGAAATGAGTCAGATTAACATGAGCTTGTACTCAATTGACTAGCTATTGGAAAGAACTTCTGCACTGATTCTGCTGTGTATACTTTACTCCAAACACCAGTTATCATTAATTGCCACCAACAAAGTAGAAATCTAGTAGTTCAAAACTCACTAAGGTTCTAATGCAAGAAACACTGGAATAAAGAGGCATTGTGATTAATTATACTTTTACAATATAATCAATGAATGTGATGTCACTTTGTACTGAAGTGTAAAATAAGGGACATCTAGCATATAAGTTGATAAATATTTTTTATGTCCTTATTTGTAATGTTAAAGAGTCAGGAAGCTGGACAAACAAGTTTCATTGAGGAGGAAATCACCATCTGGTCCATGATTATAGTTAAATTATTTCCTTTTTTTCTTTTTTATTACACCCACGCTGTAAAGTAACAAAACTGGGAAGAGATTGTGTATGGGCTGTTTCAAGACACTTGAAATGTATAATGTGACTGGGCCTTTTCTTATTCTGCTCTCGAAGAAGAATTCAAATCCACTTCCGAAACACAATTGGAAATTGATTCAAGATTCAGGATTCAGAGAGACAAGATTTAAGATTTTTTTATTTGTCACATACACAGTTATGCAAGAACAATATGCAGTGAAATGTGTCTTGAATCAACAATGAGGGTGTACAATAAAGTTAACAAACAGATTAAATTAAATTGCATTAAATTGAAAAAATAATTTAATTTACAAAGGAACTTTGAAAAGAAATATAAATATAACAATAGAAATAAGGTGGTACAATAAATGAAAAAGGTATATATCCAAGTAAATATTATAATTATAAACAAGATCTGAACAGTGTGCAAATGTTATAGAATAGAATATCTATGTACTGTACGTGCAGTGTGCTAGTTTACTGGTTAATGTAATAAACTTAACTGACATGGCGGAAGCTGAGATACAGTGAGGCAGACAATTCAGTTTGTGTTATAATGAACCATTGAATAAAATTGTGGAGGCATGTCGAGGTTAAGACATTTTATGGCTTGTGGATAGAAGATCCTTCTGAGCCTATCTCTTCTGGCCATAATACTCTGAAAGCGTTTGCCTGATTTCAGTAAGTCGAACAGATAGCTAATGGAGTGAGACGAGCATCTGATGACAACTTATGTTACTTAAATAGAACAAATTAAGTTAATTTTACAAGAAACAGATTGAAAGTTATTTAGAATCTGGCAAGCATGTATTGATGCATTTTCACTGAATTAAGCATGGTGGTCCATTGATGAGCTTTTGGATATTTCATTGTTTTTGAGTAATTTCTTCATATTAAGTCTTTTTCTTTTAGGATAAGAAAGCGGATATCCAGTTTGTTTCACTTATCTGTAATAGTAAAATGTAGGCATTGCAATCAAATATAACATGCATATATACAGTATAGATAGACATATATACTGTAGCTATATATACAGGTACATTATATGTACAGGATAGACATAGAGAAGGGGTGCTGTCACTAACAGTCGTGTCTCTTCCCTCTTCAGCTCTGAAAAGATACCCCAGTTAGATAAGTAAATACACCCCCTTTGCTCTGAGATGTCCCTCCCCTTCTGGTCCCAACCATATAAAGGCAAATATGATTGGAAGGAGGTGTCTCAATATTGACCCTGCTACACGACGGAGCTCCTACTGAAAGACTAATTTGTAATTTGGTAGTTTGTGAGGCTGCACATAGCAACTGTCCTGTGAAATTAATGTCTATCCCTGTTGGCAAGCTTCAACTTGCATCCACTGTTTTGTTTTGTCAATGCTATTTGTTCATGTTTGATATACACTGTCATTATTTTTGTTCCCCTTGACGTAGGAAATTATTTTGCAGTTTTAGTGACAGCTGAAATCTTGAAAACTGGGCATCACCCGTTCGGCTTCTTTAGAGTTCTTTTAGCTGCCTCATTTTGCTTTGAAAACTCGCCTTTCAAAGTACTAATTTCAGACCTCTTTTATAGCTGACACATACTGCTAAGTGGCAGTCCAGTTGTTTAATAACTCACCTTTGTAATTGTGGTTTATTTATTTTGTCCACCCTCTGTACAAGGTTCTCCCTGAAGGAGTAATTTTCAGTTTGAGTTTGGCTCTCCACTGCATTTAAACCCTTGGTCTTAATCACTCGATAAGGCACAAAACAGATCTGTGTAGTATTCACGAATACCTGGATTAAAGACAGCAACAGTTAATGACAAAAAAAGATGCAGCAGGCATCCATGAACATTCTTTAGATTTACTGTGGTATCATGCCATGAGAACAAATATTGCTCTCTAGCCCCAAGCTAGCACAAATCAACGATTTTATAGAGTGCTTATTTAGGTTTTCTATCAAACAGAACTGGTGAGAGATAGAGGGAGCAAAGAGGTAAAGACCTGGAAACCACCATTGCTAATAGGGAAAAGCAAATGCATGAACAGTAGATTGTTTCATAGAGTCTTATTGTTTAGCCAGTGCAAAAATGGCATCATTTGCTTTATCTATTGTAACAAAAGACAAAAGAGATCATAAAGACTTGGGGCACCAAATGGTAAATCCATTATAATTGTTGACAAACCAACAAGCACAAATTCAAAATAATCATGAGTACATCTTCTCAGACGCAAGCCCAAGTATGAACGGATTTAACATGGTGGGTCTTCGGGCTTTAAGTAATTCCGTCCAGGTGGATGAACACTGGAAATGATGTCAGTGGTGGTATAGCCATCAATCTTCTGGTCTGCAGAGGAAAGTAGAAAAAAGGCATTAGCACACAGCGCCAAACCCTGGAGTGGTGAGGAATTACCATCACTAGAACCTTTAAGATGTCCCCTGTGCACATGTTTGTGACAGTCATTAGCATATTTTTTAATAGAAGATCGGTGGGATGCCCAGACAGACATATTTCGAATGGTTCTCATGAAAACATCCACTCCCATTAGCCATAAACATTGAAATCCAGATAATCTGTTAATGGGTTTCTTGAAAGCTCTTCCCAAAGCAAGCTCAGTTCCACTCTTCCCAGAATAATCAGACACACAAATAACATTCCATACCTTGGTTAACCAAATCAGTGAGGCCATTAGTGTCTGGATGAAAACTCAAGGTGAGTTAAACTGTAATAACAATAGCATCCTCTCCAAAACCAAAACACAATCTAAGAACCACAATAAGAAGTAATTTCTATGGGTAACCAATGTGGCTACTGGAGGGTGTGCTGAAAAGTAAAGAAACCTATACTTGAACACCACTACACCACCAAAACTCTTTATTTTCAATAATTCTGTCTATTGCTTTTCAAGTGCTCTTCTAGGAGCCATAAACAAGTTAATTCTTTCATTCATAACAGTTCATTTAATACATCTAGATGCTTTTTGGCATTATCTATATTAGTCCGCAATCATTACTTTCTTGAATTCATAAGCACACAAAGTTCATACACTCTGCAGGATGGAGTTCTGTCTTCTTCAAAGATTGGAAATTAAATTACCTTCCTTCTTCTGGGTTATACAAGCATAAAAATTCAACTAAAATATATATATATATTTTTAATTTTTAAGACTCCATTACAATGAGTAAGTTACAAGTTAGAAGGACATGTAGTGATACTGTATTGTAGTGTGTGTAACATGTTTTCATGTTAATGATGTTCTAACAAATGCCAGGATAACTTTTCGTAATATTCAGCTATAAAACTGAACTTACACTCTTCCATCCCCTAAATTCAATCTACTTTACAAGTCAGTAAATATTCTTGACTGTCTTACCTGTGCTAGTAGCAAGGCGATAGATAATTCTTCAGGCAGTATGACAGCCTATGAGACTCTTTTAATCCATCCCAAAAAAAAAAACAAAAAACACTAATAGAATAATTTTCAAAAGCAATGTATAAGTCAATGTATGTGTGTGTATGTATGTTCCAGCATCACTTCCAAACGGCTTGAGCGATTTTCATGAAACTTGGTACACATCTTTCTCATTGGACGACTAAAAATACTGAAAGCAACCCCAACCCACCCCCTTCTGGGTAGGGTGGGGGGTGATCTTGCGGTCTTGTATGCCTGTTATCATCCAGTTGACACTCAGAACGACCACCAGAGGGTGAACTGGCGGTGACTGCCAGCATTCTTTATTTTTGAGCACCACCGCGCCCCTGTTGCTTTTGAAATTAAATAGAGTTGGCCGGTTCTGAGTGACAACTGGATGATAACAAACATACAAGACCGCAAGACAAGCACATTAGTGAATCTTCATTGTTTGTTAATTCATTTTTATTTTTAAGGTTGTGTTTTTTTAAATTATATTTTTCTCAAACAACTAAAAAAAAACAAAAAAAAAAACACTTTATTTTCCTCCGGGGTAATACTGGGTATTTCAGTTAATTTTCTATAAAACACTCCTCCATTCCCTCAATTTCTGGTACTAGTAACTCACTAAACACTCTTTAGGCAATGAGAGGAGAGTCCAGCACAAAAGTGAATGGGACAATTGTAATTTCTATAAACTTAAAATGGAGAAGCTCTTTGTGTGCTAAAAACATCAAATATCAAGTTTGCTGCACAGTACTGTTGAGTGCAAGCAGAGCAAAGACATCCTTAACTGATGTATACTTGTGAAGTCCATTATTCCGTTGAATGAGTATTGGGTGGCACAGTGGCTAATGTTGTGTCTCCCACAGTTCCAAGACACTAGAATTGAAGCACAGGCATGGTCACAGTATGTGGAAGTTTTTCTTTTTCCACTCCATGACCTAGTAATGGACAATGTAGATTAACTGATGACTGTAATCTCTCCTAGTGTGGCTGCATGCACAAGTGTGTGTTCAGGTATGGACAAGCACCATATCCAAGGTTGCTTCTTGGCTTGTGTAGAGACTCTGTCCTCCACAATCTGGAAATGGTTGAAGTAGATATTGATTGAACAGAGATACACTTTGACTATCAAAACACCAGACATCTACTTTCTCTTCTGATCGAACACACTTTGAGGCCTGTTCCCAGGTATCAGCCACACCTGCATTTATAAGCAGTGCCTGGTCTTCGCCAGTCATAGTACTTGGACTTCTGTCCAAAGAGTTCAATTTTTGTCTCTTCAGACCTGTGAATCTTTGTCTTTTAAATGCCATCATATGCATCTAACTTAAAAATGTCTTCCGCATGTAGCCATTCTACCATAAACGCCTAATTGATGGAGTGCTGCTGAGATGGTTACCTTTTCAACAGTTCTCTAAACTCATCAGAGGACTTCTGAAACTATGTTAGAGCAAACTTTGGCTTGCTGGTCAACTCCCTGACCAAGGTCCTCTGCCCAGTTTCTCGGCTTGGCTGTACAGCCAACTCTAGGAAGAATCCATTCATTTCAAAATTACTGACGCCACTGTATTAATTTAGAAATGGTTTTATATCCTTTCTCCAATCTATGCTTCACCACAATATGATTGTGGAGGTCTATAAAGAGTTCTGGTTTAGTCTTTTTCCTGACATGCAGTGTGAATTGTGGGACCTTACATATAGAAGTGTGTGCCTGTCTAAACAATGTCCAATCAATTCAGTTTGTCACTAGTACAGGGGTGCCCAAATTGTGTAGGGTTGGGGGATGCAGGAGCAAATGAAAAGAGAGCAACAGTTTGTTCTCCCCTTTTATCTCAAAGGCAGGTCAGTTTATTAATGTTAATTCCAGTGCTGGAAAACGAACAAACATTCTATGCTACTTTAAGTATGAATTAGTTTACTGTTTCAATTTTAACTTGAGATTGGTTACACCAGCTTATACATTTTGTATATTTTCCTCTTTTTCTCCTCCAATCACTGCTGAAGACTGCAAACAGATCCCCAGTACAAGTTAATGAAGCACTAGCAGACTGCGTGTGTGAATAGGAAGTTGCTGTCACTGACTGCTTCAGCGCATGCAGGATGGCAATCCAAATTTTTTTTGCTTTTTGTATTTTTCCCAGCGGCTTCAGCGCAAGCACCTCAGTCCTCCCGATGCTTTAAGTCATAACAGGTAAGTTAAGTTAAATCATCTTCCTATCTGTAGAAGTATAAAATGCAATGAAGGAAAGCAGAAGGTTACCTAGATGCAGGTGAATGAAGTACCCTCTAACGTTATGCACAAGGGTAAAAAAACATTCACACTGTATTATCCTTACTCTGAACCAGCCCCACCGCACCCTTATCTGCAGATTACAATCATTCACTATTTCACTGTCACTATAATTCACTAGGGTGACCAGATGTCCAGGTGAGATGGACAGTCCCAACTACAGGCTATATGCCCTGATAAATAACTGAAGAATGTCAAAATGTCCTGTTTGAAACTGGATGCCCATTGTCACACATGCGTGTTTAGGAGGCAGCTAAAGGGCTTGAGTACATGTAAATTCCATGCCAGACCAGGGGGTAGCGAAGTGCACTAATTCTCCATCTTGATCTTTTACAGACCATTCTAGGGAAATCCCGTCTGGCTCTGGGGCAGCCAATGACGTCACTTCTGGGTCCGGTTCTGATGACATCACTTCCCCTACTGGCCTTTAAAGCTGCCATCTTGTGGATAATAAGTCAGTTCTGTTTTGGACTCTATTGTGTGAACATGTCTATGCTTTTGCAACAGTTTTGCAGCCGGGAAAAATTATACGGGTGGCTGCCCCAAACCTTTGCAATGTCTGATGGTCATTCTTCTTACACCATCTAACAAAAAATTACTTGGTCAAATTAAACTTCCTTATAATATTTAGAGTGGCACTTACAAGGCACCAAAGTAAAATATGTATAAGAGCACAGTCAAAAAAGGGAAAGGTAAATTAAATTTGAACAACATTGTGATGAACAACAAGAAGCAGACAAAAACAGTGTTGACATTTCCTTTTTTCCACATCAACCATTGTGTGGAATCGTATGTCTTCAATTGTGAAAGTGTTTTTTCTCTTGATGATGTTATAAAGCAGACATTAAACAAATGAGGATAGGTTTCATGCCTGAGCATACATGCTAGAAAAGTGTCCTGACTTGGGACTTTGAAAATTGGGTCACCCTATAATTTACCATCAGAGTGCCACATTCACCTGAGATCCATAATAGTCAGTTGCTATAGTAAAAGTTGGCTTTAACATTTGTGATTCCCTAACATTTGCCATAACTCAATAGCTTAGATGTGCCCAAGTAAAGAATGAATTAATTACAGAAGTTGTTTTCTTTTTAATTTAGCTTATGTTAATTTACAATTGCAAATAGTGTTATGTGTGTTTATGTGCATGTGTGAGTGAGAGTGGTCCCTGTGATGGATTAGCCTATCCAGGCCTGTTTTTAGCCTTTTTCTCTCCAATAGCTGCTGAAGTGCTGAAGCCTGTTCCACAAGGCTCTATCCTGGGTCCACTGCTCTTCTCAATCTATATGCTTCCGTTAGGTCAGATTATCTCAGGGCACAACGTGAGTTACCACAGCTATGCTGATGACACACAGCTGTACTTATCAATAGCACCTGATGACTCAGACTCTCTCAATTCACTAACACAATGTCTTACTGGTATTTCTGAATGGATGAATAGTAATTTTCTCAAGCTAAATAAAGAGAAAACTGAAATTTTAGTGATTGGCAATAATAGATTCAATGAGGTTATCAGAAATAAACTTGATGCATTAGGATTAAAAGTCAAGACGGAAGTAAAAAACTTAGAGGTAACTGTTGACTGTAACCTGAATTTTAAATCGCATATTCATCAGTCCATTAGGACAGCATTTTTTCACTTAAGAAACAGCAAAAGTTAGACCTCTTGTATCATTGAAAGATGCTGAGAAATTAATTAACGCTTTTGTTTTCAGTCGACTAGATTACCGTAACGTCACTACACTGGTTACCTGTGTCATTCAGAATTGACTTTAAAATTCTGCTTATGGTTTATAATGCCTTAAATAATCTCGCTCCATTTTATATATCGGAATGTCTGATACCCTATATTCCAAATAGTAACCTTAGATCCTCAAATGAATATCTCCTTAGAATTCCAAAAGCAAAACTTAAAAGAAGTGGTAAGGCGGCCTTCTGCTGTTATGCACCTAAAATCTGGAATAGCCTGCCAATAGAAATTCACCAGGCTAATACAGAAGGGCACTTTAAAACACTGCTGAAAACACATTACTTCAACATGGCCTTCTCATAACTTCACTTTAATTTAATCCTGATACTCTGTATATTCAATTCATTATAATAACTATTCATGATGGCTTTAAAATCCATACTAACCCCTACTCTCTCTTCTATTTCTTTTTCCGGTTTCTTTGTGGTGGCAGCCTGCGCCACCACCACCTACTCAAAGCATCATGATGCTCCAACATTGATGGACTAAAAGCCAGAAGTCTACATGACCATCATCATCAAGTCCTTCTGTGAGAACCCTAAATCCAAAGAGGACTGTTTCATTTATGTTAGGTAGATTGCCTAGAGTGGACTGGGGTGGTCTCATGGTCTGGAATCCCTGCAGATTTTATTTTTTTCTCCAAGTTTTTTTGTTTTTTCTGTCCTCCCTGGCCATCGGACCTTACTCTTATTCTATGTTAACTAATGTTGACTTATTTTATTTTCTTACTGTGTCTTTTATTTTTCTATTCTTCATTATGTAAAGCACTTTGAGCTACATTTTTTGTATGAAAATGTGCTATATAAATAAACGATTTTTTTGTTGTTGTTGTTGTTGTTGAAGTGAGATAGGGAGATAGCCGTTGGCCCCCGAAACCCTGAAATGGACTGAGAAAGTTCTGGAACCGACTTACTGAACTCAGTCTATTTAAGACTACAGTGCCTGCACGGTCCTTGAATACACCTACATGTTACGCCATGCATACATTTCTTATGCATTATGACTGCCAGTTCTTTCAGTATTTCATGTTATAAATTGTTATTTGTATGATTGCATTTGAATCTAAATTATTTAGATCTTTAGTTGGAATATTAAATCATTGCTTTTTATGCCATGGATGGATCAATGTGTCACGATTTCTTTTCTATGCCATCAGCCAGTCGTCATTGTTAATGGTGATTTTCATGGTAATCAACACCCCAAAGTGCATCATAGCACAGTTTCTGCATAAAAAACCTATAATTGAGTGCAGCTTAAGCCAGCTAAGTTTCATTTCCACATCACTCAGAGAGTTAAGGGTGAGTTTTAAACCTTCACCCTCTCAGTCTGCACAGAAAAGACCGGCAAACAGTCATGTTTTTTAATGACACCTGATTGGCATGTTGTGATTGCTACAAATGATGTCAAAGAATGCATTTCTCAAGTTAATATAAAGCAAACTGAATCTGCAAGTTAAATTCTTTGTGCACATTTTCAAATTTCCCCATTTTACCCAGCTTTGCATCATTTTACTTTTTAAAAAATGAGAATGTGTGAAGTATTTCAGCATTTATGCCTGCCACTCATTTCCATTGCCAAAGAAAACTGGGTTACAGTATCATGTGATGTAATAAGACTTTTGGACTTTACATGTTAAGTTGTATTTATATTTGATGTATTTTTTATAACTCATGTGAGATCCTTTCTGGATTATCATTTAGAGATCAGTCACAGATGTTGTTGCATTCATAAACAATATAAGCCATAAATCATGGTGTGATAATCTTGCCGGACCTCGAGATGCAGCAGCAGACTGCTACTGAACTGGCTGTCTAACTGTGACGATTTTAAATGCTTCCATTCCTGCCTCCATTTTATTGTACAGTTGTGCTTGAAAGTTTGTGAACCCTTTAGAATTTTCTATATTTCTGCATAAATATGACCTAAAACATCATCAGATTTTCACTCAAGTCCTAAAAGCAGATAAAGAGAAACAGTTAAACAAATGAGTCAAAAATATTATACTTGGTCATTTATTTATTGAGGAAAATGATCAATGATCGGCAGGAGGCGCCCCAATGCCTTGGGGACTTGTGACCTCAGCACTTCCGCCACACCAGGAAGTGCTGGGGGGAAGAGAAGCAGGGACACTCGGAGAGCTTCCGGGAGAACAACCGGCACTTCTGCCACACTGGGGAGTGTCAGCGGGAGATTGCCGGGGAGCACCTGGAGCTCATCTGGGTTCCTATTTAAGGGGCCGTCTCCCTTCATTTGGTGTGAGAGGTGGGAGTTGGGAGTTGGGAGTTGGGAGTTGGGAGTTGGGAGTTGGGA